>CM076577.1:158263732-158989407 GCA_034641835.2 Pinus albicaulis | reverse complement strand
CGGTTAAACACCCAAATTCCAAACTGAACGAAGTACAGCACCATTTCTAGGCATGGTGGCATCGCACTCTTATGGGAGGATGCGTGGTAGAAAATGCATAAATTAGGGAACCCCGAGCATCGGCTAGTGCAACGTGAGTTTTCAAGGGCTAGGGAGAATAAATGTTAATTAGTATTGCATCACAAATCATTTGGACCCTCAATGGCATCAACTGGGAATGCAGACCCTCCTTCTCGGAATTAATGGGTCCTCCACCAAACGAACTCTTTGCGGCCTTTGTTGGAGAAAATAAAGTTATGTATTTCTCAAGAGGAAGATCGAGTTTGTCTATGGGAAAGAATGGAGGGAGGGAAATTCAGCCTAAGAGAGGCCGGGCATTATTTGGAAAAGAGGGAAATTGGGGAAAAGGTCCAATGGCATGACAATGTATGGGACTCCATCTACTGCCTAAAATCAAAACTCTCCTATGTCTTATGATGCATAGGAAAATCCTTACTTCGAGAAAACCTATTAAGTAAAGGGTTTATAGGCCCTTCGTGTTGTTTCCTTTATGGCGTGGAGGACGAGACCATGAACCATCTCTTGAATTCTTGTAAGTTGGTAGCTAGTGTTTGGGATTGGATGGAAGAGATCTTTCGCCAAACTGATCACAACGAGAATCCATTCAAGACATAGTGTCTAGATGGAGGGTTAAGTATGCTAGGTGCGAAACGATGAACCTCATATGGTGTCTTGGAGCTGGTTTCCTTTTTCCGGATGGTGTGGAAAGAAAGAAACAAAAAGAATATTCTAGGATGAAGAGCACCAAATTGATCGACTTATAATTTAGATCCTGAAAAACATGAGAGAAAGGATGAATACAAACTTAAAAGGGAGTCGAGAAAAGATCGTCCTTCGACGGTGGAGCAACGTATCGTGGAGATTTTTGGCCTCGGTGTTGTGAGTGTCCCGAGTCCGTCTAACCGGTGTCATGCGTCTCCTTCAACCCATCGGACTTGGAAGCTCGCCATCCTTAGCTACTTGAAGTTAAAATTCGATGGTGCCTCAAGGGGAAATCTAGGCTTGGATGGTTATGGAGGGGTAATTAGGGATGAAAAAGGTGAAATCATGCACATCTATGGCGGCTCATTAGGAGAAGCTACAAATAATGAAGCGAATTCGCGACATTGGAGAAAGGCACCGAAGATTTTGGTTCGTCTAAGAAGCAAGAATGCCATAGGGGAAGGAGACTCAATGTTGATGATCGATGTACGCGAAATGCTTGCGAGAATGGGTCTAAGGCTGAGCAAGGTGACCAATCACGGCGTCTCTCGCAAGCCACATTGCATATCCTTAACCACATGGATCTTTTGAAAGGTATTGTATTTCAACCGATTTGTCTCTCTGCTAATTCCTTGGTGAACACGTTGGCTAACCATGCGGTGGACCATGCAAAGGTTGATGTCGATGCCCTTTGGTAGGATGTAAAAAAGCGAAAGCCTTCGAAATGAGTGTGAGCAGGTGGCCACCAAGGATACGAGTGGGATGATAGATGGAGAGGCCAGCTCCCATGGGGTAGAGCAACAAGGTTGATGCATTACCTTATGATATTTACACCCAATTATAGGTTCCGAGTCCTATTTCCCATGTAAGTCATGCGAAGAGGCACATGATTATGTAGAACACTAATAACGGGGAGAGGGTTAGGTACTTCATTCCTCCAGTACTCTTGATAATTCTCGGGATAGAATCATGAGAAATCAAGGCACTCCTAATAAGTACATACACACGAGGATGGAAGATTACCACCATCTTATGATTAGATGGTTTGGTAGCGAGGGATGATCATAGCGGGTGGGTTGTCACTCACGTGAGCCTCCGAATTGAGTTTCTCAACAATATAAATAATGTAAGGGTCGCGAGTGTGTAGGCACATATACCCCTCGGAATGATTCGATTACTTTTCTACTCCCATTTTCTCTTTTCCATTTGTAGTAAGTTTGAGAGGAGCTATTGGGTCTGAGTAGTATGGCTTTGCATGCCTTCCGTCGCTCTCGGGCGGAGACGGAGATTCGGGGAGGTGGAAGAGGGTTATCTCAATTGTGTATCGACAAAGGTAAGAAGGTAGTGGAAAACACTGGAAGCCGAAGTCTACATCATGAGTGACAATGTGGATGAGAAGATAATTAAAGAGAAAGTTGACTAGCTAATTAACCCGGGCATCCCTTCCACTAGAGCTCCGCAATTCCTTCCTACCCATGCCATGGCTTGGTATATGAAGACCTTGTTGGGCAAGTCGATCAACCGGTAGGAGCCTTCATCTATGCGACCATCCAAGTTTGCAAATATTACTTAGCCGGATATTTGGCTCGCACGGAGAGTGTGGAAGGTACTGCGAAATATCCGGGCTATGGTGATTAACGAAAAAAATAAAGGAGACTCAATGGATTTCTTCATCTATTAAAGATATATTGGAAGTATGTGGAAGTTTCCGGAGGAGACCAATGAAACAATGGTGATTCTCCGTTTCAAATCTCGAAGCTGCTTTTGTCAAAGAGGAGAATGTTGGTACGAGTGTTGAAGGTGCGGCCAGATCCGACTACTCGAAAGGTCATAGGTCTCGATCGAGGGAATCCCATGAAGGCAAGGAAAGAGGTGTGGCTAGCAAGGAGAAATAGATCGATCTGGTAAACATTATTAACCTCCTGGGTGAGATCGACCTTCTTATGTTTTTTTGGATTTTATATTTTGTGTTTGCAACCGAGTGCCATTGATTGGTAGGTTGGCAATGGCCTTCTACCGAGTAGGTTGACAGGGGTCTATCGGAAGCATCAACAACTTTATAAGTCCTTTGGGGTAAAGAAAAAATGTATTAAGGATTTTTAGCCTATTGATCATGCAATGTTTTCGTCACTCGTTATGCCTGGTTGAGAGGGTTCCCTTTTTGAACCTCAACCAACATAACCATTTTGTATCACTATGTAAATTATTTTCTCTTTCATATAGATACTTTGATTTAAACAAAAAAAAGGTATTGCAAGGATCATGGAACAATGCAACAATTCATAGTAGCCTACCCTCCACAATAGAACGATGTTAGAGAAAGGGAAAAATAGGACATTGGTGGAGTGTGCACGGAGTATGACCAAAGGTAAGAATATTTCACATTATTTTTGGGAACAATCCATTAATTTTATTGTTTATTTAAAGAATAGAACTCCCACAAGGTATCTTGATTTAAATACCGCATTCAAAGACTTGTATGGTTTTAAACCCAGCAGTTCACCCTTTGCGAGATATTTGTGTGTAATGAATTTTCACATATTGCGAAGGAGAATAGAAAGAAACTTGATGCTAAAGGTATCAAATGTATCTTTGTAGGATATTGTTTAGAATTTAAAGCATATAAATTTTTTTGATCCATCTAATCATAGAGTATTTGTTAGTAGAGATGTAATTTTCCATGGACATGCACATGAAGGAGAGAAGGATAACAATTATGAGAGGTGGCACATTCTTCCTGAAGTTGAACACAATAAACTAGAAGAAAAAGGAGAAAACAATGAGAACTAAGAGCATGGGGAAGATACGGGGATGTGGAAATCATCAGAAATTGAGAGCCCAATCTAAAATGAAGAAGTGATTTTAGAGAACATCGGTGAAAGGAGTGAACAACACGGGAAATCTACTTGACATATTTGACTACCTCAAAGGTACGAGGATTATGCTCCCATGACTAGTTTTTTTGAATGTCATAGAACCCATGAATTTTAATGAAGCTATTGAATATGAATATTGGATAAAATCCATGGAGGAAGAGTATAAATCTATAATTAAGCATAAAACATGGGAATTGACTAAATTTCCTAAAGGAAAAAAGGGCGATAGGATAGAAATTGCAATGCAAACCCAAGTTTAAAGCATATGCCAGCATTAATAAATATAAATCTAGGTTGGTGGAAAAAAGGATACTATAAGCAAGAGGGTATTGATTATGCGAGAAAAAATTTTCACCTATGGCTAAATTGACCACTATTACATTGTTAATTGCATTAGTTACTAGATATCATTGGAATTTTCACCAACTAGATGTAAAATCTACTTTTCGGAACTATCATTTAGAGGAGGTGTATTCGACACAACTTGAAGGGTTTGTGAAAAAAAAGGAAGGAAAAAATTATTTTGCGGATTGAGGAAACATTTGTATGGGTTTTGGTCGCTTTAATTGTTTTAACAATTCAAGCACCACATAAATTGTCAACCCGAGAAGGTCTATTTATTCCAAAGACAATCACGCATTGGATATGCTCAATTCCAAAAGCAAGATAATGTTGTAGTAGAAGTTACACAATTATTAGTCATACAAATCTAAATATTCACACCCCGCTTTAACAAAGCCTGGAGCCTACTTGTGTTACGAGTAGAAGCAATTCCTCTATTGCGGTCTTTCATTAAAATAATTCTAGGAAAAGATAATGAAAGGAAATCACCCCTACAGAGAAAGGAAATCAATCAACCATAACACGGAACAGGGACCCTATTCCTCCAAGCGGGAATCTTCGACACCTATTGCACGACACTAATCACATTGCGGAAAAAATATCAATCCAAGGAAAACAGGACCCTATTCCTATGAACAAGAACCTTCAACTACTGTTTCTCGATATTGATCACACTCGCAGAAAAAGAGAATCAACCTACGGGGGAACAGGACCCTATTCCTCCAAACGAGAATCTTCGACACACTGCTTTCCCGGTATCAATCACACATTCAAACAAATGACCGAAAAAATATTTCTTGGCTTCTTTAAGAATGAATGATACAAAACTAATGCAATGTTAAAGAAAACGAGTGCTTAAAATACCACGGAAATTGTGTAAATTATTCTTCGAGCAAAACAGAGTTAAATTAAGGTGTGAATAACATAAGGAAGTTAACAAACTACGAGAGCAATCGGGTGAATCTTGTGATGAAGGTGGGCCCTTTCCTTCTCACAAGATTCCCTAGAGGAAAGATTTAAATTGGAACACTCAAAAGAAACCTTTATTCATCTTGTCAAAAAGGAATAATACATTACAATGGAGTCTTGCTCCTTTCCGCTCAAAAAATAATGTCTCTCCTGCGAGTCTTTAACTCCCCCTCTAATGATGATGTCTCCTCTTTTTTAAAGAGGAGACATCTATTACGATTACATCGGAGAAATCCTATATTTATCCAAATCTGTTCTTCTATATTAAAACAATGTCTTTCTATTCTTCCATAGAAAAATATTGTTACAACGAGATATAAAAAAAGTACTATCTTGAGAACAATCCATGTAACAACTTTCCTTGCTTGTCTTCATCTTGTTGCCATCGTTCCCTCGAAATACTCTTTCAAGATCGCAAATCACGAGTAGTGACGGAGTTTATGTGCTTACCGACTATTCCGCAACGTAGCATTTGATTTGTTTTAGCAACGGAGTCGATTGTTTCAACAACGGTGATTGTTTCAAGCAACAACACGTTCCTTATCATAAATTATTCGCGATCCTTTAGACTTGTGTTAGCAACGATCTACCTTCGATTAATGATGAAATATAAGAGTAATGTGGAATTATATGTAAAACAGATTAAATATATAGTAAAGAGAAGGATTTCATATACCTTTATATAAAATGGATGAAAATGATAATGTAACCTTTTTAAATATAGCTATAAAGAGTAAGGTGGTGTCAAAATGTATGGTAAAAATGGTACATTGTGAGGTCCTAACATCCCCCCCCAGCTAAAAAGGGTTGCATGTCCTCGGGAAACTTTTAGTTCGAGTCGATTCACGAGTACTAACTCTTTGCATGCAAGTTACTCAAGCAATAACTATGGAAGGTGGCTTCAGTTTGAAGATGCGAATCCCTCGGTTACTCGCAGTTTACGCCATGCTATCGCCTCATCCACTGTTAGCCAATTTGTAGTGAGGCCGATATTGTTCTGTAGGCATCCATAAGACGGGGAAGTGAAAATGATAACCAATCCAATTCTCGGCACATTGCTGAATGCATCTGATATAGTTTGGTACCCTGGATAGTGCGGTTTGAAGATTATTAGGGCTAAAAGGATTATACTCTTGTCTTTCCTTATAGGGATTGTTGCGGGAACATGGTGTTGGCCTTCAAGGCGAGTAGTCTCTTTGACTCGATTAACCGATGACACTTTAAAAGTATTGAGGCTTGCAATTGTCTGTATGTAGGTGCGCATTCCTGGCTTACGCAAAAATCGATGATATTCCGTTACAAAAAATGGCCGGATTTGAAGGTTCACGGTCTTATCCAAAGGAGGCGATTATCCTCATTATGCCTAGTTGTAATAAAAGTAGTTTGCCATGTGATTTGATTGGAAAGAAATGAAACAAATGCCCTAATTTGTATATCACCAACAATTGGATTTAGGTTGACCTCTCTATTATTAGGCATAGCCTCATTATGAAGATAAAGTTCACATAACAAATGTTGATCACTCGTGGGGGCCTCGGCAAATGTTTTGACAAATTGTTCGAGCTATGAGAAACTCATGAGGTCTCCCATCCTTAATTGCTTTCAACTGAAAATAAACAAGGCGTTCGGAAAGGAACAGAGAATAATTCAAGGAAGGTTTCTTGGTGGCTAACAATTTTTGTACTAATGAAAACATCGGGACCAGTTGTCTTTTAACTCCTTGATTTCTTTCTTGGAATCCTTAAGTTTCGTTGAAGTGTCTTCTCCCAGTTATCCCAGTTGGCATACATCCGATTACGCAGGGCCAACTTATGCTGTTGTAACATTTTATCTTGATCAACCGCATACTGCTTCTTCCACTTATTCATTATTTCCAATTCTTTCCATGGTGGAGTACGTGTCCCGGCATTATAAGTACTTGGGTTGAGGCGTAGTCTGAGTAGGCTGAGTTAACTAATGCGGGGGTAGGATATCTGTGGCTTGGTTTCTTTTTCCCGGACTTTTTTAAAGGCCCTATCGGTTCTTGTGTGGCAGTAGGGCATTCTTCTTTGACCGTAGCCGATGTGGATGCCTCGAGCACCTGGGACTTCGACTATTTTTTTATCCGGCCTATTGGTAAATGTTTCTGCATTCATAGCACATGTATTCTTTACATGGGTCATTCTTTTGTACTCGATGTTGTATTTTCCAACATGTAGAGATTTAATTCTTTATCAAAGGCTTCCCTTGCCATTACCAACTCTTTTTTTATAGGCCTCTAATTCC
This sequence comes from Pinus albicaulis, assembly GCA_034641835.2. Classification (NCBI taxonomy): domain Eukaryota; kingdom Viridiplantae; phylum Streptophyta; class Pinopsida; order Pinales; family Pinaceae; genus Pinus; species Pinus albicaulis. Next base: position 158,982,193 of record CM076577.1, on the reverse strand, counting down.
GACTTTAAAAATTCATTTTCTTCCAATAACGATGCCATGGTGAGTGAACCCTCGTGTGTTGGTTGCTTTTTGCTTTGGAGTTGATTGTTGATCCATAGTCTGTAGTTGGTTCTTTTGTTTCAGCTACTAGCTGGTTTCCTTACATTATCATGCTTGTCGTTTGATTTTTTCACTTCGACACTGGTTCTTGTGTTTTAGTCGCTTGAGTGAGTAACTAGTTCTTGTGGAGCGAGTTACTATTTGAGTAGATGTCATATTACCACGGGAATCTAGTTCTTGTAGAGCGAATGCCACGGGACGAGACGGGTAATGATTCGAGAATTTGGAATGGTGATGAGGATTGAAGTTTTAACAAGATAGTTGCGGGGGTCGGGGGGAAATGGGAGTGACTTCAGATTCAACAATTGTTTTCATTTTTCTCCTAGGTAGGAAAGTAGAAAACTCGGTGGCTTCCCCTTTTCTTTTTATGAGAAGTTTCTTTTCTAGGAGAAGGGATATCGGAAGAGGTGACGGCTTGGGATGTGGCCCTTGTTTGTCTTTTTGAGACGGAGACTGTTGCAATTCGTCTCTTTCTTTTATGAGTAGCGGGGTGATGGGGGTGTTTCAGCTTGAGAATCATCGCTAGAGATGTGGACGATGGGATGGGGTGACTCTGCTAAATGGGATGAACTTGGGTGCGGATCAACCGGGTTCCGAAGATGGAATCAATGGAGGATCGGGGATATCTTCCGAGTTTTCGTTCATAAGAGCTTTCGGGGGGTTGCTTGGGGGGATTTCATGGGCTTGTTGGAGAAGTAGGGGTGGATTATTTAGAGGGGGGGGGGTTTTCTACGAGCAAAAACCCCCTCGCAATTAATAATTGACATAAGCGATGATGGGTAAGGGATAGTGATGGGAATTTTACCCATCTACAATAATATAACATGTTTTTAATGCATCCAAGCAAATAATAAGGAATGTTGGCTAATCAACCATGCCGCAAATGACTCATTAAAACAAAGTCGTGTTGATAAACTACCTGGTAACGCCCCTCGCAAGTCAAATAGTGCTTGATGAATTCAACTACTATTGGCCATGGGCGAGGTAATGAATGCAGACTTATGCCGCGGCCTTTAATCTCAACTCTGTTCCTCCGGAAGAAGGAAGTCCTGCTTTGTGCGTTTCAAATGACTTGTTTCCCTGCTAAACCAACGAGCACCCGTGGACCGGCAACCCCGAAACTTGTGCTATATCTTCCTCTCGTGACCGAAATTCAGACCCCTTGGACTATGGAGTAATCTTCCTAAAAATTCTGCACAAACTCTAGAACTTGCTTTGAGGATCAAATTCTCCTATCCTTTCGAAATATGTAATCCAACTCTGCTCGTTGAAAAAATTTGGTAAGCCTTCGGAAATAATTCGAGAAGAGTTATCGAGCCGAGGGCTCATGTCGATAGCCGAGCCTCCCATAGCTATTAACTTGAGTCAAATGCGAGGCGCGAGAGAACAAAAACACGAAGCTTGATCAAGCTAATCGTCGCGTCGAGGGATATGGAGTATCAATGACGGGCGGAAATAATGGATATGAAGAGTAACGGTGGATTGGATGGTGTGGAATGATGATTCAATTTTCGAAATTCCCCCCTCACATGTGATGAAATGATGTTTAAGTGTGCGGGGATTGTAATCATAATGGACAAGATCCTCTCTTTAAAATATTATTTAATCGTATTACATAAAAAATCTGCATACCTTATATTTTTACCTTTGTTTTTATAATTCGAAGTATAAAGTGCTTCATAATGGCTTGATGCGATGGAAGAATCTTTAAATTTCTCCGAAATGTACAAAAAAGAGCATATCGGGATCTCGCTCAATACTTTGGATAATATTCACCCAATGGATTCGAAGAATAAAAGTGGGAGACTGGGAAAACTTGTGTAGCAGAAGAAAGGAATGGTGTTTTAGCAATGGAAAGATAAATGACGAGGTTCTTGAAAGTGGTGTTTTAGCAATAGGAAAATGAATGACATGTTGCTAAAAGTGGTATTTCAACAATGGAAAAATAAGGAAAATGGAATGTAATGATTTGGATTTAAGAAAAGCGGGAGAAGTACTTGCGAGGGATAATTTTCAGCGAGTAGGGAACGAGAAATGATGAGTCGAAAGATGATGTTTCAGGGAGTGGGTAGAGATAGGAAAAAAGGGAAAAAGGGAAAGATGGAGTAATGGGATAGGTGATAAAAGGGACATTGCTAGGGAAATGAGTTGAAATGAAGGGAACAAAGCTTCTATGATTTGAAGCTTTACGGATCTTCTTGTGATGAAAAGCTGTCCTCCTTGGTGAGTTCTCCCTTATTCCGCAAAAATACAATTGTAACATGCCAACCCTTGACAGGGGATTATTAGTTTTTAAATCTAATCTAATGCTAGAAATATAGTGTAGAAAATTAAATGCTGTGAGGAGCGAGAGGACTCCCCTCGAAAAAGATAATGTGTATCGGTCATGCAAGCGGCCTTGAAATCTTCTTTAGAAACGAGGCGATACAAACGAAGCATATGACCATTTACTAGTAGAGGTGTTTTAGAATCATCAATTGTTAAAAGTCTTACTTGTTCCATTAGGAAAAAACATCATCTACTTCATATGGTCCAAGCCATCTTGTTCGTAACTTACCACTGAAAGTTTTCAAACCGAGAATCATACAATAAGGCCCAATTACCTTTTTTGGAGCTGCTTGTGTTTAATGATTTTATCATGCCACTTCATTCTTTGTTGTTGAATCATAGTTGTTTGATGAATGGCATCTAATCTCTTTTCATCCAATTCAAGAAGCTGCTGCAACCTAGCATTTGTCGCACATCAGTCAAATCAAGGTTAATAGCTAAAGCAGTTCTTAAAGTTTTAATTTCAAATTCCATAGGAAAAAACAACATTTTTACCATAAACCAATTCATAGGGAGAAAATCCTGTAGTATTTCTCCAGGTATTTCTGTAAGCCCATAGTGCTTTAGAGAGCCTTTGAGACCAATCCTTCCCAGTTATCCTTCATTTGTTTTAGTTAGAATGGCTTCTAATACTTTATTTGTGCTTTTCCACCTTTGCCCATTGGCTTGGGGATGGTATGGTGTAGTCATTCTATGATGAATATGATACTTCCGAAGGGTGGATTTAAAACCATGAGAATTGAATGGAGGTCCTCCATCCGTAACTAGATCTCTAGGAATTCCAAATCTAGTGAAGATCTCTTCAAATAAGAAAGCTAGGACAACTTCTTCATTGGCTCTAATAAGTGCTTTGGCCTCCACCCATTTAGTCATATAGTCCGTAGAGACTAATATATAAGTTCTTTGATTGGATGGAGGATTAATGGGTCCTATGAAGTCTAAGGCCCATCTTTCAAATGGTTTGAGTACTACCTGGGGGTTTAATGGCATTTGATCTCTATGATTGGGTTGACCCATTCGCTGACAGCTGTCACAAGCCCGCACATATTGCTTTGCATCCTTAAACAATGAGGGCCAATAGTAACCCATCCTCAAAATTTTGTGTGTTGTTCTTTTATCAGCAAAATGCCCTCCGCAGGGGCCATCATGACAATATTTTAGTATGTCGTACACTTCATCCTCCCTAATGCATCTTCGGATTTCCGATCAAGCCACGTGTAGAAAAGACACCCACTTATCCAGGCTATACCTGGCACTTTGTTGAAAAATTCTTCTCTTTTCCCCTGTATGACACGTGTGATGGTAATTTTCCTACAACCAAATAGTTGGCAATGTCTACATACCATGGAGAGTGAGCGAGAGATTGCAAATAAATACTCATCGGGAAAGGAATCATCTACCGGAATATTATTATCGAGTTTTTAACCATGAAAGGAAATCAGCCACAACATTTTCTTTACTAGGCCGATCTACAATTGTAATATCAAACTCCTCGCAGTAACAATAACCATCCGGTAACTCGAGCATTATGATAGATTTTTTTCATTAAATACTTAATAACCGAGTGATCGGTGTGGACAAAAGTAGAATAACCGGGTGATATAATGTCGAAATTTATTAATGGCATAAATTACTGCAAGAAACTCTTTTTCGAGTAGCTCGTATAATTAAGCTCAACAGGGGGTCATGTTCTTGCTGATAAAATAGATAGCATAAAGAAGATGATTTTCCTCTTGTCCCAAGACAGCTCTAATTGTAGTGTCCGAAGCATCGGAAGATATATGAAAGGGGAGGGCCCAATCGGGTCCTCTCAAAATAGGAGCAATAGATAATTGATGCTTGAGTTCTAAAAAGGCTTTTTCGAAAAAGATTAGTCCACTTAAATTTAGCATTTTTCATAAGCAACACAAATAATGGAGAAGCTATCATAGAAAAAATCTTTAATAAATCTTCTATAATATCCAACATGTCCTAGAAAACTTCTCACATCGGTTTTTATGTTTTAGGAACGAGGGAAGATTACGAATGACCGGTATTTTGGATGGGTCTACCCTGAATGCCTTGAGATGAAATAAAATGCCCAAGCACTACTCCTTCACTCATCATCATATGACATTTTTTCAGTACTTAGGGAAAGGTGAGCTTGTATACAAAGTTTAAGTACCTTCTCAAGATTTTGTAATGCATCTTCAAAAGACACACCATAAGGAGTAAAATCATCCATAAATATTTCCATAGAGTCATTCAGAGCATATCGGAAAAAGATTCCTATAACGACCCTCACGAAAATTTGTTGGTGCATTACATAGTCCAAATGGAAGAACTCTATAAGCAAAAGTTCCCCAAGGAATAGTAAAAGTGGTCTTGTCCTGGTCTTGGGGTGCAATTCTAATTTGGTTATACCCACTGAATCCATCTAGAAAAGAAAAAAAATTTCTTTCCCTGACAGACTATCCAACACACTGATCAATGAAAGGTAAAGGAAAGTGATCCTTTTGAGTAGCTTTGTTTAAGGCTCCGTAATCAAGAAACACTCTCCATTTCCCGTTTTTCTTAGGGACTATTACCAATGGGTAAACCCATTCACTGTCGGATATGGGGTATATAAATCCTGCATTATGCAATTTCGAAGTTCTTCTTTAACAATCTCTCCTAAATTAGGGTTCATTCGTCTTCGGGGGTTGACAGATTGGTCGAAACCCTTCTTTAATATAAATTCGGTGAGTACATAGTTCGGAAGAGATTCCATTCACATCCGTGTAATCCCATGCGAATGCTTCCTTATTTTCAAGTAATAACTTCATTAACTCGTTGTGTTTCAAGAATCTGTTAGATTAGGATTTATATTTAATGTCTTGCCGAGTTCGATTTCCATTGTTATGCTTTTAGATGAGATGGTGGTTAATGTCCGAGATAAATCTTCGATTCAATTTTTTTCCCCGGGTATCCGTTTCAAAAAGTGCAGTCAATTGATTGTGTGTTTCAGCAATTACGGAGGAAGCTTCGCAAACAAAATTATTAATTATTTCATCCTCTCGTATTGTCTTTAAGAGTTAAGGCTTGTCCGATAGTTAAAATGGGTTGAATAGCATTATCATCATAATCCATCCACACGAAAATTTTCATTATTAATTATGGGTGTAGCATGAGGATAAAGAGTAAGTTGTTTAGTTTCATGACCATTAGAAAGCTGTCATTGAACGGATCTGCTGAGTGATAAAGGCATCGGGTGTGGCCGACCATGGCCTCCCTAGAATTAAAGGGTATCCCCCCCCTGAGCTTTGTTTTAGTTTGTAATACTACAAAATCAGTCGGGTAATTCCAAGATTCAACCGAGATAACTAGATCTTCAACAACTCCTTACGGTTTAATTGTAGAACGGTCGACTAACTCCAGGATGGTTGGTGTATCTCTAATTGTGTTATTCAAATTTGTAACAAGCTGTGAAGTTTCAAGAGTCATAATGTTTACTGCAGCACCTAGATCTACCGAACTTGAGGAATTATTGTTTTACCAATTTGAACTATCACGATAGGATGGCCGGGGCCACCATATTTCACGGGAGGGGTTTTTCCGGACATTCTTGCGGATAAATCACCCATAACATGAGCTGTAAGGGGGTCTTTAGTCTTCCTACCAGGGTTTCTTAACACAAATGTCCCTTATGGTTCGGCATAAATTGGTACATCTCTTAGTGCTCGTAAAAGTGGAATTTTAACATACAAGTTTTTGCAATTCCCCTAAAATATTAAAAGCGAGTGTTTCGGGCGTTTTAGTTAAAACTAAACGCTCGGGGAATGGTTGCTCTGTTATTTCAATATCCTTGTTAGAGGGTGGTTGTGCTTTTTTTATGTTTCTCGGTTTCCTCTTTATCGGAATCAGAAGAGGTTGTATCATCGATGTTAGGCTCTACTATTTTCCCCGATCTCAAATGAATCTCATTGCATTGCATAGTAAAAAAATGTAGGCTAATTATGAATATCAATGACTTGCACAACTTTATTATTGGGGTTAGGATTTGGTTGCACAGGGTAGTTTGGGGTCTCATTTGATTAGTTGGTGGAGCATTTGATGGTAGAGGAAGTGGTTGTTGAAATTGAGGAAATTGATTTGGATACGGGAGTTGTTGGCTTCTCCAATTTGAATTCCATGGATTAAAAGAAGATGGGTCGTTGTGGGGGGCCAAGGAGTCCACATTGCGGGATCAACAAAGGGAGGGTTTGTTTGTTGCATGGGTGGGTAGTTCATCTGATTAAGGGGTGGGTATTTCATTTTGATTAAAGGGAGGGTAATTTGTCCGACTGAAAGCGAATAATTATTCCAACGATTAAATGGCATACTAGAATTCATACCTTGTCCTTTTGGTTTCCATTGTCTTCTTTGTGTTAGCGGGTAAACTGCTTCGGCTTCTTCTTCCGTTGGGTCTGCAATGTTGCCTTTATTCCCGGTAGAGAGGGACATTGTTGTGTTTCATGATCTTTCTCACAAAGGGTGCAGATTGGTATTTTTTTCCAATGGGCATTCCCTTAGTGGATGTTTGTCTCTGCATTTAGGGCAAAAAGACGACCCACAGTACATACCTTCGACTCGCTTCTTTTTAACCCGCAAGGTGTCAATTTGTGAAGAAAAGGAACTTAACATCTCGGTTTTAAATTCTTCAAGTAAATTACCTATTTCAGCTCTTGTTTCTCCTCCATCGTCTGATTTTCGAACTCTTGAATAGGTGGAATCTCTGTTACTTACTCCGTTCCTTGCGGCTCCTCCCGAACATATTTTACGAGAGTTCAACAATCTCATCATATGATTCTTTAAATATATCTCCCTTGCCAAGCATGTTTAACATGTCTAAACAATCATCCCTTAATCCTCTAGGTAATATTGTTTTACGAATTTCTTTACTTACATTCGGATGATCGGATCTCTGCAGATTGTACTGCGGTCTTTCCACATAGTCCTCCAAATTCTCGTCCGCTTTTTGTGCCATGTTGAATAGTTCCTCCCTCTTTTCTCTTGTCCGAAAATAGTCTTGATATTTAAGCAAAAATTTATGTTTCATCTTTGTTCCCATGTTGTGATTACCCGACTTCCAAGGCTCATGAACCATCTTAAAGCATTTCCTTTTAATGTTGTTGGAAGAAGTTTCAACTTACGAGCATTAGTAACATAATCATAACTTCTGCATAATATATCAAATTCAAAAAATAAATTCATCCGGATCTTCGGAGGATAAACCATGGAAGTTGGGTTAAAGGCGACAATGGAATATTCTTCATAGGAGTTGTTCCTCTAGGGAGATCACTAATAGGAAATCCCAAGGTAGAGAGAGAATTTTCATCCCTTCCTTCTCCTTCGGGATCTACACGTCCTCCACCAAAGAATTCTTCGTTGTTTCCTTCCATTGTCGATTCTCCTACCGCACTTGCTCGATCCTCAAAATCTTCTACCGACTCCTCAATGTTTTCCACTAGTCGTTCCTCAACGTGCTCTGTCGATTTGCTAGCACTTTCTTCGATTCTCCAACAGACTGTCGTCTGGTTCTTTAATATCCGTTACTTGGGTTCCTCTATGTTTTCGGGGCTCACAAATTCTTCTGTTTTTGTAGTACGATTGAGGGGGAGCGTTGTGCTTTTGGTCTTTGAGAACTTAATCTCTGTGATGATTCGGCCTTTGATACAATTTCGTCAATAAAAGTCTTTCTTCCTCCCCTTCCTTTACCCTTGCCACTGTAGGATTATTTTTTCTTACGGGTTCCACGTCCTCTCATAAAATACTGCACATCTAGAAATAAAATATCGATTGCTTTTGAAATCTATAATTTCCTTCCCCAAAGCAATGACGCCAAAATTTTGGTCGCTTTAATTGTTTTAACAATTCAAGCACCACATAAATTGTCAACTCGGGAAGGTCTATTTATTCCAAAGATAATCATGCACTAGATATGCTCAATTCCAAAAGCAAGGTAATGTTGTAGTAGAAGTTACACAATTATCAATCATACAAATCTAACTATTCACACCCCGCTTTAACAAAGCTCGGAGCCTACTCGTGTTATGACAGAAGAAATTCCTCTATTGCGGTCTTTCATTAAAAGAATTCTAGGAAAAGTTAATGAAAGGAAAATCACCCCTGCGAGGAAAGGAAATCAATCAACCATAATAGGGAACGAGGACCCTATTCCTCCAAGCAGGAATCTTCGACTTTGTTGCACTAACACTAATCACATTGCGGAAAAAAGATCAATCCAAGGAAAACAGGACCCTATTCCTATGAGCAGGGAACCTTCAGCACATGTTTCCCGATATTGATCACACTACGAAAAAAGAGAATCAACCTACGGGGAACATGACCCTATTCCTCCAAACAGGGAATCTTCAAGACCTGTTTCCCGGTATCAATCGGACATTCAAACAAATGACCGAAAAAATATCTCTTGGCTTCTTTAAGAATGAATGATATAGGACTAATGCAATGTTAAAGAAAACAGAGTGCTTAAAATACCACGGAACTGTGTAAATGATTCTTTAGCAAACAGAGTTGAATTAGGGTGCGAATAACATAAAGAAGTTAACAAACTACGGGAGCAATCGGGTGAATCTTGTGATGAATGCGGGCCCTTTCCTTCTCACAAGATTCCCTAGAGGACGAAAGTTAAATTGGAACGCTCAAAAGAAACCTTTATTCATCCGTCAAAAAGGAATAATACATTACAATGGAGTCTTGCTCCTTTCCGCTCAAAAATAATGTCTCTCCTGCAGTCTCTTACTCCCCCTCTAATGATGATGTCTCCTCTTTTTTAAAGAGGAGACATCTATTATAGTTACATCGGAGAAATCCTATATTTATCCAAATCTATTCTTCTATCTTAAAACGGGGTCTTTCTATTCTTCCATAGAAAAATATTGTTACAACGAGATATAAAAAAAATCTTGTCTTCAGAACAATCCGTGTAACAAATTTCCTTGCTTGTCTTCGTCTTGTTGCGATCGTTCCTAAAATACTCTTTCAAGATCGCAAATCATGAGTAGTGATGGAGTTTACATGCCCGTGACTATTTCAACAACAGATTTGATTGTTTCAGACAACGGAGTCGACTCATTTCAAAACGGCCGATTGTTTCTAGCAACAACACGTTCCTTATCATAAATTATCTGCGATCCTTTAGACTTGTGTTAGCAACGATCTACCTTCGATTAATGATGAAATATAAGAGTAATGTGGAATTATATGTAAAACACATTAAATATATAGTAAAGAGAAGGATTTCATATACCTTTGGATACAATGGATGAAAATTATAATGTAACCTTTTTAAATATAGCTATAAAGAGTAAGGTGGTGTCAAAAATGTATGGTAAAAATGGTACATTGTGAGGTCCTAATAATGGGCTAAAATATGCACCTAGATCGTCGTATGAAAAGATATATTCTTTTTTTTCTTCCAACAAGGTTTTATGAGAAGTCATAGTGATCGAAATTTGTCTACCAAATTTTTATGAAAAGTGGTATGTGGAGTTCATTTCTTTGTATGTTGATGAATTAATTATTACAGAAAATTCAGTGAAGTTAATTAATTAAATTAAGATGTGCATGTCACAAGTATTTGAGTTTAAATATCACAGACACTTAAATTACTGTTTAGATCTTGAAGTTTGGCGAGACGTTGGCAAGACTTTTGTTTCATAGGATAAGTATGTCAAAGAAATGCTTATAAAATTTTAGATGGATCCGTTAAAATATGATTTTTTTCCCATGCAACAGTCTCTAAAGCTTCACCTTGATGACGGTTCAAAATAGGTTGATGCTTATACATTGTAAAATAAAATAGTTGGAAGTTTGAACTGTCTTACTAGAACTACACTAGACATTGCATATACAGTTAGTGTGTTGAGTCAACTTATGACAAGACATCTAGAAATACATTGGAGTGCAGAGAAAGAAGTACTTAAGTATCTTAAGGGTATAATTGATTTTGGTCTTAAATATACATATTCATTTGATGTTGAGTTGACAAGTTACTTAGATTCGGAGTGGGATAATCGGGATGATAGAATATCTACTACAAGTTATGCATGAAATATTGGATCTAGGATTATTTAATGGGGAAGCAATAAGAAATAAAATATATATTTTTCATATACAGAGGAAGAATATAAATATTTGGGTGCAACAACTTGCGAAGGTTTTTGGTTGAGGCGTGTTCTTCAAGATGTTGGGGAAGAACAAAGGAAGACTATAGTAATCAAGTGTGACTATCACATCTCAATCAAGTTGGAAAAAAAACCAATCTTTCATGCAAGAACAAAGAATGTTTATTTCCTATTTCATATTATTAGAGAGAAGATATAGTCTAAGGAGAATTTTATTTAATATTGTAATACTAGTGAAAATGTTGCTATTTACCAAGCCCCTTCAGAAAATAAAATTTGAATTGTTAAGAGAGATGCTAGGTTTGGAAATCAATCCTTTCTCCATTAAGGGAGCTACTTGGAATTAATGGAGAAAATTATTGTGGTTTAGATGTTTGGTTGAAATAGGGATTAGTTTGTGATTTACAGTAATTAGTTCTAAATATCACAGTCCCATGCATCTTTGTAAGGATTTAATTTTTTTTATGTCATTCATATTTTGTCCTCTAGTGTTTTCAAGTATTTAATGCATAATTATTCTAAGATATATATCATTCTCTTAATACATAATTTTGTATTTCATCTCTATTTTAATCTTCATTTGGATCAATCCTTATAATTTTATCATTTATTGGAATCCTGAAGTTTACAATGAAATATTCATCCAATTAAAAAGTAATTTTCTTCCACTCTACTTGAATTCATACTTTCTCCATTATTTTTCAAAGTTGCTAGACTGAGTATTATAATTTTTTGAAAAACCAAAGAAGCTAATCAATATTGTTTCTTATGTATTTTTCAAAACATCAACAAGTTATGAGATGGTCAATGGTTGAATTCTTAAGCCAAATGAAATACATAACTCACAATTTCCCCATTATTAGTCCCTCCCTCTCACATCAATTTAAGCCTCATGACAAATTAATCAACACAAGCCTGATGACAAATTGATGAACACGATGTAATTGTGCATTGTACTAAACAATTTTTAACTTATAACTATATGAATGCAACATCTATGTAGTTGTCTATACACATAACGTAATTATGATATTAAAAAGTTATACTAAAGGTACTAATTTTTAATTGAATTAGAAGATTTTTCCTTTTTGATAAAAAATATGCATATGAAGGCAATTGTACTTTGTAGAAAAAATTCATTTAATAATCAATTTCATATTTATTAGTCTTCACCCTATTATATTAACTAGAGTTTAAATATTTGATAATGTGCTTTATATGTGTTATGATAGCACTTTATATACAAATTGTGTAGCAATATAATCATTAATTTCAATGGAAAGTATTAAGTTTCCATGCAACCCTGGTTTAATAAAGAGATTGAGATATATCCATTAAATATCCCAAAGTCATATGAATTATAGAACATATCCATATCTCTGGTAATATATTTGACTTTTGTGTGACATAAAAGATTGAATTTCGTGTCACATAATTTCAATATAAGTTCATAGTTGTTTGTCTTTATTTATCCTTTCATCTAGTTAGATGTTACCCCATATTGTTCAACAAAACTAGTTTCCAAATCTCATTTTCATTAAAGGGTCATCTCCTAGATATTGACGAAGAGGTCAATCATTCACTTACATAGTCTACACGAATTTCTTGCAAACCGAAGTAGCTGCAAGTATTGTTAATAATACTCACCACATGACGTTGGTGAACATCATGCACCAATTTCTTTGGAGTACACAAATATTTAATGAGAAAAAAAAAAAAATCAAAAAAAAAAAAATATATACGCAATCTTTTCTAATAAAGTAAATAGAATTATTACCTTTGTTTCTCCGTAAATATCCCCACAATTCATCGCATGTACACTCTCATGGATATTGGTAGCATAATGTTACTCCTTTCTCCAGCTTTGGAGAGTCTCTTTAAAAAAATAAAAAATGACCCCTTAGTTTCTGTTATTAATGGGAACAAATTCACTAACTCACAATTGTTCTAATAAACATACAATTGCCCTCTCTTAAAATGAACTGGCGAATCGTTATACAATGCATTCTTGGTCAATGTCTAGAATTCAAAAAGCCTTAGCTTTGTACCAGATGGACTTAAGTACTTAGCTCAGGTATTTTATTTTTTTAGAGGAAAATGATTTGGTTGTGGTGCTGAAGAATACGTTATACAATGCATTCTTGGTAAACGTCTGGAATTCGAAAAGCCTTAGCTTTGTACCATATGGACTTAAGTACTTAGCTCAGGTGTTTTATTTTTGAGAGGAAAACATCATCTAAACAACTACCTTGCTTTCACTATGCCTGTATTCTTTGTTGTGCATCAATGCTCCCCCAAATTTAGCGTGAACCGTACTTATTTTCTTGTCCAACATTGATTTTTCACATGCCAAATATACATTTACATTCCCAATTAATGTAGAAGAGAAGAGAGGAGAGAAGGGACGGAATATATATATATATATATATTCGTACTTGCGTTGTGATTAATATGTGATATTTATATATAATGTATTCATTATTTTAATTTTTATGTGATATGTTTGCTTAAATAGTTCTTTAACTACTTGAAGTGTGAATCAAGATTATTAGTCATTAATTTATTACAGAATCCGTTTAAATAGACTAGTTGGAGGTCATTTGGAGAATGCAATTGAAAAACCTAACCAGATAACAACCAAAAATAGATAAATTCCTTGAAACTTGGTAATTACGCCATAAGGCATCTTATTTAAAAATAACTTTCCAAATTGTTAATGTGTCAATTCGTGGGCTACCGATTCTATATGTTAGATGATTAGAAGAGTTTCTGCCGTTGGATGATTATAACTAACTAACTAATTTCAAAAGGGTTCATATGTAACTGCTCCCTTTAACATGGCATTTTCTTCTATAGCAACGCATTTTGCTCTTTGCCCAAGCGCACCCAGATCTGGTTTTTTTCAAAGATGAAACTCACACCCAACAACCTCCACTGAGGACTCTGTTAGGACTCTGCTAGAAGGTATGGTATCCTCATTTGCATACAAAAACTAATTTTTTTTTTTTTTTTTTTGTATGTTTAGGATTCTTATTGATCAAATATATATTTGAGAATATAGATTTAGAAATTTTTTTCACAAAAACCTCTTTGGAAAAGAAACTATAATTTCTGATAATCCAAAGTTTAATAAAAACATGTTGCAAAATGAAGGAACGTTAGTCAAGGCCAGCTACCCCAAATCATTTCGAGATTCAGTAGGAAGGAACAGTTTGATTGCTATACATCGAGATCTACACATGAAGCTTTATGGCATTGCTGCCAGCAAGATGACCCCAGAGAAGATGAAATAGAATTTCATAACAGATAAATTTTTCAAATATGTTCATTTAATCTAGTTCTCACCCCTAATTTTGTTATAGATATCCACTAATACTTTAATTGGCATTGGTGGTCTCAATTAAATATTTAAATGACATTGCTACAATTTGTTGATTCAAAGGTGTCATGGATTGAGTTTTGTTTCTCAAGCAAGGCAGATTTTGATCTGTAAGATATACAAAGAAATAGAGGAGACGAAAGCCAATTGTAATGGAGTACTGAAAAGTGGTTTACTAGCTAGAGTATTAGATGAAGAAGAAATACTTTCGGAAGAAATTGTAGGTGATTTCATCATTTCTTTCCTTTTCAGAGGTAATGAAACTACAACCAACATGATGTTATTCGCCGTACATTTTCTTACAGGTAGTCGTAAAGCTTGGAGCAGTTGAGATTGAGTATAAATTTCAACCTGAATTATGACTATTCCGGTTACAAGATCGATAAATTCGTTGAATAAATAACATGCTAATAATATTCTTTTGAATTGTGTGGTGATGGATTGATACAAGTTGAGTATGATTCATTGAGAAGAAATTGAACAAAGCAGGAAATACTGACGTGCGATGGTTACAAGTAATATTGGCACGTGAAACAATTCTCAATGGCACTAGTTAAATGTGACCATAATATTAATTTATAAACAGAAATGTATGGATAATCGAGTCCTATGATTCCACATGTTTATTTATGTGATTATCAGGGCTTTTGTTGTTTTAATTTGATCTTCTTCATTTATATATATGTATATGTATATATATATATGTATATGGGATGGTTTTGATTCTAAATATGATTCCGATTACGATAACTCTAAAGAATCTTATGCCTGCACACAGTCACCTTTCATGTCTGTACGTTGTAAGTGAAATCACCGACAATATTAACAGTAAACACGTATCTCCCAATTTCTGTTTTTATGGGTTCCTGCGAAGTGATAAGAATGATAGGCTGACCTCTTCTAAATGGAATCACAGTGTTCACAATTTTACGTCACCTGCTAAATGCCAACGTTTCAATAATATACTCTGGAATGATCCAATTTAAAATCCCTTGGTATAAACATTATTGATTACAGTATCAATTACCGAGTGGTTTCACTAACGAGGGAACGTCCAAAAGCTGGGACTCTGCGTTCATAACACTACATCCCATGAAATGAATTGAAGGAATGACTTTGATGCATATATATTTTTTTCATATTGTAAATAATCTAATAATGTAATTGTTAATTTTGATGACGGTATACATTTTTTATTTAATATTACAACTAATAATTATAACTTTATTTTATTTTTAAAATTACAACTAAGTTAGAAATTAAATTGGTTTATGAGATTTTTGATTTTTTCGATTGTTAAAGTTTATGATTCTGGCATGAATTTATGTGGTGAAGTATTTTTGGTCTCAGATTTAAATGTTAATTTTCGATCTTCAATGAATTTATAATTCTTGAACATGTGGGAATATGTTAGGGATCTTTACTAAATATTTAGGGATTTTGAGTGAATTTATAATTCTGGAATATGTGGGTAATATTTTAGGTGGTTATGAGTGAATTTATAATTTCTAAAGATATAGGGAATACTTTAAGGGCTTTGAGTGAATTTATAATTCTTTAACCTATGGGGAATATTTTAGGATAACTTTTTAAGAAAATCAAACTTGTAAATTTTTCTGGGTGAAATTTTTTGAAGAATCAAACTTGATGTGGCTTTTATAGAAGCGAAGTGAATGTTGAGTATATTTAAGTTACAATGTCAAAACAATTCACTTGTTTAATTGCCACAACATATAACCTAGGTGCATAATCTCTCTTTATTTATTTAATTTCTTTTT
Organism: Pinus albicaulis; assembly: GCA_034641835.2. Lineage (NCBI taxonomy): Eukaryota > Viridiplantae > Streptophyta > Pinopsida > Pinales > Pinaceae > Pinus > Pinus albicaulis. The sequence continues at coordinate 158,966,462 of CM076577.1, read as the reverse complement.
ACTTAATACTGTTATTTTATTTGTTAAAAACTTGGGTCATAAGTTCATTTTGATTATTTTATTTATTTTACTTTTACTTTTTACATTTTTTTTTATTTGTTAACATTATGCATCTATGTAGTAAGGGGAAGATTGGATGAAAAAATAGTCTAGAAAGTCTTTATTATTTCATAGAGGAAAAAAGAGAAGAAAGAGAAATGGAACATAAACTAGAATTAGCTAAAATGTTTGATAACAAATTTTTATTGGGAAAAAATATAATTTTAGGGCTCAAGGAATTGTAAAAAATTAAATATAGGTTACAATAAATGTAAAACCACAAACAATCAACAATTGAATAAAATTTAAAAGAAAAACTAAATAACACTTGACCGTAGAACCAAGAATAATTAGACATCAAACTTATCAAAGATGAAATGAATAAACTAATTGACCTATATCACTAGTGCAATAAAATTGCCTTGAATCTTATAATTCATAGTAAAGAGGAGATAGATGATGACGCATTTGAAATAGTAAAATAAAAGTGGTAAATTGAAACCAACATATTTCACAGAAGCAAAAAGGCTGGAAAAGACACTTGAAAATAAAAATAGATTAGTTTGTGAGAAAGACACTTGAAAATAAAAATAGATTAGTTTGTGAGAAAGACACTTGAGAATAAAAATAGATTGGTTTGTGCTAGAGTAAGATATAGTAACCATAAATTTGACATAATCACTAAATAGAAATTACACCATATGTTGCAAAGGAAATGCTGTAAAACAATAACATATGAAAGAGTAGTATAGAGGAAGTTCTCTCACATGAATCATGCATGATAGCTACAACTACAGAGGGTGAAAAAAAAGATTGGGCTATTCAGTTACATAATTTGGTTACCACTACATATGTTCATATAATTTTTAGATAAGTATTATTTCTTTGGTCCTAAGATGAAATATCATCATTCAAGAAGTTTAGAAAATGAGGTGTTTGATTCTTCTCTAAGAACCATAAGTATGAAAGTACCAAAACACATATTTTCAATGGGAAAAAAAGAGATTACATCAAAACCACAAAGAATAACAACACATCTATTGTATAACTTAGGTATTTAATGATATAAATTACAAAATATCTTGTTAAACACAAATAATTTCATCATTTTTCCTCTTGAGTAATCATAAATTTTTCATTTTTCAAAAATTCCAACAAAAAAAAATAGTAATTACATAATTTAAATAATCCAACATAAACCTCAATGTGTAATTATAATCTTTACCTCATATCATTGAAAGTAAATGAACATTAATTTACATCATAGCATTAAAAAACCAAGAACATCCTCAATGGCTACTCAAAAGAAATGAACATTAATTTATGTGACAACAATAAAAATACATGAACATTAATGGGTTACTATGAGAATATATAAACAAGGTACTTGGTTGAAGTACTATCTACTCCAGCAATGGTCCTAAGATTATTTTTTAAAAATATGTGAAGTTATTTCATAGGACATGCTTTATCTTGAGAAATAATGATGAATGTTCATAATTCTCATTTCTTAAATAACACTAAATTTACCTTTAATTACTTAGTTGTAATAGTTTGTAGCTACATAATAGTTTGTAACTACATACATACTCTTTCCGATTTTTTTTTTGTTAATAAATATCAAATTTCTTCTATTAAAAGAAAACTATATACATATCTTTAATTACCTAATTGTAGCTAGAAAATATTACATCACAGTAGCTCACAAAATATATCTAATGCTATAAGAATATGAGATGATAAAAATGTTTTGAATTTGGTGACAACCAAAAATAACTTTTAGCCACAAGAAAAAAATCACAACAACTCATAGAATATATCCAAGGTTCCAACTACCCCATACATAGTGATGGACATCATGGGAATTTTAGTGAATGTAGAACACCACCCTAAAAATTATATACTCTTGATCAATTTAGAATATAACCTAAGATGTCTAGATTGGATGTAGAGGTGGGTGGTACAATAATTGAGGATGCTTATTAAAGGGTAAGGGAATTTAGATACTCTATCCTTCCACCAAAACGATAAAAAGTGAGACTTGTAGGTTATAGTTTTACAAAATTGACACTGTGATTAAGAATAAGTTACAAACATTAGGTATTTTAAAATATATTTAAAAAGTAATAAGACGAAGGTACACCAGGACCATGGTAATTAATGTGATTCTTTGTACAACTTTTATTTAAAATAGTAATTTGTATTTGAATCTTTTTAAATGAATATTGTTAAATGTGTTGTAATATTTTTATTTAAAATAGTATTTTATATTTGTATTTTTTTAAATGAATATTGCTACATGTGTAATTGAGTAAAATGTATTAAATTGATCATTTAAAAAATTTAAAGTATGGTGAGTTTTGTTTAATTAAGCTTTGAGTGTAGATGTGCAGAGAATGAATCTATCTCAAGTCCCAAACAAGATTCTCATGTCCCAAACAAGATTCTTCTTTCTCTTTTTATTCTAGCTTGCACCTTGACACTCCTCTCCTCCTCCCTGCGCAAATTTAAACTATGAGGCACAAGGTAGTTATTGCATATAGAAACATTTATATATGATAATAAAAATGTGATACTCTATTGTAATTTTCTCTACAAATGTGATAGCAAGTGTGCTCTAAATGTTGACAATTTCATGGTTAATGTAGTATAAGCTACTTGCAAATTTACAGTCTTGTATGCAAGATCAAGAAAGCTATGCCCAATATCCAACACCATAGAGCAATACATTTTCACCAATTCCACAATTGCCTATTCCCAATATCCAACACCATAGAGCAAGACATGTTCACCAATTCAATAGTTGCTTCCAAATCTCTCTCAGTGGTAGAGTTTTTTTGTCAATAAACTTGTTTTTACTGCTCTTGAAGTGATGAAAGCCATCATTGTTTCATATAGGATCATTTAGGTCTAATAAGAAAATTGTGATATTGTCTATTATCCGTTATTAGTTTTTTAATGATTCAATTAACACTAACAATTGTACGTTGTCATGAGGATATTTTTTATTTTTCATGTCAATCACCTTTTATAACTCTAGAAGGTTCTTAATATTTCTTTTGTTTTTAATAAATTGAACTCAATTATATATTTAAACATATGATTAGGTAAGAGAATTTTAGGATTATAATTTTTTTTCCAAGTTGAGAATGTGAATGTGTATTTACCTAAAGTTGGCTCCCATGTTCAATACCTCTCCATCGAGTTTGAAGATAATATGTAATGGCAATTCAGCGACATATAAAACAAATAATTTATACATCAAAAAAATCAGTTCTATATATTATAGTATTTCTCCCTTGAGAAATCTTTCAATTTGACATTCAATTCTTTATTAATAAAGTTGTTTTACTTAGTAGGGAGTACAATAATTTTGTAATGAAATAATAGGAGAAAACATATTCACAATATAATTTATTTGAATAAACAGATATGTGTAAAATAGTTTAATAAGAAACTAGATTTTTAATTATAAAATCTAAAACAATAACTTAAAATTGTGAAATTAATTTGCATTTCTTGTTTCTTATGTATAAAGAGAAATAATAAACCAAGTTTGGAGTGAAGAAAATAAACCATAACATAAATTACAATATCTCCTTCCAAAAATGTGTCCATATTAAAATGACATTCACTTTCTTTTATACCAAGACTATTGTTATTCATATACAATCTACAATTTCTGACAAGCATGAAATTAGTGCTCGGATATGTAGATGAAATTGGAGTAAACTCTATTTCTGTTAATAAAAATTTTCTTTATTTACATCTATGTTAGATAGATTGTACTTGAATGTATTTAAAATATCTTGTTTGAGTTACATGCTCATTTCATGCATGTTTTAGAGGATTATTAATCACCAAAGTATTTTCACCCCAAATTTCCTATTTCAATATCTATAAACTTTTTTTTATATATGTTAAAAGATGTCACATCTCCCTCTCTTACAATTTTTTTTTTTTCTTTTCTTTACACCTCAGGTATAATTTAACTGATTCCCTATTGAACCTTATACATCCATCTCCTGTCCTTGATAGGAATCTATGAAATTGAATAAACAAAGTCTATATTTTAAAACAAGACCGTTATATACATGTATATTTTTCCATTACCCATATTATTACATCCTTGATTTATTTTATCATAGGATAGATCTCTTGTAAAGTTACCTTTGTAACCCATTACCCCTCTACCATTTTTACACAAGTTTCTACACTAATTTCTCTAACATTATACATAATTAGTGTGAGGCCTTAATTCTTCGTTTTGTGGGCTCGAATCCCTCTCAATGTTTTCGATTCCACTTCAATTTACTTACATTAATTTAATGACTAAATTCACTAATTGAATATCCGAGATCCCTGTAGGCATTACCCAAGTTCGACATTTGATAATTCATATGTTAATGAATTGTTCGCGTTATTTTGGTTACAGGACAAGGTCCTTTCCGGCGCCAGATTTGAGAACTTATTTTTCGTTCCACCAAATCATGTACTATTCTTACACATAATTATTATGGATATTTGTCATATAGCCGCGGTAGTTGAATACCTATTGGAATAGGCGCGGTCATCTCTATACATTTAATTTTTCGGTTCACCGATTCTCCTTTTTGGCCTGCGTGTCATTACGATTCAGAGGTATGAATATGGAACGCATTAATAGTGGTACGATGGCTCCCTGACGAATTTAAAGTTACAATCCCTCTCGGGATTCTTGGTGTACTCTATCATTTAATTTTGCTCTGAATCAATTTCATAGTGGGAGCCTAGTCTCCTAATCGCCCTACGCGTGGACGGTCATCTATCATTTGCGTTAGGGTTTCATACCCTATTAATATTTCTTGTTTTTCATGCTACCATTTCATTTGGCCGACTGTAACTCATCGTTCTCATTTGATTTTTCTCGCATAGTATTGTAACCACGATGGGTGTCGACCAGTGTGTACCTGCATTCTACAGGAAATAGGTAAGCGGTTTCCCTCTTATTGTTCTGGTTTGCGCACACTGTCTCGCTCAGTTCATTGTTGAGCAAGTTATGTAAACGTTTTTCTTTCCTATCTGCAATATTTCAGTTTATTTGGCTTTAGTAACGATGGTTGGATTTAACCGCGTCGCGGCTATTCTCACTATGAGTTGTTCCTTGTTTTTCCTGCAAGGGATTTTTTTATCAACTCCGCCGAGGTATGTTTACCTACGAGTTTCGCAATGCTAGACAGGTTTCTAAATCGATCGACCTGAACGTGTCTTATCATGGCCTGATTTGTTTCAAGATTCGCCAACAGGTTTGAAATGTAACCCAACCTTGTGTACTTTAGTTGGGTCTTCTCTTGACCAACTCACTAATATTGTTTGCTCTACAATTTCTTTCAGGAGTTTGGATCTCGCTCTCCGTTGTTAACACAGGTATAACAGTATTATCCCTAATTTCGTTCATTATCTACACTCTTCTGGTTTATGCCTTTCGTTATTGACCGAGAATAATTTTTTTTTTTTTGATTGATGGGCATTTTCCTTTCGTTTCAGGTATCACGATCTCTATCATGACGAAATTGGTTTCTTCCCCTTTTTCTTCACTTCTAATGACTACGGTCGACTCATTTGCGGTCCTTCGTCATGTGTACAGGTTCTCTTAAAATCTTCAAACGAATTTTTTTCACCAGTCGCCTCTTCTCCGCTGTAGAAAGAAATGGTTCCGTGTTTTTTTTTTTTTTTTAAGATGGATGTGGGCATGTGGATTGTATAGAGACATTTAAACTTAGTTTTTCTCGCGGAATGGTGTAAATAAGACCACTCTATTTTCGTCTCTCCTAGACTGTTGATTACTATTCTAGTCAACTAAGAGAGCGAAATCGATATCTATGAATGACTAGTGAATTACTCTTCCTCTTTGGAAATCATTACTATTATTGTTTCGCAGAATTAGTAGATCAGTGTTAATTTGTAGTGATATGAATCATCTGAACTGGATCATCTGGATATATACGTTTTGTTCCATTTTTCTTATTTTTAATTTCGGATTATAAGAACTGTAGTATTAAATCAGAACGCACTGTTTGTATCGGATTTATCTTTGGTCATATTACGCCCATCTTTCCTCATGCACATTTTATATAGGGAAGTTTGTTCATATTACCCACTCATAATATACATTATTTTTTTTCATGTCGACTTAGCGTAGTCTTATATATCTGTACATAATTGGTTTCTAGAGTGGTGCTATTTCCTGCAGACGTAGTTGGCACCCACAACCGTTTACTACAATTTCACAATACTCTAGCAGTTAATAATTATACCAACCGGGATGATGTCTCGAGTTTATTTTCCATTTCTTCGTGGTATATATATATATATATATATATAGAGTTAAAGTTTCTTTTTAAATTTCTATTGGAAGGTTCTGGTAATACCACAGTAGCTAGATTTTAATATTATGAATTTCGTTACAGCTATGTATTCTTCTATTACATGCCGAGAGTTTCCAGATAAATTCAATGTTTTTAAATGGCATCAAGCTAGGCATTTCCACAAGAAGTTAATGGTAAACTGGCTAACAATGATTCATTCCTTACATACGAATGTCTTAATAATCTGTCAACTCTATACAGAATAGAATTTTGGTTATAGTAACAAATCTAGTTTAGTTTCATTCCCCTATTTTATGCTTCTTCATTTCGGAGATTGTATTGGTTATAACACACTAGCATTATATTCTGAAGGTTTCTAATTTTTCTCCCAGATATTAGAATGATCTATATCAGGTACTATATATGAGCACTCTCTTGCAATTATCTAAATTCCTTTCCTGTTATAATATTAGCTGTTTGCATGCCCCAATGATTTGACCATTGAGATATGGGTTATATGTGAAGGATGTGTTAATTTCTGATATCAGTTGTTGAAATCTCTAATTTCAGTTCTTAATGTACAGTGAATTTCTCAACTTATCTACTGCTATTTTCCACTATCATACAGGGACTGTAGGTTTTCTTTCTCCTATGCATGGATGTATTAGAATAATTTTATGAAACAGAAGCAGATTAAAGCTAGCTCATCAATTTTTCATGTGGAGATAAGTATCCTCAGATTTGAACCAGTCATGGTTTAGAGATTCTGTAGGATTCTACTCTACAGGTTTATATTCTACAACTATGCAGAATGGCAAAGGTGAACTCCTTATGGTTCATTCTGTTAAATGTAGAATTTATAATTAATATACAATCAAATAATTGTTTTGTTTTTATATGTAGCCAATTCATACCGATTGAAGTAAACACATTCGTAAATTTAGAGACATACCACTCAAGCATTTGACCAACCTCCCAACCTTAGAGTTCTTCTGTCTCCCACAACTCGCCCCCGAGCTGATATTATCTCCCAGAACAGATTAACCTCTAACTGTTTAGGATCAGCTTATTTAAGCTATTGTTCCCCAAAGCATGTTTCTAATTCTGTGTCCAGAATAGCAGGATGCTTTTCTTCCTGTTTCCCTAGGCTTCCCATTTTAGGGACTCTTTAAAGCTGTTTTATGCTTTTCCTCAGCTTTTCCAACTTTTTACCTCTTCCCAACTACTTTCCTCATCATTGGGGAAATTCAGATTTTTCCTCAAAATCTAATTTAGAATTAATTTCTTTCAAGGATTTTTGAAAGATTCTGGGGAATACTTGCTTTGTCCATCCTCATGGATTTAGCAAGTGATCTCATAAATTTTATTTTGGTCAATCTGCACAAAAATTATTTTATTCATTTCCTCAAATAAATTATTTAATTACATTCATCACTTACTTGTCCTTTGCGGTCCACTCCCCTTAGGATTAAAGACCAATGTCAAATTTTGAAATTCAAACACCTAAATGGGGGGTGTTACATAAGAAATCATTTAAAAAGCATGTAAAGGAAACTTAACTACTGTAAATTTTAAATACTCAATCATCCAATTTTGAAGAATGAAAAATTCATATTCTTGAAATGATCTTTACATGCATCTAATTGTACATTTAATTGAGGATTTACTCTAGGAAAGCAGTGTAAAAACATTTAAAGGGAAAACTCAACTACTATATATTTTAAATACTCGATCATCCAATTTGGAAGAATAACAAAGTCATCTTCTTGACATGATCTTTACAAGTATCTAATTATACATTTAATTGAGGATCTAATCTAGGAAAGTAGTGTAAAAACATGTAAAGAAAACTAAGGTAATTGCATGCTCTAATGCATCAAACATAATCCAATTTTGGAAAATAAAAGAACTATTTTCTTCAGATGTTTTTGGTAAGAAAAAGATTGCATAGTCATTCTAAAACTAATTCTAAGAGAGAATTCATAAATTTAATCTATGAAATGATAAAAAAATTAATCTAAGGATCAGTTGCAAAGCAATGTAAATTCAACTTATAAATTGACAAAACAGAGCTAATGAAATTAAACTAAAACAACTAATGAAAACATCCTTATGTGCAGGGGCCCTCTGTGACAAAATGAGTTGAGATTCTAGGAGACTATACGTGCATAAAGAATAATCTGGAAAAACGAACAGGGTCTTCGTATTATGAAAAAGAACAAAGTCTCAAAACATACAAATCGTTCACAAAACTAAGACTGTTTTCGGTTTTCAAACAACCAGTATTTAAAAAAAATTAAATGTCACTATATGGGGCTATTTCCGCCTACAGATGGTGATTACAACTAAAACATAGAAGAAAAATCTGATTGGTTAACTCTCAATTTTCTACGTCAGAGAAAATTGAGAGTTCTTCATTCTCAGATCACATCCTTTGACCGCACTTTGACCACGAGCATATGCACCTTTTTCTGTGGAATTCAACCAGGTGGATAGGACGAGATCCATATGTGGATCATTCTAAAGATGCCCATGTGACTCATTCCTTCATTCGATCCTCGAAACCTGTCAAACCATTAACATAGCTACGGAAACAACAATTAGCTGCAGAATAGGATGTGTTCTGTAGCTAAGTTACAAAAATTCATTCAAATAACAAGAACATCAAAATATAACATAGAGATCATTCAAATGAATTCTCTGAGATAAAACATGTTATTTAGCATTGATTGGAGTTATGGATTTATGAAAAGGTAAGAAAAAGTGATGAGAAAGGATGTCAGAGAAAGAACAATTCTGAGGTTCAACAATTTCTTTCCACCTAATCACTTGAATCTATGGCCATGATATTTTTATTCTTAGCATATTTCTTTATATTCTCAAGGTTCAGATCTAAATGAAATTTCCAACACTTCTCTATATGACCATCAATATTATTGTGGTTTCTGGTTGTTGGGATCTTTTCACTTGCGTGTTATCGCTACTATATTTTTGTCTCCCCCCTTTTTACTTCTTCTTTATCTCCATGGAAGCTTCCCAGTGCTTCTACTTTGACCAAATTAATATTCCTTTAACTTGGGATATGTTCTCTATGTATTTTTTCTATACACAAGCCTCATCCACCATTCAAAGTTTGAATAGAATCACTTGCTTCCAAAGATGGCTATGTAAACCCCCTAGATACTTGAGGAGTACATATGAGTCCTTTGAGGAAATACCTAACATTATTGTCATATTTCCAAATCATGTGGTGTACTTTTGTATACTCTGCCTCTCTTTTACGTAAAGTAATGCCACCAAATCCACTCATCCTCTACATCCTTGATAGGGTAAAATTGTGACTCTATAAGGGTTTTGAAATCCTTAAATATGATCCGTACAAATACACTTGCTCTAATACAAATATGATCTGTAAATTTTTGTGGATATTCTAATGCATAGTTTTTCATAAAACATTTGATAAAATTGGAATTGAAACTTGAAATATATTCTATGAGGTTTATTTTCCTTATACCTATGGATTTATTAAGTTATTTTTTTCATGCATGCAATATATAAAATGAAAAAAATAGAAAACGAACAAAAATTCAGTCACTCACAACCATAATAACACAAGGTTTGATCTTGGAAACCCTTATGGGAGAAAACCTAACTAGAAGGTGAGGTTTCTCGGTTCTCTCCTTCTCTGAATGGAAATGGATGCAAGTACAATGGAGTGAGAACTATGGCCCGTGAACTACTATAGTGCACAAACCCTCTCTATTTTATCTCTCTCTCTATCTATTCTCATCTACTCCACTCATCTATGGAATAAAATGCACTCAAATAGAATGGAACCCCTTTCCCTCGTAGAGGCCTAATTATAAAGCATCCTAATAGTCTACTTGTGGTTAAATTTGAATCCTTAAACATAAATTAGAGTTACAATATTCAATATTCTATATTATTCTTCATCATTATTACATGGCTAGCCCATTTTCCATGAATAATGGGGGTTGACAATGGGCACTTCACTCAACCACTCTTTGGCATAGAATGTGCGTTCATGGCATACTAAACAATACCTTTAATTTGACTACATATTGGAAAATACCTTTAAAAATCAATTTATTTAACCCCCTAGCAATATTAACCCAATACACCTTCCTAATTTTAAAAACCCTACTTTCACTAGATATTGTAGGTATCCATTTTTTATATACACAAAAAATATTTTTGATACCCCTTTATATTTTTTCATTAACTTTGAGCTCCATTTTTTATACACAACATATACAAACCCTTTAACCCCTATTATATGCTTAATATATTATGTCATTTTTTCCTCAATATATATTCCCTAATATGAACCCACGTAGTATGGTATTTCCCCCCCAGTGAAGCCCCATTGGGGATGACTTTGCATCTTCTCAAATCATGACACTCAAGGCAACAAGGTAAATTTTTGGTTGTTGTAACTTTTAAATATTGAATCCGATTGATATGATTCTTGCATTGATGGAAATATATCTATGTAGAATTGAGATAGGGGTGATATGCTTAAGAGAAAACAAATTACTCAAAAAAAACTTTATTTACTACCTCAAGCTACTTTCTGGTGTATTTGGAGTATGCAACCCTACCATTTTATATATTCTGGGGTATCTAGAGTATGCAGCCCTACCATTTTACATATTCTAGGATATCTGGAGGTGTCAAAACAAAAATATCTTTGAGAAGAAAGATCCATATGTCTAATATATTGTCATTAAAATTACTACTTATTTTAGGGAGATTGGGCCAAAAAAAATGAAACATGGTAACACAAAAATTCAATTGAAATACATTTGGAGGGAGTTTCAAGTTGGATTTTTCGATGGCTTGTGTGTATATAGAATGTGTGGATGTGGGGAATCTATTATCATTTATCCCGGTACATTATATCATTTCTGGTGGGAGAGGATGAGGGCTACAAATAGCCTAGCTGAACTCGTTTCCCTATGGGCGACTTTGTTATGTGCCAGATGGTTGGGCATCGAGGAAATTCATGTTTTTGGGGACTCAAAAGGAATCATAGAGTAGGAAAATGGGTCAACCTATTTCAATCCTTTTATCCTATTTTCTTGGATGACATGCATATGTACCCTCGAGCATACATTTCAACATATCTCCTATATGCATATATATACGGCTCACAAAATTAGGTTACAGATTCCCTATCAAAGAGAGGAGTGTCAGTTGATGCAGGTATCGTACACTTTGCTTCTTTTGCATAGGGTACATTAATTAATACATGACAAATTGATATCATGTAGTTTTGATCGATCAATGACATAAAGTTGTTGGACTTTTGAGTTTGTGATGATTGTCTAGGACCTCATGGACTAGTTACTAATTTTGTAAACCGTTAGGCTGAGTAGGATGGCAACATATTGTGGTCTAGACGTGACTATGTATTTTATGTAATTCTGGATGTTTTGTGTTTCTTTCTTCCCAAAGCTAAGTGGATAGTTTTTTAATGGTCAATGTAAATAGTTGATGTGGAAGTCTATATTGAAACAAACTGATGTAATCTCTTTTTCAATGAAATATGATGTTTTTTTCTTTAGGAAAAAGAAGAAGAAGAAGAAAATAAAGGAAGGAAATTAAGAAAGAAAGAAAAGAAAATTTTAATCTACTAACCATTGCTAGAATCTTACATTACTCCTATAAATTAAGTTATATTGCAACATATTTTCCTCCAACAATGAATTATTTTTCTTTGTTCTTCAAATTCTTTGATTTCTTAGTACCATACATATATAGTTATCATTACTTACTAGGCGTTCCAATACATTTGAAGATAGTAATAGTAATCCACAAAGTGAATCTACCAGGGTTCTTATGTGATTCAATATCTTGATAAAATCAAGGTTGTGGGAGTGTGTGTTTGTGGAGGAGAATTGGGTGTGACCCGCTGACCTGCAAGTTGAAAAGGAGGTATAGTTTGTTGTGTGGTGTGAATGCATGCTGCCATCTTTCATCGATGGAAAATAGTTAATAACATCTTCGACAAAGAGAGCGTCCTTTCCCATATAGGTACCTACAATTTTTCTACGACCATGGGTTCTCCTTATAAAGGTCGCTGAATTTTGGTGCAAAATTTCTCTATGAAGGCTCTCCATTGATGAATCCTAAGTTTCCATGTTAAAAAATGCTGTAATGTCATGATGGAACAAAATATGGGAGTAGCATGTTTAGTGACATCGAAATATATATCTTATCAAGTGGAACGTCTAGAGTTTGATAGGAGTGAACTAGAGATTTGAACAAGTTTTTCCAATTTTAAATTTATTCAAGTAAATTTTCTATATAAAAAAAAAGGAGAATGGAAATTTTTTTTTCAATTAAAAATGATTTTTTTTTTAACTTTATTGACAATAATTTTTTTTTAAACTTTTTAACTAGATTTTTGTTTTAATGAAAGTATATATATATATATATATATATATATATATATGGTGTAGTTAAGTGTGATAGAGTTTCTTACTTCACATAATTATAATACCTCGAAAAGAGAAATGCAATAGATGTTACAACCCAAGGGACTAGCAAATGTTAAGTGAAACCCACCAGGTTTCTACAAAAAAAAAATGAAAATTTTCCTATAGAAATAAACAAGATCAAGCAATGGGGTTGATTGGCTTGCATATTCAAAACAACTTATGTACCACTCCCAAACAAAGTTTGGATAAGTTGGATTTTGTATTTGGACGTGTCAATGAATTCCACACTTTAGAATTGGAAACTAGATTGTTAACCTTGGTATGTGATGAGCATGCGTATATTGAGGAATTGACGAAATTATTGTCCCAGTTAAAGGCATGTGGCAATGAGAAAAGTTAAGCAAACCATATTTTTTGATCTTTTCAAAACTAAAGGGTCTTTCTCAAGTTTTATCATCTACCTTCTATGCAACAAGGGATGTCCTTGGTGATTCATTCAAATACCTAGCTTGGAGACATTTTGTCATCATCTCATGAGAGAAGAATCTGTGCTCAAGCATCTAGATTTTTTCTGTAGCTCTTCAAATCAAGTTTTGGTGGCTCATAACTCTATAGGTCAATATAGATCCCAGTATAAAATAAAACCATATTCTATGGCTAAGGGTAAAAATGGTGCTTGTGACTCTTCCTTCAAGCCTCAGAGAAATACTAAGTAGAATACTTTTAAATCATGCACTTTGATCTATGGGTGATTTTTCACTTGTACATCACTTATTAATTACTCATTTACCCAATAAAACCAAATTCTATCTTGTAACAATAAATATTAAGTAACAATTTAGTACTCATCCAAAATTTCAACAAAAAAATACACCAAAAAAATCACAAAAAATTTCAGAGATATTTCTAAAATTTGATGAATATACTACCCATATTTTCCAATTATAAATTTATAAGTTACATATCGCACATAAAGGATAAATGAACAGATCTAGGACATACAAATGGTAAATAAAAATAGTATTATCTATGCCATAGAGGTAAACATAATGATAAGCAAGTGTAATATGCAAAGTTTCTACTTAATATGTTTCTTTTAAGTTTTTCTTATGCACAAAAGTAAAAAATTATCATAATTAAGATAAAACTAATACTACAATATTTCAAAAAATGATTTAGGCTAAATAAGAAAAAATAATATTATTATTTTTTAAACTTATTGGTCTCATAAAGATATTGGATGTCTCCAAGAAACAATAAAATTGCTTGTATTTTTTTATTTTTTTATTTTTGTAAGCTTGGTAGGACCTTTCATTTTTATTTTTCTTTTTTCAACTTTTTTTATTTTTATTCCATCTTCATCAACATGTAGGGGAATTGTTTGTATTTTGTTAATTAGTTGTAATTTAAGAGTTTTCCTGGTTGTCAATTCCTCTAGTTCACACATAAAATAATGTTTAATTAGATTAAATTTGGTTGATGGAATTTTTAGAAAGGTAAAATAATTCTTTAATTTGCTTTAAAATTTTATTTATATATTTGAATTTTTTTTAATAAATCCAATCATAAATTATTTTAATTTGTTATGAGCTTAAAGGTTTAGAAGTTGGTATTGCAACAAATATTTTTCAATTATGATGTAATATGGATGCATATGGTATATTTATAATAATAAATAAATAGACAAATTTTAGTTGAATTATTGGATGCTTTGGCCCTTTTAGAGGTACATTTTTGGATCAATGTTTTTATATCTAACACGGGATTGTAATCAAAATAACATAAAAAAATAATTTATTATTCCATTGGAAATATCAACAAGTAAAATTGATCAACCAACTCAATATGTGTGATTGAGTACGTAATAATGCAATTAATTTTTATTATATTAAAAATATTTTTTGAAAAATATCATAAAATAAATTGCATTCATTTGTGATAACTAATTTTCTATATGATTACTAATCATATAATTCATATAATTTCATTCATTTTGATGATAAAAATATTTTAGAAATGTTGTTTTCTTATTATTTTAAATTAGATTTTGAGATATAGTAATAATTAGTTATGAAAATTTTAACTTAATATTATTTGAAATAATTAATTTTTATGAAACTATTTTTTAATATTAATATAAAAAATAATTAATTATTCTCTAAAACTATTTTTTGATATTAATATAAAAAACAATTAAGTATAAAATTAAAACATAATTGTATATAAAATTTAAATGAAAAGTACTAACCTTTAATTACTTAATTAATTAGAAAAGAAAAACATATTTTATAATAAAATAAATTTGATAATTGAAATGGTAACTTATAATATAAATAAATTATATACATATTACATAGAAATAAAAATCTTTTGAGAATTTTATAAACATATTCCACTTCAAAAGTGTGTTAAGGTGTATTATACAAATACAATAAAATAAATTACGTGATCATGCATAATATTAATAAAAAATATATACTAAATATATGTATGCATCATATTTGTTTTGATCGATGAGGTGTTCCACTTGTGGAAGTTGAGCGCCTTTATCTTGCTTCCACACAATGCTTGCGATGAAACGTGTGTAAAATTAAAATATTATTTGGGAATTCAACCATTTCAATGGATGTCGAAGTCAAACGATTTTGTGTAAATTTAACATTTTTTTCGATTTCTCCTTCATAGAGATCATCCACACAATGTTTGGGATGAAACATGTGTAAAATTAAAATATTATTTGGAAATTGAACCATTTCAATGGGTGTCTAAGTCAAGTCATTTTGTGTAAATTTAACATTCTTTTGGATTTCTCCTTAGTAGAGATCAAAAGTTAATTACAAATATGTTAGTGAAACTATGATAGATCAAATTTAAACTACTTAAACATTACTTCTTAGTATGTGAATACATGCCCCTATGCCAATTCCACATGATAAAAATTACACACAGTTTGCTCATATTAAAATTATATATATATATATATATATATATATATATATATATATATATATATATATATATATATATATATATATATATATATATATATATATATATATATATATATATATATAATTTTTAATATAAAAACAATTTTGAATGAAATTGAAATAAAAAAGAATTGTTTTCTTTATATTATTTAGATAACTTTGATTTTAGAATATTTTATTTAAGATAGATATTAAAATAAAATATTTTTAATAAATATTAAAATATTATTTTATTAATAATTTCTTTTAAGATTATATCCAAATTTTATGTGAAAATAAGAGTTACACATGTCCATTAATAATAAATTAATTTATTTTAACTATAAAATAGTTTAATGATAATATGTCAAATCAATAAAAAAATTTTAATGACATTTTAGTTATAAAATATTTTAATAATAACATGTCAAATCTACTATGTTAATATATAAATATATATAGATCAATACTGTTTATAACTCCATAAAATTAATCACTCCATCTCTATGAATAATTAAAAAATTAAAATTAAAATTAAAAAAATTAAAAAAATTATTTTTAATAATAAAAAAGTAAAAGTAAAAATTTAAAAATTTTCAAAATTTATTTTTAATTTTCAAAATATTTAATTTGATATTTATGGTTTTCAAAACTTTAATAAATTTTATAAAATATATTAAAAATAAAACAAGTTTAAAAACAAAAACAATATAATATAACCGACCATAACACTTAAAAAAATGAAAAAAATCCATGTTAATGTAATTTGTCTTCATTTATGCATACTCTACTTTAAGAACCCTTTTTCTTAATCTATAGCTTCTATTCTACATCATAATATAACTGGCCATAACACATAAAAAGAGATAACCGGCCATAACACAAAAAAAAATGAAAAAAAATCCATGTTAATGCAATTTCTCTGCATATTAATGTGTTCATACTCTACTTTAGGAACCCATTTTCTAAATAGCTTAATATATAGCTTCTGTTATACATCATATCCATGTTAATGTAATTGCTCTTCATATTAATATGTTCATACTCTACTTTACAACCCCCTTATTCTAAATAGCTTAATCTATAGCTTATGCTATACATCATAAGATATAAATTATTATAGATTTCATTAACGATGAAATAGTCCTTAATGTAATTGCTTTTCATATTAATGTGTTCATACACTACTTTACCCCCTTTTTCTAAATATCTTGATCTATAGCTTCTGCTATACATTATAAGCTAAAATTATTACAGATTTCATTAACAACCAAGAATTTACTTTGAAAAATATGATAGTATAAAAAATCAACCAGTGTTAACATTCATTAATGGGTAACAGTATGCCATTTCCTAGATCAGGAACAGTCTCTAAAAAATACACTGGCCACAAGAAATCAATAGTTCTGATTGGGAATCTAATCTGCCTCCTCCTATATTGATCCATGAACACAATATCCAATACTGAAATTGAATTGGTGTAGTCATCCAAGAACTGAATCGAACCACCGAATATTAAAAAAAATTCGGTCAACTCGACCGAATTTGGTAACTATGTTTAATTCTACTTTTTTGTCCATGAAATTACCAATGATAATGGTCTACCTAAGCAAGTGAGTCAAATTATAGTAACTTCAGACTCAATTTTGTTGTAGCCTTTAGATCCGGGGATACAGGAGATTTGGAACGGATGCTTGACTTTGATTTCGACAAAGTGGACTCCGATCTCTTGAACATATTGGGAGATCTACTTTCTGAGATTCACACATGCTCGATAAAGATATTCCTATCAACACCATGCCTCAAATATGTTAGCTAAATACTTACAAAAATGAATTTTTGAGATTAGGAGAAACGGGATCAGAGGTACCGACCTTCTCCTGCAGTGAGATTGACATACAGATCAACGATGTTTGGGAAATTTCTACGGTACTCAGAGGAGCAAAACTTGGTACTAAATTATGCTTCATGTGGAGAATCGGTTTCCATTCCCACAACCATCCATTCCATGCCACAAGCATTTATGCACTCCTCCCTTTCGATCCATTCCACCCTTTTCAACTCCACCAGCACAACCGATGACTAAAGATGCACAATTATTGTTAGTCTCTCTTAAAATTATGATTATCGCCAATATAAACATATCTATTAATTACAATGCTAGTTGTGTAATGTGAGGCTTTTAATAATAAAAAGATACCTGGCATTGAAATTGCAAGGTGTCGTCATTCATTACATCCTTCTCCAGCTGTAACATACACCGATAACTTCACATGGAAATGCCAGGAGTTAAATTTTTTAATACAAGTTACCCACAAGTAACTTATCCAAATCACTATTAAATATTCCTTACTACTCATTAGATAGAATGTTCACCAGTACATAGTGTAACCTTAGTATAGGAATAGTAATATTCTTAACCATTAACAACCTTTATTGTTGTACATTAACATATAACTGTATGATGTAACATTGCATTCATTTCGTTATTCATGTAGTCATAACTTACTTAACATTATGAACATCACCACAAGAAAGGAATCAACATCATCAATTTGACACAATAATCAATCACATCATTTAACACCAATATACCCTAGAAACCTCGTAGGGTGAAAACCAGAAAACGTTTAATTTTATTATTAAATGCTCGTGAGGGTGATCAGCCCTCACTCAATGGCTTATAAGGGAGACCATCCCTTAACCATCATTTATAAATTTTACGAGGAAATATACAAATATCTAGCTTAAAGCCATTACAATAAATATGATAGCATTTACCCATTAATCTTCATATCTTCATATCTTGGTGGCATGGATGTACCTACAATGGACCATCGTAAATTGGACCATCCTGCAACTCACACTCATCTGCATGAGCCATTAATCATTTACCTTCCACCATGATAAGCATAATATTTCCTATGTACATGTCACCATCATTCCCTGCTGATGATACCTTCGACATACATTGATGTCACGATTCATAAAGTATTAATCAACCATTTCATATATCTATACTAGAGAGGCTCCTCCATCGACTCTTCTATATTCATGACATGAAAGTAAAATACCTTGAAATTCTCCCTTTAACATCACATACTGTATATGTGCTAGTTATAAGTCATCACACTAACTAATGTTTCCCTCACATAAGCACACATTCCTGCAAGACAATAGCTACATCTCCCCAACCTTTCTTTAAAAGAGTTGATATAACAATTACGATATTTGTGCATGTGATTTACATAAATTTAATCAAAATAAATAACCCTTAAGCTATTAATTTTTGGTTCATGGAAGGAAAGATAACATAACAAATCTTGCTCCCATGCATGCGAATGCATATAGATTCCAAAAGAGTCTTTCCAAAGGAATGCCTACACAACGGAGCACATAGCTTCCATCACGAGCCTTCCCAACGGAACCCTTAACACAAGAGAACATGCAAACACATATTTCCTTTTCCAGGAAATATAACATAATAGGCATGTAAAGAGATGGTTTATTTTCCATAAAAATAATGGAATAAAGCATAAGAATACATGTCTTATTCTCCAAATATTATACCAACATTACCAATATATATATATTAATATTATAGCTCCTTATTTCTTTTATCCATGCAAAGAACATACCATTATAACATAATGGCTATTCTTGGTGCATGCAACATAGATAACTCTCCCTTTTTGAGCATGCTAGAGAGATAGCTTTTCCTTTAATGTAGGCAACACATATGCTCTTCTTAGAATTCTATCATCATGAAATACTATTTTAAGGCAAAATATTAACATAATACCAATATTTTCAAGAGATTATTCTTTTTAAGAAAATTAACATAGTAAATTTCCTTATGTCTTTTACCATGGTATATCACTAAGAGCAATATCTTTGTAAAATATTAACATAAAAATATTTTCAAGAACTGACATAGATTATGTCTTCTACCATGGTAATTCACTAAGCTCAATATCTTTCTAAGAAATTAGCATAATACCTTTCTAATAGATTAGCATAATACCAATATTTTCCACAGATTACTCTTTTCAAGAAACTTTAGCTAAATAACCACATACTTTCTTTCAAGAAAATTCACGTGGTTATTTATATTTTACATAAAAATTCCTATGCATGCCTACATATCATGGCACAAGGACTATTGGTATGAAAATACACAATATTACATATTAACTAAAACAACATTTTACTCTATATTTATCTCTTTTAGTTTCAAGATTCACATGCAAGAATTATTTCAAAATATACATATTTCTCTCCAAGAAAAATCAAATGCATAATAGTTAAAGTATTATTTCAAAATATACATATTTCTCTCCAAGAAAAATCAAATGCCTATTATTTAAATTTCAAGCATGCACACACATGTTTCTTTTTCAAGAAACCAAATTCCTATCCCCTTTCAAGGAAACTTCAACACAACAATGGGATTTTTGCGTACATGGAAAAGACATATTCTTTTTAAAGAAACTCTAACTTAACTATTATTTATTTTATAGGCATTCTATTTTCCATAAATGCAATAACTATTTTTTTCAAGAGAATAAAGATAATAATACTTATCTCTTGAATCTCATTGTTCAACTTGAATTAGAGATGCATTACCTTCCTTCATGGACGCACATTTCAGGTTTAGAATTAACATTATTGCAACTACTAAAATCCATAAAACATAATTAGTTATCTTTTTAACATTTGAATCCACCATCGACAAAAGTTGTCTCTGAAATTGTGAGTTTAGATTTAGGACCTGGAAGCTTTTCTACTTCCAATCGTTCATACCAGTCTTTCCTTTATGGATACTCTTGCAGAGCCAAGTGTAACGATATTCCCCTTGGAAATAATTTTGAAGTGGAAGCCCGAAGTAGGTGAGGGAAGGAATATGTCTATGGCTTCAACTTCTTGGACTGAAAGAAGCCACTTGTTTGTCGTCCAATTTTTATTTTTATTTTTAAATAAAAATCACTTATGTCTAGGAATTTTACCTCATATTGTGTATATTGTGAGTGCTAAAGGAAGGAAGTTTCTAACTAAACTAAAACCCTAACAAATTCTTTATCCAACTATTTTGGTAAAACATGGTAATTAAAAAAAATGTAAATTACAATGGTTTACAGGGATGTTACATACTCCCCCCCTTAAGAGAACACCATCCTCGGTGTGCTTCTCTTACTGAAACTTAAACTTATATTCATGATATAATAATATAAAGAACCCAAAGGGGGTCCTTCCCCTTCACAATGAAACACTTTCTTTTCCTTAAATGCCATTAATTGAAACAATAATGTTTTTATCCATAGTCATAAGCATGTATAGCTCAAAAAAAATATTCCATTTCCATTTTTAACCACTTATCCATTATTCAAATTTATAAAGATATAGAAAAAATATCTATACCAACTTACCATTACTTACCAATTACTATTGGAAGTAGTGATGAATTTTACAGAAGCACTCTGGGAATGGTTGAACACCCATCAACACTCCATGAAAAGATCCTGTAATGTATGACTAACAAACTCAATCACATTAGTCACATAGTTTCAATAAAATGAAATACTTGCAACTATCAAACATTCATGCAATATCAAGAGATGTTTTAATTAGAGTACTTCCACAAGTACTCAAAGAGCACCAAACCTCTAATCAATGCATCACGTGCACACTGTCTTAGCTCCTGCTAAAGACATCCACACAATACTTCAAAAAGTGCTCAGAGAGCACTTAGCTCTCTAATCATACCAATGGTCAATCAATGCACCATAGGCATATCCTAACCTCTACTAAGACATTCAAACAAATTAGTAATAAAATAAATGAACTTATACATTTAGTAATTCTTTTTCTGAGCGCTAAGCTCCTTTCCTCTTTATATCTATATAAGGTATTTACATAATAATATAAAAATTAATTTTAATATAATGCATAATGATTACTTAACTTGTTCTGTTATGATAACCACAATGGTAAACAAATTTCTCCTCCCAACCCATGGGAGTTGGTTTCCGCAATCAAATTGAGTCATTTTCACATCCAGACAATCATTTGACAAAAGACCATTCGAGGTCCAGTATGGATTCCTCTTGGCAACATCATGCCTATTCCTCTGACAGGATCCTATCTATGAGGAATTTTGGGCCACCTCCAATAGGCTCCAAAATCAAGAGAGTTGCCTCGGGTTTTTCTCCTTCACCATCTTGGCCAACTCCCTTCCCTACTGAGATCATATATCTCTAGGGAGAGGAAATACATGTAGGTAAGTGCCATAAACCCCTTCGGGCAAGCAACCACCATCAACCTAGGTCTTCTAGCCTTTCAGAATTGTTCACAACTGTCTAGCATGTTAAATTTCTCTTTTAGCATCCTTTCCCATAGTAGATTACATAATGAACTTTATGCACATTATACATAAAGAAAAAAAAAATTTATGTACATCATACATCATACATGCCCTTAACATGGGTCCAATTATATGTAGATTAACAAGAAACATGACTAACATACATGTGTTGTACATTATTATTTCCCAAATAACAAAATCATGCACATTATAGCATGATGCTTTAACATTTACTGTTGCAATTCGCATTGCAATGTTTGCGATGTTTTATTTTCACAGGCTTACTGTTTCCATTTAGCTACCCATGCTTACTATAAGAAATAATGCTAATCATAAATATCCATTTTTAAAGCACGTATTATCTTATGAAATCATTTTAATTTCCTGCATAAAATGTTTTCATGCATAAAATTATATACAAATATTCATTAATGCGTATATATCAATAACGATTAGGGTATGAGTGCAAACATTTCCAATTCCCACAATGTTCTGTTACCAAGAGACTGACACATGAAGTAATTACCATAATCATTTGTTCACAACTTTCAAATAGCTTTAGTCAAAATTGATTCGTGCATATAACTTTCATTAGTTATTCATTCATAACTAATCAATACTATTAATAATCTTAATGCATTGATGACACGACTCATTCAAAAACTAGTCATTCAATGCCACTAATAATCTTAACGCATCCATGACGACTCATTCAAAAACGAGTCAATCAACTAGTCATTATAGTCAAGGCTCACTACTTGACCCATTAAGTATTTTCTAAATTATAAAAGGCTTCATTGAATTTAATTTTAAAACACTCTATCATCTTATATAAGGACTTTCCTCACCTTTTGCATTCACGCATTAGTTTCACAAACCATCACTATACACATTCATATTTTTCAAGTAGTGTATGATAACTTTAGTTATGTTCACTAAATGTATGAGTAATATGTCGTATAACCACTGTTAATAAATGACTCTCACTTTCACTAGTGAGTACTCAGGTTGTTCATAAATACAATAAAGGTTTCATTGTCTTCTCACTTTCACTAGTGAATACCCAGGTTGTTCATAAGTACAACAAAGTTTTTATTGTCTTTCATCCTCAATCGGATTCCAATGTTATGAAAACTGTTTTTCAACAACATTTACTACTCATTACTGTTTAATTTAGTTATAAACATGAATCACACTTCTCATGTCAAGAGCAGAATATTTCACATATCATTCAATATGTAGATTTATAGAATCATATATTAATCAATATGTATATTTCTAGAATCATTCCTTAATTGATGTCCATTAGTAGCATACCTAAATTTCTGTTCGCTTAACATATCTCAAAGGTGCCAATGCTGCAACCTTTAGCTCTAATACCACTTGTAACATACACAGATAAATTCACATGGAAATGCTAGGAGTTAAATTTTTTTATACAAGTTACCCATGAGTAACTTATCCAAATCACTATTAAATATTCCTTACTACTCATTAGATATAATGTTCACCAGTACATAGTGTAACCTTAGTATAAGAATAGTAAGTTGCTTAACCATTAACAACCTTTATTGTTTTACATTAACATATAACTGTATGATGTAACCTTGCATTCATTTCGTTATTCATCTAGTCATCACTTACTTGACATTATGAACATCACCAGAAGAAATGAATCAACATCATCAATTCGACACAATAATCAATCACATCATTGAACACCAATATACCCTGGAAACCCCATAGGGGAAAACTAGCAAACGTTCAATTTTATAAGGGAGACCATCCCTTAATCATCGTTTATAAATCTTACAAGGAACTATACAAATATCTAGCTTAAAGCCATTACAATAAATATGATAGAATTTACCCACTAATCTTCATATTTTGATATCTTGGTGGCATGGATGTACCTACAATGGACCATCGTACATTGGATCATTCTGCAACTAGCACTCATTTGCATGAATCATTAATCATTTACCCGCCACCACAATAAGCATAATATTTCTTTTGTACATGTCGCCATCATTCCTTGCTAATGATACCTTCAACATACATTGATGTCAAGATTCATAAAGTATTAATCAACCATTTCATATATCTATACTAGAGAGGCTTCTCCATATACTCTTGTATATTCATGACATGAAAGTAAAATACCCTGACATTGTCCATTTAACAACACATACTTCATATGTGCTAGTTATAAGTCATCACATTAACTAATGTTTCCCTCACATAAACACACATTCTTGCAAGAAAATAGCTACATCTCCCCAGCATCTCTTTAAAAGAACTGATATAACAATTACAATATTCGTGCATGTGATTTACATAAATTTAATCAAAATAAATAACCCTTAAGCTATTACTTTTTGGTGTATGGAAGGAAAGCTAACATAACAAATGTTGCTCCCATGGATGCAAATGCATATAGATTCCAAAAGAGTCTTCCCAAAGGAATTCTTACACAACGGAGCACATAGCTTCCATCATGAGTCTTCCCAACGGAATGCTTAACACAAGAGAACATGCAAACACATATTTCATTTTCCAGGAAATATAACATAATAGGCATGCAAAGACATGGTTTCTTTTCCATAAAAATAATGGAATAAATCATAAGAATACATGTCTTATTCTCCAAATATTATACCAACATTACCCATATCCACATATATATATATATATATATATATATATATATATATATATATATTTCAAGGAAACCAAAACATTACTTTAATTTTTGTATATGTAATTCATCTTCTTTGACAAATAATCTTTTCCAATGTGGGATAACAAAACTTGTTATCATTTCCCACATACAAATGTATATTGTTTCCAATGAAATCTAAACATTGTATGAATATGCATGATCTTGTTTCAAAAGAAACTAACATACACTAACATAATAGCTATGTTAGCATAAAGGTACTCACATATTCTCCTAAGGATTAAGATAGCTCCTTATTTATTTCATCTATACAAAGAACATACCTTTATAACACAATGGTTATTCTTGGTGCATGCAAGGAAAATAACTCTCCCTTTTTGAGCATGCAAGAGAGATAGCTTTTCCTTTAATGTAGGCAACACATATGCTCCTCTTAGAATTCTATCATCATGAAATACTATTTTAAGGCAAAAGATTAACATCATACCAATATTTTCAAGAGATTATTCTTTTTAAGAAAATTAACATAGTAACTTTCCTTATGTCTTTTACCATGGTATATCACTAAGAACAATATATTTCTAAAAGATTAATGTAACAATGTTTTCAAGAATTGACATAGATTATGTCTTTTACCATGGTAATTCACTAAGATCAATATCTTTCTAAGAGATTAGCATAATACCTTTCTAATAAATTAGCATAATACCAATCTTTTCCATAGATTATTCTTTTCAAGAAACTTTAGCTAAATAACCACATACTCTCTTTCAAGAAAATTCACGTGGTTATTTATCTTTTACATAAAAATTCCTATGCATGACTACATATCATGGCACAAGGACTAGTGGTATGAAAATACACAATATTACATATTAAGTAAAACCGCATTTTATTCTATATTTATCTCTTTTAGTTGCAAGATTCACATGCAGGAATTATTTCAAAATATACATATTTCTCTCCAAGAAAAATCAAATGCATATCAGTTAAATTATTATTTCAAAATATACATATTTCTCTCCAAGAAAAATCAAATGCATATTAGTTAAATTTTCAAACATGCACACATATGTTTCTTTTTCAAGAAACCAAATTCCTATCTCCTTTCAAAGAAACTTCAACACAACAATGGAATTTTTGTGTACATGGAAAAGACATATCCTTTTTAAAAAAACTTTAACTTAAGTGTTGTTTATTTTGTAAGCATTATATTTTCCATATATACAATAACTCTTGTTTTCAAGAAGAGAAAGATAATAATACCTATCTCTTGAATCACATTTTTCAACTTGGATTAGAGATGCATTACCTTCCTTCATGAACACGCATTTCAGGTTTAGAATTAACATTATTGCAACTATTAAAATCTATAAAACATAATTACTTATTTTTTAAACATTTGACTCCACCATCGACAAAAGTTGTCTCTAACATTGTGAGTTTAGCTTTAGGACCTTGAAGCTTCACTGCTTCCAATCGTTCACACCCGTCTTTCATTTATGCATACTCTAGCAGAGCTAAGTGTAACAATATTCCCCTTGGAAAGAAATTTAAAGTGGAAGACCGAAGGAGGTGAGGGAAGGAAGATGTCTCTAGCTGCAGCTTCTTGCACTGAAACGCGCCTCCTGTTCGTCGTCCAATTCCTTTTTTTTTTGTTTTAATAAAAATCACTCTAGTCTAGGCATTTTACCTCGTACTGTGTATATTGTGTGCGCTAAAAGAAGGCAATTTATAACTAAACTAAAACCCTAACGAATTCTTGATCTAACAATTTTGGTAAACACATCTTAATTAAAAAAATGTAAATTACAACAGTTTACAGGGATGTTACACCAGCACACATCTATTACCAGACGATGAGATAGAGAAGGCGCAGAGTTCCACGGGAAGCTCCTCGCACTTCATAATGGCGCCTGAACACATATAGTACATCACCCCAACATATTAATTAGTAAGTAACGCATGCATGGACTTTATGATTAATCCAATGACTATTTGAAACAACAAGACATATTAATTGATGAAATTAGAACGCACTCTGTGCTCCATGCACGGTAATGGAAATTAATATGATGAAGAGGGAAAGTATGCATGCAGCATGAATGGGCTTGGTGGCGGCCATCTCTACAAAGAAAAAATACACTGTGTTGAAAAAAGGCAGCCCAATCAGCTGAGCTCTATAACCTCAGTGAGGTTGTAGGTGTGGTTGAGAATGAGAATGAAGTTGTGTATTTATTATTGAGCGAGAGGCCATTGCACACCCCTCTCATGCCCCGACATGGAAGGACTGAACGTGTGTAATTATCGGGGAAGAGTGTTTGGAATTTGGCGTTGAGGAAAGAGTAATTTTGACTAATGAAACAGGCCTACTATTTTCTTCTACAAATCACGCTTAATGTAATATAATTGGGTGCAGTTGAGTAGTCTTGTCTGCCACAAGCTCAATGACTATATGTGCCTACAAGTTTGGAATTCAATGAGTTTCTTGCATGACATGCTACCATTTCTCATCCATGAGTCACCTTGTTTGCTTTCAGTGTCAAAATGGGTGATAATATATTCCTTCACGTTTCTTTTTAGGCAAAATTGGTGATATTATATTTATCGAGTTTTGAGATTCATTAATCTAATAGGTTAGTATAAGTGAATGTATAAGTTTGTTTATCATTCTGTTCTCCTTTAAAATAAAAATAAAATTTGTAATTTCAATGAATTTTTGTGAGAGTTTAAAGAAATTTGAACTTCCAAAAAATTGCACTAAATACAAATAGAAAATTATGTGTTAAATAGAAAAATAATGCCAACTATAATAAAAAAGAAAGAATATGTTGTAAAGTAATTGGAAGCAAAAAAAAATGTGCTAGTAAAATATTTACATCTTATAATTTAAAAAAAATTCAACAAGAAATTTAAATAAATTTTTAAAGGTCTATGTTAACTAATTTATGTGGATATCCACTACATAAACATAAAATTTATTAAAATAAAATATCTTAATGTATTTTATAAAAAAAATATTCAATGTGAATTATGAATAAGCTTTTTTATTAAATATTTATATTCACATATACTTAAAATATATATTAATAATAAAAAACCAATTTGTGTGATAAAATGTCTTGATATACATTTTATGTAAAATATTTTAATATCAATTAAGTATTATTTTAAAAAATACTTATATATCATAAAAAAATTAAGTCTTTATAATTAAAACATTTATTTTGTTTATATAAACTTTATTTACGATTTACAAATACAATTTAAATAATTAAAAATAACACATTATATTTTACATTATAAAAATATTTTCAAATAAAAAAATTTGATTCTCTCAACTTATATTAAATTTATACTTAAAATAAATCTATATTCATTTATTTTCACATTTACATTGATCAAATTGTAAAAGACAAAACATCCATAAAATAAATAAATAATGAAATTGATTAGACATCACATGAATATTGTTCATGTATAAATTTCAAAGTGTGAGCAATTAAATCCATGTATTAATAACAGAAACATTTAAATTTCAAAATGTGTGTAATTGAAGCCTAGGTATTAATAACAAGAAATATGTAACTGCACATTTCGTTTACACCAATCATTCTTGAATATTTAAATTTCAATTTCTGAGTAATTGAAGCGAAAATGTTAATAATAAGAAATACGTAACACATTTAGTTGGTATCAATCATTGTTTAATGCACTCATGATAAGATACAGATTTTAAAGTGTAGTTTACTTAACAGAGAAAACAATTTTTTTACTAGAATTTATTATAAAATTAAAAAAATAATGTAATTTTTCATTGTTTAATTTTTCATTGTTTAAAATTTAAAAAATGATATACTTTTTTATTGGTTAAAAAATTAAATAATAAATAAGTTGAACACACTAAAAACCTAAAATAAATAAAAATAATATAAGGTTGAGAGATATATTGTAACACTACAAGTTAATAACAAAAAATGACAAAAAGGTCTCGCGCCTTAGTTGATTGCATTACAAAGAAGCGTTATGCAGAGTACATAGCGTAACCTAGAAGAAAGTTTTATACATTCAGAGTGGATTGCGAGAAGGAGAGCAAATGTGTTAAAAAGTCTCAATTAAGAGTTAAAATATGATAATAAAAAAATATAATCAATTATTTGTAGCAATTATTTCTTATGTGGAGTATTTTTATTTTAAATATTAATAATGAGTCTAATGAATTTTTATTGATATTAATATTTTAATTAGGCATTGTTTAAACACGTTAGTTTTTTTTTTTTTTTAAATGACACACATATATATATACATATTAAATTTTCACAGAGTTTATCGAGATAAATTTGATATAATTATATTTAAATTTTAAAATCTATTCAATGAGGGTTATTTTCTTTAGATTTATGGATTTATTAAATTATTTTTGCATGCATTCAATATGTAAAATGTGGAAAATAGAGAAGAGAGAAAAATAAAATCTCTCAGAGCCGTAATAACATAAGATATGATCGGGTAAGCCATTATGAGAGAAAATCCAACTAAAAGTTGAGGTTGCTCTACTCTCTCTTTCTCTGAATGGAAATGGATGCATGTATATAGTGAGACATGTGGCCCATGGGTTGTTACAATGCATAAATCATCTCTATTTTCTCTTTTTCTGTGCACTCTCAACTACTCTACTCATCTATGGAACAAAATGCACTCGAATAGGCCTGATTATCACACAACCTAATAACCTACTAGTGGTTAAGTTTGACTCCTTCGACTCTATTCTACAGTTACAATATTGAATATTATATAGCCTTCATCATCATGACCATGTTGCTATCCCCTTTTTCATGAATAATGAGGCCTTACATGACATCCTCTCAAATCATGGTAGTCAAAACATGAAATTCAACTTTTTGGTGGCAAAATTTTGTGTGTGGACTTTGATTGAGGCAATCATTTGGTCGTTGGAAAGGTACTTGTGTTTAGAATAATGCTAGGGGGTGTTTCACTTAAGTGGAAAAAATTACCTCCAATTAAATGTAGTTAATTCCTCATACCTCTTCTAAAATATTTCAGACTCAAATTCAACAAAATGGGGTAGATAAATAAAAATAGTCTTGTGAGTTGATTCCTCCATCTTTTCCACTTTTAAAGTACTAGAATGAATGACAAATAATATAATGATATAATTTGGATCATAGCTCCCCATTTTGGGAGGCTTTTGGTCCACAAAATATTCTATGAAATAAGGTGAGAAATTTTTTCCTATACGTTCTCCCTAAAGTACTATTTAGCCTTGCTTGGAAGCTATCCTTTCAACTCAATTTTCTAAAGGTTATGTTGCCCTTGTTTTGTAGTTCTGGACCTCTTCTACAAAATTGTTTCCTTGTCAACTCTCCTTGAGCATGTTATCACTTAGGAAAAACCTGGGCTGTAGGAAAAAATCCTAAAGTAACTTTAAAACCTCTTTTAGGTTGAAATATGGCCCTTCAACCTGAAGAGGTATCTCTCCATCAAACTCAACTACCCTATGGTCACTGTAGTAAAAGGATTTCTACAATTCAGTTCAGGTGGCTAGATTTAGATCTAGGGATAAAATTGGTTGGGTGATCTTCAAAACATACCATTGGGCATGGAGTCCAGTTGTTAAAAAAATGAAATTACAGATCCAATGAGAAAGTTGTAAAAATCATGAAGGAAACGAGTCCTTTGATTGTTTGGGAGATTTAGAAGAAAAAGGGAATCAAAGAAGACAATGTTTATAAATGAATGAAGCAACAAATATTAATGGTTGATAATTCAAGAGAGGAGCATAAATGAAACCCAATCATAGAAACTAATATTCTTAGACATGACAAAAAAAATTCATAACAAAGAAATACTGACATGGAAACACAACACATGAGTTTGCTAGAAATTGCTCATTAAAAATTGTAAATATATTCAAGATTGCTCAAATATATCAGACTAAAAATATGTTTTTCAATTAATTTCCAATCCTTGTTCATTCTTCATGAACTATTATATAAGGCTTACATAACTATTTTTCATAATAGTAATCACCATATTGATTACAAAATCTTAGATATTATAAATATCTTTCAAGTTCATGTATATAAAATATAAACTTAAAAATATTCAGTATTTTTTTGAATAACTATAGGAAAATATGTTGATGTTTACGTAAAACAAAATATCTAGTCAACTTCCTCCCTTGAAAGTAGAACATGTCCCTAAACTGTAGCGCAACATCCTTGCTAGAAATACAGGTCCCTTTACAGACCGAGATCAGAACTCTATGAAAAATGATCCTTTGCTCATCCTGCTTTTCTTTAGTTTTGCTGGAAAAATGTTGATAATGTAGATGTCACTCAGTACTGGTCATTTGTTTATAATTTTCAATGACAATTGGGAGGTCAACATTTCCACCTGTTTGAAAAAATGTTGACAATAGAGATGCCAGCGTTCCTTGCTTGTTTCAAAATTGCTGATAGGAAGGATGTCAGTATTTCCCCTGTATCGTTTTCTTATCACTTGACATATGTAGCTTTAATTTCAAAAATAACTGAAAATGACTGTCAACCTTATAAAAAATGTTGACAATGGGAATGTCAGCTATCCCGACTATTATGCTGCATTTAAAAGTTGTGAGGCTGACTGTCAGCAATTAAGTGAAAATTGTGTTTCACAAGATAGATAGGAAAAAAATCCGAGTTTGATACCCAAACATCCTAGTTGAGGGTACTAGAATCCTCGAGTAACACATCTACCTTATCTAATCTCTATTTTTTACTCTGCCTTGTCTCGATGGATTCCTTTTTCATAGTTTCTCTGCTTTGTTTCTTCTTAGAGCCTGTAGCCTTATTATTTCTGTTAATAATAAGGTATTTCAGGGGCATATTATCAACATCAATCACCTCAAGAGCCAATTATGGGTTAATTTGGAGTTTGATATTGAAGCTTAAATTGTTGGTTGGCCTGGTATGTCTACTATCGTGTTTGGATACAATAGGAAATGGCACCTCCTCTTTTTTTTTTACCTCTGGTTCCTTGCCCTTAGGGTCCTCTATTTCAACTGTGTTTGCAGGGGGAATATATGGGGGTATAGTTGAAGTATGGGAAGAGTCAATATCAACCGATGAGTGCACAGGGGATATAGGGTTTGTTTTATGAAGTCTGGAACTTTTCCTTTAGTAAACCTTAGGGACCTTCAGACTAGATGAGGTAGATGGAGCTCCTTAGTTTCCTTTGTTGGGAGGGGGTTCAACATGAACTTGACTTTTTGTTTTCTTCCCCTTTTTAGCAGTCTATGGTCTACCTCTTTTTATTTTTCCATGTTCTTCCTTGTTTGACTAGTTGGTTGTCTATTAGCAATTTAATTAGAGATTTATGGTATATAAAATGAGAGGAAGGATTAGTATGAGCCATGTATCTAGATGCCATGTTTTTAAGGATATATAATAGATAAAAACACGGTTTGCTTCTAATATGTCCAACAAGATGAGCTACAAAGAAAAAATGGTACAAGTTCACTAGATTATACCGATCTTCACATATAAAATATTTCTGACAAAGGTGTAGGGGAGCATACCATTGATCCTACAACCATTCCTTTTTAACTCTAGCTCTCTATTTTTTCCCTCTAAATTCTTATTTGAGGAAGTAGGGAACATTAATCCCTGCCAGAATGTCACTGTGAAGGCTCATAGAGTTTCATTTTTTTTTCATTCACCGTTACTTAAATGCAAAAGTATGGTGATACTGAGTTTATATGTGTTATATCCCATATTTTTCAATATCTCCAAGGGACTTTATCGTAGAGCCTTGATGTTCCTCCCAAGACCTTGTAGTCTCTCCTTGTTAATTGTAACCACACTTTATCGCCCACCTTAAATGACTTATTTGTTTTGTGTTGATCATGCCTTACCTTCTATTTTTCCTATGACTTCTACAACATTTCCTATATTAGTAAATATATCTTCTCGATCTTCTCAAAAAAATTCTACCTTAATGAATCCCCTGCAAGATCCTCCCTTGCTCTTCCTTGTTGGCCATACGTAATATGAAAAGGTGAAAGTGGAAAATATCCAAGAAAAGGTTTCAAATGGGTACATATGAAAAGAACTTTGGATTGCTCTGTTATAAAATTGTTATATATACTAGATTTTCATTCAAATAATTCATATTCTTTGATATTGTAACCCCTTAAAAGTTGCACCACAGTATTGTTGACTACTTATGTTGACCCCTCTTTTTGTAGATGGAATGTGATATTCTTCTTCAAATTCATGTCTATCTTCTCTCACAATGTTGACCAAAATGCACTAAGAAATTATGGGTCATCTAAAACAATTCTCCTTTGTATCCTAAAGTAAACCCAAACCTGAAGAAAGAACATGTCCACTATTTATTTCCCACTAATGGTTTTTTTTCAAAGAATTGGAACATACATTTTGCGGAACCTCTTAAACACCATGAGCAAGTAGTCATGTCCCTTCCTATTTGTTGGAAAACCTCCTAGAATTTCCATGAAAATTCTTTCCCAAGGATGAGTGGTTATAGGAAAGTGATAGTACATACCTTGTTTCATGTTACTATGATTTTTGGTACAACAAACCATGCATATTGTTATGAACATGCTACCTCTTCTTGTATCCTGGGCCAATACACATACCTTTTCAAGTTTTCCACTCTCTTCTCTACATCAAAGTGCCTTGCTATCTTCGAGGTGTGGGACTCGTTAATCAGTTGTAATAAATCATATTTAGGAACACATAA
This sequence comes from Pinus albicaulis, assembly GCA_034641835.2. Taxonomy (NCBI): domain Eukaryota; kingdom Viridiplantae; phylum Streptophyta; class Pinopsida; order Pinales; family Pinaceae; genus Pinus; species Pinus albicaulis. The sequence continues at coordinate 158,932,836 of CM076577.1, read as the reverse complement.
CTTATATAACATATAGAGAAACCCATTATAGAGATGGTAGTAAATTATTTTGTCATCATCATTCAAATTAATTTGGCTTTGAAACTATTGAAATACCTCCTTGAAGTCCCCCTCCTTTTCATATGCCTCTTTATATGCATCTGGATGAAAGGCTCCATGTGCATCAAAGTTCCCAAAGTTCTGATACTTGATGTGTGTGGTCTTGAAAGCATGTCATCCAACTTGTTTATGCTTCATTTTTTGTAGTTGATCACTAAATGAAATTTTTGTGGAAACCTCGTCCACTTATTATGACTAGTTTATTGTAGCTTACTCCGTCCCTACAGGTACTGTAGTGGTTAGTGGTCAGAGAGGATAATTTTTTCCTTTCCTATCATATAATGTTTCTTCCTCTTAACATACTATATGAAGGCATACAACCACTTATCATAGGTATGGTAGTTAAGAATTTACCAATGAAATAATTTAGAATGGTAGCATATAGGCCTTCCTCCCTACATCAAGACTACTCCCATAACATAACCACTCACATATGTCTCCACTTTGAAGGGTTGCCTGCAATTTTGGTAACAATATAATCGATGCTTGATTGGTATTCTTATTTAACTCCTTAAAGGACCTCTATTGACTCTTTCCCACCGAAAACTCTTACCACTTATTGTTCTGGCGTGGTGTCATGTTGCTACTAATAAAAACGAGGCGATGAATTTCCTAAGACACTCTGTTACTCCATTAAAACTCCTGACCTTAGAAACTTTAGTAGGTACCAACCACTTCATGATGGCCTCCATCTTGCTAGCATCTATTTTTAGCTCTCCTCCCCTATCACATATCCTGGATACACCAAATATGTTAGAAAATGCAATGTGGCAACTTATTAAGTCAAATTTCCTTAACTTTAATACTTTCTTGTGAACTTTATTATTATTTGAGTGTTTCTTTATTAGATAGTATTCATCAAACAAATATCAAGAGCATAATAATAAATATAGTGGACACAAAAATTAGGCTCCAAGCTAGGGAAAAACCCCTCCAAGGGGATAACCCAGTTCTTATAGAATATTATTCAAATGATAAAACAAAGACCCAAATCATAGATAAAATCCTCCTCCAAGTACCAAGTCAACCCTTCTAATATCACAACTCAATATTGCAATAACCAACCTCCAGCTATAACTTTGACCTCAACTTTGACCCTACAACTACAACTTCGTCTAGAAAATACGGTCTGCAATTTTGGTCATGTAGTTGTCGCAGAAACCATAATTAAACTTCTTCAAGAGACCCTTTTTAGAGAAAAATAACTCCTTCCAAGGTCAACGAGGTCAAGATAGAGTATTATCTTATCAAGCAACAATATACTACACTTTGTTCTTCTGCAATTCAAGCTTGTAATTTTGGGCTTCTTTATAGCTGTAGAAACCCTAGATTTTTTGCATGTGTGAGAGAGATTATCCCAAACAATATTTTATTCCTTCTTCTTTCCTCCAAGACCTTCACTCTTGTTTTATTTTCTTCCTAGCTACATATCAAACTTCTCTTCTTGAGATCAAATTTGTTGAAAAGTGAGTGTGAAAGGAGGTCAAAATTCTCCTTTATATAGGCTTTCCAAGGGGTTCAATTCGCTCCTTTAGGCCGACTTGAAGCTTCTATGGTAGAATTGTACTTTGGAGGTTTCCAATACTTTCTAGACTAAAAATAATTCTTTTACAAGATATATTTTTCCCCAAATGGTCTTATAAAAATGATGTTGACTCTCTTGACTCATGACAATAAATACTATGACCTAAAAAACCATAGAAGTGTGAAGAACATGCGTTTACCTAGAAGACCATTAATAAAGAGCATGAAACCCATGTTTTACAATAGTAAATTTTATTTTCTTCCTTCGTTTCTTACATAATATACATATTAAAATGAGTACAACAACAATTATGAATACCGAAACTAGTTACATTTTCAACACCCCGTCTTAACTATGGAGGTATTCATAATCGTGAAACTAGTAAAACATCAATATCAAACTAAAGATTTCTCATAAGAAGATTTGGATTGACAAGCTATGCTATAAGAATCATCATTATGACCAACATTATCAGTTCCTTGGATACTTTTCCCATCCTCAAATAGTGTCAGTCCCTTTTCTTTCTTGGATGCTATATCCTTAAGGAAACGATAAATGCTTATCCAATCCTACACCATTCTCTTTTCAAGGATTTGACTTAGAATTACAACTGCTAGTTCTTGTCATGTGCTTGACACATGAATAAGAGAATTCACATGTCATTTCCAACATCACTCCATCTCAATTAGAGAGTATATCCCTATTCCCTCTTGACCAGGGAGTATATCCTTTGCTCCTATTTAAGGGGACTCCTTTGCTCCATCTAAAAAATAGAGAAGATACTAGGATTTATTTGTATTTTTGAAGTCAACACCAGAATACTTGTAGCTTGTATTGATAAGAGTAAACTATTTGTTCTTCATAGCTACATGGCTCCCTCTTGTATCGAGCTTACCTCCTTTCGAGGTATCATGGAGTCATCTTCGATCTTCATTCTTGTGACATGATTTAGGTCATCTTTCTTGTTCATCACGTTCATCTTAACATTAAGGTATTACATCGATCCTTTCCAAACTTCAAGTTAATCATGGCTTCTGCATGAAATTGATCTCCCTTGTTGACCTTTATATTATCTTCTCATGTTGCTACCCTTCAATATCAAGATGAATATATCTTAACTTCATATTTTCTAGGTTTCCTATGTTAAGCTTGCCTCAACATTCTTAATGTATTCCTGCAATATCCTTCTATGTAGCAAAACAATATGTTAACGAGATAACCGAAAACAATTAAACTTATAATTACCTATTTATCATGACTTTTGTGTCCAAGCATCAACATCCTCATTATCCATCTCCATTTGAATCGTCCATCATGCATTTGAATTCCCAAGGATCAAACTTGACTATCAAGTTAGAGATTTTATTTGAAAGATTATATTTTATGTTACTCATTATTCTATATAATATAGAGAAAGTATTAATTATTCATTTATCCTTGAGTAAGTCAAATTCTTCCCATTTAGGCATCACCCAATCATGTAAAGCATGTTACATGATTATGCATCTATGAATCTTTATCCAAAATTTACTTTCAATAAGCATTCATATTATTTTTATTACATCATCTAGCTATATTCTTAACCCATTGCATTCCTTCATCCCTTTAAAATTATTGTTTCCATACTATATGTAATTTATACTAACCTTGTCATAATTCATCTTCTAAGAATCTTCCAAAATGATGGTTCTTACAAGATCGTGATGATTCACCTAAGCAACATGATCGCCTGTAAGATAATGTTAGATAATTCATGAATGAACAATATTCAAAATGATTTATATATCTCTTCTTCAAGACTAGACTCGATTTCTACAAAGCAACTTAACCAAGTAGAGCTTAATTGTGATGCTATCGCATGCTTCTTTCTATGATGCCATACAAAATGAAGTAAAAATAAATGCATACTATCTAAAAGAAATAACAAATTTACAAAAAACTTGACAAGAAAGATGCCTTCTTTAATAGTAAAAATCTTTCACATATTATTTCTTTGGCTTCTTCTTAGGTTTTCCTATTTCATCATCCATGTGAGCCTCGCGTGTTTCCTTTATTTTGTTGTTTTTATAGTTTGGAAAATCCCTCTTATAGTGTCAATACTCATTGCATTTAAAGCATTGAACCTTGGACATATATTTTTTCTTGGAATTCCCAAACTTTCCCTTCTTCAACTTCTTAACTCGGGCTATAAAAGATTGAGACTATTCATATTTTCTATTTTCATCCTTTTCCTTTATCTGAGTTTCTTCCCAGATGCATTGAACCCGCAACTCATCAAAAGGAGTCGGGTATTTCTTGTAGTAGATTCTTGTTGCAAAGTTTATCCATTCTGGTGGTAATGCATTCAGTACAAAAATGGTCATTTTTTAATCATAAATTGTCTATCCAAGCCCCTAAAAGTGATATATTAATTGAAATATATTTAATAGAAAGGATGCCATTTACTCGTCCTTTGATTTCTTCATCTTGTATAGTTTATTCTACAAATACATATTTTGTCTTGATGTAATTACAGAGTACAAGTTCACTAGCTTGTTATACATAGTCTTGAAAGTTTTCAAATTTGAAACAAATGGAACAAGAGGATATTTAATGGATTCAACTATAATCCTTAGTGCCCTTATTTCCCCTTTATTGTAATTTTATCTCTCTAGAGTCTTGTTTGTTAGTTTAAATAATTTCTCCAATTACATATTCTATTACCTAATGTTCTAGAAGTACCACACCAATCCTTTTCTTCCATTCAAGGAAATTTGATGCTCCAATGAGCTTATTTCTTTCCTTGCAGAAAGAACCCATATGACATGTAGATTCAGGCATATAGTAATAAAATGATACTTACTTGATAACCAAGATTCTACTCTTCCTTGATGATGTTCCAACCTTTCTTGATGCCCTGAAGACCTTTGAAGAAATTTAAATAATGTCCTTGAAAGATGTTTCCTAGGATTCCCGCAACAAAAACTTTTAAGAGTGATGAATGATACCAATATTCTTTCGATGCTTCCTTCAAATATGCCTTTCAACGATTTTTCAAATTTGTAGTACTCTTATTCAAGTTTTCTTTTGATGAGACCCTTCGACTAGATCAATAGGTCTTCCTTTTCCCCTTAGAAAACCCTTCTCTTGTCCACAACATGATCCTTCCAGCTACCTTCTTGTTAACTTGGCTCTGAGACCATGTTTGAAAATGCAATGTGGTAGCTGATTAAGTCAATTTTCCTTAACCCAGGTACTTTATTTTGAACTTTATTATTCTTCTTGTGTTTCTTTATTATATCTTCTTGATTAAAAAAATATCAAGAGCATAATCATAAAGACACTCAACACAGAAATTAGGCTCCACGCTAGGGTAAAATCCCTATAAGAGGAAAACCCAGAAACCCTTCTCTTCTTATAGAATTTTCTTCAAATGAGACAAAATATACCGAAACCATATACCAAGTCCTCCTCCAAGTATTAGTTGGCCCTTCCAATATCACAACTCAATCCTACATCAACTGGCTTCCAGTTGTAACTTCGATCATAGCTTCGACCCTGCAACTACAACTTCGAACCTATAGCTACTACAAAAACCCTTATTCATCTTCTTCAAGAGATCTTTATAGAAAATCAACTCCTCCAAAAGTCAACGAGGTCAAGATAGAGTATTCTCTTCTCTATTAATAAGATCTTGTACTTCGTTCTTCTACAATTCAGACCTGTAATTTTGATCTTTTTTTGTAGCTGTAGAAACCATATATTTTTCACACGTGTGAGAGATATTAGCCCAAAAACAATTTTTTATTCATTCGTCTCTCCTCCTAGACCTTCTCTCTTATTTTATTCTACTTCCCAGCTACAAATCAATCCTCTTTTCTCATCTTAGATTTATATTCTTGAATCCTCAAAGAATAACGGCCCCCTTCAACCATTCATTTCACATTGTTTCTTTTACACTTCGGGTCAATACAACTCAAAGGAATCCTTCAAATATCTAGACAAAACATTGACTAGGCAGATATTTCCCAGGGGATTTTGGAGCCACTCTTGAGTTTCCAAATGGTCATTATAGATCTCACTGCCTTTCCCATGTCCAACACTTCTCTTCTCAGTGAAAGGACTGCTGCAATAGAATCCATGTTAATTCAAGTATGTGCACTTGATATGAAGGTACTAAAATATATTTTTACGGATTTTGATTACAATAATTCCAAGGGTGCCTATGGGGTTCCGAACTTTCTATTGATTCACTATATATTCTCATCTTGAGGGGCAATTTCTAGTTTAATTTATTTAACCAAGTCAAAGTGTTTACCGGACATTACAACATCTCCCATGCACTTTTTTCCTTTTATATTTAATTTTAAATTTGTTATAAAATAAAATAAAAATAAAATATTTTGATTTTGAAATGAGTTATGATGTTTGAGATTGTGGTATTGATAAGCCATGGTATTGGCCCATGGTATTATACCAAATCCTATTTACAAGTTAATAATATCCATGGTAAAATGGGGTGAATATTCATGGTTAAGAATCTTGTTATATTGTAAAGTTTATTGTAAGTATTAAGTTTTTATGTACTTATTAATTAAATATAAATATAGTTACAAAATCATTATTTTACACCACGACATCTCCCCCATAATTTTTTTCTTTTATATTTAACTTAAAAAGTTATAAAATTAAATTAAAAAAATATTTAAAAAATGTTGACATACAATCTTTCTTACATTCAATCTACCATGTACAAATCTCCCACATAATAACTTATAGACGCCTGCAATAATTTATATCTTGAATATATTTAATGGTTAAGGAGTTGTTATTCTCCCTAAAGGGTGACAATGACAGGTTCAAATATAAAGGGATAAAATATATATTGTTGTGTAAATTTTACCAATCAAATTGCTCCATAAAGGTAATACCCCCTTTCATAAAGGAAAATATCTCAAACACTAATTTAATATTTTGGTGGTGACCTTAAAAATACATTACTATTATTAGTCCTTGGCCAAAGGGTGGCATGGACTATAGTAATCGATTGGTTTTTTTCTCTTAAGTTGGCATAAAAACTGATGACCTTATTATTTTTTTATAATAAATATTTAAAGAACTTTTTTTTTAAACAAATTCATCTCGAGGCATATTATTAAAATAACCAAATTTTACTTTCACCATCTTATTTAGCCTCTTCCCGAGGTGAACAGGCCACATTGATGTTAATTTGTGTTTAATTTACATTCTTCCTCTCTAATCCACTGAAGTAATGCAATAATTACTTAGCATTACTTTAATAGCATTTAATATTTAATTCGTAATGTCCGTTTTATAAAAAAATTTGCATTTTTTCACATTTCCTTTCAAGCTTGACATGTAGATCTTTTTGATCCATGTAGACTTTGATCTTTGTGACACCTGTGGGAATTTCCAATGCCATAGGGATCATATTGAGTACCAAAATGTATGGTGCTCACCATCTCGTTGCAATTTCCTCCTTTCACCTACACCTACATTACCAAGGGAAAGGTATGCAACACGGGAACCAATGACATAACTAGTTGTTGAAGCAATAGATTTAATGAATTTGAGAGCTTCTAGAATCAGGCTTTGTTTCTGGAAAGGAAAAAAACCTTGATGTCCCTACAAGTGGAAGGAATGGGTTGCGAGTGGAAAGATGCAAGTGTAAAGAATGAAATGCGAGTGGAAATAATGGGTCTCTCTATTGCTGGAGAGTAAAAAAACCTTGTCAATGGAAAGAATGATCCTAAAATGAAATTAAGAAGAACTAATAGACATAAATTTTCAATGCAAGTTCAAATCATTGTTTAAGTAATGCCTCTTGTTCGGAACATAATAAGAATACGAATATTAAGAGAAAACATGTACCTTTTTCACCCTCCTCTGCCAATTTGATTTGCAATTGTGCGTTGTTGAAGCTCCTCGTAACCTTAGTTCTGGTGTTTTAAGGAAATGCACCACTTCATTTACATTTAATATAGAAACTATCGGTACTATATTGAAAAGTATAAGATAACTCTTGGATTTTCCACTCACTATTTAATCTCTGAGCTTACTTATTTTTCCTCTAATCAAAGAAGGAAAAGCAACAAGTATAATAGGTCTAATTTGTGCTTGGTGGGCATCACTGTTGTCGATGTATCTCCCATAGATCAGAGTATTTTTGCTGCTAATTCCTTTAGAGTTAACAAACCTTGATAGTTGGTTGTTGGGTTAGATCCCTACCGAGCTAGCTGGCTGGTTTTTGTATGCTAAAGAAGTAAAAAATAATCACTCGGAGAATCTTACAAAACCTATTGTTGAGAGAGTAAATAATCAAGTACAAATACATTTAGGAAGGTAAATGCCATGAAAAAATAAATTGTAAGCGGGTGTTTGCAACAATACATATAGGTAGCTTATCAGACTGCTAGGGTTTTTAACTTAGAGGTTTCAAAAAACAATTTTAAGTTGGGGAAAAAAGGTATGAAACCTTTGATCTTAATATAAAAAGAACAAATGATGCATAAGCCTTAGTTTACATAGAACCAAGGAATACTAAGAACCAAAAAATGATCCAGGGGATTCATTTTGATGTCGTAAACTCAAATCAAATAATGCACAATCATTAATGCCACTGTTGACCAAACCAACGAGAATGGAATTGATCATTGCATTCTTCCCATGTAGTGTTAAGGAATGAAAAAATTGTGGAGCATAGGTTTGCATTCTCATTCCAAAACAATTAAATAATATTACACTGGAGACATCAGTGATAAATGACTGCACTGAGACTAAAATAGAACTCAACCGAACTTGAATAAACTCAACTAATTGTGACACTTGGATGGACGGTTATGACACCTAACAAGTGGTTGGAATTATATTCTCCAACACTCACCCTTAATTACAACCACATAAAATTTAAAATAAGATTCCTATAATTAAAAAAAAATGAGCTAGGATTATAATTAAAAAAAAATGACATCAACCATATTTCCTTTCCAATTTATTTTCTTCCAAATCATGTATCCTCTAAATTGCTTTAACTTTTTCTTTTTGTTGTATGCTTCAAATTTCAAACTGTTGATTTGCGAGTGTAGCTCTTCCCTTTTTCCAGTTTGTCTAAGCATGCCCTTGATTTCTGAAAAAATCGTCTTGTATGTAGACTGCTCCCACATGTCATATTTTGTTGTGTGACTTTCATCATCAATATTGTGCTCCAACATAAGTTTATAGTAACAATCTATCTCTTCAGGACTCCATTAACTGAAAATTTCATTAATTGTTTCATCTTCCAACTTGTATTCAAGGTTCATTGTTGTATCATCTACACACACTTCATCAAGGCATTGTGTTGCAAGTCATGCTTCAAGGAACTTTAATTCTTCTTCATAATAATATTGTTTACCTGCACACTGGCAATCAATTTTAGTATTAAAATTATTTGCAGAACCATATTTCTTCTTTTCTTTTTTCTCTGCACTAAGAGATTTCTCTCGTTGTGCTTCCTTCTCTGTCTTTGTTTATTCAACTTCCTCAATGAGGTTTTCTTCCACTTCGTTTGAAAACTCAAGTGAGATTATCTCACCTAATAACATCATGTAAATATCATGTTTTTATTGCATCATTTGCAACCATTCATCATGATGTAACAAGTCTTCATCAAATTTAACATCACCAAATTGAATTTTTCGATTTAGTATAACATTGGTTGCTCCAATGGAAACTTCATTGTCATCAGCAAGCTTTGTAGCTAGATTCACCATATTTCCATCCACTTGTGGTTGTGCACAATGGGATTCACGAGCATTTGTGTGCTCTTTCTCTGCATCTAGTAACAAAACATCATCATCGTCATCCAATTTGAAGTGAGATTCACCAAAAACATCATCTCCTTGTAGAACTACTACTATAGATCCACCTTCCTCTTAAACTTAAATTCTCCCCCTGACACCAAAATATCTTCTAAGGGTATCCCAGGCCTTCTTGGTTGTCTTTACATCTCCAATGAAGGGTAGAACATTGTCATCTATAGATCCTTTTATTCATTTCAATGTGAAGACATTATTTTTCCTTTTCACTTCCAAATCTTTCAAAAAATATTCATACCACTATTGTTTCGGCTTTATTAGCCTCTTGGATTTTCCCATTTGTTAAGCGTTGGTGCATTGCAACTCAACAAGTAAATTGACCTACAAACACAATTACTTCTCTAATGTCAACTTATGGCTCTAACATCCATCAATGGTTATGGTTGTGATGCAGAGTGGCAAAATTCACCTTTATACAATCTTTATCCAGATGGAAAGTGGGACCAAACACTTTACTTTATCCTCTCACGAAAGAAATGAAAGCATTCTAAAGATTCCTCACAAAGGAAAATTTTCTACAAACCCTTTTAATCTTTACATAAAAAAAAAAGAAAAAAAAAACCATTTTTTAAATAGATCATGAGACCTCTCAGAAAACCTTTTAATGACAAACCCTTTGGAAAAACCTTTTGATCTTTAAATAAAAATATTTTTTAAGAAAATCATAAGAGGATCATAATTCCTCTTATGAAATCTTTTAATAAACACTTTTTAAAAATTCGAAAGGATTTTAAATAGCTTTTGATAGAATACTAAACCTTTTTAAAATCTGTACAATCATTCATCCAAGAAAAATTAAAAAACTAACTCATATGCTTTTGGCCATGTACCTTTGACATTTCAAGCAATTGGTGCTCCGAATCCGTTGCGGACTTCTTAAACTTTGTGATCGCACTCTCTTGTTACATGATGGATTTGCAGCCTTTTTCACGCCTCTCTTCAAATTTACTAAAGAATTTTCAGACTTGGAAAGGAATTCATGAATGAACTTGTTTGACTTTTCTTTTGTCATGCTTCCTCTTCTTGGTGTGTCGTTTGTGCCTGGATCATGCAAACAAATTTCCTCCAATGAATTTTGTTGTCGCGAGACATTGCAGATTGAACTAAATTTTTGGCACATAGTTGGATCAACTGTCCTCACACTTAAGTAGAGACAGTGAGTGCGCTAGTTACTTAATTTTTTTTGTTTTTTAAAAATTGGCTTGCTTGCAACAACTTCTCCACGATTTGCATTTTCAATTGTTCTACTCTTATCATTCTATCTTGTGTTAAAAAAAAAAAAAATGTTACTCTCTTTGGAGTTTTATGCAACCTCCGTTTGATACCATGGTGAAAAATGTGTGGAAATTCTATTCTTTTTGGAGTCTTATGCAACCTCCCTCTTATGTTTCTCTTCTCAATATTCCAAAACAGTTAAATAACATTACTTTCCTTCTGATGTTGCTATTATCAATATTCCGAAACAGTTAGATAACATTACATTGGAGACATCAGTAATAAATGATTGAAATAAGATTGAACTATAAATCAACGAAACTAGACTGACATTTAGATAAAATGTTATAACAGTTAGCAAGTGATTAGAATTAGATTCTCCAACCTACAAGAAAAAACCTATAACCAAATATTTCTCTAAAAAATTCACATGTCTAAGAAAATGGTCTCTCGAGTGTCTAAGAAAATGGTCTCTCCATACAAGTGAAGAGCGTCATATTTCTGCTCGCTTCGTTCAATGATTCTAAATTAGTGACTATTTGTTGTTTCTGATTCAATTGTTGTTTCTGTTATATTTTGAATCAGAAAGAGGGTTTGAACACTGAAATCTCACCATTTGAAAATTTAGCACACACATGCAATCTACTTGATGATTGAAAAAATGTCTATTAATTATCTCCCAAGATGAAGAAAACCTAACATGTTTCCCATCTAATGCCTAAGACATGTTGTAAATGTAAAATTCACCATATACACACAACAAATTTGTAGGAATGACAAGTAGTCCAAAAATAGTTTTATTCATAATTTCTTAATTTCTTAAATTAAAGGTTGAGTGGTCCTCTAATTAGTTTTTAATGAATTGAAAGGGATACACCTAGTCATAAATATAAAAAAATCTAATGACCTTCTAAAATTAATTGGAAGAAACACAGGTAGTTACAAATATAAAAACGAACTCCATGGATTACATATTTTACTTATGAGTGCCACTTGTTTCATTTTTCTTATAAGTGCCACTTGTATCATTTTTTCCACAATATGCCACTCGTTTGTGGTGTGTTCTACGAGGAAATTCTTAGCATAGGCCTAGAAAAATTTGTTGTATTGCAATTCTTGCTGGGAGATTTCTCTATATTTGTTTCAACTAGAGATTCTTTGGTCGTTCTTTAATATTTATGTTATTACAAAAGCATTTCTAGGGCCTCTTTTTGGATTCTATTTTGTAGGTTAAAGATTCCAAACCGTGGGAGCCTTGGTATGGGTAATGCCCTTAGATGGTAAGTTGTTATACTTTCCCCAAGTGCAATGAGTACAGTGAGTGCGTTATGAGGAATTTCATGACATGAATATTTTGTATAAGGAATTTCATGACATGAATATCTTGTACGCATGAAGAATACTTTTTTTACTCAGACTTGCATAATATTTGACATTTTTACCTCGTGAGATGTGATCGTGGGTTGTTTTGCTGATGCAAACCATCCTCAACCGGTAGTGTTAGTGAGATTTGAAAAAAGTATAATTAAATTTAAAAAAAAAACATTAAAATAAAAATAAAAGGATTAAATAACATTAGAAAATAATACACTAAAAAATAGAAAGATTAAAAAAATAAAAGAATTAAAATAATTTTTTTGAACGATAAGAAAACACATTATATATATATATATATAATAAAAAAAAAAATTACAAAAAGAAAAAACAAATTAAGGCCCCATGGGCATTGGTTGGGGGAAGGGTGATTCCAAGAATCTCCCTTGCCCTTCCCAAGGCCCGTGGAGTCATTGGGCTAGGTGGGGAGGAGGAGTTAAAGACAACTCCTCCCCGTCCATCTAAATAGCCCCACATGCCTTGGGAAGGGAGTGAGGGCGATTCCCGAAATCATATAGTCTCCCCTCCTTGTCGAGCCTAATGGTCCCACAGGCAACTCCTCCTCCAGTCCCTATCATAGTGGCGCCACAGCCTTGGGAAAGTATTGAAGGTGATCTAATTCAATGAATCTCCTTCCCTCATTGCGCACGACTCATGCGGTCATTGGGTTGGGCAAGGAGGAGGAGTTGCATGCAACTCCTCCTCCCCACCCAGCCCAGTGGCTGCATGGGCCCTAGGCATGGAGGGAAGGAAATGTAATCCTTGAAATCAAATTTCCTTCCCTCCCCACCCAAGGCCCATGGGCCGTCAAAGAAGTAGGCTAGGGCCTACAGGGCCTCAATTTTTTTTTTCGATGTTTTCGTCTTTTGAAATGGTTTTTTTTTCAATTTATTTCTATTTTTTTTTTTTAATGTTTTTTTTTTCAATTCATACTTTTTTTAATGTTTTTATTTTTTATTTATTTTTCATCTGTATTATTATTATTTGTTTTGGTTAATTTTTTTCATGTTTTTCTCAATTTTTTTTGAATTTTTTTCTTATTTATTTATTTATTTTTATATTTATTTTTTATATTTTTTATATTTATTTTTTATTTTTGTATTTTTTTGTTTTATAAGTTAATTTAGTTTTTTTACAATTTTTATGTTTGTTATATATATATATATATATTTTTTTTTTTTTTCACAGTGAAAAAGTTCGTAACTATTCATATTAATGATCAGCTACCTGTTACATATGACTGTAGTATAAAAACTATTGTTCTGTCCGAACATATACAAATCAAAATCAGTCAGTTTCAAAAAAGACTGTAGACAGTCACCATCCCAGAAAACATGACATATACAGTGTAAGACATAAAAAGTCGCCTAGTAAGTTCGGTGCATAACTTACTATATATATATATATATATATATATATATATATATGCTTGATATTTTTTTGGTCATGATTTTTAATTTTTGATGTTTTTTATATATTTTTATATATTTTTATTATTTTTAAAAAAAATTGTGTTTTTTTTTTTTGCAATATTTTAATTTTTGTTTTCTTTTGTATTTTCATTTTCATTGATTTATTATTTATTATTATTATTTTTTACATGGTTTGTGTTGATTATCAACTAGTAATCCGATCACATTATGTGTCAATTTGATAGTTGATTATAAAATTTTCATTATAATGAATCGAGTTCGCCGCCACAATGTGTCAATTTCATGGTCGGTCTATAAGTTTTCATTACAATGGGGTTGAGTTCACCCACATTGCATGTCAATTTAATAGTTTATTTTTAATTTTTTATTGCAATGTGTCAAGTTGTTTTAGGCTAAGATTTTAAAATCGCTATACTTTTAGCATTTAAAAAAGAAATTACTCTTGGTATAATAACTTTTTCATTCAAGTGTTAATTTTGACATTTTTTCTAGTCATAAATTTTTTCCATAAAGCAATGGTTGAAATATGTTGAAAAATTGAGGTTTTTTATAATCATTATTGCCTTTTACTTTCATTTTTAAAAATCTTAAAAATTTACCTTGAAAAAAAAATGTTATTCCAACATCAACAATTTTAGTTTTCATGGTGGTTTTCATGTTTCTTTTTTTTTCGGTTTTTTTTATAGAGTTCTTATTTTGAGTTTACAATTCTCGTTTTATAGTTTAAAATGTTGAAATTTGGGAATTCAGAAAAGCAGAAACCTTGGGAAGGACCCTGAAATAACCTAGAAACGTTCCTTGATTTTCGTGTCAAATCCCATAGATTTTATTTTTATTATTATTTTCATTCTGATTTCAAAACTGAAAATTGAATAAAGGTGTTCAGAATTTTAATCCACTTTAAAACAATCCTCTTTGTATAATTTTGACTGGATGAAAATTCATTTTTTGAGCACTACGGGAAGAATTTGAACCAAAGCCATATGTTGATAAATTGATTAACAGTCATTAGCTAACATGTCACAACCTTGAAATTGATAACATTCCAATCAAGCTCTACCACTAGTAGAGCTTGTAACATGATTCGGTGCAATATCAATAGAAAACAAACTCAACCTATGATTTACTATTCGTTAAAAATATTCTTGATATTTTAATTTATATAGATGAAGATATTAATTTTATTTTTAATATTTAATATAGTTTTAGGTCACTTGGGAACCATTTACACCTAATCTAGGTAAATCATATAATTAAAAAAAATCACCTTTATGCAAATTAGAACATTTAAATTTTCCATGTCATATTAGGTACTTGTAAATCTTTTCATTTTAAAAAATTTTGATTGGTTTCCATATTATTACATGGAAATTTAATGTTAATTTTTTAAAATCAAATTTCCTCTAATACGTTTTGAGTGAAAACATATTTTAGTGTTCATAATTAAATAAAATATTGCAACGCTCACCTTAATAAAAAAATTTATATCAATTTAGTGAGAGAAAATATATGAGAGAGAGATTATCCATTATATGCATAACTAGTTTGTAATTCCAAATATGGAGGAGTGGAAGCCAAAGTTATGATTATATAGGCCCTTTCTGGGGAATCTATGCCACACGTCCTTGAAAAAATAAATATTGTTTTTAGATGAGAGCTTAGCAACTTGTTGGATGCTTTATACATAATTTGAGTCAGTGGTTCATAACCTAGATCCAATTGAATTTTCATTTTTAGTAAAGTAATATCATATCAACTTGGTTAAATTTTTTATTGATTAAATTTTGGATATTTATTTATTATAAAATATCAATTATGGGATTTACAAATTTTTTTATAGAGGCTTAATCAAGCCATATAGCTCCATCAAGCGCCTATTAACTATGTAAATGGATCGATTGAGGGTTTAAAAAACCCTATATTGAGATATTTGAATTTGAAATTTAATTGCTTGATCGAGCCTCTGAAATTTTAAAATCCACAATTTCAACACCCCTTCTGCAAAATTTCCTGCAACACCATTTTGTACTCCATATGACTTATGGGAAAAATTCTCCTTAGGTGGGAGGAGTTTATCACGTTGGATTCATGAAGGAATTATATATCTAATGGCATATGAGTTTGATATTTGCAAATTCATATGATATTTGTCGTCTAATTTCTTTTCAACATAATGCTTGAAATTTTTTTGAACAATTTTAAAGAGGTTGAATAAAAAATCAATGTCATAAAATATACACAACGAAAAAAATTCAAAAAATACCACTCTTTTCGTTTTTGAGTCATCTCCAAAGGGATAGTCTTGATTTTTAAATTTACTTAAATAATTGAAAAAAACCTTACGTGAACATGTGCGTGCAAAATGTAATTGAAATATTATTTCGCCAACTTCAAAAAATAATAAAAAATATAATTTTGAATAAAAAAACTAAAATGAAAAATGAGAAACTTGGCTCTCTGTGTGTAAATAATGCTCATTTCTATATATATATATATATATTAAAAATACACATTTTAGAATAAGTTATGCTACTTGAACACACACATACCTCTTAAGATGTGTGAAAATTTGCAATGATAAGAATTTCATTTAATGGTAATTTTACATATTATACAACACTAAAACATTCTGCAAAAAATATCATTAGGACAACAACATAATTCTCCACAATTTGATTTTTTTTACTCCAACTGAAAATTCACAATGCTTATATGAATTTTGAGGGTTTCAATTCGATAAAATAGTAAAATTTTTAAATTTCATCGCCATATTTGGCCCAAAAGTGTAACACATATTCATGAATTCACCCTTTAGTACCTTACTATCGAAATGGTAATTCAATTTTTACTACTTCATGTTTTCAACTAGTCTTTGTAAAAAGTTTAATTTTTTTATCTTCAACCCAAGTTATAAATTCCTTGTTCAATTCCTTATCACTAATATTCCTTGCTTTCATAGGTAACCTCAACATTTTCACCATAGTTTCCTTAGACACTTCCAAGAAAATACATCCATCTCTAGGATGAACAATATGTGAAGTTGATAGATCATAATGACTAGCTAAAAGAACAACCATATCACGATCGAAATAAACAAAAAACAATGTAGCTATGAGGAAACCAATGTTTAACATATAACTATATAATAAATATGATTCACCATTAATCTCTAACTACATGTATGTAAATGTTCTATATGTGGGTGTCACAAATTTATGCAAGCCCACTCATAAAAACAACATTGTCGTGTTCAATAACCCTTATAAATCCATAAACTTTATGGGCTACTATCAACGTAATACAGTAAGGCTTTGGAAAGCTCACATGTTTCCTAGAGACTGAAATGGCATGCTTCTACATTCACTCTGAGATCAAACCAGAGATCAAAAGCTCATTCCCTTGAATCTAAAAATCTAGGACTGCATAATACAAGAAAAAAAGAATTGATAAACTAATAACATTATCGATGGTGAATACTTGATGTTTAATGTTCACATCACATCATATTTACACTACATTTTGTGCTTTGGTATTAAATTAATTTCATCATGTTATTGAATGTACCACTTTCCATATTTTATTATGCCATAATCCCTTCCAAATCCAATGGCCAAAACTTCTTTATATCTTATGGCCCACACTTGCATCAGATTCCCACTAACAAATGGTTTTAAAAAGGAGTTGTGCTTCGATGGAATTCAACAACCACAGTCTCTTTGATCCAACTGCCCAACAACATATCACACCCCAACCAATGTGAATGCTAAAATGGACTTGTACTCCAAATAAAATCCACCATCCCTAGTTAATTGTAATAAACGACCATCTTTTCCCATAATAATCCAACATACTCTTTATTTAACAATGATAAAAACAACACTATGCCACTGAGCCTCTCATGTAACTACCACCTAAAAGGAAAATACCCTCTAGCGGAGGTTATAAAGGAGGTTTTTAGTGTTATAAAATTAGCCAAAATTGTCGAAAAAATAAAATTCTACAACATCCGTCTTCGGTAACAGAGGTTTTGGCAGAGCTTCTAATGAAATTTCAACACAACTAAAAAAAATGGGTGGTCGGAGGTTGTTACAAATGTTTTTCTCATCAGTGCATGCATTAGGTGTGAACGCACCAATGCATTTTACCATGTACACAACGGTACTGTAAAAATACCAAGCATCGGGATGGAAAACAAATTTTGGATGCCCCGAGGTGCTTAGAAACTTCCTCATGTGTATCACCCAGCAAGACGCACCAGGCCGTTAACGTGTAAAACCACACTGGGTCGTCTAGGTGCTAAAATGCAGCGGGCTGTTAAGTTATAAAAACACACCGATGCATTAAAGGAAAATCGTCTCGGTGCTTCCAACGCCTATCGGACCGCCCTGGTGGTAGTCATTGATAAAGCACACTGGGCGTTCTAATTGGTATTGGTATTTGTGCTGTGCCCATAGGTCATAGAAATGCACCAGTGCACTTTATCATAACAAAGCACCGATGCACAGTAACTAACAAGCACCGATATTCATTTTGTATTTTTTAGAAACATTGACCTGTGATAGTGCAATTATTATGATTTTTTAAAAATTCATTATTCATCAAAAATCGACACATACCTTATAATAGTATTCATATCAATTAAATTTTTATTAGTGAATTTGAATGTGATGTTTGGATTAATTTGCTATATCATATCATTATATTTCACATCTCTTCATTATAATATTTAATCATCCATATATTTAATTAATGGTCTAACATTTCACATCAACAATGTAGAATACAATAGAATAAATTATAATGTATTTTATTATATATATATGAATAAGACATCCTTTTTTATACAAAATGGGACAGTTATTTGTATCCCTTTGTCTTTCAATTGGGACACTATGTCCATTACATGAAACAAAATGCCTGATTTCATAGAAAAATATTTCAAAAAATACAACCCCTTGCCTTGATATCCAAACATATTGATCATCATTCTTTGCTGGAACTGCTATCACTGCTTGAGCTACTTCAATGACTTGGGTTATTTGGAGGAATTTGTTATTCACTATGTTGATTGTTTTCTTCTTCTTCAAGTTCCATCTACAAACATAAAATAAAAGTGTAATAAGTGTATATACATTGGTCAAAATAATGAAAATTGCAACATTAAATAATATACATCAATGTAAATCGAAAATAAATGTACCATAGAAAGAATTGACTCATGAACTATACACATTATTTCAAAACGAAATTTCATGCCATCTTTCAACAATTCATTTGTTGGCGCAGTTCCATACTTTGTTTCCTGGAATTTTTATACCCCTAACAAATCATATATATATATATATATTTGTTCTATTAATTATAGACGGAGCTAAGTAAAACAAGATAGATTCTTACAAATTCCACAATTAATTTTTGATATGCCAACATATACTGACAACCCATATTTAACCCAATGTCAACAGCTACCATTCAATGATGATTGTTGGAAAACAACTTAAAATATACAAAAATGAAATATAATTAAGTTGTTATAAGGAAGTAACAATTACTCACAAACATAGATATCAACCCTTTTCTTCCTTGTCGTCATGTTTTATGTGCTGAATAGGTTCCATTTTATTTTATTTTTTGCAAGAAAATACTTGAAAATTAATATTTACTGCTAAATTGTTTATTTATTATACCTAATTGAAAAATTCAATGATTACATATTACATTTCAAGCATGTTGTTGTTGTGATGGATCCTTGTACACCTTTTTGGACATTCCTACTAGCATATTTATGATATAAGCTTGTTCATCCTTTGAGATTTTCATAATCTTCCCTAAAATGTAACATGATAATAAACTATTTAATTTTTATATTGATATATGAAAAGTAAATATAACAAAAGTGATATTTATAAATTATTTCTTTCCAGTAATATATATATATATATATATATATATATATATATATATATATATATATATATATACAAACACATTTAAAAGAATATTACTTTTTCATTCCTTTTTTTTGTTGTTGTACGTTTTTGCTATTAAAAGAATGACATGTCTCATTGACCAATTCTCTAGAAACTCATTCTGTAGTTTAAATAAAATTTAGTTCTTGGAATCATTGGATTGTTTTTTTTATTGTAAGTGGAAAGAAAATATATACATTTGTTCCACTAGATCCCTCAAAGTTTTGTAAATCCCCCTCCCTCCTTTCGTTAACCTCCACCTCCACTCCAAATGAGCTAAGGAGAAATTCATTTACATTTGCATGTTCTATTTTTTTTCTTTTCTTAGAACAACATTCATTTTATTTGTTGTTGGTCCCTGTATAACATTAAGCATATGTGAATTAATAGATTGTTTGAAACATGTTATCTAATATTTTTAAGTATATTATTAATGAAAATTCAAAAAAGAAACTCATATTGGATCGATAGTATTTTTTCATTCACGTGATTCACCCTTTTGAAAATTTTCCATCAATATTTTAGGCTCTTATGGTCTTAGATCATAAATAATCTTATTGAGCTTCGTCATTTTGTGGCTCTGCATGATACAGAGTAAACAATAAATATTATTTAAACTTACATATAGTTCAAAAATAATAATTTTTGTAAAGAATTTTCAAAGAACTTGTATTTTTTTCTTTTCGCGATATGCTATCATTATTTTTGTTACTTGAACTCTTGTCAGCCATTTCTGTATCAATATGAAACCTATACCATACCATTCATTAGTATATTTTACAAATAAAAAATATACTTTGCAGGTAAAAAAATAAAAAAAATCAAGAAAACGATGCGCCTTTTAAAAAGTACGCACCGAAGGCGGTGCAGTAGGTTCTTATAAACACACTGCTAATACAATAGAAACACCGTATTTTTCTCTTTGTCAGCAAGGATACCCGGTGCGTTATACATTAACGGGTGCATTGATTAGCAAAAACATAAATTAATAAAAAACTGATTTTATCAAATAATGTTTTTTTGTTAGTACGTGCTCGGTGCGGTATACTACAATAGCGCACTAGTGTGCTATTTTAAATAGGGCACACTGATTTAAAAAATATGTTTTTTAAAAAATCGTGCAAGGACCAACATAAATTGGGATCTGACTCTACAAGTGGTCCCATGGGTTAGATGTGTGAATCACTAGATGTTTCAAATTCTATTTCTCTAAATAGTGTTGTTGTTTGAAAGTATTTTGTTGCTCCACAATGCTCTCTTTCTCTAGGAATGTCTCTCGTGCAAATCCCTCCCTGAAATGTTTTGCAAACATAATGGAAAAATGAATAGCTTTTACTATTTAAAGAATAATTTATATAATTAGATTTCCAAAAATAATTTTCCACCCATTTTTCAATTTACAAATTTTTTTCACTTTTAAAAAATAAATTCGCAGTTTTTTAATTTCCAGATATTCGGTAAATTTGTTAACTAACTGCACCAGTGCGCTAGTTAATAAAAATGCACCGGTGCACAGTAACTAAAACACACCAGTACAATTAACTGTAAATTAGCATTGATAACAATAAGCCCATTTTTAAAATATCCTTGCGAAGAGCCATTCTTTGCTTTTTGTCTTTATTTCCTCCCTAAATTTCACTTATGGGAAGGGGGGTGTTAGAGTTCCAATAAAGAAAATCCTTGGAACTTGTAAACTTACATAGCATTAGCATCCTTATTTGTTCTATTGTAAGTCTTATCTTCTATCCATTGCTAGAAGCTTCCATTACTCCTATAAATTAAATTGAGGTGAAGTTTATTTTTAGGAAAAAATAAACTATTTTTTTTTCTTCAAATAACTCAATGGATTTAGCTCACTCTGACACCCTTGTAGCTTGAATTGCACAAAAATCTAATAATAAACAATAATCTAAAAACAAATTAATCTATTCATACAAAGAAAATTAACTAAAGTTAGCACAAGCAATACAACCACCACCCAAAGAGCTACATCGTCTTGCTAGTTGTTACACAGTAATTTGTCATAATCTCTGTAATCCCCATATCGCCCATTGGAGGGTCATTTCTATGACCAATAAGTAGTTTCATGCCTTGCAAATACCATCATTGCATCCCTTGCCATGAGGACAACAATCCTTCTGTTGACCATTTCCTGAGCAGACCACTAAAAACACCTGTTTTTGCCTTGGCGCTGGTAGCCCGTTATGCCCTCGCGCCAATGAGGAAAATTAACACTGAGCCCACTCCAGTTGGCGCTCTGTCCCAGTTAAGCACCTGCGCCAATCTGTTTATGGAATTTTTTTTAAAAATAGAGGTGAAGTTTCGATCACAACAACTTCGTGGATGAGTCATAGGGAGTGGTTCGACTGAATAACCATGGCCTTCCTCCTTTGGCCTCTTTTTTCCACCTTATGGGGAAACCTCCCAAGGGATAAGGCCTCCCTTACACTATTGTAGGGATCCCAACCTCCTCCTCTCCTCTATAAATATAGCCATCTTCCATCGATGAGATGGCTGAAAGGATAAATAGTTGAACATATTCTAGTGGAACAGATAGCTGAAAAATTTAGCATAGAGAGGAAGCAATCATATCTT
Source organism: Pinus albicaulis (assembly GCA_034641835.2). Lineage (NCBI taxonomy): Eukaryota > Viridiplantae > Streptophyta > Pinopsida > Pinales > Pinaceae > Pinus > Pinus albicaulis. The sequence goes on along the minus strand of CM076577.1, from coordinate 158,910,770 downwards.
TGGGAGAATAGTGCAGAGTGTGATTGTTTGTGTGTGTTGATAACATAGTGAGATCTTGGACCTTTGTTCATGAGGGTGTGGCAAATGTGCTTGGATACAGACCTGCCGAAGGAGAGCCTCAACATCAAGGCTTGGTTGTAAACTCCCCTTGTCTTTATAATAATAAAATGAATCTGATGTTTATCTTCCATTCTTGTTTACATCTATAATGAGATTTCTAGCATTCCTTGATCAGTTAGATAGGTTGTAATTTTTTTTATGTTTGTCGTGGTTTTACAATTGTCGTGGTGTCTTGAGTGTCTGTACAGGTAATCAGGATGTTCGTAGTAGCATGTATCGAGCTAGAGAGGAGCGACAGATCAAGAAGCTTCAACGGAAGACGACAACATAGCATCAAAATGAGGTAGGACATATTCCATGCTCTGAATATGATTTACAATCTAGGAAGGTAGATGTTAGTATGTTCCCGTAGTTGCTAGACCCACCCTAGGGCTAGAGGGATCGCCTCTTTCCGTAGAGGGGATTTACCTGGAAAACAAATTGGTGACTCTGTTGGGGAGTTTCATTTGAGTTTGTCACTCTTTGAGGTCTTAGTCATTTGACAGATTTAGTCGAACGACTGTTTCCCTGTTTTTTCCTATGTTTTTCATCAATTATGATCTTTTAGTTTTTGCTTGAAGTGGTGAGTCTGGTCTTGGTTGGGAGAAATTCTTTGTTTTTTCCTGTTCAAGCATTGGCGCTTGTATTTTTCTGACAGCCGCACCGATTGGCGCTAGTTTTCATTTAGCAACTAGAGCCAATGGCCATTGGCGCTAGTTGTGAGTGAGCAAGTCGTGCTAGTTGGCACTAGTTTCACCCACCAAAGTCATGCCAATTTCAGGGTGTATGAAAAATTGAGGTTTTTTCCCTAAATCCTTCACCAGTGTGTCTTTCCCTTTCGTTATATTTCTCTGTATGATTTACACGTTCTCCCCTTTAATTTTTCACTTGTGAGCATAGATTACGTTGCTCATTGTTCAACTGAAAAGTCTTCTTTCTTTGATTGCTTGATGTAAAAGGGAATGAACGCCTTGCTTTGAGCTCATGCTTTGGAACTCCTTTTTGTGTTTGACCTCATATGTCTTGTAGCCTTTTGAGGAATTTCATTATAAAATTTTTAAAACAACGATTGCATTCTTAGTGTTTATTTACATCTCTTTTGCATTCATCCTTCATTAAGAAAATTTGCGTTCATTTAGTTTTCGTCTTAGAGCTTGCTTTTCGTTTAAAATGCATTAGATCACGTTGCATTGAAGAGTATTTTTTGAGATTTATCATTGAACTTAGATTACATTGTTTAATGACTGAAAGCTAAAAATCGCATTGAGTGCATTCTCTTTCATTAAAAGCATGCATTAAGTAGATTATCATTTCATCGAAAAATGCATTGAGTGCATTCTTATCATTTCAAATGAAAAAGGAAATTGTGCATAGATTACAATTGCATAGTTTTCAGAAAGGAGGATTTTTCATAGACTACATTGCAAAATTCACATCATTGAATGTTTTAGATTACTTTTGGATAGTGAAAGTCATCTAGTTTGGAAAATTTCATTTGCAGTGTTTTTGTTTATTGCATCATTGTGTGAAACTCTTCCCTTAACTAGACAGCATTCATCGAATTGAAAGATTTATTTTCTCATATAGCTGCATATAGGAGATTGTCAGACGCCATTCGATAGGGCCTTGAAACCGAGACATAATTCAAGATCAACTTTAAAATTTATTGAATTAATCTAAGGAAGCATTGAAACCTAACGAAACATTTTTAGTGGTCTAGGCTAGAGACGTGTTCCGACATCTTTAAACCTAGCAGCTGTCACTCGCCATCTGGCTTCAGACAACGCTAGTACAGACTTGTGCTCCCCGTACTGTCTAGTATATAAAGGGAGACCCCTCTAGGTTGTAATCCTTTATCCATAGGAAGCTGAGTCTGTCGCCTTTTACCCGTGATACACCAGACACAACATTTGGAGATATTACCTGCACGTACGTTAATTCCTTGGTTTATTTCTCTTTCATTTTTACCAAGGTGTATATGGCAGTTCACAGATATCTGGTACACCCATTTACCTAGATTACCAGAGCAATCACTTTCATCTTTACTGACTCTTTTAACTGAAAATATCATCGAGATCTTGTCCTTTGAAACTCATGTTCAACCTGAAAGAAATAGAGTCACCTTTTGCTTGTTTCTTGACTCTTAAAATATGAAACAACAGGGTCTGGTTTCAGTGTCTTAAAAATTAATTGCCCACGAAATATTCTTGGTTAGAATTTTTGTCCTTAGTGTTTTATTTCAAGGTCACTTCTGATGGAAAATTTTCTGAAGTTTACGAACCAAAGAATCCCCTCCAAAGGGATTTCTGGACCTTTTCCTGCTTTTGGGAATGTTTGTGCTCCTTATATGGCAACATTGTCCCTTCCTAGGTTAACTGTTGGGTTTCCTGTTTGGTTATTCTCGACCTCTGTGGCCTCGAGTGTTCTGCCCACCGTACAACCATCTCCTCCACCTGAACAACATCATTTTGATTCTAAAGTGGACCTCTCCCCTTCTTCTCCTGTTTCTTCATCCTCTTCTCCTACTTCGCCTGGTGAAAGTTTGGATTCTAGTAACCATGTGGCTGAGAAGAAGAATAAGAAGATGAAGAAGAAGAAGTTAGATAAGTGAGAGGCTAATGATACAGCTGTTGCTCCTAAGAAGCCTTCCATTGATAAACCATCCAACCCTCCGCAAAAAGTTAAGTTCCCTTGCATGTTGTGCCAAGGAAACCATCTTCTTCGAGATTTCCTTAGCATTCCCAAGGTGCTCGAAGTATGGTCCAACAGTCGTTCATCGTTGCCTTTGGCTTCTGGGAGTCAGGTTGGGGGCATATCTTTAGCTAGTGCTAGTAAAGCTCCTAATATTCAGCGTAAGCTCACCAATCCTTGTAAATTGTGTGAAGTGCATCATGCCATTCACCTTTGTCCATATATGGATGAAGCCAAAATAGCTTTTGACAACTCGACTGTTTCTGCATCATGCCTTTCGGATGGTTACAAACAACTTTCTTTCAGTCCTTCACCAGTTGATTTAATAATTAGTCAACAGTCATCCTTGCTTAATCCCGCTCCCCTGGAAATTCACCATCATGAATCCATCCCTGACCAACCATTAGTCATGGGATCGGTTGAGCTGGCCCCGTCTGCGGTGCACCAAGTCTTTTTCGTTGGGAGTGGATCTCACATCCCTCGTGTTCTTCTTGTTTCATCAGATTCTTCAGACTTGGAGAAAGATTCTTCCATCCCTGTAGTTCAAGAAGTTTCTTCCCCTAATCCTAAGATGGAGATTGAGGAAGATGCTCCTCTTACTCTAGTAACACCGAGGGAAAACCATCTCAGTCCGATGGTACCCCCTCCAAGTAGTTTGGTCGCTTCCTTCGATTGGAGTCGATTTGCAGGATACTGCCTTCTGTCTTATGTGCCTTTTGAGATAACAGTACATACATTTGATCTGGCCGTACCCAGCACCATTATAGATGAAGGCACATCTGTTAGTATTATCTCTTCCACTACTTGGAAAGCTTTTGGTTCTCCACTGCTTATGCCTATTACTCAAAATCTGTTGGCGTTTAACATAAGAACTAGTCAACCATTAGGGATCCTTCCGAAGTTGCATGTTACTTTGGGAGGGAAAACTGTCCATATGGATGTTATTGTTTTTGCTGGACCCTTGGAATTTAATTTACTCCTGGGCCACGATTATACTTATGCCATGGGAGCGCTTGTCTCCTCCCTCTTTCGTGTGATGTGTTTTCCGCACCAAGGTCGGATCGTGACCATTGATCAGCTTGCATTATTTGGTCCAAATATGGCTGCTATTCCACCATCATCCCTGCCGAATCTTTATCCGCTGGTTGTGTCATCCCTACCGCATGTCAATTATGTGGCTACCTGTCCTGTGCCTATATTCAGTGATAGTGTCGTTGTACATCATGTGCTGGGGGCATTGGGTCCAAACTTCCAAGATGTTTTCCTTCCATCGGATGGGCAACCCTTGGAAGCTATGAATTCTTATTCATTATGATGAGGTCTGTCGGAGGATGGTCCATCTACTTGTGTCAACGTCCTAAAACCACGAAACAAGGTTTGGCGGAGCATGGTTCATCTACTTGTGTCAAGCTCCTTAAACCATGAAACAAGGTCTGTCGGAGCATAGTTCATTTTCCTGTGTCAAGCTCGTTAAAAAATGAAACAAGGTGTTCCAAGGATAGTTTGTCTTTTGTATCAACCTCATTAAAAAATGAAACAAGGTCATCTGAGGATAGTTATTTTAATGTGTCAACCTCGTTAAAACAATGAAACACTTTCCTGTTCAATTCGAGTCTTTGATAAGATCTCGTAAAATCCCAGTCTAGTCTTTCTCTTGATCTCGTAACTTGAACCTTCACTCCATCTGCCTTTCATATGCATTGAAGCTTGGGGGGCATGTACCTCGAATTGAGTCACCATGCTGGGGACATGAAAAAATTTTCAAGCATAGTTTGTTTCTCTTTCAAGCTTGTGTAAAAATGAAACCGGTTTCAAGCATAGTTTATCTTTGTTTCAGGCTTGTGTAAAAATGAAACCAAATTCAAGCAGAGTTTCCTCATTTCAAGCTTGTGTAAAAATGAAACCATTCCCATTTTACCTCTCATGATTGCCATTTTATCAGCCTGTTTTTCCAGATGAGCCTTGGTTCTCTCATTCCATCGTCCCCATCTTCTCGGCTGATCATACGCCTTCACTTGATTGTGTTACCCGTTCCTAAGGAACCGATGCAATGAGTGGTCTTGTTAGCCAACCTCTTGACTTTTATCATGTTCTGAGCATTTCCACCATTACCGGAACTAGTTGCTACCCTTTATACCACTCGTTCCTCCAGGTGGAGTCACCTTTCAGCTCTTTCCTGACTCTCTAAAACTGAAAATATTGCCGAGATGCTTGTTGTTTTGAACTCGGTAAATGGCTGCAAAGTGATATCTACCCAGTATACGTTTACCCTTTTTTCAGGTTGGGATAGATTATTTACGAAAAAGGAATACCTTAGCTGATCGCGACTAAGAGGTTCTCTTAGACAAAGTTTTCTACCTTTTCGGATATGTGATACTATTTACGAAAAGGGACCGCTAGATTTTTATTTTCCACTGTCTTTTCAAACTCTCTAAACATGAAAAGACGTCGAGTTCTTCCTTTTTCAGATTCGTTAAAAACTGATGACATCAAACTCTGTCATAATGACGTTACTCGAGTTCCTCTTTCGTAGGGCTCGTAAAATGTACTAGGTTGGATTTGTCCGAACGACAAACTTATATGACAAGCATATGGTATTCTCTTCAAGCTTGTGTAAAAATAAAGAGGTACTAGCCAGAAATGGTGGGGGAAAATGGAAATTATTCATCAATTGTGTCAGCAGTATGTCACTCTTGAACATGACACTTTTTTGTAGTTCGTGTCGAGTTGGGATATGTTCACTCTGCCACTTTGCCTCCATGGGTTTCAGAAATATGTTTGCCTCTCATTCGATTACAAATCTTGTCAACATGACCTCTAATCCTATTTGAGTCAAATGCTGCCAAATTCCAAAGTCGTGTCGCCGATATGTTAAAGATAAAATCCTTTTACAGTTTGTACATTCCCTGATCCTCTGTTTCAGTCTTGATTCACACTCATATTACCTTCATTGTTTCATGTCTATGATATGGGATTCATTATGACCCTCCTTCAATGGATCACTTCCTGTCGACTTCAGCTCATTATCCGGGAAGTTGATCTAGAGACTCCTTTCTGGTACCTTAGAGCTTGCATGCCCTAATGGCAAGTTCTTAGCATTCAACGACAGGTTCACATCATTGGCCTTCGATTGGGTGATTTCACAGGTGTTCGACTTGAGCTCACTATTCAAATTTTGTAGATTGTACTAGTGGTACCTTGAGAGCCATTGACATTATAAGAGGTTTCTCTCGCACTTGTTAACAGTTCACATCATTGACCGATAATCAAGTGATTTTAATTAAAAATATTCTGAGAAATCACATAAGAAATTTAGGAACCGACGCGTTTCGAACTACCAACTATAGTTCATCATCAGGATAATTAATATTGGTTGATCTGACATACATATTTATACCAGGAAGAGAGAAGGAATGGTCAAAACCCAAGAAAAATTAAAAAGTTAAAAACGGTCAAAAATAAGATTAAAAATATAAAATTATAAAATAAACCAAAAATAAAATTAACCCAACTGTAAAAGTTAAAAACGGTCAACAATAAAAATAAAAATAAAAATATAGAAAGAACCAAAAAAATAACTACCCCATGGGGTAGTTATGTTTTTGGTTCTTTCTATATTTTTATTTTTATTTTTATTGTTTCCATTTTTAACTTTTAAAGTTGGGTTAATTTTATTTTTGGTTAATTTTATATTTTTATATTTTTAATCTTATTTTTGACCATTTTTAACTTTTTAATTTTTCTTGGGTTTTGACATTTCCTTCTCTCTTCCTGGTATAAATACGTATGTCAGATCAGCCAATCTTCATTATCCTGATGATGAACTATAGTTGGTAGTTCGAAACGCGTCAGTTCCTAAATTTCTTATGTGATTTCCCGGAATATTTATAATTAAAATGTTATGGATCACAGAAGCTTGCACTCTCAATCAAGTGATTTTATAGCATGTTCGACTTCAACACATCTATTCACATGTTGGAATTTGTACTTTGATTGGGTGGTGATGGAGCGCAAGACCCTGGGCTTCGATTACAAAATTCCATGTTGCGAGGAGTGATGAGTCATCCATGATTATATACATGATCCTTTAGATGGATGGCTATGACCATACCATGGGTTCTCTTGTTTTGATCCTCTCTATACGGATGGTTGCGCCCATACCATGGATCTATTTCATATGATCCCTTCATTTGGATGGCTACATCCATGCCAAGGATCCATGCACATGATCCTTTTCTTGATGGATAGCTGTGACTATACCATGGATTCATGTATTTTCAACAGAGATTTCAGTTATGTATATGTATCTATGCTTGATTTGCAGGTCTCCCGACAACAGCGTCTGGTTCCTTGCACATACTTATAAAGAATTTCACCCCTCATGCATGTTCGTACTTCATAATTTACGGGGCATCTATTACATATTAATTTTTCACTGTCCCTGCAATCCCCATCTTGCCCATTAGAGGGTCATTTCTGTGACCAATAAGCAGTGTCATGCCTTGCAAATACCATCATTGCATCCCTTGCCATGAGGAAAACAATCATTCTTGTTAGAGTCAGCCTTTGCAGCCTTCCTCCAGTGATCAAACATGCTCTTACAAAGTGATTTTAAAGTGTCAAGGTCAAATTTTGTCATTTCAATGAGTCTTCAAGCAAAATTTGGTCACTAGGCATTAGGTCTAGGGGTTGCTTTTAATCCTGTCAAAGTTGTCCAAATGTCGGTCCATGTCATCATTCAGCTGAGTGTGCCATCATTCCGAGGGTTTTCATCATCATGTCAGGTTCCAAAGAGTCATTTTACACCTTGTTCATGCTTCAGTTGTGCCTAGGTAAGGTCCATTTCCCTCTCCTAGGGTTTTGGAGGTAATTTCTCTTGGATGGTCAAATCATCGAAAAAACTTGTATCCTGATGTTCATACACCTTCCCCTATCATTAATGTACTTTATTAAACACTTCCCATCACTGAGATCCCTCAAATTCCTCATTTTTGCACAAACCCTAGTTTCTTGCCACAACTTGGCAATTTTCTAGGCTAGGCCTGTGTTTTGCCCTTTTGGACCCCTTCCTCTCACTCAATCTCTGAGATTCCACTTTCCCCTGCTTCCTAACATCCCCCCCTACTACCAAAAATTTCCCCGAGAATTTAGAAGCCCCCTATCCCCTTCATTTCGCTTCATTTCGACAAAATCCCTTGTTTCACACATCGGGATAAGTTTCACTCAAAAGATGTTTCAGAGCAATAAAAGATGACTTTTGGAAAAATGAGAGAGGTTTTTGTCCAAAACATCCCAAGGAAGAAAAACATCTTTCACTTTTTACACAGGTATCATGGTTTTAGAGAAATGTCAAAAATACCGTTGCCTCAGGAGAATTGAATGCACCTCTGAAGTGACCTTGGGAAAATCAAGATTTCTCCTAGAATGGTTGGCTAAATTACTTGCTTAATGAGTCAAAGGATAACTAGACACAAATATCTTTCCAATGAGCTATCATGAGCTCAATTTGGAGTTGAGGAAGACCTTCAAAAGTTGACTACAACAGCGCTCTGCCTTGAGGAAGCCTCATTCTGCTCATTTTGACTAGTGTTGGGAGATTTGATTTTTGACAGGGTAAATGAAATCAAAATTGCATAATTCTACTTGTGTTAGAAAGTAGACTCCAAGAGCTTTCCAACGATCTATCACACGCCCAATTTGGACACCGGGAAGGCCTCCAAAAGCTTCCTACAAAATGCACTATGTAGCTACTCATAGAAAAGTGCGCGCGACCCACTTGAGCGGGCGCTACCCACTTGAGGGGCGTGACCCACTTGAGCGCCACAGCCAGTGTAAAATTGAACGGGCGCTACCCACTTAAACAACAGAGCCCAGAAAATTGTGTTTTGCGCCCAATTTTGATTCAAGTCGACTCCAACAACGTGCAAGTAGGTTTTTAAACATTGCTCAGTGATTTTTGGACATGATTATGGTGTTTTGAAAGTGGAGAAACAAATGTTTGATGTGGAGAAACATGAAACCTATGTTCATTGCAAATTCATCTCTTAGGGTTTTGAAAGACATGTTGATAGTCTTGTGAAGGATTTCCAAGGTTGTGTTGTTGATATATATGCTCATGCCTCTACTATCTGTGGTGTCCCTGATCATTATTTACCTTAGCCTCACGCTCTCTCATTGCCATTACATCACTGCTCTCATTGTTATTGCCATTGTCATTTTCACACTATTCATCATTCATGTTATGACATAGTCCCATTTTCACTTGTCCACATCCTCCATTGACATTTTCAAACGTTGCAAGGGCTATTTCTATTGACCTACACTACACTCATTTGTATTCATGTGTCAAATCCCCATGTAGTCAAAGAGTGGCTATTTTCCATTCAAATTCCTTGTGACAGTCCTTTTCCCATTGTGATATTTCCTATAGCACCTTGACATATATGTGACACATCTGACATTGGAGCATACACCAAACTCTTGTTTTCATCATAACCATATTAGTATACTTTCATACACATTGTGACACCATGATAGAGACCGATACATACAACCGAGACAGTGTTTTCACCACAGGAACTGCATGCACCAGGAGAGCACTAAAACGGCGGAAAAGTCCTGATCCACTCCGGATTTTGGCCGAGGCTTCGTTGGCTGGGCATGATACATGATGGAGGGTCTTCACTCCAAATTTGAGCAAATTTGGAGAAAATTTTGTCATTTTGAAATATTTTGGTCTAAAAACAGGTTTTTCAGTTAAGCGGGTAGCGCGCCCATATGCTCACTTTTTTTCGGGACACTTGCTGAAGGAAATCTTTGCATTTTTGGATTTTTCATGGTAATTTATGCATCCTCAGGCATTGCCAAAGCATTTTATCAGATTCTGGATAGTCAAAAAGCTCAAAAACACCATGAAAACCACCTTGCTGCCACCTTTTGCACCAGCAGGAAGTACTTCTGGGAGAAAGAAGTTTTGGAGGGGCAAATGAGCTCCAAATTGAGAAATGCCACTTGGGTTGGATAGCCAACATCCAGGGCTTTCCAACGAGCTATCATGAGCTCAATTTGGATGCCTGGAAGTACTTCAAAATCAGGCTGAAAGGGGCGCGACCCACTTAGCTCAGGGGCGCGACCCACTTAAATTTTTGGCTGAATTTTCAACTTCCAGCTCAGAGTTTCGGCCAGTTTGGACCAGTTTTGCTTGTGGATGAAATTTTTGGGTTTTCATGATGTAAATTGATGGTTGGCATGTAACTTTGGCTTATTTTTACCTATTCTAGAAGATTCACTCTCAAAAAAGTGAAAATCATGGAAATGAATCAGTTTCCACTCTTTTAGAGGCAAGTTGTTAGCTGCCTAGATTTTAGTTCCTTGATTAGAATTTGGTTGAAACTGACCCCTGAAGGAGGAATTCGACCCCTAGAGGCATGGGAAGAGGTTAGGATGGCCTATATGATGTAATTTCTCAATCATTTTCAGAGGTTGGAGAGGTTGGACTCTTGAAAAACTTTTGGCACACATTGTAAATATTTTTCATATTTTGGCTAAGGAAAGATCAGAGGTTTTGCGGCACTTGTTGGGATCCTTGTGGTGTTTTGTTCTTGATGGTGTTTTCTCTCTGTTTACTGTAAGTCCTTCATGTTTAATGTATGCCATTCCTTTCATATGCTTCTGAACTAAATTGAATGAGTAGATGAGGTTGAATCCATTGTTTACAGTGCTCTGCCTTTGAATTCATTTAGTTCTATATGTTTTCGACTGTTTGGAGAGGATCCAAGTTCTTCTTTGCCCTCTTCAGCTCCTTGTCGGTCTAATCTGTCTGTATATCCAATCAAAAGCATCAAGACAATCACCTACCTCGCCCCAACTCGAAATCTGCAAAGGTCTGACCTTATCCCTAGACCCAAAATTTGTTTTCCCCATTTCTCCAGCGAAAAACCAAAAAATCAAAATCAAACTTACCTATCTCTTTACTAGCCTAAAATCAGCTCCTATCGTAAGTCATCTCGCACCCTATTGCTCCATTTTATCGATATTGACGGAGAGAGCCCTCTCCTACCCTCGTAGGGCTAGCTACGAGGCTAAGCGTGGTTTGATGTAGCCTTGAGTTTTATCTCATTTCAGCCTGAGGTAGATTTGAGCGCTAACACTTCTGTTGACCATTTCCTGAGTAGACCACTAAAAACACCTATTTTTTCCTTGCAGTTGGTAGCCCATTATGCCCTTGCGCCAATGAGGAAAATTAACACTGAGCCCGCGCCAATCTTTTTATGGAATTTTTTTTTAAAATAGAGGCGAAGTTTCGATCACAACAACTTCATGGATGAGTCATAGGGAGTGGTTCAACTGAATAACCATGGCCTTCCTCCTTTGGCCTCTTGTTCCCACCTTATGGGGAAACCTCCCAAGGGATAAGGCCTCCCTTCCACTATTGTAGGGATCCTAACCTCCTCCTCTCCTCTATAAATATAGCCATCTTCCATTGATGAGATAGTTGAAAGGATGAATAGTTGAACATATTCAAGTGGAACAGAGATCTGAAAAAATTAGCATAGAGAGGAAGTAATCATAGCTTTGGGAGAATAGTGCAGAGTGTGATTGCTTGTGTGTGTTAAGAACATAGTGAGATCTTGGACCTTTGTTCATGAGGGTGTGGCAAACATGCTTGGATACAGACCTGTCGAAGGAGAGCCTCAACATCAAGGCTTGGTTGTAAACTCCCCTTGTATTTATCATAATAAAATGCATCAGATGTTTATCTCCCATTCTTGTTTACATCTATAATGAGATTTCTAGCATTCCTTGATCAGTTAGATAACTTGTAATTGTTTTTATGTTTGTTGTGGTTTTGCGCTTGTCGTGGTGTCTTGACTGTCTGTATAGGTAATCAGGACATTAGTAGCAGCGTGTATCAAGCTGGAGAAGAGTGACAGATCAAGAAGCTTTAACAGAAAAAGATAACATAGCATCAGAACGAGGTAGGACATCTTCCTTGCTCTGAATTTCATTTACAATCTAGGAAGGTAGATGTTAGTATGTTCCCGTAGTTGCCAGACCCACCCTAGAGCTAGAGGAATTGCCTCTGTCCGCAGAGGGGATTTACCTGGACAACACTAGTAGGCACTGATGAAACATATGATGTACAGAGTGATCCATGACTGCATCGTCAACTCATTCGAGACAAATCGGTCACTCTCCTCTTTCACCTTTACTAATTTCTTTGACCACTTCTTCAATGTAAGATTTTGAAGGTACATAACTAGAATCTCCATTAACACACATTTGGCTTCCTAGAAGAAAATTCCTTTCCTACTTATACATATCATATGATTGTTGTGTGTCAAACCAGTGGTTAATAAAGTAGAAATTAGAAAAAATTCCATGCCATATTATTCGAATTAGAACATTGTTGTGTATCACCCCAACTGTTATCATTGTGTATCACCCTAGTTGTTGATAACCTAGCAATTAGAACAAATTCTAACGTATAACTGCTCATAAGAAAATTAAAAAAACTCTTGATCTTTAGTGCTCAAAATAATGTTTTTCAATAAAAATAATTTTACAAAGGACAATAAGTTTTTTTTACAAAGGACACTATAAAGTAGAACTTACCTCATGACAAGAAAATGACATTCACAATTGGCACGACCTCAAAATAAATTCCATGATAGATGCATAATTGTGAATAACTTTGCCTAGTTCAACAAATTGATCATGCTCTACCAGTAAATAGAAATAAACACCATAGATTTTTTAAGTCAAGCCAAAATCAGAACAAAAAATGAATCAAAACTATTATTATATTTCCTTTCCATGGATCAGATAAGTGCTTGCCTTGGATCTTCTATACAAAGCCGTATAATTTTTTTTCTCAACTTTAGTAAATTCACACTCAATCACTTGTACATCAGCAGGAGGAAGAATAATAATGGGTCTGAATATTCATGAACAAATATTAGAAATCACTCTAAGGGACTGGACATCAAAGGCTAGATGAAAGCCCAATTCTTCATTCATACCTTCCCTCTTTGTAGTATTGTCTTTTTTCCTTCCAAATTTCAAGGGACTCAAGTTAGCTTGAACTAATTTCAAGCCACATTCATCACCTTCCTCAAAGGCTTTTTGACTTATTTTATACCATCTGGACACCACAAGGTATAGTACTCAAATTATGACCTCCTATTATAATCTATAAAATTGAAGCCGTGAGATGAAATCCAAATTTTGCAACAGTAAAAGAAAAACCAGGTATGTTTCAATTTTTCTGAAGAGTAAAACTAGGTATGTTTCAATTTTGCAATAGTAAAAGAAAAACTAGGTATCTTTATTCAACATGCATAGCATGGCTAAAGAAGCAATACCCCGTCAAATGAAATGACCCATAAACACCACAATTTTCCATGTTTCATATTCTAGGTGGGCCTACAATAATAATGAAAATGTGAAATGAGGAGTATGATAGCTCTTGAGTAATGATATATGTGTATTTGTGTGTAATGAGGTTTATGTGTGCAACTAAACAATGTACACTAATTACACGGTGTAGTGAGTGCATAGACAATTAGCACAACTTAATGAAAATAAGGATTTAATATGCACCTAAGTCTGAAGATCGAACATACTCTCAACTTTAAACTTCACGCGCTTCATAAAATGGCCAAGATAGAAATGCAGCCTTGCATATCAAATAATTGTAAGGGTTTTGAATAAAACTTAAGTTTGTCTTTGTATTTTGATCTTCACTGCACATTTTGGAATATTTTATAAATTTGATGGATAGATAGTGTCCACCAGAATTCCTAAATATGCAATGTAGTTTAGCTCAGGTTGCATGGGAAGGTTTGCATATCAAAACTTTGCAAAGGTTTTGAGAAAAACTAAAATTTTTGTTTGTGTGCATGGGAATGGTTTTGTGGAAAACTAAAACCAAAGTTTGTGTGCCACTTATTATTGTGTTTGTGTGTATTTATTGTTGGTCTCTAGAAGGTTCAGATCATTATATATCTTCACAAGACTACTCTGGTACAAGGACATGTTGTCTAACCTTTGGACTTGTGTTATTTAGTCTCCACTTTTTGTACCACATAGTATGGTTTGACTCTCTAGCTTAAAGAATTCACAAATCCACAACAGAAAATCCATTCAACATCACATTGGCATCATCACTAGTCGACTCCTTCTCTTGGAAGGGATAAAGTATTCCATCGACGAGAAATTTCTCTAGATGAGCATCATCAATATCTGAATCTCCCAGGTTGAAAACTACATTTTCAATTGTTCACTTCCATCTTTTAGATCTTCGACGACGCTTCCCACAATATCAACAACTCCCACTTTGTTAGCTAGAGACTCAACCCAAGCCTAAAAAGAAGAAATGCAACACAACCCAAACCTAAAAAGTAGATAGGAGTTTGACTTTCTTAGTGTTCAAGTCTCGGACAAGGAACTCACCACTTGTGCTAATACTGTCAGCAAAGGAAATTCAGGCCTAGTGTAAATATCAATTCAATCAAGAGAAAGAAAATGTTACATGGGAGAAAATCAAATTTACATAACCTGTTAATTTAGTATTATTACTGATAAGAGATAAAAGTTAGCAATGATTTTCCCATACTTGAATCCTACCATCTGTGGAGACCCAGGAATGTTAGGATATCACCCCATGTCCATGTCCATTGGTATTTATGGAAAATCTAGAATGATTGAGGATCCCATATTCATGGAGATCCAAAATGTGGCATATCCCTCTATGACTAACTATTAAATTTCATATCTATGTTTCCACATTTAACTAGTGTAAAGACAACCTGATTATTTTAGAACGTGTGAAGACCAACCTGCCAATGATTTGCTGGTGAGGGAGAAATTATTTTCAATTAAGTGTCCGTGGAATCTTCTTAGTTAGAGGCTATATCCAAAACTTCAACAAGGGAACACAATGTACATCGAGAAGAGTGGAAACTAGTTGTTGTAATTTAAGGAACATAACTTTAAAGTTGGAGCTTAACTTCAAATTTTACAGACTAACCAAACTTGTATGAAATTGCCTATCCCCTATTTAGAGGAAGCAAATATTTTGTAGCTTTTGTACATGATGATATAATACAACATGCAGAGTGTGACAAGTGTCGGAGCAAATGAATCTCTTGAAAAAACCTATAGGCATATTTTGTTTGTGACAACAAACAAGATGTTGAGGTAGACTTAGCTTAGCTTCAAATTTTTCAAACTAAACAAACTTGTATCAACTTCCCAATTTCCTATTAGAGGAAGCAGATATACTATAGCTTTTGTACATATTGTTATCATACATCGTATAGAGGCACAGTTGTTGGGGAAAATGAATGCCTTGAACAGTCCCATAGACATATTTTATCACAACAAATAAGATTCTTAGATAGACTTTAAAAACTAAGGTTATGATATTTTTAGCTAGCACTCAGTTGTTCAAAGGAACTCGCTATGGGTCAACGATAGACGTGTTGTATCTAATCGTATCAAAAGAGATCGAAGGGATAGAAGAGGAATTGATATCCGAGAAATATTGCCTGGAAAATTTGACACGTACTTCACAGACGACTACCCCACAAAAATAAAGAGCCCAACAAATCGTTGTCTTTATATAAGATAACATGAATGGTAAGTGAAATAACAACCTTGGTATAGGCCCGAGACAATAGTAGCCTGCAAGTTGACAGACTTAGGGTGCATTATCAGAGTCAATTTTGCAAGTGTTAGATAATATTGTCTTAAATTGATATGGTTGTCTTAATTGTTAATTGTCTTAAATGAGTTTCATCTTAATTGTCATTGTCTTAAGTGGTCATTGTCTTAAATATAAAGTTTTGTCTTAAAAAAATTTGTCTCAAATTGTTTTTGTCTTAAATATAAAGTTTTGTCTTAAGATATTTCCATCTTAAATTGTTTTTGTCTTACAATATTTTTGTCTCAAACCGTTTTTGTCTTAAATATAAAGTTTTGTCTTAAAATATTTTTGTCTCACATTGTATTTTGTCTCAAACTATTTTTGTCTTAAATTGTTTTAGTCTTAAAAATAAAATTGTCTTAAAATATTTTTGTTTCAAATTATTTTTGTTTTAAATATAAAATTTTATCTAATGTAAAATAACTCAAATAAAAAGTAAATTTAAAAAAAAAATAAAAAAAATTGGTCAAATGTATCAGAATGCCCTTCATGTAGTAATGCCCAAACTAAAAACTCTGCTTTATTCACTGGCCACTGCGGGTATAAGAATTCAGATTGGGAATTTGCTGTAAGTCCCTGCATTGATCCTTGAACACAATATCTGATACAGAATTTCGAATTGGCTTAATAATACAAGAACCAAATGGAACCGCGGAATATTCCAAAGTTTTCGGTCAATTGGACAGAATTACAGAACTTCGAATTGGCGTTGGCGGATTAACGCAAGAACCGAGATGAACCGCCGGATGTTCGATTTTTTCCGGTCAATTCGACCGACTAGTAACTATGTTTAGCTCTACCTCTCTGCTTACAATTACTGATAATAAGCATAGGAGTCCAATCACAGCAACTTCCGAGTCAGTTTTGTGGCGGTTGCCATTCGATCCTGGGATCCACTCGATTTGGGATGGATGCTTGACTTTGATTTCGTCAAAGTGAGCTCCGATTTCTTGACCAGATTGCGAGATCTGTTTTTCTGAGATTCGCACAGGCTCGATAAAGATATTCCTGTCAATACCATGCGTCAAATCTGTTAGTTAAATACTTAAATAAATGAATTGTTGAGATGAGGAGAAACAGGATCAGAGGGACCGACCTTCTCCTGCAGCGAGATTGACATGCAGATCGACGATGTTTGGGCAATTGCTGTGGCACTCTGAGGAGCACAACTTCGTACTGAATTCTGCTTCGTGTAGATAATCGGTTGCCATTCCCACAGCCATCCGTTCCAACCCGCACGCATTTATGCACTCCTCGCTTTCGATCCATCCCACCATTTTCTCCACCATCACAACCGATAACTATATATATATGCGCAATTATTGTTAGTCTCTCTCATCACTATGATCATTAATGCCAATATAAACATATCTATTAATTACAATGCTAGCTGTGTAGTGTGAGGCTTTTAATAATAAAAAGATACCTGGCATTGAAATTGCAACGTGCCGTCATTCATTACATCCTTCTCCAGCACACATCTATTACCAGACGATGAGATAGAGAAGGCGCATAGTTACACGGGAAGCTCCTCGCACTTGATAATGGCGCCTGTGAACACATCACTCCCAACATATTAACTAAGTAATGCATGCATGAACTTTATGACTATTTCAAACATTGAGTAACGGATGAAGAACAAGACATATTAATTGACGAAATTAGAACGCACTCTCTACTCCATGCACGGTAATTATGCCCATTAATATGATGAAGAGAGAAATGATGCATGCAGCATGAATGGGCTTGGTGGCGGCCATCTCTACTCAGAAACAATACACTCGCTCTGTGAGCTGTGTTGAGAAAGCCCAGCCCAATCAGCGGAGCTCTTTAACGTCAGCTGAGGTTGTAGGTGTTGTTGACAATGAGAATGAACTTGTGTATTTATTATAGTGAGGCCGTAGCAGGGATGAGTCTTTCAAAGTTGGCAACGAGCGAAACAGTATTTTTTACGTATGGAACATGTATGCTCTTTTCCTCCACAAATCACGGCGATATTATTTGGGCTGTGGCTCTCGGGTCTGCGACAGCCTCAACGACTATAAAATGCGCCTACAACTTTGGAGTTCCATTCGTTTCTTGCATGACACGTTTCTCATTCACCATTGCATCTCTTCTCTCGAAGTCAAAATTGCTGATGATACATTCTTTGACGATTCTCTTTGTTTAGTGTGAATGTCAACATCGGTGATAATATGTTCATTTCATTTGGAATCCTAGTCTCGTGAGGTTGATGGGACATCACATGAGTAATTAAAGTCAGGCGTTAATAACAGCTAATCTTTAAATTTCAAAATGTGTGTGATTGAAGTCATCACGTGTTAATAACGATAAATATGTAATTGCACATTGCGTTTGCACGAACCATTCCTGAATGCATAGTTACCAAATTCGGATTCGAATTCGATTCGGTACGAAAAAAATTTGACAATGTAAAATTTAATACGGAAAAATTCGAGAGTATACATCTCATAAATATTTAAACATTTTTTTTTAAATTTAATTTTTAATAAAATTTAAATAAACCATCATATATTTTAGAAGTTTAATTATTTTCTATTTTTTTAATATAGGAAAATTGCCATTTTTTAATTTCTTTATATAGAAATTACCAATTTACAAATGTAATTTGTTGTTTTCTAATTTTTTCCAATATAAAAATTATGGTTTTTTTGATATATTCTTTTTATAATTACGGTCTTTTTTTATATATTCTTTTTATATTAGAATTTTCCATTTTATAATTTCTTTTAATAAGAAAATTACCATTTTTATTTTATTTTTTTTATCAGATTCACCCATTTATAACTACAATATATCCAATTTACAACTACCAATTTATAATTTTTCAATTTACAACTATCAATTTATAATTTTTCAATATAGAAATTATTAGTTTTACTAATTTTTTATATAAGTAAAATTTATAAAAACAACAACACTGGATAAGTCTTCGTGGTTGAAGTAAACCAGCCAGATCAGTCAACCCACGGGTAATTGGCCAAGGGCCTAGATCGAGACCAACCAAACCAATTGGCTTGAATGAGTGCCGGGGACAGAGATAACGGATTGTCCAGTGGCGGAGTAAGTTCTATTCGTAGGTTGCCTGAAACGAAGATTGAATTTCACCTTTGAAGTGACACGATATTTCGGTTTTCTCTTTCTGATCCATGGACAGGGATTCGAAATCGCAGTTGCACCAAAAACTCTTACAAAATAAGAAACTCGAATTCTCTTCCATGGACAGGGATTCGAAATCGCAGTTGCACCAAATTCCAACTGCAAATCATGGATGGATTTGACAATAGACAGTGATAGAGATCTGCATGCCAATATGGGGGCTGAGGATCCAAGTTGAGAGCTCCTCTATTCGGAGATCCCTTAGTGGAGACAGTGCACGCGAGCTTGGAATCACTGTACCGAATTCGAATCACCCGAATTATTAAGCGAACTGAACCGTATTGGCAAACTTCCGTATTCTTTTGGCCAATTCGGCCGAACTTGGTAACTATGCTTGAATGTACTGATGATAAGTGGATTGCTTAACCTAAAGGAAGCATTAGACATCTGAGTGGATTGCGTAACCGAGAAGGGATGATAAGTGGATTGCTTAACCTAGAAGGAAGCATTAGACATCTGAGTGGATTGTGTAACTGAGAAGGGAAGGAAATGTGTTAAAGAATTCCGAATGAATTATACTCATTTTAATTATACAATTAATTATTTGCTAATATTAATGATTTTAATTATATGAAATTTTGTTTGTAAATAAATCACATTATTATATAAATTGATATTTTAAATATTTATTTTAATGTAAATGTGATGAATACCAAAAAAAACAACTTGTAAGTACTTTTGTGTTTATATGATGTACTTGTTTTATATATTACCTAATAATTAAAAAAAGGATGGATGTTACATTGAGTTATTTTTCAATTAGTTTGTTTGATATATATAATGAGAGTTACTTTTCAATTAGGATGGATGTTTATTTGGTGTTGTGTGCAAGTGTACATATGGTGTTGTGCACATGTGGTGTTGTGTATAGGTTGTATGTGTGGTGCTATGTGAAGGCGGTGCCGTGTACATGTCGTGCATGTGGTGTTGTGTACATATGGTCTCATGTGCATGTCATGCATGTAGTGTTTTGTACATTAGGTATTGTGTACACATTGTACATGTGGCGGGGTTTACATTTGGCATTGTGTAGGTGGTGTTGTGTACATGTGATGCAGTATACACATTGTGGAGGTAGTGTGTGTACAGGTGGCATTGTGTACATATTGTGCATATGGTACTGGTATACATGTGGTATTGTGTGCATGTCGTACATGTTTTGCGGGCATGTGGTGCTATGTATGTGCATGGTGTAGTCATGGTATTGTGACATGCGTATTCGTTGTGTTGTAATTTGTATATATATATATATGTATGTATTGTGTTGTGTTGTACACTAGATATAGGTGTATTGTGTTGTGTTTCATTGTGTTGTCTTGTACACTAGGTGTAGGTGTATATGTTATGTTGTGTGTCGGATGTGGGTGTATGCATTGTGTGGCGTTGTACGCCTTATGTGGATGTATGTGTTGTGATGTACATTGTGTGTGTGTGTGTGAGTAAAAGGAAGCAACGACATTGGGTTATTGCTGGGTGTGGGAGTTGATCCGGTGTGTATACAGAAAGAGGAAAGGTAGAAGTAAGGACCGATGAAGGATAAGTATCGATATTTTACTTCAGTTCTAATATGCTTATAATCTGTGATTCTAGCTTATGATGGTTACATGTGATTTACGACTATAGTTTATGATGATTACATGTGATTTATGATTTTGATCTATTATGGTTTCATTTTGAGTTAACCAAACGTGATATGTTTATGCATGATAATTTGATCAAGAAACTAGTTTGACTTGTGTAACATGAAGTGAATAAGAAATTTCATCTGATTTTACAAAGATCTTGGTTTGGGTTTTAAAACTTTTCTTCAAAATTTGGATTTAATAGCATTTCTTGGAAGAAAACTGATTTTACAAAGAATTGTTTTGGGTTTAAAGAATTTTTTTGGAAGACATTTCTTGAAGGCGGCCTGATTTTGCAAAAAATTGTTTTGAACTTAAAAAAATTTCTTGGACGTACATTCAAAAGACATTTCTTGGAAGTATGAGCTTCGTTTCATTTTTATAAGACATTTTTCTCTCGAATTTTTTCAAGTAACTGTTTTGAATTGGAGTATGTATTTTTTGCAAAAATTTTAAACTGATTTTTTTAAATTAAATCTTTTGTGATATTTTTTGTAATCGAGTTATTGTCTAATTTTTTGAAGGAAATTTTTGGAACTTCATACCCTATTATCATGGGAAATCGAAGAACTTGTGCGAGAAAATATGATAGAAAAAGAGACCCTGAAGAACGTAGAGAAGAGACGAAACAATCTCGCAAAAGAAAGTTAGAAGCCCTCTCAAATATTGAAGAGGAAAATCAACCTCAAGCGGAAATTGAAGCAGGTATGTAAATATAAATATTATGATTTATTGATATATTTAAAAAATTTCTAATGTAAAATGTGAAGCTTAATTTTTATTTG
Organism: Pinus albicaulis; assembly: GCA_034641835.2. Taxonomy (NCBI): domain Eukaryota; kingdom Viridiplantae; phylum Streptophyta; class Pinopsida; order Pinales; family Pinaceae; genus Pinus; species Pinus albicaulis. The sequence continues at coordinate 158,889,684 of CM076577.1, read as the reverse complement.
ATGAATTAATTTGAAAAATATTTTGTTTAATGTAAACAAACAGAGATATTCCTCAAAATATTGAAGAAGAAAATCAACCTCAAGAAGAAATTGAAGCAGGTATGTAAATGTAAATATTATGATCTATTGATATATTTACAATTTTCCTAATGTAAAATGTGAAGCTTAATTTTTATTTGATAAACTTATTTGAAAAATATTTTGTTTAATGTAAACAGACAGAGATATTCCTCAAACTATTGAAGAATAAAATCAACCTCAAGCAGAAATTGAAGCAGGTATGTAAATGTAAATATTATGATCTATTGATATATTTACAATTTTCCTAATGTAAAATGTGAAGCTTAATTTTTATTTGATGTACTAATTTGAAAAATATTTGAAATTATAGATATATTTATTAATTTAGTTATTTATTGAATATGTACTACTTTTTCGAATATGTACAGATGAAATCACTATCGATAATGAGATGTTAGAAAATGTTGACACTCACACATATGGAGATAAAAAACCTGACCATGTTATACGATATCGTGTTAATTGCATTTTTGAAAAGTATTTCTTAAATGAGCGGGTGACAGTTTAGGCTCAAATGTTGAAAGGTCTCTTATCATCAAAGAAATTAAAAGAAGCGACGACACTATTGGGTATTCGAAAATCAACCAAAGATAAAAAAAATGAAGGAAGAGGTGATAAAAAATATGACTAGTGCTATAAAGTCAATTAAGAGATCTAGAGAGAAAGATGTTTCAATTGTACGTAGAGGAATGCAGATGGCGATGGTTTCACCAAGTACTCAAGAGAATCGTTTGGTAACATCTATGGCACAAGCACTGGGAACCTCGCGAAAAAATCTGCACAAACATCGGAAATTTCGTCTGCAAATAGATGTAAATGATGAACTCGCTTGTTAGAGAGCTATTTGTAGGAAACCATACAAAGATAGACTTGGAAAAATGTTAAAAAAATAATATATGAATATTGGAAAAACAATTCGCATGTTTCACCAACTGTAAGACATCTGATGCGAAGAAGAATAGCACGAAATCAGTACGAAGAACATGAAAAACATCTCTTGGAAACCACTCAAATAGATTTATTCAACAAGTTCAAAGAAGAGAATCGTCAAATTCATGTTTCACTCAGTGCTTTTGTTTAACAAAAACCATGGTATGTAAAACCTATCACCGTACGCGACACTTGTTGTTGCCGTTATCATGTGGAATTTGAGTTATATTATGACACATTCCTTGATTTCGGTAGAACATTATGGAAGGATTCACCTCCTCCTTCCACTATCCGTGAATTCATCTCTCAAATTCTATGTGAAAGAGAAAGCGATGAACTATTTTACAAAAAGAAATGTGTTGGTGGTAAAAAATGCGATGATTGTGGAAATTTGACTAAATTTCAAAACAAATATCGCATTGATATAAATGATCAATCATTTTCCAACATGAAAGTGAAATGGAAGAGATATGAATATATCAATACATCGATTCAAGGTGCAAATAGTGTTAAAAGAATTGAATTACTACAAGACGAAATTTTTCTGATAGACTTTTTGAGAAAGTTTGAGGCAGACATTTACAAATACGCCAAGCATTCCCATAGAGCTCGATGGAAAGACTTGCAACTCAAAAAATCTCATGAAGTTTTTCCACCAGGGACCATTTTGTCAGTGATTGATTTTGCAGAAAATTACACATTTGTTCCACAAAAAGAAATTCAGAGTGAATACTATCATTCTGACCAAGTCTCCATGCTCGTCCATATTCTATATAGACATGCTGAACAAAATGTTGATCATATAGAAAACACGAGTGAAAATCGACATATCATTAAAGAATATCACTTTTATATTAGTGACGATCGTACACATGATACATGTTTTGTCCAACATTGTTTTGGAAAAATTTATGATTCATTGAAAAATTGTGGAATAACGTTCAATAAACATTGGATATGGTCAGACGGATGCACAGGTCAATTCAAATCTGCACGATAATTCTTTTGGTTGTGTTGTCTTCATAAGAAAACCTGCATTAAACATTGTTGGAATTTCTTTGAGACTGGCCATGGAAAAGGAGAACATGACGGTGCAAGAGCATGCATAAAATGAGTACTTCGAAGATATCAAATGAACCACTCTGCAAGCCGACTTGTGAATTTTGAAGAAGTTTTTCAATGGTGCATCACTGCTCTAAGCCATGAGAGAAACCCATCAAGAGAAGTGTGAAGGTACATTCAATTTAATTTATATTGGAAATCTAATTTTAAACATTGTACATTTATCATGCAATGATTATCTTTGATTGTATTTTGACATCATATTTACAAATTCTTCTTCTAATTTTCCATATAAAGGTTTTTCTGGCATATTGGAATCGAAGACGTAGATAGATCAATTGGAAATGATGTTGAAACAATAAAATGGACTCGAAAATTGCATTCAATTCAAACAAAGTCGTCAAGAAATGTGTTTGCATTGGATAGAAGAAAATATTCTTGTTTTTGTGATGTTCGCACAGACAACACAAAATCCAATGACGTTTGTGAAAACAAAATGTATGTGAACGATTGGAAACATACAAAGCTAAATACAAAGGGAAAAATGTCTGTTGCAATGTTTGAAGAAATGCAATCAGAGGAAACTACAATATCATCCGATGGTGATAGAGTTTCTGATCTTGTTAGAGAAGGTAACATTTGAATTACTTTCTAATGATTTAAAAATCTATAAATAAATTTACATATGTATAATTTTGTTAAATTTATTTTATTGTGCAGGAGATGTTTTTATTGTAATTGCACCTATTGAAAATGATGAAAATGTGAAGTATTATTTGATGCGTTGCACTAAACGAAAAATGAAATTATTAGAAAACTATAATGATCACGGATTTCAATATGATAGAGGGTCTATTATACTGAAAGGTTATTTTTTCAGACAAACTCATCAAAGTGGAGACTTTGTTTACTTTGAAGACTATGAAACCGATTCTATAAGTTGTCAATATAGTCACTTGGTGTGTGCAACACGCATAAAGTCGATAGAAGTTCAATCGAAGAAAAAATCAAAAATTAAGAAATGGAAAATGTCAAAATCCGATCATGAACAGATTATTGAAGATGGAATTCCATTAGAATTTTTTTGAGTGAATTGTCCAACGATTTATTTACTTTGGATTAAATATGTTTTATAACTTCCAGTGCTCAACTAAAAATTGAGCTGCTTATGTTATTTGTGCAAGTGTTTGCACATGTACAAATTGTTTTGGTACAAGCACGTGCTCTAGTATCAACTGAAAGTAGATTTTCTATACATGTGCATTGATGAAAAATGTTATATGTATTGGATATATATGTGTGTGTGTGTGTGTGTGTGTGTGTTCTAGAATGAAATTAATTTTTCTAGTTTTACTATGTGCATTGATGAAAAATTATTTACGTACTCAATATATATGTTCTAGAATGCAATTAACTAGAACTAGTTTTTCTATGTGCATTGATGAAAAACTAGTTGGATTTTCTGGTAAAAAGTATGGACACAACGTAAATAAATCATCTGCAGTATAGTTTTGTACGAAAATTCCTTTCAGACAAGAGACTCGGAGCACTTCTCCGACTTTTGGTGGGATTTGACCCACATCTCTAATCCTGATTGAAAATCTAGTACAAAATCTGCTTGTCCAATGGTCGGATATGTTCCATGTGCATTGATGAAAAATGTTACTTGTCTTGGATAGATATGTTCTAGAATGCACAATTAATTGTTCCAAGTAGTTTTTCTATGTGCATTGATGAAAAACTAGTTGGATTTTCTGGTAAAAAGTTTCCATAATGTAAATAAATCGACAAGTCTACCTATTTAAGTGCATTAACGACATTGACCCGAATTCAAAAAACATATATATATATATATATATATATATATATATATATATATATATATACTACACTTATATTTCCAATCAAAATTAAAGGGATAATTCTTACATATCTACTTCTTTAAACTCTTTTTTCATTTAGAGCTCAATTGATACATGGTTAGTTGCATTGAAAAGCTATGTTCTTCCTATTGGAAATTTTTTCATTCAAACAAAACTACATGGAGAGATAAAAAGCAAACTTAAAATTCCAAATGTACTTCAACCATCCAAAATGGATTTGTGCAACATTACTTTACATGCCATGCCAATTATAGTGAACAACTATCCAAAAGAAACATTTAACATTATATACCACATGTGCCAAATGTAGATTGAAACCATCCAAAACTTCAAAATTTTAAATTTTTTTGATAATATATCGTGCAACATTAAAACATTAAACATCACATGCGAAATGTAAATTGAAACCATTCAAAACTTGAGTTTAAAAAACTTTTTTATCATATATAGATCATTACTTCACATGCCATGCCAATTATAGTTCAACTAGATGGACAATAGAAACATTTAACATTATATACCACATGTGCCAAATGTAGATTGAAACCATCCAAAATTTAAAAACCTTTTGATTATATATTGTGCAACATTAAAACATTAAACATTTAAAGTTCATTAAATATCACATGCAAAATGTAGATTGAAACCACCCAAAACTTGAGTTTTAAAAACTTCACATGCCATGCCAACAACATTAATTTATAGATAACAACATTACTTCACATTCACATGCCAAAAGTACCAAAACCATCCAAAATTAAATAAAACAAATTATATAATAACAATGTAATAAAATATGTCCAAAAATTGTAAATCTCACAAGTATCAAACTGTATCAAGTTTAACAAATTTTAAAACCATCTAAATTTTGAAATCAAATCTACTGTAAATCTTGTCCATCAAATGGAGACGAATCTAGCGTCTTCCCTACTAGGGTCTCAGTCCGCGCCCTATCCTATGAATGGGAAACCTACATACACAATGCACATGTACTTGAACATTAAAATTTGATGTTTTAAAAATGAATGAGAATATATATATCTAGAACTTCATGTAAAAAACAAAATATAACAAAAAAATCATGCAATACCTCATAAGGTTCCCTCTCCATTTGATGAACAGGTTCTCCCATAGGAACATTTGCAGTGGTAAACTATACAATATACATGTACAGTTATATATATATATATATATATATATATATATATATAATTTATATAAATTAAAAACTTTCAAATGAAAATGCACGTGTACATATATAAACTTATTTTCAATAATATTAAAAAAAGGAACTAAAGACAACTTGTTCAAATGTTGTGGATGTTCCTATCTTCGTCGCTAGAGTCCCCGGATTAAAGAAATCTTCTATAGGAACCTAAATTCAAAAAATTTTAAATAACTCAAAATATAGATCTCTCTCTCTCTCTATATATATATATATATCTCAATTTTTAATGGAACTTTTTGAGGTAGAATATATATATATATATATATATATATATATATATATAACTTTTAAACATAAATTTTAAACTTGTGAAAAATTGTCCATACTTGTGGCTCATCTCCCAAGGAAGTAGAAGGTACATCTCCCAAGGAAGAAGAAGGTACCGCCATCCCAAAAACATCAGACGGAATCGGTACCTGTTAAAACATTTTATCAAATTATATATATACATACATGTACATGTGTGGCAACAATTATTTATTTTAGAGTCACTCAACAATTATTTATTTTAGAGTCACTTAAAAAAACTAACATTTGCCAACATATCTTGATGGTCAGACCCATCTGCAATGTTTGAACCAGAGGTCCCGAACGTGATATTAACATTTTCATCACGCATCATGCCTGAGAACTGCAAATGGTGTTTTAACATATAATCATACATTTTTGTTAGATTAATGTACACATACAAATAAATGTATACATGTGCATACACATGTATTTATTACAAATTGTACACATGTATATGTAAAAATATTTTCAAACCCTAAGATCACTAACACATACCGTTCCGATGCCCTCTTCCTCATGAAAAATTAAGTCTTGCAAACCATTGCGACAATTTTTTGCGTATTTTCGGAGATCTTCAACATTCATGTTGTCAATCTCCTCATCTGTACAATAAAAAAAATTGGCACGTGCATTTTCACGTGCTATTTGTCAATTTAAATAAATAGAAACTCCACCCAATCCGCTATGAACATTCTTGATCATAACATCCCTGGCTTCTCGACTTATCTGAGAAGTCACATCCATCTCTGATTGCAAAGTTTCAACTCGAAATGGTCGACTCACCAATGGCGGCTTAGGGCGAGGCAACTCCACATCTCGCTTAGCGCCCTTACGGTCATATAATCAACCTTTCCCTGGGCCAAAAAATTCTGAAGGAAGATCATTGTAATTGGCTTTCATACCAAAAAAAAATTATGCATAAAACATTTGAGCAAAATAGACAGGAACCTCATCGTTCCATGGAAGCCTTCCATAGGCCGCAAGGTGCCTATCATACAAATAACGAGCTATGTTTGGGTGCTTGAAATACTGCACCTTCAACATTTTTCTTTTTGGCCCTTCCTTGTAATTGAACATTGACTTGGCCACTTCTTTTGTAACTTTCTGTTTTACGTCCTCCCATTTATCGGGACCCATCACTGTTTCTTTTCTCTTTCTCATCATTTCTACAAATGAATCAGTCATTGGCCCAATATTTCTGTACACATTTACCATTTCACCCAATGAATGTGTCACTATTTCAAGGCTTTGTCGACTCTCAGTAGGTAGAGACAATGCCACGAGATCTCTTTGCAATTTTGCATGAAGTCTCTCACACCTTTGTAAGGTGCGTTCCGCCATGTTGGTTTCCCATGGTATATCAGTAATCTCGGCTAGATAAGTTTTGCTGGGTTGATAGCCTTCTTCTTGAATGTAGCGGGCTGCCCTGCGTCTATTTTGACCACTACTTCGAATATTTTTGGCCTCTGCATCAATATATATAAAATTTCGTATATTAGAAAAAACACGTGTAAAAAAAGTTGTACAAATTTAATGAAAAAATATTGAAATTGATGGCAAATTTGATGTTGTTGGTTAACATCTTCTTCTCCAACATGACCCTGCTGAGAACCAGACCCAAAATGACGCTGCTGAGAACCAACAGCTATTGATTGGCCTTCGGGTGAATAAATATCACCCCCTTCACGCAACCTGCTACCACTCATACCTCGACCGGTTGAACCATGGCCATGCTCCATGGATGGAGTAGAAACCCTTCTCCTCTTACCTCCTAAAAATTAAAATATGAAACTTATTAACAACTAATTTAACTCACAAAGTCAATAAAAAATCAATTCCATATGTAAGATTAAATATATTTAAATACCGTGAACATCCCCCGATCCCTAAGCCTCCATATGGGATTCGGCTGATCTTCGCCGTTCATCCTCCTGATCCTTAGAATTGTCATTGCTGCTAATTGAAATTGGAGTCATGTATACTAGATTGCTTGCTTAAGTGGCTCTTACTTGGACAATATCCTGAGATGAGTTTGACATGATGGCCATATGAGGTTGGTAGCTACTTGGTGTAATTTTCCTTAAATCTTCAAAAAAACAGAGCAAAAATGTCATTTTCGATCATTTTTTATTAGATTTTGCATACAACAGATTTTATCACAATTGCAAGACAATCATGTTCCATGAGCATGAATTATGAATGTCGCAAGCCAAATTGGAAGGAAATTTGCATTCATTATAGGCAAAAGAAGACTATGACATTAAGGTCCATGCTAGAAAAAATTATGCAAATAAGGTTGCTAAGTCTTGATACTTACCATGTGTCTCAAAGCCATAATGAAGGTTGGCTTTGAGAGTGTCCTCTCAAAGCCCTGTCTTGAGATGAAATTTAATTCAATGTCTCTTAGAGTTGCAAGGTGGAATTGATAGAACTATTTGATTTCTTTACCATATATGGATATCTCCTTTCATCTATACCTTTCTCTACCATATATTATTTCCAAGTGAAATGGGAATTTTCACATTTTGAATGCCATTACCATGTAATTTGGTAGTCTGCTAGCTAGACCTATCACAAGTAAGGTTTTCATATCAAACTATTTCTCTTGCTCAACTCAATGACCATGACTCTCTTCTCACACTGCTTACCATATAAGATCTTCAATTGTACATGTCACGCAAAGTTGGGGGTTCTAGGTCTACACCTATTAGGTAAAGTTACATATTTTATGGCATTGTGGTCCTTAAATTTGGAGGTGTTCCACCTAAAAAAGTAGGCATTAAATATGGATGGAAAGGATTTGTTTTAACTTTGATATAATTTCCTTGTGGAATTAATGAATTTATCGACGACATCATGCTAGATTTTCTCAAAGAAGGAGGTTTTGGAGGAGAAATTGAATTCTTTTGACTTATTTTTGACATTGAAGTTTGATATATAGTAGTTTCGATGACTCCATTGATGACCTTGCCGAGGAATTTGATGCACACATATTGACTTTGAAGATGGTTTAGAAGATGTTGAAGTTGTATATTTTGGTGTTGTCACCGAATGTTTCTTTTTTGTTGGACTTGATCAAGACACAATTTAACTTTACGAGCAGATTGAAGACCTTGAAGAGGTTTTAGATTTTGTTGTTCCCACTGAAGGTTTTTTGTCTAGAGTTTTGTTTCTTAAACCATCATTTCCATAGGACATTTTTGGTGACTAGATCCTTGACCTTGATGAGAGGATATGATACATTGAAGAGGGTACATCTTTTGGTGACGTCACTAATTGTTTCTCTATTATTATGTTTGTTAAACATCTCGCTTAGGGCGAGGCAACTCCACATATATTGTACAGTTTATGGGACAAAAATCAATATGTAGAAATATTCAATTGGTTTTTATAATTGGATAGAAGAATGACTTAAAATGACCTTGTATGTCTTCTCGTTTTAGAGCTCAAATTTTTAGGAAGGATTTAAGTATCCACCTTTCAAGAATCGCTAGAAGAAGTTGATAAAGAATATAGTAAGAATAAAAACTAACCAATGATGTAATAAATGGATTTCTTGGGAGGTAGATTAGCATAAGGAGTTTTGGTAGCTAGAACTTTTCCAAATAAGTGAATGTATTTGAAAACCAAATCTCTAGTTTATTTTTGTTTAGACAAGGTCTAGAATTTGAAAAGTGAATTCCCTCTTTCTTCCTCTTACATGTCCAATGATCAGAATCTGGATTGAGGGAAAATATTTTCCTAGAAATATTTTTTTTTTTCATTTTATAAATGTGTAAACATGATTTTTTAAAATCTAATTAACTAATAAATTTCTCACAAAATACACTTAAAGCTTGACACATAAACCCCTTCCCAATTGGCTAACTTTAGACGATCCTAAACATATTTTTATTTAACTAATGAGGGAGATAGCCCAACAAAACTAGTTTGTCCATATTCAAATCAAGTTGGTATCAAAGTACAATTTAGCTCATTTTAGTCAAGGTTAGTTAGAAGAATTAGCTATTGGTTTCTGTCTTCAATTTCCTTTGAAAATTAATGTGTACGTGCTTTTGAGAGACACACTAGAGGAACAAGGTCCAAATTTTTGATGAAAATGTGCTATGAAAGTAAAGGGTTTTAAAGGCAAGCATGTACAAGGCATAGTTGAGTACAAGGCATAGTTGAGCCAAATGTTCTTCAGGAAGGGCCTAATTATTTGGGTCTTGGTTATATGGAAAACATGGAAAATGCTCCAAAGCCAAGAAGGCACATGAAGCTGTTCCAAGAAGGAATTTTATTTCATGTTCATTACCTCAAGCTTGTGAAGTTTGTGTTCATGATGAATGGAAAAGTTTGACACCCACTTTGCAAGAAGATGTTAATAATCATGCAGCTAATGAGAATGTAAAAGAAGAGGATGTTGAAAGCTCTAGAGTCATTGAATTCACTGCTAGTATTCAAAGGAGAGCCACTACCTCATCAAATTCACCTCCTCAAGAAGGCGACAACGGTGAATGTTCAAGGTATAAATTTTCCTCTACTCAAATTTCTTTTGATTATGGTAAACATGGTAAATATTCAGATAAGATATAGAAAAGAACTTGCATGTTCCTTTTGTGGTTTGAATAATCATAATGTTTATAAATGTTGGAAGAAGATATCCATGCACATGAAACTTTCTAAATAAATGAGGTAAAAATTCAAAGGCCCATTGGAAAAGGAAAATGATGTTGAAAATAAGTTGAAATTGTTTATTACTCATTGCCATAAGAAAGGTCACCTTGTAGAATATTTTGCTACATACAACACTAAACATTTTTAAAACATAAACTAACTTCCAGCAAATAATAATATTAAATTAGATTTAATTGTTTGAGAAGTTGAATTGATGTGCATAGAAAAACTGGGATAGATATATTTGATACGTACAACACACAAATGCAAAATCTTAAAAGATAAATTTCAATCTTGCAAACAGAAGGGTATTTAAAAAGAAATAAATGTCCATATAGATTCAGCCAGAAACCCAGACCTAGTCAAAGAAAACATGAACCAATGGTTTATTTCAGCTCTACATCAACGTTGAAAAATCGAACTATTATGATGTGTTACAAATCAACCTACATGGAAAAGTGTTGGTCGGCCTAAAAGGAAGTAATTCTATCTATATTTATATACCTTGTCTATGGCTCTTTTGATTAGGAATAACTCAGCAATCTCTGAAAACAGTTTACAGATTCTTGTAAGATTTAATACGAATATGTTGATGGGCTTTCAGTGTGAAGTTTGAAAATAGTGTGGATCTATTGTTCAGTCATCTTTGAAGCAGATTGCGGATAGTATAGTATGAAGTAGATTGCGTATAGTGTGAAGTAAATTCCAGATAGTCTAAGGAAGATTACAAATGCTTGAAACAAATCTGTGGATATATGTTGCAAGATGCAGCACCAACTAATGTTGTTGATAAGACTGTTAAAATAGAGACAAAGAATAGACCCAAGGGTTTATCTGACCCTGTTGTGTCAAAGGTTAATGTTGTGGATAAGACTGTTAAAATAGAGATAGAGAACAAACCCAAGGGTTTATCCGACCTTGCTGTGTCAAAGGTTGATCAAAATAAGAAGAAAAAACAAGGCAACAATGAAGAAAACAATGAAGATGGCAGTGGCAATGATAAGTTTGTCGGCTTGATTTTTATGTGTAATTCTCAAATGAAGCAAGAGTGTTTCCGATACAAATTTTTTGGGTTGCCACCAACCAAAAAGGATCTTGTAGAAAAGGTGAAGCCCAGAATGAAGCTCTTCTTGTATGATTTTAACCTTAGACAAATGTATGATATCTACAAGACAACGTCTGCCAGAGGAATGAATGTGGAATCAAATGCTTTCCGGAGTTGTAAAAGGCCACTCCCAGCACAGGTAATCTTTTTATACATGAAAGGGGTGCATCAAGCTTATGAATTTTGTGTTCATGATGAATGGAAAATTTTGACACCCACTTTGCAAGAAGATGTTAATAATCATGCAGCTAATGAGAATGTAAAAGAAGAGGATGTTGAAAGCTCTAGAGTCATTGAATTCGTTGATAGTATTCAAAGGAGAGCCACTACCTCATCAAATTCACCTCCTCAAGAAGGCGGCAACGGTGAATGTTCAAGGTATAAATTTGCCTCTAATCAAATTGCTTTTGATTATGATAAACATGGTAAATATTCAGATAAGATATAGAAAAGAACTTGCATGTTCCTTTTGTGGTTTGAATAATCATAATGTTTATAGATGTTGGAAGAAGATATCCATGCATGTATGAAACTTTCTAAATAAATGAGGCAAAAGGTCCAAGGCCCATTGGACAAGGAAAATGATGTTGAAAATAAGTTGCAATTGTTTATTACTCATTGCCATAAGAAAAGTCACCTTGTAGACAAGTGTTGGACTTTGTATCTCTCTAATTAAAAAGAAAAGGCATCTTCACCGATCATTAATTATTACCGAAGAAAAATCCTCATGTATATCAATATGGTTGAAAATATGTAATTTTTGTTTGTGGATGATCGTTTAGAGTTACATTGATTTATTTTTTAATACACGTATTGGAAGATTTGGGTCCCAAGTGCAGATATGTGATGAAGTTATAGTGAATAAAATTAAAGCAATGTGTTGGACTAGAATTTCCTAGAGAGTTCCTTTATGACAAGGGTAACCTAAACAAGAACTTTTATAGGAGAAGTTGGTAAAGATTTGTTAGGTGAGGTGAATTATGGTTACTATTTCTTTAAATACTTTCTCATTTAGTTACAATCGACCTATGAAGAGAGAAATTATTAATGGCTATATAGAGTACCTTTTAAATTGTGACGACCTTATAAATCATCACTTTGGGTCCCTACATAGATGAAATAAATGCATAAAGTATCTCTTAAGAATGGATTTTTTGAATTTTACTTATTTAACTCTTGTGACATCATCATCATCATCATGAAACTTGGGTACTAATGTAGAGAACTGTGTCTAAATCTTTAGCATTTAGGAAATTTGAATATTTACATATTTTACTGTTGGATACATTTAATTATGCAATCCTTATGGTATGAACTACTAAATACTATATACAATAATTAGGGTCCCAGCTAACAAGCACATGCCTTTAATTTTAAAAAAGTTTTACATATAAAAAACATTAAAAAATTAGGGATTTAGAAAATTTATAACTATACCCGAGCCTGAAACTTAAAAACTACTATACAAAATTTTTTAAAAAATATAATAAAAAATTTGATGAAAAAAATAGACATTGATTACTTTAATCAATAAAAATCTGCACTCAAATGATTTCAGCATAAAACTTATTAATTAAAAATTCATCAAAACAAAATTAATCAAAATATAAAATAAGCCTATGCATCCATATTTACGTTTGTGACTTTAATCAAGACTGTAGACCTATATAAATTTGTTACTTTAATCAAAACTTACACCTAAAATGATTTGGAAATAAATTGTTCATTAAAAATTCATCCCAAAAATATATCGAACTATGAAATTAAACGTTATACCTCTTCTTAGTAACCTTTCATTAAATTCTAATTTTTTATTAATTAAAATTTTAAAATAAAAATTTATTATTTTACAGATTTTAATTTACAAAATAATAACTTTAATTAAATAAGTTTAAGTTAGTTTTTTTATTTTACTGGTTGTGAAAAGTTAATGTTTTGTCTAATGTTGATCATGCCGTTCGGATAAGCAATATTGACTTTATGTCGTGCAACTAGCTACTTTTGGTTTCAGAAAATTGAACATTTGTGCATTAATAGTACAGTAAGGAAATGGTGATGAGGCCATCCTATACAGTGACTAGTGATGCAGTTGATGTTTTCATGGAATTTTCTTCTCTTCATGTCCAACGGACACCCACAAGACTTCTATAGCCTTCAGAATAAGCCCCACGTTAAACATGCATGCAAAACGAAGAGAACTAATTCCCTTTTATGTCCAAAATGTTTCTAATCGTCCTAATGTGAGGGATGAAAATAGATCCTCTTTAATAAAATTCAAGTTGATAGCATTTACTGTATTTATATTTCCCATTTACAAATCACTTAATCCAAAACCTAATGTCTTCCAGATGAAAGATTTTGACTTCTATTGGAGCATTCTAAACATAGTGTCCATGGTGTTTGGATATTCATACAATTTTTTAAGTTAGGAATTTAAATGCCTGAAGGAAATCAAATTATTTCCTTTAGTATTACAAATTATAACTTTCCTCCAAAGTTCCTCAGGATTTGGCTTAGATAGGTGCAACAATTTCTCTTGATTTTTATTTATACAGTACATTTTCTTCTTTTTAATACGAGCTTTGTATGTATTTATTTTATCAATATTTAAATTTTTGTTAATGGCATCCCTTCTTTCTTTTCTAGCAATTTTACAGTCATTATCATAGCAAGGTTCATTGCTTCATTTTTCATTTACATGAGACTTCAATAGAGAACTTGTTCATGAAATAGATATGGTTGTAGTAAATTTATGATAAAGTTTTTTATATTATCCTTATAGGTTAGGAGATGTAAATCTCTATTTAAATCCTTTTAGAAAATATCAATTTGAATTTTATCGAAAAGTAGGTGCCTTCCATTCACACAATTCTCTTGCATGGGGTTTTTTTGCATAACAAAGTTTAGAGTTAAGGTTTATGATATATGATCAAAGTTAGGCCATGGCCATTTAAGAGGTAAAAAGTTACTATTTGGTTAGAAATAGGGGTTTCGGATATGACATAATCCACAAAACTACTAGGCCCATGGCACAAGTCATTTGGCAAAGAAAATGACATTATACCTAATTATGGGAGGCAAGATAGTAAAAAAATGGCATTATAGTGAGCATTAGTTTCAAAAAACTATAGTATGTAATTAAATGGTATGTCAATTACCATATTGCCAAGAATTAACAATACACATAACACATGAATTCATGTAGAAATTTACAAAAACAAGATATCTAAACTTTGAGAAGTTTCAATCAAACATCACATAAAATAACATGTGAATTCCATGAATGAGCATGATGACAAGAATTAATATGGTTCTCTTTAGGAATCTAACATTGTTTTTAAGTGTGGAGATATTTGTGGCTAGAAATAAGAAATAAAACTTGAATAAATTGCAAACATCAAGGACAAGTATAAGTTCCAAGAACCTAGAGCAATGTTGAATACAAAGAATATTAGCATGCAATCAAGATCAAGAAAAAGGAGATTAAGAGTTGAAGTGTCTGGACAAGAAAGGTGAAGATGAAGCTTCACTAACGAATGAACAAGCATGGACCCTTTAGCAAGAAGACAAAATGAAAGCTTAGTTATCAAGTTATTTTATATACCATTATAAGTGTAGCTAAGACTGAGACCAACAGAGGTATCTTATTCATGTTGTGCTTTAATTCATTTCTCCGATAGGGGTATCTTATTCATGTTGTGCTTTGATTCATTTCTCCTTTAAGAGAGGAACTTGAACTTGGAATTAATGAAGAAATATAGAGTATTGTAGAATGTATTATTAGATGTTTTTTGAGATTATGGTGTCTCACTCAAGTTGTGATATTTATTTAAGATGCAAATCTTATTTATGAGGAAGTTGTTCCAACTCTTCAATAGATTTGCAATACCTTAAATGTATGCGCTTTCTTGTTTTTTTTTTCTTCTGAATCTGTCTACTTCTATATTAATACAAAAAGATTACAAAGAGGCTGAGGCCTCAGAATAGCTAGCCCAGAGATATGGCATTCTTACATTACATTGCTGATCATTGACATAAAAAGACAATAGCTGTTTACTGTCTGAGAAAACCTTGATGACCAGGACCTTGTCCTCCTTTCTGAACAGCTGATTCTGGAATGCAAAATGATGTCTGGAGTATGGGACTCTCCACGACATGTAAGACCGAAACAAACACTTTCCATAGAAAAAATTACAAACATTCGTTTTGAAGCGCTGGAGCGCTGACCTGAGCATAGTGACATGGATAGCAATGCTTGGAAAAACAGTAATTCGGCGAAGGAGAGTGACAACATAATTCCTGCAAAAACTGTGAAAAAGAAGGAGGATGAACACCTTCTGAGTACCTGTGTTCAAAAACTGTCGAGCGAAAACCATTAAGCATCATTGGTGGGCGAGGGCGCTTCTTCCACCACTGGGCATGCATACGGGTTGAAATCATCATCTGCTGGAGGAGGAGGAGCTTTGCCCGTGAAGTCACTGCCAGAAGGAGCGCTGGGCCTTGCTTGCGGAAGCTCGTGCTGAGAGGCCATTGCCCCCTGAAAACTCTGCAGACTAACCCCTGGGGGGCAAAACAGAATTCCGTCCTCAGAATCTGGAGCAATTCTAGAGGGGGCCGAGGGCTAAGCCTGAGCAGTCGGGTTGGTTATGAATTTAATGGAAACAGAGGCGATGAACTCTTGGTGGTTGATGGAACAGGGGTAATTGAAACGGGCGGAATGAAAGTGTGCATTGGAGGTGAGGCGGACATGCATCGCAGAGGTGGATGGACTACTGCCGCGACCACGCCCTCGGCCTCTTCTGGGAGCAGCGACACGACTAGCACCGGAGTCAGAGGAATCCGACGAAGAGGTAGAAGAGGGGAACACAGGCGGCCTAATGACTTGCCCACAAGATGAGCCGCGCCTACAAGTCATTCTTGGTCTCAATCATGGCATAATGAGTTTAGCAGGGAGGTCAAGGCGAAAAAACAAGTTTGGAATGGTGAACGAGTGCAGAGACGGCCTGTAACCAACGGAAGAGCAACTATAGTTGCAATACTTACCAGAAGAAACGTGAATACCGGTCGAGAGCTCAAGGCAACAACTCAAATGACACCTTTTCCCTGTACTGGTGCGCAAACAGGGTTCAATATCTACCTGAGAACAGCAAGAACGCAGAGGAGAGACACAAAGGATCGAAGGAATGGGCGCCATTGCAATGGAGAGGTCGTGATAACGAGGCGGAGAAGTCTGCATTAATGCAGCATTAACTGTGATGTATGGCGTAATTAACTTGTGCTCGGAGCGCAGAGGGATGGCGGTGGTGGTAGACCACGTGCCCATCCGCCTCCCTGTCAGCAAATTATATACAATCACGTACACCCGCATCCGAGAGTATGCACTTTCTTGTTAATAAATGTTCAGTTTCTCCATTTTCTGTCTCTCCTAAATTTTAGTTTTTCCATTTTCTCCATTTTTTGTCTCCTAAATTTTAGTTTTTTCTCCATTTTATGTCTGTCCTAAATTTTAGTTTTTTTCTCCATTTTGTGTCTCACCTAAATTTTGGTTTTTTCTCCATTTCCTGTCTGTCCTAAATTTTAGTTTTTTTCTCCATTTTGTGTCTGTCCTAAATTTTTAGTTTTTTCTCCATTTTCTGTCTGTTCTAAATTTTAGTTTTTTTCTCCATTTTGTGTCTCTCCTAAATTTTAGTTTTTTCATTTTCTCCATTTTCTCTCTCCTAAATTTTGTTTTTTTTAATGATT
Organism: Pinus albicaulis; assembly: GCA_034641835.2. Classification (NCBI taxonomy): domain Eukaryota; kingdom Viridiplantae; phylum Streptophyta; class Pinopsida; order Pinales; family Pinaceae; genus Pinus; species Pinus albicaulis. The sequence goes on along the minus strand of CM076577.1, from coordinate 158,872,703 downwards.
TAAATGAATTTTCAAATACATAAATAGATCTAGAAAACCTTTTAAATACTTAAGCTTTACAAATTAAACTATTTCAACTTTAATTTATGATTATTATAAATCTCTACTAAATTTTGATAAAATCTACTAAATTTTAAACTTTAAATAGAATTCATCAATTTTAAACTTTAAAAAAAAATTGCCAAAGAAAAATGCTTTTCCTTTTTGCTGATTTTAAACTTTAAACAAAATTCAACAAGGAAAAATTCATTTTCCTTTCCTTTTCCTCTTGCTGCTAGAGATATTGAACAAACTCCACTTAGGAAAAAAAAAACATTTTTATTTTTTTCTTTTCCTTTTTGCTGTGAGAGATATTGAACAAATCCACTGAGGAAAAAATCATTTTCTTTTCCTTTTTTATGTGAAAGATATTCAACAAACTCCAGTTAAGAAAAAATCATTTTGTTTTCCTTTTTGTTGTGAGAGATATTAAACAAAATCCACTGAGGAAAAATTCATTTTCTTTTCCTCTTTGCTGTGAGAGACATTTCATTGAAATTCACCTCACACTGTCCATGCAATGTCGAAGTTACCGGCTACTAAAAGCAGAAAAAAGCTTTGCAAAGCGAATTTTCAGTGAAAAATGTTAATGAAAAACTCAAAAAAACCTAACAAGGTTAGCGATGCTGTTGTAATACGCGTGAATAATGACAGTGATATCTATAGATACAATATACATTATGGAACACTCAGCTTTATGGAAATTTTGATAAACAAATATGGAAGTAAAAAAATATTCTGTAATAGGATTCGTATTATGCTCGTTTGCAGATGCAATTCAATCTCACACTGTGGCCATAAAATCCTAACTCCAACAGAAACCAGGGAAAAAAAAGGAAGGGCCATCCTTTACCATCTTGAAAGCACTGCTTTACATATACATAAGTCAAGATTACAAAACAAAATCCTAAATTAAAAATAACTTTTGACTACTAAATTTATGAAAACATATATACTCTATACATATCCTTGTTATTCATTATGCAATCACAGTGATTAGTATCCCAACCATTTCAACCTTTTTAAGCATGATGATGTTCATATTGGTTACCTAATTAAAAATAAAACATACATTGTGGTTTTGGTAGAACATACCCAATGAAAGCACACGCCGTCGAGAGGAGCAGCAACATTGAAGGGAGTATCCGGAATGCGCGAATAGCAGCAACGCTGAAGGGAGCAGCCGGAAACACAAATTTGCAGGAATAATGAAACAGGTAAAAGAACAGTCCTCGCAGGAAATTTATTTATAGGAATTAGTTCGGCCGAACTATTTTAAAAGTAAAAGTTCAGCCGAAATCATAGTTCGACCGAACTTTTGTTAAGAGTTCGGCCGAACTTTTGTTGCCGGTTTTCCAATCTCCGGCAAAAATTCTGTTTGCCCGCGCTGTCTGTGTGTCGTCAATCTTAACGGAATAAAGAGTTCGGCCGAACTTTATAAGAAATTTCGGCCGAACTATTACAGAGTTCGGCCGTACTTTAGAAGAAGTTCGGCCGAACTATTGGCGAAAAAACGTTTTCGGCCCTTGATTCTCACAAAAGTGTAACCCAGCTTCACGTTTCTGCCCAATTGCAAATGTACCTTATTAACGAGCTACCAATGAGGTATGATTTGAGTTTATTTCAATTTGTTTTGAGTGTAATGGGAATTATGTGCTTTGTACAAGAAATCATGGAATACTTGGTTTTTATGGTTGAAACTGATTGCAACCATTAGCAGCAACAACAAAATGAATTGAAATATGAAGCAGTGAGTAGGTAAATCACTTCAGGAGGAACTCCATTGTGGGACACTCGCACCCAATTGTGTCCATTAATTTCCATGAGCATACTATGACCGGTATGATGGTTTTGAGGAAGGTGTATGCCAAGGGATGGACTGCCCCAGATGGGGGTGCCAGCAAAACTTGGAAGGTGAGTGACTAAATGGAAGGGGGTGACTGGATTGCCCAAGGGATTGTGTAGTAGAGAAGGGAAGTTTGGAGATGGATTTGATTTGGTAATTAGCATTGCTATATGGGATCAGATGCACATTGGGAGTGTGCCCTTAAAAAATGAGTCGGTAACTAGTCATCGAGAGGACAAGTGGTGCAGGATTGTAGCAATGGACATTGGATGCAGTTTTGGCTCTAACAATGGATTATGGACTTCCTGGGAAGGAATTGAATCTTGTTACTACTTTGAGGGTGGAGGTGTGAGCCTTTGGATTCCATTTTTGTTGATACATCCATCGTACCCTTCTATTTGTTTGTTGAGAAAATGTGAATATGTGTATATATGTATATTATTGTAAATATTGTATAGCGTTGTTTTATAAAGCTCCATAAAAAGTATAGTTATTTGTTTGTTGAAGAAAATGCACATAATTATATGTGGTTGTGATTGTAAATATCGTAATGAGTTGTGTTATAAAGCTCCCGTAAATGGTATGATTATCATGTTTTAGCAGGTTATTCATTGTAATTACTGAAACGAGTTATGTTATAAAGATTCATAGGAAATATCATTTGTTTTCAGTGCTTTGTTGGTTTGTAGGTGTCATTGAACATCGAGGATGGTGTTCCCCCAAGGGAGAGGGTCCTGTAATAGCCCTAGTAAAAATACATGTAAAAATATATAAGACAACGATGATGGGACACGTATTCCAAGCTAAATGGTGGGAAAAAAACATCCTAGTGGGTGTTCATTCATTTTAGTATGGCTAAAGGAAAATCGAAAAGGCTAAGGAAAAGGCTTTGGAAAGACATGAGGTATTAATTGGCCTTTTATTTATGAAAATAATGGAAACTAGGAGAAAATGAAGGTGAAAGGCCGCGGGTTGCATGTGAGGAGGAAAATGAATAAATTAGAGGCATCACTGATAACAAGGATGTTGAGGATCAATTGGTAAGATTTTTGGTAAGTTTAGTTTTGGATCTCTCTCATTATTTTCTCTCTCTCTCTCTCTCTCTCTCTCTCACACACACACACACACACACACACACACACTCTTGAGCACTTAGTGTATTCTTGGAACACTCTTGTAGAGTGTGGGATACTTAGAGATTTGGATCAAGAAAGAAAAATAAAAGAATGAAAGCGGAAGAGGACATAGAGATAAACTTCTACATCATGTTCTGAGTGTAGGTACCGAGTTGCATGTATGTTTTCCTCACTAGTTTGGGCATGCAAGAGTATGCATGTGGATTTTCCTAGCATTTCCATTTCCTGGATAGCCATGGTATTGTGGGTTTATTTCCATTAATTATTTTCTAGTTGGTTCTCATGATTCCTTTAGTTTCCAGGTTGATTTATTAGTTCTTGGAAGCCTTGGCTGTACAAACGCTTTGGAAGCTCGACGGACACCTGTGGGTCGAGTTACTAGTCTTGGAATCCTTGGTTGTAAAAATGCTCTGGAATCCCTAGGTGGGTTGAGTTACTAGTCCTTGAAGCCCTGGTTAGACAAATGATCTGGAAGCCCTATAATAGTTGGGGTTGAGCTACTAGTCCTGGAAGCCCTAGTTGGAACAAATACTCAGGAGCCCTAGAGTAGCAAGGATAGAGATCGATCCGTGATGGTTAGTGATGTCCGACCATGAGCTGAAATCACTGGTTTGGGTTTGAGTCGGTGTGGTCTTTGGAGCCCTGGTCTGGTGTTGATTGATGTGTTTGATAAATTCCAACATTCATGCTTGGAATATTGCATGGGGGTGACTGGTTTAAGTGATATTTGGCTCAACCATGCCTATGGTCGGGAGGAACGTGGAAGTCCCATTTCAAGTTTTTTTTAATTAATTAATGAAAGGATCATTGTCTTGGTATTTGATGCGTATATGCACTGGTCTATGGGCGGAAACGTGAAGCTCGGTTACACTTTTGTGAGAATCGGAGGTAGAAATTTTTTTTCGGAAATAGTTCGGTCGAACATTTTATAAATTTCGGCCGAAATTTTGAGTCCGTTTAGATTGACGGCACAGTGATGGCGCAGCAAACATAATTTTTGCCGGAGGTTTGGAAAACCGGCAATAGGAGTTCAGCTAAACTTATTTAAAAGTTCGACCGAACTATTTTTTATAAATAAACCGCCCGTGAAAGCAGTAAGGTTACTGTTTTCATTGTTGGCGCGCGATTTTTGCTGCTCTGTTGCTGATTGCCGCGTTGCTGCTGTGTGTCTGGTCGAGCTGATTGCCGCGTTGCTGCTGGTCGAGCTGATTGGCGAGTTGCTGCTGTGTGTTGGTCGAGCTGCTGTGTGTCTGGTCGAGCTGATTTCCGCAACTGGTCGAGCTGCTGCTGGTCGTTGTTACGGGCGCCATCGTTAAAATCTGCTACGTCCGCAATCGTTAAAATCTGGTATGTTATGTTACGTCCGCCATCGTTTACTCATTCCATGTGCTTCGTTTTTATCATGAGTTTGTCATCTATCACCTACCATGTAACTATCACATATGGAAATGGGTTTGTTCAGTTACCTGTACTTTTCAATTTCAGAGAGTATAAGAATACTCGAACAAGGGAAACTCAAATGTAATTTTTAGATCTCTCTCTCTTTTTGTCTCTGCAAATAATATTTACAATTGTCTCTAGGCTAAGTATTTATGCTATAAAGGAGGTGTCTCTGTCATCAAAGGCACCAACACCTTGCCTCACCCAGAAATACTTGGAGGGTTTTGAATTTGGGATCCAAATGTTACACAAGTTTGGTCATTTCAGTGTGCCAACAGACCACTCACCTGTGGGTAGATATTTACAATTTTTGACAAAGCTTTGCCAATTCGAATAGGGAATGTAGTTGCATCTATGAAGTATATGATCAATCGAATGAGAGCTAAATTTTCCAGTTACAAAATTGCAAACAAAAAATTCAAAAGAGAAACTGAAAAGTTTGAAAAGTTAAAGTTTCAAATTTAATAAATTTAGAAGTTACTAGAAGTGAAAGCGGAGAGTTCCTATATTTTGCCTCATCTCTAAAACTTCAAAAGGATAAGAATCTGAAAACAGTTCGACTTGCGAATCAGGCAAAATCGTGTGCTATGAATGAAATGGAGTTTATGAACCCAAACCAGGTAGTTAAATCAAACAGGTTAGAAAAATAGTATCAGGAAAAATCGTGTGTTGTGAATGAAATGGAGTTTATGAACCCAAACCAGGTAGTTAAATCAAACAGGTTAGAAAAATAGTGTGATCTGAATTTAAATGGTGTTTAGGAACCCAAAGGCAGCATTAAATCAGCTGTGTTCGATGCCATATTTTTAGATATAATACCAAAACTTATTTGCATGTTTTTTGAGAATATGTATTAGCGATTTAAAAGTAGCAAATTAAAAAAAATATTTGCATGTTTTCAAACTGAGATTATATATTATTGATGTAAAAATAGAGTAAAATTAACAAATTTAAAATATAATAAAAAGATTGTGCATGTCAAATTTATTTAATTATTTTAAATAAATAATCTATTAATTATGAAAAAAATATTATTTTAGTTGTAAGGTTAGAAATTATTTGATTTTTTAAGACTAAGATGATGTAAGAGTGATCCAAAAATATAATAAATTTTCATTTTCTTGAACTTTCTCATTATCACATAAAGAAAGACTTCTTTAAATCATTTCAAGAAAATTATCTGGAAACACATCATTTTTCTCCTTCAAAGAAAAAAAAAACACATGTCTTGGTATATTATGCCATCAAACTGAAAACACATCATTTTTCTCCTTCAAAGAAAAAAAAATAAATTTCAATAGGCTTTAGGAAATTTAATTTCAAGTCATTTAATTTCACTAGATTAGAATTTCTTTCAAATTCAAGAGCTTAGAATTGCTTTCAAGTTCAATAGATCAAATTCATTTCCAAGTCCAATAGAATAGGATTTACCTTTATGTTTGATAGAATCAAATTTCAAAAATCTTTCATAGTATAGAATTAGAATAATTTGTTTCAAGTTCTGAATTCGATGCTTTGATATATGTAGTCTTTGATAAATAACGTGTTTGTGCTCATTTAGATATTTTCATTAATTGGTTTTCTTTGAGTATTGAAATCATTTCCATAGGTTAATTTCCATTTTTGATTGAGAGTTAATTTATTAGCATATATTGTGCAAGTGTACTTCAGAAGTATAAGAACTTGGATTGGCATTTAATGCAAGTAATTTATCTCACAATTAATTTACCCATTAGGATGCTTTGACCTAGTAACTTGAGAGATGAAAAAGATCAGGTATCACATTAACGTGAGGATCCATTTTCACAATGAACATTAGGAAAAGACAATATTCATTGCAGTTGGTAATATAGTCAACTAGTAGACTATTCAATTATTAACAAAGTTGATGAAAGAATGCAAGGAATTTAAGGTTGCATTTCAATTTTGAAAATTTTCTACAATAATTTTTGTAGGATAATTTGTTATACAATATCATTTTCATAGTTTAATTTTATTTTTATTTTTATAATAAAAATTCTCATACCTGTAATTTCAATTATATGGTTGGTTGTATTTCACAAATTAATTTTGATTATATATTTGGTTATATTTTCCAAGTATATTTATTCTTGTTGGACTAAGTATTTTTAGGATCACACACACACACATGTTAATGCAAGTTTCCATAGTTATTTATAATTTTTATTTTAGAAAGAACCTTCAACCAAAAATACCCCTAAGGTTAGTCCCCCGTGTGCCCTTTGAGACACATTAGGTCATCCCACAAATTCATGCCCCATGCTTCATGAGTTGAAGGGTATCCTTCATACCCCTTAAGCACCCCCATTTCTCCCCACTCCATCATGTGATGTTGCCACCTCATCACGTAATAAGGGTTTAAGAACCAACGACCTCTTGTCTATTTATGTGAAACACAAACATTATACACAACATTGTCTCAATCTTCGACGATATCAAGATGTGTTGGTCACCATACATCATGCCTCAATAGTAGCACCACCACTTACACCAACCTCATATGTTGATGATTCCTCTTCCACCATTTATTATGTCACGAACTTGGTTAATTAGTATATGGCATGCCCTTGAGTGCTCTATGTTAAAGACACTCATCTCATCTATATGTGTCCTTTACTCATCAAATACCATCATCACTGCATGCATCAAGTGACATATCCCCCTCATCAAGATCCCAATCCACCTAATTTTGGATGCTCCTCATACACTAAGTACCTTGACCATATCAATGGAATGCCCAACTCCTAGCATGGTTCCCACCACACCAACACAACTATTGGAGATTCAAATGACCTCACCACTTAGAAAATGATAAGAAATTATTTCACCCCCTTGTACTAACAATACATAGAAAGAATAACATATAATTAGAAAATGATAAGAAATTATTTCACCCCCTTGTACTAACAATACATAGAAAGAATAACATATAATTAATAGAAGAGATAAAAATATGAATTAGAGAAAGGGATGGATCACATATTAAAGGAAATGTAAGCCAACCTAGGAAGAAACCAACTCTTCGCTCCCACTTCAAATAATTTTTAAGAGTAAACAATGAAAACAACAAATTGATCTATGTACCAGATGTACAACATTCAACCATACCTATATAAAGAGTGTAAAATGAAATTGATGTTGGTTTACTTCAACACTTGGAAAATATCTTGTTTCTATCCCATTTGTGGAAGTTATGCAAATATGAAATAAAGATATAAGGTTAAGAAGTTCTTAAAATTTGATGAAGTAGATGACCCTACTTTTGAGGATTATCCTATAGAGTTATAAAAGATGAATCAAGGGAATAAAAATGTAATTCATAAACATTTTCATATATTCCTACTAATAAAAAAAATATTATTACACAACTATATGCTAGATTTAGGAGAAACAACTGATGTAATTCCTTTGAAAGTGATGAAATAATTAGGCCTTACAACAACTAGGGCATATAGAAATGTATGTGCTATGGATCCTATGAAAATCGGGATGGGTAGAGTAATAAATACACATGTTTTGAAATTTTTTGAGGAGTAACTCAAAGCATGCATATATACAAAATGAAGTGGCTACTTTCTTCATATTCCATGAGGGACTATTGTTCTTCCTAAATACTATTCATTTCATGTACCTCTGAATTATTTCTAGTGAAATTAAATGACTTGAAATTAAATTTCCTAAAGCCTATTGAAATTTCTTCTTCAATATAAGGATGCACTCCCATTTGATTCTCATGGATAGGTTGTAATCATGAGGCTCTCGCTCAAGAGTGGACCTTAGCAAAATCTTGTGACGTCTTGTCACAAACAAAACCATCAAACTGAAAACACATCATTTTTCTCCTTCAAAGAAAAAAAAAATTCACATCATGTGAATATGTCCATGTACTCTTACATATTGGTGTACAAAACCATCAACCAAACACAAGTTGACAAAAAATGCCTCTTCAAACAACTGAATCTTAAGTCAAATAATAGAGCTCATGTACTTTCAACATCTTGCTTCATGCAACATGCACCATACTTTGAATTTGCAAAGAAATTAATGAAACATCAAAATACATGCTAGGCCTTAATTGGATAAGAAATAGATAACCATTTGTCAGCAAACCATTTCAATGGCACTTCTTTTTCTTTCAACTATGTTGAATTTAGTTTTAAGTTATATTTTTAATTTTGGAGAAAATAACTATTTATTTCATGTGTAATTAGATTATTGATTTCATGTGGTAGGGTTGTGGATTCAGGCATTGAAACAACACCATTATATTTCAAATTTAAAAATGATGGTTTGAGTCCTAGGTAGCTTAGAATCCTACTTGTTTTCAAAATAAGGATGGACTCCCATTTGATTCTCACGGATAGGTTGTAATCATGAGGCTCTCACTCAAGAGTGGAGCTTCGCAAAATCTTGTGATGTCTTGTCACAAACAAAACCATCAAACTGAAAACACATCATTTTTCTCCTTCAAAGAAAAAAAAAAATTCACATCATGTGAATATGTCCATCTACTCTTACATATTGGTGTACAAAACCATCAACCAAACACAAGTTGACAAAACATGCCTTTTCAAACAACTGACTCTTAAGTCAAATAATAGAGCTCATGTACAAATTTCCATATTTGTTGCATTTTAAGTGTGTCTAACATAACTCTACTTTCAACATCTTGCTTCATGCAACATGCACCATACTTTGAATTTGCAAAGACCTGAATTCTCCACCCCCCATTAAAATGACCCTACAAGATGATTCTTTCAATTTTTTCACTCTGTAAGCATCAACGTATGATTATGCATGATGGAGAATCTCTAGCACTTTCCCTTGTTAATATATTTAACAAGGGAAAGCGCTAGATATTCTCCATCATGCATAATCGTACGTTGGATTTGGTGATAATTGTCTCCATATTTTGGTTTTTTGACCCGCAAAACATAATTATTTTAGAAGGGAGGGAAGGAGGGATGATCACATTGACTTGCTTGATGACATGTCTATGAAGATTAACTACCTCAAGAACTATTTTTTTGCGTAGGGAAAGAGACACATTCCCATGTCTGAGCATGAAAACGTTATTTGATATTGTTAATGCCTCTAGTGTTTACTTCTACAAGTTATATAGGCAGAGTCTGTAAAGGGCCAGGTAGCCTCTGGATCTCATCTTTTATGAAAGGTGACATATCTAGTAAATGCCCCTACAGTCAATCTCTGGAATGGATCTAAATATAAGTTCTTCATTTTAATATTCGTAAAACACAACAACTTTAAAGTAAACTATGTACATGTTCCATTCATCATGAACACAAACCTCACAAGCCTCCTTGGCTTTGGAGCATTTTCCATGTTTTCCATAACCAAGACCCAAATAATTGGGCCCTTCTTGAAGAACATTTGGCTCAACTATGCCTTGTACATGCTTGCCTTTAAAACCCTTTACTTTCATAGCACATTTTCATCAAAAATTTGGACCTTGTTCCTCTAATTTCTCTAATGTCTCTCAAAAGCACGTACACATTCATTTTCAGAGGAAATTGAAGGTAGAAACCACTAGCTAATTCTTCTAACTAACCTTGACTAAAATGAGCTAAATTGTACTTTGATACGAACTTGATTTAAATTGTCCACCCCACATTAGGCACCAATGATTATAACCTTTAATGGGCTAGCACTAGTTTGTAATCATCATCTCAAAATGACCTAGTAGATGAAAAATTATCATGTTTGTAATCATCGTTTCACACCATCTACATATGACCCTTCTACACATTAAATGATTGAATTTATGGTAGGTCATCCCTTCTATCTAGACCATGATTGATTGTGACATTAGGTGAATAAAGGAAATTTGATAAGGAAGGGATCACTATAATTTTTTCCTCCTCCACCCACTCCATATCCGGTGATTGCCTATTTTTTCTCTTCCAACATTTTATTTTGGAAATTCATTTTGGTAGTTAATTCTACTAATAGTCACAACACACCTGGAAGTCAAAGAAATTGTTATATACACTACTAAACTCAATTAACATTGTTTGTTATTGGAATTTACAATAACAAACAACGTAGAGTTCATTAATGTAGTAGTGTATATGATAATTATATGTATAGTGGTGTGGCTATCGATAAAATTAGCTACTAATGAATTTCGAGAATAGAAAGTTGGAAGTGGAAAATTGAGAAATCACTAGCTATGGGGCAGATGGAGGAGGACAAGCTAGAAACTATCTTCTGCTTATAAATTGTATTTTATTCACCTGTTGTCACAATCATTCATGGGATAGGTAGAGAGGATGACATTTCAAAAATTCATGCATATAATATGTAAAAGGGGTCATGTATGAGATGGTGTGAAGTGATGATGATTGACATGGTAAATTTTCATCTGCCAAGTCATTTTTAGATGATGATGACAAACCAATATTAGCCATTTTAAGGTTATAATAATTAACAAGAAATATGGGGAAGGAAATTCAAAGTGCCAAATTCTAAGGAACAAGCCATATTTGCTTCTCAAAAACTTTATTTGATATATTCTTAAAAAACCAAGTACAAATTTTAGTAATCCTAGAATCATGCTTTACATAAGGTACAATTGGGGAACTCATGACTTGTACTATAGATAAAAAAAACATTTACACTTACCAAAAAATATATGATAAAAATTGACAAACTACATAAGCTTAAGCTCAAGGGGATATAATCATTCTTGCCTTCTATATAGATAATGAAAATGATTGTTCTAAGTCTCATGTTTCTTCTCATGTTATTTTATAAACCTTGGTTGGAAAGAAAAATAGGAGGGCAGAAATGTAAGAAATATAGAACATACTGGATTTAACAGCCCCAAATTGGATTTTACTCTGAGGTATTGATTTTTTGAAATCTATTTTGTGAATGTCGACCAATAGATATATATCATGGAGGATGAAAGACGAAGATCAGCCGAATCCCATATGGAGGCTCAGGGATTGGAGGATGTTCACGGTATTTAAATATAATCTTAAATATCCATACATGTGTGTACATATGGAATTGATTTTTTTATTAACTTTGTGAGTGAAATTAGTTCTTAATAAGTTTCATATTTTAATTTTTAGGAGGCAAGAGGAGAAGGCTTTCTACTCCATCCATGGAGCGTGGCCAAGGTTCAACCGGTCGAGGTAGCAGGGTGCGGGAAGGGGGTGATATTTATTTCCCCGAAGGCCAGCAATCAACGGCTGCTGGTTCTCAACAAGGTCACTGTGGGTCTGGTTCTCAGCAGCATCATTCTGGGGTTGGTTCTCAGCAGGGTCATGTTGGAGATGATGTTAACCAACAACATCAAGGTTGCCATCAATTTCAATATTTTTTCATTAAATTTGTACGATTTTTTTTACACGTGTTTTTTCTAATATACGAAATTTTATATATATTGATGCAGAGGCTGAAAATGTTCGAGCCAGTGGTCAAAAAAGACGCAGGGCAGTGCGCTACATTGAAGAAGAAGGCTGTCAACCTAGCACAACTTATCCGGCTGAGATTACTGATATACCATGGGAAACGAACATGGCGGAATGCACCTTACAAAGGTGTCAAAGCCTTTATGAAAAATTGCAAAGAGATCTCCAGGATTTGTCTCTACCTGCTGAGAGTAGAAAAAGCCTAGAAATAGTTACACATTCATTGAGTGAAATGGTAAAAGTGTACAAATATTTGGGGCCAACCACTGATTCGTTTGTAGAAGTGATGAGAAAGAGAAGAGAAACAGTGATAAATCCCGATAAATAGTAGGACATAAGAAAAAGAGTTTCAAGAGCGGAGGCTAAGTCAATGTTTAATTATAAGGAAGGGCCAAAAAGAAAAATGTTGAAGGTGCAGTATTTCAAGCACCCAGACAAAGCAAAATATTTGTATAATCGACATCTTGCGGCCTTTGGAAGGCTTCCATGGAACGATGAGGTTCCTCTTTATTTTTCACAAATGTTTTATGCAGAATTTTTTTGGGTATGAAACCCGACTACAATGACCTTCCTTCAGAATTTTTTGGCCCGGGGAGAGGTCGATTATATCAACGTAAGGGCGCTAAGCGAGATGTGGAGTTGCCTCGCCCTGAGCCGCCATTGGTGAGTCGACCGTCTCGAGTCGAAACCCTGCGATCAGAGATGGATGCAACTTCTCAAATAAGTTGTGAAGCAAGAGATGTTATGATCAAAAATGTTCATAGCGGATTGAGTGGAGTCGATATTGGCTTAAATCGACAAAGAGCACGTGAAAATGCATGTGCCAATTTTGTTTATCATACAGATGAGGAGATTTACAACATGAATGTTGAAGATCTCCGAACATACGCAATAAATTGTCGCAATGGTCTGCAAGACCTAATTTTTTGTGAGGAAGAGGGCACCGGAACGGTATGTGTTAGTGACCTTGGGGTTTGAAATTATATTTACATATACATATGTACAATTTGTAATAAATACATGCGTATGTACACATGTATACATTTATTTGTATGTGTACATTAATCTAACAAAAATGTATGATTATATGTTAAAACACCATTTGCAGTTCTCAAGCATGATGCGTGATGAAAATGTTAATATTACGTTCGGGACCTCTGGGTCAAACGATGCAGATGGGTCTGACCATCATGATATGTTGGCACATGTATGTTAGTGTTTTTTAAGTGACTCTAAAATAAATAATTGTTGCCACACATGTACATGTATGTATATATATAATTCGATAAAATGTTTTAACAGGTAACGATTCTGTTTGATGTTTCTGGGATGCCGGTACGTTCTTCTTCTTTAGGAGATATACCTTCTACTTCATTGGGAGATGTACAAGTATGGACAATTTTTCACAAGTTCAAAATTTATGTTACCTCAAAAAGTTCCATTAAAAATTGAGATATATAGAGAGAGATCTATATTTTGAGTTATTTAAATTTTTTTGAATTTAGGTTCGTATAGAATATTTTTTTAATCCGAGGACTTTAGCGACGGAGATAGGAACATCCACAGCATTTGAAGAAGTTGTCTTTAGTTCTTTTTTTTAATATTATTGTTCAAATAAGTTTATATATGTACACGTGCATTTTCATTTGAAATTTTTTAATTGATATAAATTATTTATGTATATATATATATATTTATATTTATATTTAACTGTACATGTATATTGTACAAGTTACCATTGGAGATGTTTCTATGGCAGATCCTGTTCATCAAATGGAGAGGCAACCTTACGAGGTATTTCGTGATTTTTTTGTTATATTTTGTTTTTTACATGAAGTTCTAGATATATATATTCTCATTCATTTTTAAAACTTCAAATTTTAATGTTCAAGTACATGTGCATTGTGTACAGGATAGGGAGCTAACCGAGACCCAGAGGCTAGATCCTCCATTTGATGGACAAGATATACAGTAGATTTGATTTGATTTCAAAATTTAGATGGTTTTAAAATTTGTTAAACTTGATACAGTTTGATACTTGAGTGAGATTTAAAATTTTTGGACATATTTTATTACAATATGTTTTTTGGACATATTTTTGGACATATGTTAAATGTTTTTGTTGGATAGTTGAATTATAATTGGCATGGCATGTGACATTTAATGTTAAATGTTTTTGTTAGATAGTTGAATTATAATTGGCATGGCATCTGAAGTTTTTAAAACTACATGAATGATAGAATGTGAACCTACATTTGCACATGTGGTAAATTGAATTGTTACTTGTAACAAGACAATCCCCATTGATTTCATTACAGTATATGTTGATTTTTGATTTGATATAATTGCATACATATGATGGTACATTACTTGTAAAGTCATTGGATTAATAGTGTTCATTGATTTCAGTGTTATTTGGATGGTTTTAGTACTTTTGGCATGTGAATGTGAAGTAATGTTGTCATCTGAATTACATTTGAAATGTGATATTTAATGTTAAATATTTTTGTTCGATAGTTGAATTATAATTGGCATGGCATGTGATATTTAATGTTAAATGTTTTTGTTGGATAGTTGAATTATAATTCTAATGGTATCTGAAGTTTTTAAAACTACATGAATGATATAATGTGAACCTACATTTGCACATGTGGTAAATTGAAATGTTACTTGTAACAAGACAATCCCCATTGATTTCATTACAGTATATGTTGATTTCTGATTTGATATAATTGCATGTATGATGGTACATTACTTGTAAAGTCACTAGATTAATAGTTTTCATTGATTTCAGTGTAAGCGCAAAAAATTATTGACAATGTAGAATGATTTTTGTGTTATAATAATTAAACCTAATAATATTGGAGAGCAAGAGAGACTTGAGGTATGGTGTTTACTACAAGAGTTTGAGCTAAATATTTAATGGTTTATCTATCTTTCATAAAATAGTTTAAGATTGATCACAAGAATTAAGAGAATGTCTCGGTCCATCATTGGTATGGTCCATCATAGAATGATCATCCATGTCAATGACTCTTAAGTCTATCTTTCCAAACCATGACCCTACTCTCACATGTGTGCCTTTCATGACACCAGTCGTGCTGCTTTTATCCTCGAGTTGACTACCTTGAAAGCACTCAACTCTTTCTCGATGCTAGCCTTCCTCTTTCTAAGAGATGAAGCTGCCTTTCGACTTAGGAAGCTATGGGTAGCCCACATGTCTATCAAAGCAGAGAACTTTTTCCCATGTACAGTTGTAGACATGAATCTCAAGTCCAAGGAACTTTCATCATCATTCCTCCTCCTTGTCTTGCGCCTTACTTTCGCAATCTTCTTCAACATTTCCTCTTCCAATATGTCTTTCAAACTAGCCCTTGGCTTAACAGTGATTTTCACATATCTCTTCTCATGAAGCTCCATAGAAAAATTCGATCCTGGGTCTGCTTGAATTGGTTCAAGCTCTTTCCTTTTCGAATTCTGTCTAATTGCTCCAATACGACATATATTGACTCCTTCCAAACGAAGTGCACCAATCCTCTTAGTGTGGTCGTCTTCTTTTCCAAGTGTGCCAACACATGCATTTTCTTTCTCCAAACCAATAGGTTTCGGATCAAGAAAGTCCCTCTTGATCTTATCTTCCATGTTCTTGACTTTAGCCTGCAACGTGGTGCTTCTTTCCTTCAAGTGAGCCCTTTCCATAAAGAGTTCCTGAAGTCTTTGTTCACCTTGTCGTATCTCCATGTCAAGATTTTCAATTTCAACAGTTTGTTTAGAATGTCCATCCTTGGAATTTCTTGCGTGAAAAACCAAGTAGGTTGAACCAACTTTGGTCTAGTGCATTGGAATTCATTAAAGAATTGGTCATTGGCGCTGCTTCAAGCTAGGAGTGCATCGTCACCAACCTACATTGAATATTTTACACTCCCTAGGGTGAATGATACTTTAAATTGATTGACAGTCTAAGACTTTCAAATTTTTCCGAATGCCAAATGATCTTACAAAGTTAGTATTTATAATATCCTAGTAGGTCATTCGGTGACAACTTTTACCGAAAACTTGAAACGACTTTGGCATGTGATATTTAAT
Organism: Pinus albicaulis; assembly: GCA_034641835.2. Taxonomy (NCBI): domain Eukaryota; kingdom Viridiplantae; phylum Streptophyta; class Pinopsida; order Pinales; family Pinaceae; genus Pinus; species Pinus albicaulis. The sequence goes on along the minus strand of CM076577.1, from coordinate 158,856,696 downwards.
TTGTTAAATGTTTTTGTTGGATTGTTGAATTATAATTGGCATGGCTTAACAGTGCTTTTCACATATCTCTTCTCATGAAGCTCCATAGAACAATTCGATCCTGGGTCTGCTTGAATTGGTTCAAGCTCTTTCCTTTTCGAATTCTGTCTAATTGCTCCAATATGACATATACTGACTCCTTCCAAACGAAGTGCACCAATCCTCTTAGTGTGGTCATCTTTTTTTCCAAGTGTGCCAACACATGCATTTTCTTTCTTCAAACCAATAGGTTTCGGATCAAGAAAGTCCCTCTTGATCTTATCTTCCATGTTCTTGACTTTAGCTTGCAACGTGGTGCTTCTTTCCTTCAAGTGAGCCCTTTCCATAAAGAGTTCTTGAAGTCTTTGTTCACCTTGTCGTATCTCCATGTCAAGCTTTTCAATTTCAGCAGTTTGTCCAGATAGTCCATCCTTGGAACTTCTTGGGTGAAAAACCAAGTAGGTTGAACCAACTTTGGTCTAGTGCATTGGAATTCATGAAAGAATTGGTCATTGGCGTTGCTTCAAGCTAGGAGTGAGCATCGTCACCAACCTACATTGAATATTTTACACTCCCTAGGGTGAATGATACTTTAAATTGATTGACAGTCTAAGACTTTCGAATTTTTCCGAATGCCAAATGATCTTATAAAGTTAGTATTTATAATATCCTAGTAGGTCATTCGGTGACAACTTTTACCGGAAACTTGAAACGACTTTGGCATGTGATATTTAATTTGTTAAATTTTTTTGTTGGATTGTTGAATTATAATTGGCATGGCATGTGAAGTTTTTAAAACTCGAGTTTTGGATGGTTTCAATCTACATTTTGCATGTGATATTTAATGAACTTTAAATGTTAAATGTTTTAATGATGCACAATATATAATCAAAGGGGTTTTAAAACTTAAAGTTTTGGATGGTTTCAATTTACAACTTAAAGTTTTGGATGGTTTCAACCTACATTTGCACATATGGTAAATTGAAATTATGTTACTTGTAACAAGACAATCCCCATTGATTTCATTGTATATGTTGATTTTTAATTTGATATAATTGCATGTGTGATGGTACATTACTTGTAAAGACATTGGATTAATAGTGTTCATTGATTTTAGTCTAAGCGCAAAAAATTATTGACAACGTAGAACGATTTTTGTGTTATAATAATTAAACCTAATAATATTGGAGAGCAAGAGAGATGAGGTATGGTGTTTAATACAAGAGTTCGAGCAGGTCATTCGGTGACAACTTTTATTGGAAACTTGAAACAAAGAGAATCTATATTTGGCTAGGACATCATGTAAGATGCTTGACATAAACAGTAAAATTGTACTTAAAAGCCGAGATTCGGGCAAGTGGGGACAACACTTGTTATCTCGTCCCTTGGAGGCTACGCCATATGGGGACCGAAACTGACTTTACAAAATAAAGTGAAATAATTTGTACCATATGGTCGGAGAACATATACAAGAACAATTAATATACAAGAACAATTAATTTCATTCTAGAATATATATATCCAATACATATTTAACATTTTTAATCAATGCACATGTATAGAAAAACTACTTTCAGTGGATACTAGAGCATGTGCTTGTACCCAAACAATTTGTAACATCTGCAAACCACAAATAACATAAGCAGTTCAATTTTTAGTTAGGTATTGAAAGGTCTAAAAGATAATAAATTGTTGGACACTTCACTCAAAAAAATTCTAATGGAATTCCATCCTCAATAATCCGTTCATGATCGGATTTTGACATTTTCCATTTCTTAATTTTTGATTTTTTTCTTTGATTGAACTTCTATCAACTTTATGCGTGCTGCACACACCAAGTGACTATATTGACAACTTATGGAATCAGGTTCATAGTCTTCGAAGTAAACAAAGTCTCCACTTTGACGAGTTTGTTTGAAAAAATAACCTTTCAGTATAATAGACCCTTTGTCATATTGAAATCCATGATCATTATAGTCTTGTAATAATTTCATTTTTTGTTCAGTGCAATGCATCAAATAATACTTCACATTTTCATCGTTGTCAATAGGTGCAATTACAGCAAAAACATCCCCTGCACAATAAAATAAATTTAACATTTAATTATGCATATTTAAATTTATTTGTAGATCTTTAAATCATTAAAAAGTAATTCAAATGTTACCTTCTCTAACAAGATCAGAAACTCGATCACCATCGGATGATATTGTAGTTTCATCTGATTCCATTTCTTCAAACATTGCAACAGACATTTTTCCCTTTATATTTAGCTCTGTATGTTTCCAATCGTTCACATACATTTTGTTTTCACAGACGTCATTGAATTTTGTGTTGTCTATGCAAACATCACAAAAACAAGAATATTTTCTTTTATCCAATGCAAACACATTTGTGGACAATTTTGTTTGAATTGAATGCAATTTTCGAGTCCCTTTTATTGTTCCAACATCATTTCCAATTGATCTATTTACGTCTCCGATTCCAATATGCCAGAAAAACCTTTATATGGAAAATTAGAAAAAGAATTTGTAAATATGATATCAAAATACAATTAAAAATAATCATTGCATGATAAATGTACAATGTTTAGAATTAGATTACCAATATAAATTAAAATGAATGTACCTTCGCACTTCTCTTGATGGGTTAATCTCATGGCTTAGAGCAGTTTTGCACCATTGAACAACTTCTTCAACGTTCACAAGTCGGCATGCAAAGTGGTTCATTTGATATCTTCGAAGTACTCGTTTTATGCATGCTCTTGCACCGTCATGTTCTCCTTTTCCATGGCCAGTCTCAAAGAAATTCCAACAATGTTTAATGTAGGTTTTCTTATGAAGACGGCACAACCAAAAAAATGATCGTGCAGATTTGAATTGACCTGCGCATCCGTCTGACCATATCCAATGTTCATTGAATGTTATTCCACGATTTTTCAATGAATCATAAATTCTTCCAAAACAATGTTGTACAAAACATGTATCATGTGTACGATCGTCATTGATATAAAAATGATATTCTTTAATGATATGTCGATTTTCACTCGTGCTTTCTATATGATCGACATTTTGTTCAGCATGTCTATATAGAATATGGACGAGCATGGAGACTTGGTCAGAGTGATAGTATTCACTCTGGATTTATTTTTGTGGAACAAATGTGTAGTTCTCTGCAAAATCAATCACTGACAAAATGGTTCCTGGTGGAAAAACTTCACGAGATTTTTTGAATTGCAAGTCTTGCCATCGAGCTCTATGGGAATGCATGGTGTATTTGTAAATTTCTGCTTCAAACTTTCTCAAAAATTCTATTAGAAAAATTCTGTCTTCTCATAATTCGATTCTTTTAACATTATCTGCATCTTGAATCGATGTACTGGTATATTCATATCTCTTCCATTTCACTTTCATGTTGGACAATGATTGATCATTTATATCAATACGATATTTGTTTTGAAATTTAGTCAAATTTCCACAATCATCTCATTTTTTACCACCAACACATTTCTTTTTGTAAAATAGTTCATCACTTTCTCTTTCACATAGAATTTGAGATATGAATTCACGGATAGTGGAAGGAGGAGGTGAATCCTTCCATAATTTTCTACCGAAATCAAGGAATGTGTCATAATATAACTCAAATTCCACATGATAACGGCAACAACAAGTGTCGCGTACGATGATAGGTTTTACATACCATGGTTTTTGTTGAACAAAAGAACTGAGTGAAACTTGAATTTGACGATTCTCTTCTTTGAACTTGTTGAATAACTCTATTTGAGTGGTTTCCAAGAGATGTTTTTCATGTTCTTCGTATTGATTTCGTGTTATTCTTCTTCGCATCACATGTCTTGCAGTGGGTGAAACACGCGAATTGTTCTTCCAATATTCATATATTATTGTTTTAACATCTTCTCCAAGTCTATCTTTGTATGGTTGCCTACAAATAGCTCTCCAACAAGCGAGTTCATCATTTACGTCTATTTGCAGTCGAAATTTTCGATGTTTGTGCAGAGTTTTTCGCGAGGTTCCCAGTGCTCGTGCCATAGATGTTAGATTCAAACGATTCTCTTGAGTACTTGGTTGAACCATTGCCATTTGTATTCCTCTACGTATATTTGAAACATCTTTATCTCTAGATCTCTTAATTGACTCTATAGCACTACTCATATTTTTTATCACCTCTTCTTTCATTTTTTTTATTTTTGGTTGATTTTCGAATACCCAATAGTGTCGTCGATTCTTTTAATTTCCTTGATGATAGGAGACATTTCAACATTTGAGCTTGAACTGTCACTTGCTCAGTTTTGAAAAACATTTCAAAAAATTTATCGACACGATATCGTATAACATAGTCAGGTTTTTTATCTCCATATGTGTGAGTGTCGACATTTTCTAACATCTCATTATCGATAGTGATTTCATCTGTACATATTCGAAAAAATAGTACATATTCAATAAATAACTAAATTAATAATATGTCAATAAATATTAGGAAAATTTTAAATATATCAATAGATCATAATATTTACATTTACATACCCGATTCAATTTCTGCTTGAGGTTGATTTTCTTCTTCAATATTTTGAGGAGTATCTCTGTCTGTTTACATTAAACAAAATATTTTTCAAACTAGTTCATCAAATAAAAATTAAGCTTCACATTCTACATTGGGAAAATTTTAATAATATATCAATAGATCATAATATTTACATTTACATACCTGCTTCAATTTCTACTTGAGGTTGGTTTTCTTCTTCAATATTTTGAGGAATATCTCTGTCTGTTTACATCAAACAAAATATTTTTCAAACTAGTTCATCAAATAAAAATTAAGCTTCACATTTTACATTAGGAAAATTTTAAATATATATATCAATAGATCATGTAATATTTACATTTACATACCTGCTTCAATTTCTGCTTGAGGTTGATTTTCCTCTTCAATATTTGAGAGAGCTTCTAACTTTCTTTTGCGATATTGTCTCGTCTCTTCTCTACGTTCCTCAAGCTTTCTTTCTCGATCATATTTTCTCACACAAGTTCTTCAATTTCCCATGATAATAGGGTATGAGGTTCAAAAAATTTCCTTCAAAAAATTAGACAATAACTCAATTACAAACAATATCACAAAAGATTTAATTTAAAAAAATATTTTCTAAAAAATACGTAATCCAATCCAAAACACGTACATATCTCTAAGAAAAATCACACCGCCTCCAAGAAATGTCTTCCAAAAAAATTCTTTAAATCTAAAATGTGAAGAAATTTTTTTGAACAAAGAAGCTCAAAAGATTTATTTCAACACAAAACATGTACATACCTCCAAGAAAAATCACGTCGCCTCCAAAAAATGTCTTCCAAAAAAGTTCTTTAAACTCAAACTTTGAACCTCCAAGAAAAATCACGCCGCCTCCAGAAAATGTCTTCCCAAAAAATTTTTTAAACCCAAACTTTGAAGAAAAGTTTTTGAATTCAAACCAACTTGTAAAATGAAATGAAGTGTGAAATGTGCGAAAATTGTGAATCATTTCGCGGAAAATTATATTGACGCGAAATATGTGTTTTGTACGGGGCTCCACAAAAATTTCCGGCCGACGGAGAATTGCACAATAGTTCGGCCGAAATTTTGATAAGAAGTTCGGCCGAAATATTAAGACGTTAGTTTTAGCGGCTCGTAAACGGAAAACATAGTTCGGCTGAACTTTCACTAATAGTTCGGCCGAACTAACGCGTCACCAATTATGCAGAACCAAGCTCTGAAAACAGTTCTGCAACTTTGGACTGATTAAACTCCATGAAAACTTGTTAATTAACTGTCGGAACCAAGACAAGAATTTTCAGAATTGAATCTACTTTCAGGAAATATAAATTTTATGGAATTTCGTAAACGTTTATTAATTTTAATTATTTTTCTAATAAAATGAGTGCAAACAATTTTTGAGGGTCATCGTGATTCAGTGAAATCAAAATTTTGTGTCTCCCAAAATACATTGTAAAAAAAATTGAAAAAATTATGGGGCATTACATTGGTCCGTTGATTCTAATGGGTAGCTTTTAGATTTTTAGTTTATAACTTATATGTTAAGAAATTTTTTGCCACGTGAAACATATCAAAAATACGCAGTTTTTCGTATTGGACCAGTTCAAAAAATTCTAGTAATTATGATATGCATCCATTGGCTTTGTAAATATGACGAAACCAAAGTAGACTCTGTCTAGATTGTTGTAACACATTTTTTTTTTCAAAAACACAAATTTTCAATGAATACAACGTTGCCACATAACATGACTTCTTATGAATTCTTTGATTGTTAAGAAAAACACACTCAAAGAAACGCTAAGTTGACATATCAAATCTGCATAAAAAAATTTCAAAAAATAAGTAATAGAAAGCTAACAAAATTTCTCACAACTTTTATTTTTATCGCAAAATGAAATTCTACATAGAAAAATTGTTATAGTTTGCAGAAAGTTGAAGAACCGAAAAAAATGAGAAATTTTTCTCAAAAAAGGGCAAAAAGTGTAACCCATCTTCACATTTTCACCTGATTGTTGACGTATCCATTGTTGATGTATCCATGGTACTTCTCTTGGTATTACGGTGGTTATAAGCATGTATTGTGATAGTGATGAGGTATGGTACTTCTCTCTCCATGTTTTTACTCATAAATGAATGAACAATTTATTTATGGTTAAATTGATTAATCGATAGCTTATAATGTAGGGGAGAAATGATTCTTAGCCATTCTCAGATAAGAAAGAGACCCCTTTTTTAAATTTGTTTTTTTTACCTATAGTGCTATGTTTCTGACATGTTTGACGAAATTCTTTTCATGATTGGGTGGGGTCAGATGAGTTCCAATTGATGTGATTGCTTCCATATGTTTGTTTCAATGTTATTTACCCTCTCTTGATGTTACAAGAAGTTTTGGGTAGTGACCTGAGCTCATGGGCCGAAAATTTGGCACAAATCCCAAAGCTACAGGTGAAAAAATTATTGTTTGGGCTTGAGCTGCTACCTTAACAAGGCTAGCCTATGGCTCTAGGGTCTAGAGTTGCTCCCTTACCCTTAGAAGTCTGTGTCTCAGCCTCAAATGGGCTAGCAATCAGTCGCCCCTCAGGGAATAAGGCCCTGAGGGGTTGGGTTACCTCCTGGGGATGTCAATGTTGCAGTGTAAGGTGTGTTTTTGGTGTTTTTGTCGGTTCCACTTCCATAAGGTCATATAGGAGGTTGAATCTCATATTAGTAGCCTCTCATCACATGTTCACCCCAGTTGGCCGATTACTTGGGTAGACATGGGAAGAGGGTGTTACATTCTAATTATTGCACTTTAAATTTCATTCTTATGTCACTTAGGAAGGAATTTTCCTTTCTTATGCTAATTGTAACCACCCTCCTCCCACATTTACCGAAGATAACTCGTCCATTGGTTTAAACATGTGATGAGGGGCTAATATGATGTAATTCAACTCCCCATGTATATTTAAGGAAGTGGAACCGAAAAAAAAAAACCATTCTCACCTTCCTTGGGAGCTACAGACCCTTCAAGAGGTAACCAACCCTTCCAGGTGCTTAACCCTTGATGCAAATTATCATTTTACTAATTTTAACCCTCTATATTCTCCCATGAAAAGCTATGCATGTGACTGAGGCCTTCCAGTTTCTCCCACAACAAGGAATTCCATCAATTGTGGACTTTTGTTAGGTAGTTCTGAGCCAACGAACCCAGATTATGAGCCATGTTTTCAGGGCTAGGTCTCAAGCAATTACCCAAAATTCATGAAAGTTTCAGGAATGATAAAAAATAATGGAATAAGGTTACTAATGCAATAATTAGTACAAGTACTTTATCTATCACCTACTATCCAAGCCAGACATTTTGTCAAACATGTCACAAATACATAATCTACAGGCTATAACAACATAACTGAGCATAGGGGTCTCATAATTATCTAAGAATCACCAAGAAGGATGGACATATTTTCATAATAGTTGCATTACCATGTATTAGGCCATACATTCACCATCCATTCAATTACTAAACAAAACATGATGAGATACATGACTAAAATCTTCCATAAACCATACTCATAGCCCGCATATAACAACCAGAATAATAATTATAAAACAACCATCAATGTGAGATACTAAAAAGTACATTTACCCATTTGATTACAATAGGAAAATAACTCTTATTTACATATGAAAAATGCAACTAGGTATGGTACTTCCATGTACTACCCGACTATAGATTGGGCTGGAAAAAATATTTCATTCAACCAATCACCCTCATGCCATATTCCAAGAATGAATGTGGGATCTCATGGAATAAATTAAACAAAACCAAACTAGGAGTTCCAGAGGCCAAACCACCTTAACCCTCAACTAGTGATTCCACCTCACAGTTGAACATCACTAACCATCACCATATCGGTCTCTACCAAATTTGACTAGGGCTCTAGAGTATTTGTTCCAACCCGAGTTCCAGTACCAATAACTCAACCCATAGTTGCCACCGGGCTCTAGATCATTTTTCCAATCAAGGCTTCGAGGACTAGTAACTCAACCCACAACACCAGGCTCAAGATAATTTGTCCAACAAAGGATTTTAGGACTAGTAACTCGAACCACAAAGGGCTCCAGAGCATTTTTCCAACCAAGGCTTCTAGGACTAGTAACTCAGTCCAAGTTTTTACAGGGCATCTGTATCGTTTGTCCATCCAAGGCTTCTAGGACTAGTAACTCAACCCAAGTTGTTACAGGGCTTCCAAAGTGTTTTTCCAACCAAGGCTTCTAGGAACTAGTAACTCAACCCACATGCATATAAAACATGAGCACTAATAAGTAAAAAAGGTAAACCCACAACACCGTGGCTATCAAGGAAATGTAAAGGCTAGGCCAAACCACTGTAAATCTAGGTAATCCTTCATGCCAATGACAAATCACAACTAAGAAGCCACATGCATGTGCCATGCATACCAAAACTAACAAGGAAATCATACATGCAACTTGGTACCTGCAAGAAAAACCCTTTTTAGTTGTTGATCCCATTGTCCTCTTGCACTTTCCTGCTTTTTCCTTTTCATATTTCTCCAAATCCCAAATATGCCATACTCCTCCAAGAGTGCTCCAAGAAAATCTGCATCCAAGAGTACGAAAGAGAGAGAGAATAAAGAGAGCTCCCCAAAATTGAACTGGCAAAATATAAAACTAAAAAAATACACGAACTCATCCTCAAAAGCCTTTTTATCATCGATGCCTCTATTTTGTTCATTTTCCCATTATTTTACCTTCATTTTCCTCCTTAGATGCAACCTGTGACCTTTCACCTCCCTTTTCTCCTATTTCCCATTATTTTCATAAATAAATGTCATTAAATGTCAATTTGCCTTGTTAAAGCCTTTGACGTTTCCTTTGTTAATTTCCATAGCCATTAAATAATAACAAATGATCCCTATCACGATGTTTTTTCCCAACATTCGTCTTGGAATACGCGTCCCATGACCTTGATCTTATATTTGTTTACATTGAAATTAAACCATGAGTTGTTACACTCACTGGTGAGAATCCATGAGAATCACTTTAGGCAGGTTTAGGTAGATACTCTTGAAGAAATAGTAAAGGATAGTTGTTGCAACACCCTTTTTTGTTACTAAAACCTAATGTTCATTAGACTTATGTATTTAGGAATGAATTTGTCTTTTTATCTTAATCTATGGGAATCCATGAGAATCACTTCAGGTAGGTTCAAGTAGATACTCTTGAAGTAATAGTAAAGGATAGTTGTTGCAACACCCTTTTCTATTGTTGCAACACTTCCAGGTTGCAACAACACCTCTATATCACTTTAACACCCTAGGTACCTTGTTGTTGCAACATGACTAGGATACAAGTACTAAAACTCCTACTCTTGCAACATAACTAAAGAGTAGGTTCCACAAATCCGTCCACTGCAACATGAATAGTGTACAATGTTGCAACGGGTCACTACAACATGACATAGCACAATTCTACAACTCTATACATAAGAATTTATGGATTCATTTATCCCCCTCACCTACTATCTCTGTATTTACCAAATAAATTAGTACTTATAGATTACCTTTTGGCACACCCATCGAACAACCTCTTTAGTATGTTTTCTCATTTTCATATCACCCCATTACCTATTTTTCCCATGCAAATGAATTTTTATCCAGGTACAATTATATTCTAATTATGTCACTTTAATGTTCATTCTTATCTATTTAGGAAGGAATTTTATTTTCTATGCTAACCTCTTAGAATCCACTAGAATCACTTTAGGTAGGTTCAAAAAAATGCTCTTGAACCAACAATAAAGGATAGGTGTTGCAACGCATTTCCTTTTTATTGTTGCAACCTAATGTTCATTCTTATTTATTTAGGAAGGAATTTACCCTTTTTATGCTAATATGTGGGAATCCATGAGAATCACTTCAAGTAGGATTAAGGAGATACTCTTGAAGAAATAGTACAATATTATTTCCACAACACCCTTTTTGTGTTATTGAAACACTTTTAGGTTGCAAAAACACCCCTATATCACTTTCTTGTTCCCTGTATGGTCTCAAACAAGCTCCTAGAGCTTAGTATGAGAAGATGAACATTTTTCTACTAGTTTCTGGGTTCAACCCTTCTCATTGTGATCCTACTATTTACAGTCATAGACAAGGATCAAATTTATTGATTCTAGTTATGTATATGGATGATTTGATCCTCACAGGGATTTCTTCATCTATGACTGAAAATGATAAGGAAGTATTGATGGGATAGTTTCTATGATGGAACTTAGTCTACTACAATCTTGCAGATTCCACTAATCTTAAGAAGTGACCACCATATTCTACAAAAATATGCCCTTGATTTACTTGAATAGTTTAGCATGGCTAATTGTAAGCTTGCACCTACTCATTTTAAATATAGTGTTACTCTTACCACCAAAAACACCTCAAAGTAAGTGAATCCTACATTGTATTGCCAAATTTATTGATTCTAGTTATGTATATGGATCAACAACAAGACATATTAATTAATGAAATTCGAACGCACTCTGTGCTCCATGCACAGTAATGGAAATTAATATGATGAAGAGAGAAATTATGGAGGAGAATGAGCATGCAACATGAATGGGCTTAGTGGCAGCCATCTCTACTCTGAAACAATACACTGGTTCTACACTGTGTTGAGAAAAAGCACCTCAATGAGCTGAGCTCTTTAACGTGAGTGAGATTGTAGGTGTGGCTGAGAATCATAATGAAGTTGTGTATTTATTATTGAGTTGAGAGGCCATTGCACACCCCTCTCATGCCCCCACAAGGAAGGACTGAATGTGTGTAATTACCGGGCAAGATTTTTTTTCAAAGTTGGTGATGAGGAAAGATTAATTTTGACTAATGAAACGGGCCTACCATTTTCCTCCACAAATCATGCCTAATGTAATCTAATTGGGTGCAGTTTTCATGTCTGTTGTCATGTCTGCTATAGGTTGAACGTGTGTTATAGGCTCAACGTCCGCAATTGTCATGTCTGCTGTCAGTTGTCATGTTTGTTGTCATGTCTTCTATTTAGGTAGGTTAAAAAAAAAATACTTGAACCAACAATAAAGGATAGGTGTTACAACACCAATTTTTTTATTGTTGCAACCTAATGTTCATTCCTAGGTATTTAGGAAGTAATTTACCTTTTTTATGCTAATATGTGGGAATCCATGAGAATCACTTCAAGTAGGCTTAAGGAGATACTCTTGAAGAAATATTACAAGATTTTTTCCACAACACCCTTTTTGTGTTGTTGAAACACTTTTAGGTTGCAAAAATACCCCTATAGCACTTTGGTGTTCCTTGTATGGTCTCAAACAAGCTCCTAGAGCTTAGTATGAGAAGATGGACATTTTTCTACTAGTTTTTGGGTTCAATCCTTGTCATTGTGATCCTACTATTTACAGTCATAGAAAAAGCTCAAATCTATTGATTCTAGTTATGTATATGGATGATTTGATCCTCGCAGGGAGTTCTTCATCTATGACTCAAAACGATAGGGAAGTATTGATGGGATAATTGCTATGATGGAACCTAGTCTACTACAATCTTGTAGATTCCACTAATCGTAAGATGTGACCACCATATTCTACAAAAATATGCCCTTGATTTACTTGAATAATTTAGCATGGATAATTGTAAGCTTGCACCTACTCATTTTAAATATAGTGTTACTCTTACCACCAAAAACACCTCAAAGTAAGTGAATCCTACATTGTATTGCCAAATTTATTGATTCTAGTTATGTATATGGATCAACAACAAGACAAATTAATTAATGAAATTAGAATGCACTCTATGCTCCATGCACAGTAATGGAAATTAATATGATGAAGAGGGAAATTATGGAGGAGAATGAGCATGCAACATGAATGGGCTTAGTGGCAGCCATCTCTACTCTGAAACAATGCACTAGTTTTGCACTGTGTTGAGAAAAAGCACCTCAATGAGCTGAGATCTTTTACATGAGTGAGATTGTAGGTGTGGCTGAGAATGATAATGAAGTTTTGTATTTATTATTGAGTCGAGAGGCCATTTCACACCCCTCTCATGCCCCCACAAGGAAGGACTGAATGTGTGTAATTACCGGGGAATATTTTTTTCAAAGTTGGTGATGAGGAAAGATTAATTTTGACTAATGAAACAGGCCTACCATTTTCCGCCACAAATCATGCCTAATGTAATCTAATTGGGTGCAATTGTCATGTCTGCTGTCATGTCTGCTATAGGCTGAACGTGTGTTATAGGCTCAACATCTGCAATTGTCATGTCTGTTGTCAGTTTTCATGTTTGTTGTCATGTCTTCTATTTAGGTAGGTTCAAAAAAAATACTTGAACCAACAATAAAGGATAGGTGTTACAACGCCAATTTTTTTATTGTTGCAACCTAATGTTCATTCTTAGGTATCTAGGAAGTAATTTACCTTTTTTATGCTAATATGTGGGAATCCATGAGAATCACTTCAAGTAGGCTGAAGGAGATACTCTTGAAGAAATAGTACAAGATTTTTTCCACAACACCCTTTTTGTGTTATTGAAACACTTTTAGGTTTCAAAAATACCCCTATAGCACTTTGGTGTTCCTTCTATGGTCTCAAACAAGCTCCTAGAGCTTAGTATGAGAAGATGGACATTTTTCTACTAGTTTCTAGGTTCAATCCTTGTCATTGTGATCCTACTATTTACAGTCGTAGACAAAGCTCAAATTTATTGATTCTAGTTATGTATTATATGAATGATTTGATCCTCGCAGGGAGTTCTTCATCTATGACTCAAAATGATAAGGAAGTATTGATGGGATAATTTCTATGATGGAACTTAGTCTACTACAATCTTGCAAATTCCACTAATCTTAAGAAGTGACCACCATATTCTACAAATATATGCCCTTCATTCACTTTAATGCTTTAGCATGGCTAATTTTAAGCTTGTACCTACTGATTTTAAATATAGTGTTACTCTTACCACCAAAAACACCTCAAAGTAAGTGAATCCTACATTGTATTGCCAACTAGTTGCCAGACTACTATATATGAAACACACCCAACCTCACATTGCTTATGCAATAGAGTTAGTTTCTAGATTCTCTCAAGATCCTCATCAAAGTCACTCCAATACAACAAAGCATATTCTGAGATATATTCAAGGAACTTCAAATTTTGGCATTTAGTATACGGTTGGTTTTGTTGAGCTTGTGGCTCTCCTATATTTTGATTGGGTTGGATCAATGGAAGATTGAAAGTCCACCTTAAGAAACAGTCAACAATTGCATAATTATCTTAAAAAAAAGCTAAGTATAAAGTTGAAGTTCTCACATTCAAAAAATTCTTTAGCTACAATAGTTATTAGATGAGTTTGGCATTTAGCTGGAATAACCAATTTTCTTTGGTGTGATAATCAAAGTGCAATACATATTCCTAGGAATCTTGTGGAACATCAAAGAACCAAACACATTAAGATCCATATGCACTTCATTCACCAACTTATTCAAGGTAGGGTTCTTAGCTTGGAGTATGTACCTATTGAATAACAAGTATTAGATTTTTTCACAAATTCCTTGGCATCGCCAATGTTTCTTCATCAACGAAAATTGCTTGGAGTGAAGGAAGCTTTCCTTGGGGGTTCATGTTGAGTCCCCTTCCTTCACCTTTGCTTTTTACACTTTCTTTCTTTCCTTTTTAATGTACTCTTTTTTTTGGAGGGGTAGGGAGGGGCGGCGGAGTTTTTTTCCTATGGGTTTTTCTCTCCTTATGAGAGGTTGTACATGGGTACCTAAGCATACCTTGTTTCCATAACCCATTCTTTGTTTTTTTTCTTTATTTCCTTCCTAAGTTTTAGTTATGGGGAGTGTTAAAGTTCCAATAAAAAAGCCTTGGAACTTGTAAAATTATGTAACATCCTTATTTGTTGTGTTGTAAGTCTTATCTTCTAACCATCTCAATAAATTAAATTAAATTAATTAATATACAAAATATTTTGTTGAAATAATAAAGTATCTTTCTTTGTTCTTCAAATTGTTTGATCTCTTTGCAAAAAACTTTAAGATCTTACATTGTGAATAATAGATGTAACGTTAAGTATTACAATTTCTTACTCATCCAAATTTCCAATCACAGAAGTCCACCAAAATAAAAGTCACAAAATATTCCATCACTAAAATATTTCTATTTGAATTTAATAAATATACTACACATACATTGAGATTATTGATTTGGTTATAAAATTATAATTTGCATATCACACATAAGCTCATATTTTACAAACCCCATTTTCTGGATAGCTTAATCTGCTAGATTATTACAATTTTCATTAAGAATCACAAATTTACTTTGCAAAATCTCATTGTATAAAAAATAAAGTAGCATTAGGATTAACATTCGTTTACGGGTACGTGCATGTCATCTCCTGGAAGAGTCTTTGAAAAGTAGATTGACCACAAGAAATTAACAATTCTATTGGGAATATGCTCTGCCTCCGTGTATGTATTGATCTGTGAAGAATATCCAGACAAAACTTTGAATTGGCGTATTAATACAAGAATCGAATCGAACCGCCGAAAATTCCATTTTTTCGGTCAATTCGACCGAACTACAGAACTTCGAATTGGAGTTGGCGTATAAATCCAAGAATCGAATCGAACCGCCGAATATTTGTATTTTTCAGTCAGTTCGACCGACTTTGGTAACTATGTTTAATTCTACTTTGCTCCATGCAATTGCTTAATAATAACAGTCGATGGGAGTTCCATTACAGCAACTTTCGACTGAGTTTTGTGGTTGCCATTCGATCCTGGGATCCACTCGATTTGGAATGGATGCTTAACTTTGATTTCGACAAAGCTGAATCCGATTGGCGGATTTGCTTTTCTGAGATTCGCACATGCTCGACAAAGATATTCCTGTGAACACCATGCCTCAAATCTGTTAGTTTATAAATACTTAAATAAATGAATTGTTGAGATGAGGAGAAACGGGATCAGAGGGACCGACCTTCTTCTGCAGCGAGATTGACATGCAGATCAACGATGTTTGGGCAATTGCTGCGGCACTCAGAGGAGCAGAACTTGGTACTAAATTCTGCTTCGTGTAGAGAATCGGTTGCCATTCCCACAGCCATCCGTTCCAAGCCGCACGCATTTATACACTCCTCGCTTTCGATCCATCCCACCATTTTCTCCACCATCACAACCGATGACTATATATATATATAGATATGCGCAATTATCGTTAGTCTCTCTCAACATTATGATCACGCCAATATAAACATATTTATTAATTACAATGCTAGTTGTGTAATGTGAGGCTTTTAATAATAAAAAGATACCTGGCATTGAAATTGCAAGGTGCCGTCATTCATTACATCCTTCTCCAGCACACATCTATTACCAGACGATGAGACAGAGAAGGCGCAGATTTCCACGGGAAGCTCCTCGCACTTGATAATGGAGCCTGAACACATCACTCCCAACATATTAGTCCGTGAACTTTATGATTAATCGAATGACTAATTCAAACAGCGAGTAAATGGTATAACAAAGAGTAACAGATCAACAACAAGACATAGATAGATCACAGAACGCACTCTGTACTCCATGCACGGTAATGCCCATTAATATGACGAGGAGGGCAATTATGGAGCAGGGTGAGCATGCAGCATGAATGGGCTTGGTGGCAGCCATCTCTACTAAAAAACAATACACTGTGTTGAGAAAAGGCAGCCCAATCAGCTGAGCTCTTTAACGTCAGTGAGGTAGTAGGTGTGGTTGAGAATGAGAATGAAGTTGTGTATTTATTATTGAGCCGAGAGGCCATTGCACACCCCTCTGCCTCTGTCCCCACAAGGAAGGACTAAACGTGTGTAATTACCGGGGAAGGGTGTTTCAAAGTTGGCAATGAGGAAAGAGTAATTTTGACGAATGGAAGAGGCCTAACCTAATTGGGTGTAGTTGTCTTGTCTGCGTCAGGATCAACGACCATATGCGCCTACAAGTTTGGAGTTCCATTCGTTTCTTGCATCACACGTTCCCATTTCTCATCCACGAGTCCCCTTCTTTACTCTCACAGTCAAAATGAGTGATAATATATTCCTTCACGTTTCTCTTTCTACTCTTAAAGTCAAAATGGGGTGATAATATATTCATTTCTATTCAACAATCCATGCGAGGTAGATGAGACATCACATATATACGATTTCCATCTAAATTTCAAAATGTGAGTGATTAAAATGTGAGTGCTAATAATAGTAACAAGAGATAGTTAAATTTCAAAATACGAGTAATTGGAGTGAGGAATAACCAGAAATAATTACACATGTAATATTTAGTTTTTTTCTATAAAAAATTATGGAAATTTTAATAAAATTTGGCAGGAATTTTTATAAATCTAAATTACCGTTATCAAACTTCAAAATTTTAAATACCCAAAAATTTAATTATCTTAAATCTATTTCTACCATAAATTAATACCATAAAACAAGATTAAAACATTACTATTAAAAAAAAATTAAAATTTATTCACCCAAATTCCAAACTCTTTTCCTGCCCTCCAAACGATTCCTTTGGTAATTTGCACCTTCAGTTCACTCTTAATGCGCTACGGCAATATCACTTTCAAAGTGATAACATATAATAAGACATGAAATAATATAAAGTGGAGAAGAGATGTTCTTACACTACCCATAAATAACAAAAGGGTTCCAAACTCCCGGGCCTAAGCTGATTGCATCACAGAGAAGCATTATGCATACGAGTGCATTGCATAACCTAGAAGGAAGCTTTGATGCATTTGAGTGGATTGCGTAACCTAGAAAGGGAGGAAATGTGTCAATTAAGAGTTAAATATTATAATAATAAAATATAAGTATTTACAGGTTTTAATTAATTTGTGTAATTTTTTTTAATATTAGTTATTTTAATTATATTATATTTTATTTATAAATATAATTTTATTATAATATAAAATAATATTTAAAATTTAATACCAATAAATATTTATTTTAACTATTGATTTATTAAGTGTGATCCATATTAAAAATATTAAGTTGTTTATAAAATTATAGGGTTTAAATGAATTTATTCATTATGGACCTATATTATTGTTATAATATGGATAAAACAAGAATTCATGTGAATTTCATTTTTTCTAGTTTGTTCATTTTATATTATAATATAAAGTGGTATTTTAAAATTTAATATTAGTAAATATTTATTTTAACTATAGATTTATTAAGGGTGATGAATATTAGAAATATCAAGTTGTTTATACGGATAATGAGATTAAAATGACTATATTTTTCAAACTTGCGATCGGGGTGAACACCTGCCATCATGATAACGGAAGGTCGAAACGTGGCAAGAGCTTCCGTAAACATCACTTAAGTTCATTTAAATGACCTGTCAGAACAGCGAGGTGGATGGGGCGACCGCCGGCAAAGGTTTGATGGCGCATGATGGCCAGGGTGGCTGTCAGACAACCGGAAAGGCAAGAGGAAACTTGGTAAGTTTATTTAACCCGTCTCTTCATTCTAGCATGCATTATCCCTGGCATGCGAAAGTTTGGAGGCGTCGAAGGCAAAATACAGCTCTGCAACCTGGAATTCGCGAGAATTTGTTCGGGTATGTTCTGATAATAACCTTAAAGCTCCTGATTTTAAATGCGGCAGATATGGTTTGCAGTGAAGAAGATAGGTTAGGAATTCTGTCGTTTTTGTTGTTCGGCAATTATCTCGAACCTGAACTGAGTCAGGTCCCTCCCTGCTTCCGTGATCCTTGTTATTTTCAAGTTCAGTTTTTTCTTGCGGTTGATGCTCTCTATAGTGATGGAGATAGTTTAACTTTCAGTTTGTTTCTGTTCCTTTTGTCGTTTGCTAAGTGCTGGGAAGCAGAATGGGATCCGGTCACCCCTTCCCTCTGCGACCATGGCAACTCCCGAGTACCTGAAACTAACCCTGTGCGAAGGCATGAGAGCAAAATCCCCAGTTACCTGTGTAATCCCTGTGGTAGCCAGGCTCGAATAGGCTGTCAAAATCTTGATAGGAAAAGTTGGCTTAAGTTCCCTAGTTATAGTCTTGTCTGCAATTCCTTAATTGGCGACCACCTCAGTTATAACAGGTTTCCTTCTTATCTGAGTGATGCAAACATAATCCACTTTTCCTTTTTCCCGCATGATAACCCTCACAGTCATACCACTAATATCAAATGCAAGAAGTTGGTCGAGCTTCCGTTTCGACGAAGGGTTGAAGGCACCGTGGGGTGCATGCTGTGTTTTAAAACCTTTTCTCATTTTGTTTCTTCCTGCATGCCAGTGTTAGTTAAAACCTCATCTCCAGCAATGGGAAAGCGCCACTATAGGGCAGCGAATAAGGGGAAGCAACCTGATCTACCAGATCAAGTGCCAAAGAAAAGGGGGCGGAAAACGTATCTAGAACACCTGGAAGAATTGGCAGTTAAATATGTCATGAGCAACCCCTCGGCATCTAGGAAAGAAATTCGAGGTTGGGAACAGGAAATCCACCAGGAACCAGAGGAAACTGAGACTGAAGCAGAAATACTGGATTTTATAACTGATCCAGGGCATACAAGAGGCAGGCTTACTTTGTTTAACCAGACAGTCCATACATATTGGATTGTAAAATGCTTGCTAGCAAAAGCAATCCAGAATAACCACCCAGTCCAAGTAAAGACAGAAGCAATGCAACCGGACCTACGCACCCAGACTCTTCTCTTGGAGATTCAGGACAATCAGCAGCACCTAAAGATCACTCAATACCAAACTGCAGATAGGGTCAGCAGATTAGATGAAAAAGTGGGGCGTATGGAGAAAACTCTTCAGAAGATTCTTCAGCAATTGAACCAAGTAGAAATGCCAGGGCCTAATGTCAAAGACCCTGCCCCTGTCTCATCATCTAAGGTTTAAATGATGTCTGCTCTCATGGTCTTTTGTAAATTTTGAATTTTAAAGTACTGTTATGTTTGTAAATATTAAAGTAGAAACTCAGGTAGTACAAGCTAGTCATAGACGTAAGAGACAATTCCAATTTTGGGATGCAAACCATGTTTTTAGAAGGCCAATAAACCTGGTTTCCCTCCTGGGCAGGTTGAGGCCAAGAATGACTTTATATTTTGTAACTTGTCTTAAAATATAAATAGAAATGGCATGGACACAAGACTTAAAAAAGACATATATTTTTCAAACAGTTATGTTATTGTTATTTAACTCATAATTATATTATAGGTGGATTAAAAATGAGGATGGATGAGAGAGCTATTTTTTTTTTCTTTCTTTTAATAGTTTATAAATTTTAGTGGATATTCTACTAAAGAGCTTGTTACACAAAATATGATATAATTGTATTTAAATTGTGGGTTATTTTTTATAGTTTTATTAATTTATTGTTTTCATACATGCAAAATGTAAAATGTGGAAAGTAGACAACAAACAAAAATAAAATCACTCTCGACCATAATAAGAGAGGATATGATCTAGTAAATCTTTACAAATGAAAACCTAATTGAAAGGTGAGGTTGCTTTTATCTCTCTTTCTTTGAATGGAAATGGATGTAAGTATGAAAGGGTGAAACATGTTGCTCATGGGCTGCTACAATACATAGAACCTCTCAATTCTCCCTCTTTCTAAGCACTCTAACCTACACTGCTCATTTATGGAACACAATTCACTCAAATAGGCTCGATTATGACACAACCTAATAACCTACTGGTGTTAAATTTTGACTCCTTCAAATCTTTACTAGTGTAGAAAATATAATGGGATTCAAAATGATCTTATAACGTATTAAAACAATATATTGAATCCTTCTACAATTTGCATAAAAAAAACACGATTGCAGAATCACATAACAAGTAAGAGAAATAAACAATCGATCACACAACACAAGATGTATCTCGGGAATGCACACTCCCTAAAACCCCATTATCTGTATATTGTATAAATTCAAGACCATGAAACAATACAATTCTTTTCTCTAATCGAGAAACTCCTATACGCTACAAACTATCTCACTTCGATTTAGGAAAAATCAGTCAAATACTTACCCAATTCTCAGCCTCTACTCAGCCAGCCTTGCTCACACATTCTTGGAGGAAGTTTCACCCTATTCAATAAGAAATTCCTTGGAATTGATTGCACAATGCATTATAGGCTTCCACATGACTCTATAACTAACCTATATAATTTTCTAATTATAGAACTGATAGTTATCATCCCTTTAACCTCAGTCTCAACTAGGCCTTCCTTAGAACCGACATGCAAGAGTTATTTATAGTGAATTATAAATTAAGTGATTGATCACTCATTGTGAATTAAATCAAATTTAATTCACTAGACCTCTCACTTTCTCATTACCTAGTTAGAACTAGTTAAATTGATTTTAACTCAATTTTTTGAGTTAATTAATTACAGCTCACAAATTCCCCGATGGGGGTGTCAACTCAACGATCCAAGTGGGTGCAGGACAGTTGTTGCTAAACCATCCCAAAGCCACGTGAAAATGGCCACATTTTCCTCCCACGCTTGATAGGTAATGAACCTCGGGACCAGTGGACTCACGATAGGAGACATCGAAGTTATGAGTGAAGCAGACGAGCAGGTGAGCATTTGGCAATTGCGGGAGATGGTGAAAATTGGTGAGATGGTCCTCCTCGATGTACAGATGTTGACTCTCAAGCCCTAGCTTGAGCTATGGCAGTAGGAGACGAGGTGGGTGACTCTGCTAACGGGAAGTTGTGGATGGTGGTTTAACGAGTGGCAGACTCATAGAAGCAGCAACATAGCGCTACAGCAACAGCAGGGGGAAGGTGGTGAGTGTGAAACGCCAACAGAGGAAACACCCTCGCAGGGGTGGCTCTAGTGTTCCTCCAAGATAATGGCAGCTGGTAAGTGGGACGTATAGGGAAGGCAAACCCCAGGTCAGGCCTCGGGGTGGTATTGCTTTGGGTTCACCGACCCTTTCGGTTCTCCGACCACTAAGATTTGTGGAGGGTGGTAGATTACTATGACAATTGAAGGCTGCAATGCAATTGATGGTGGAGTAGTGGTTATTTTCTGTGGTGCACGAGAGGTGTATAACGGGACGAATAGAAGTAGTTTGGGGGACGACGTTGTGGTGTTAGGGGCTGCTTGGCCTATGGTTAATTGGAGCTGCAACATAGAAAAAGGTTCACAGGTGTTCGCCAAGCGCATGCTGTGAGAGAGGGGGTGTGCATGGCGAGGAGGCTTTGGATGCAGGATAGCGGGTCGATGGCTTCTCGAGGACTCCAGTTCGCACTCGAAATCCATTGAGAGATAAAACTCGGTGGTGGCCATGGCTGTCTCTTTGGCTCAGTCACAGGGAAAGGTAGAGGCTCTGGTCACCCTTTAAATGATTTCAACAAAACTCCAACATATCTAGCTCAACCTGGACACTTTGCGTGAACGAAGGTATGAGGATCACAGTGAACTTGTGGCCTATATCAATGACATTCATCACATGCAAAACAAGACCCTTGAAGCTCTGGAGAGTCTGTGCCTAATTCTGAGGTGCTCACACGACCACCTCTAAGCTTTATAGGCCTAGGTGGACCACATTGACTACCATATGCATAACCAAGGATGCCTCTTTGCGGGTCCTCTGGAAGGTTCTCTAAACCCGACCCCATGATGTTATGTTTTATCTAGATGTTTTGTCATTTTGTGCAGATAATAACCAAGAGCACCGTGTGCCTTCGCGAGCACCCAAATTAGTCTTCGCACTTCTTACCTCCTGGGTTGCCTAGATGTAATACAAAAATATTATTTTATGATGTAAATTTTTCTATGATAGTATAAAATAGACTTTGACCGAAAAAAAAATATTACAACTCATAAATAACTATAACTAGACCCCCTAAAAATAGAAAAAGCCTCTACATGCCTCCTCTTTGATCCTCAAATCGAATTTCCTAAGCTAACTCAGTCATTCTGACTTACTGAACTAATACAAGTTGTCATGAGATGAAATTATAATTTCTCTTCCAATTTAATTAAGGGAAAATTAAATCAGAAGCCCCCTTGGGTTATTATTTCAACACTCCCTCTCAAAAAGAAAGGGATTATCTACTACCCTGATCCTATCTCTGTGGAATTCAAATTTTCTTCTTTCCAGCGCCTTCATCAAGATGTCTACATCCTGCTCCTCCATGGGAATGTACTCTAATTCCATAATCTACCTCTGAACACAATCTCTGAGATGGTGATATCAGATATCAATATGCTTGGACCTGTCATGGAATACTGGATTAACCAAGAGCTTAATGCAACTCTGGTTATCACAATGTATTATCGTCGGATCCATCTGTTGACCAAACAAACCAACAAATATCTTCCTCATCTAGATGTCCTCGTGTGATGCCTAACTGGATGCCATGTACTCAGCCTTAGTTGAACTGAGTGCAATTGATATTTTTTTCCCGCTATACCATGAAACTATTGTTGATCATATGCTGAAGATGCCCCCTAATGTGCTCTTCCTATCAGATGGACTCCCTGCCCAATCTGCATTGGTGAAGCCTTGAAGCTACACTCCCTCTATTTTTCTATACCGTAATCGATACTCTATAGTGCCTCTGAGATATCTGATCTAAGTTTAATGTTAAAACTAATTTTGAAAGAAGGAAGAAAATAAAATGTTCTTTAACTATTCTAATTTGCATAAAATGATTCAAACTTTAAATGGTTAGAATCTGACCTAAAAACATAGTATTTATTCTAATGAACTTAATCTTTTGGAATTTAAAGCTAATTCTAATCTATCTTATTTTAATTCTACTCCATGGATTAAAATATGACTAAAAATTGAAATGAAAATGTTAATCTAAATGAAAACAAATTCAAGGGAATTGAAAATAAAATACTGCATGACCAATTACTCAATCATGCAATTTTGGAAGAATGACAAAGTCATCTTCTTGACACGATTTACAAGTAATTGATTATACTTTAGTTTAAACATTTATTATAGGAAAGCATTTAAAAAGCATGTAAAGGAAACTTAACTACTATAAATTTTAAATACTCAATCATCCAATTTTGAAGAATGAAAAATTCATATTCTTGAAATGATGTTTACAAGCATCTAATTATATATTTACTTGAGGATTTACTCTAGGAAAGCAGTGTAAAAACATTTAAATGGAAAACTCAACTACTATATATTTTAAATACTCGATCATCCAATTTGGAAGAATAACAAAGTCATCTTCTTGACATGATATTTACAAGTATCTAATTATACATTTAACTGAGGATCTAATCTAGGAAAGTAGTGTAAAAACATGTAAAGAAAACTAAGGTAATTTTATGCTCTAATGCATCAAACATAATCCAATTTTGGAAAACAAAAGAACTAGATTCTTGAGATTTTTTTGGTAAGAAAAAGATTGCACAGTCATTCTAAAACTAATTGTAAGAGAGCATTCATAAATTTAATCTATGAAATGATAAAAAGTTAATCTAAGGATCAGCTAGGAAGAAATTTAAATTCAACTTATAAATTGACAAAACAGAGCTAATGAAATTAAACTAAAACAACTAATTAAAACCTCCTTTTGTGCAGGGGCCCTATGTGACAAAATGAGTTGAGATCCGAGCAGACTATATGAGCATCAAGAAGAAACTGGAACAATGAATAGGGTCTTCGTATTATGAAAAATAACAGAGTCTCAAAACATACAAATCGTTCACAAAACAAAGACTGTTTTCAGTTTTCAAACAACCAGTATTTAAAAAAAGTTAGATGTCACTATATGGAGCTATTTCTGCCTACAGATGGCGATTACAACTGAAAAATAGAAGAAAAATCTAATTGGTTAACTCTCAATTTTCTACGACAGAGAAAATCGAGAGTTATTCATTCCCAGATCACGTCCTTTGACCGCACTTTGACCACGAGCATATGCACCTTTTTATGTGGAATTCAACCAGGTGGATAGGACGAGATCCATATGTGGATCATTCTAAAGATTCCCATGTGACTCATTCCTTCATTCGATCCTCGGAACCTATCAAACCATTAACGTAGCTACGGAAACAACAATTAGCTGCAGAATAGGATGTGCTCTCTAGCTAAGTTACAAAAATTAATTCAAATAACAAGAACATCAAAATATAACATAGAGATCATTCAAATGCATTCTCTAAGATAAAACATGTTATTTAGCATTGATTGGAGTTATGGATTTATGAAATGGTAGGAAAAAGTGATGAGAAAGGATCTCAGAGAAATAACAATTCTGAGGTTCAACAATTTCTTTCCACCTAATCACTTGAATCTATGGCTATGATATTTTTATTCTTAGCATATTTCTTTATATTCTCAAGGTTCAGATCTAAACGAAATTTCCAACACTTCTCTATATGACCATCAATATTATTGTGGTTTCGGTGGTTGTTGGGATATTTTCACTTGTGTGTTATCGCTACTACATTTTTGTCTCCCCCCTTTTTACTTCTTCTTTATCTCCATGGAAGCTTCCCAGTGCTCCTTCTACTTTGACCCACTTAATTTTCTTTTAAGTTGGGATATGTTCTCTATGTATTTTTTCTATACACAAACCTCATCCACCATTCAAAGTTTGAATAGAATCACTTGCTTCCAAAGATGGCTATGTAAACCCCCTAGATACTTGAGGAGTACATATGAGTCCTCTAAGGAAATACCTAACATTATTGTCATATTTCCAAATCATGTGGTGTACTTTTGTATACTCTACCTCTCTTTTACCTAAAGTAATGCCACCAAATCCACTCATCCTCTACATCCTTGATAGGGTATAATTGTGACTCTATAAGGGTTTTGAAATCCTTAAATATGATCCGTACAAATACACTTTCTCTAATACAAATATGATCTGTAAATTTTTTTGGATATTCTAATGCATAGTTTTTCATAAAACTCTTGATAAAATTGGAATTGAAACTTGAAATATATTGAAACTTATGGATTTATTAAGGTTTTTTTTTCATGCATGCAATATATAAAATGAAAAAAATAGAAAACGAACAAAAATTTAGTCACTCACAACCATAATAACACAAGGTTTGATCATGGAAACCCTTATGGGAGAAAACCTAACTAGAAGGTGAGGTTTCTCGGTTCTCTCCTTCTCTGAATGGAAATGCATGCAAGTACAATGGAGTGAGAACTATCGTCCGTGAACTACTATAGTTCACAAAACCTCTCTATTTTATCTCTCTCTCCCTCTATCCATTCTCATCTACTCCACTCATCTATGGAATAAAATGCACTCAAATAGAATGGAACCCCTTTCCCTCATAGAGGCCTAATTATAAGGCATCCTAATAGTCTACCTGTGGTTAAATTTGAATCCTTAAACATAAATTAGAGTTACAATATTCAATATTCTATATTATTCTTCATCATTATTACATGGCTAGCCCATTTTCCATGAATAATGGGGGCCGACCATGGGCGCTTCACTCAACCACTCTCTGGCATAGAACGTGTGTTCATGGCATACCTAACAATACCTTTAATTTGACTACATATTGGAAAATACCTTTGAAAATCAATTTATTTAACCCCCTAGAAATATTAACCCAATACACCTTCCCAATTTTAAAAACCCTACTTTCACTAGATATTGTAGGTATCCATTTTTTATATACAAAAAAAATATTTTTTATACCCCTTTATATTTTTTCATTAACTTTGAGCTCCATTTTTTATACACAACATATAAAACCCTTTAAGCCCTATTATATGCTTAATATATTATGTCATTTTTTCCTCAATATCTATTCCCTAATATGAACCCACGTAGTATGGTATTTCCCCCCCTAGTGAAGCCCCATTGGGGATGACTTTGCATCTTCTCAAATCATGACGCTCAAGGCAACAAGGTAAATTTTTGGTTGCTGTAACTTTTGAATATTGAATCTGATTGATATGATTCTTGCATTGTTGGAAATATATCTATGTAGAATTGAGATAGGTGGTGATACACTTAAGAGGAAACAAATTAATCAAAAAAAACTTTATTTACTACCTCAAACTACTTTCTGGTGTATTTGGAGTATGCAACCCTACCATTTTATATATTCTGGGGTATCTGGAGTATGCAACCCTACCATTTTACATATTATAGGATATCTGGAGGTGTTAGAACCAAAATATCTTTGAGAATAAAGATCCATATGTCTAATATATTGTCATTAAAATTACTACTTATTTTAGGGAGATTGGGCCAAAAAAAATGAAACATGGTAACACAAAAATTCAATTGAAATACCTTTGGAGGGAGTTTCAAGTTGGATTTTTCGATGGGTTGTGTGTATATAGAATGTGTGGATGTGGGGCATATATTATCATTCATCTCGGTACATTATATCATTTCTGGTGGGAGAGGATGAGGGTTACAAATAGTGTAGCTGAACTCGTTTCCTATGGGCGACTTTGTTATGTGCCAAATGGTTGGGCATCAAGGAAATTCATGTTTTTGGGGACTCAAAAGGGATCATAGAGTAGGAAAATGGGTCAACCTATTTCAATCCTTTTATCCTATTTTCTTGGATGACATACATATGTACCCTTGAGCACACATTTCAACATATCTCCTATATGCATATATATAAGGCTTGCAAAATTAGGTTACAGATTCCCTATCAAAGAGAGGAGTGTCAGTCGATGCAGGTATCATACACTTTGTTTATTTTGCATAGGGTACATTAATTAATACATGACACATTGATATCATGTAGTTTTGATCGATCAATGACATAAAGTTGTTGGACTTTTTAGGTTGTGATGATTGTCTAGGACCTCATGGAATAGTTACTAATTTTGTAAACCATTAGGTTGAGTAGGATGGCAACATATTGTGGTCTAGACGTGACTCTGTATTTTATGTAATTTTGGATGTTTTGTGTTTCTTTCTTCCCAAAGCTAAGTGGATAGTTGTTTAATGGTCAATGTAAATAGTTGATGTGGAAGTCTATATTGAAACAAACTGATGTAATCTCTTTTTCAATGAAATATGATGTTTTTTTATTTTGGAAAGAAAAGAAGAAGAAGAAAATAAAGGAAGGAAATTAAGAAAGAAAGAAATGAAAATTTTAATCTACTAACCATTACTAGAATCTTACATTACTCCTATAAATTAAGCTATAGTGCAACATATTCTCCTCCAACAATGAATTATTTTTATTTGTTCTTAAAATTCTTTGATTTCTTAGTACCATACATATATAGTTATCATTACTTACTAGGTGTTCCAATAGATTTGAAGATAGTAATAGTAATCCACAAAGTGAATCTACCAGGATTCTTATGTGATTCAATATCTTGATAAAATCAAGGTTGTGAGAGTGTGTGTTTGTGATGGAGAATTGGGTGTGACCCGTTGACCTGCAAGTGGAAAAGGAGGTATAGTTTGTTGTGTGGTGTGAATGCATGCTAGCATCTTTCATCAATGGAAAATAGTTAATAACATCTTCGACAAAGAGAGCGTCCTTTCCCATATAGGTACCTACAATGTTTCTACGACCATGGGTTCTCCTTATAAAGGTCGATGAATTTTGGTGCAAAATTTCTCTATGAAGGCTCTCCATTGATGAATCCTAAGTTGCCATGTTAAAAAATGCTCTAATGTCATGATGGAACAAAAGATGGGAGTAGCATGTTTAGTGACATCGAAATATATATCTTATCAAGTGGACTGTCTAGAGTTTCATAGGAGTGAACTAGAGATTCTAACAAGTTTTTCTAGTTTTAAATTTAGTCAAGTAAATTTTCTATTTAAAAAAAAAGGAGAATGGAAAAGTTTTTTTTTCAATTAAAAATGATTTTTTTTTTTAAACTTTATTGACAATAATTTTTTTAAAACTTTTTAACTAGATTTTTGTTTTAAGGAAAGTATATATATATATATATATATATATTTGGTGTAGTTAAGTGTGATAGAGTTTTTTACTTCACATAATTATAATACCTCGAAAAGAGAAATGCAATAGATTTTTTTTTTTTTTTTCTTTTTCTTTTTCTGAATAAGACTAATTCTATTAAGAAAAAACATATGGTACAATTAGAGCTTGCATGAAAGCAAAGCTAAATAGCAAGGGAGCCGGAAATGATAGACTATCAACCTCGGTCCCAAAGAGCAGCTATGGCATTAGCAAACAGATAACAAGGAGGACAGAAAATGGGTAGCCATACTAAGGAGTCGACCCAGAATGGGTGGAATCTCCTATTTGACATTTTTTCCCTTTCTTATTACTGACATTGACCCAGCCATTGTGACTTGGCTGGACATGAACCAATTGCAAACTACTCTACACTAAAGGAGGAGTATCCTTGTCTGAATCAGAGGAATAAGACTCATGAGTGCGTTTTTGCGAAGTCGAGGCACTGTAAGATCCTCAGGGCGGGCTTGGGGTGCGTCCAGATTCTCCCCTTCCACTCAATATCTTCCTCATCAGAGCTGAAGGAGTCTAAGTCATCCATAGGGGGTTTATCACATGGTTTCCAACTCTTAGACTTGGATTTGTGATAGCTGTTCTTCTTTTTGTCGAGGAACGTTGCACATGTGTTCTGGAGATGCCCTGTCTGATGGAAATGGCGACACCTGAAGGCAGTGTTCTCATAGTCCAAGGTTTGCATCCAATGAAAGTCTCCAACCTTGAGGTTGATCTGATCAGGTAGCCCTTTACTAATGTCTATTTCCGCGCATATTCTGCCAAAATTGTATATGCCTTTTCCCCCCCTTGAGGTATCCATTGCTAGGAAGCGGCCTAAGGTTTCCCCAATCCCTTGAAAGACAGCGAAATGCCATAGATGCGTAGGGAGGTTTGGAAGCCAAACCCAAATGGGAAGCTTGGTGATAACAACAGAGGAGGGGTCGAAATCTGGAAACCAAGGGGTGAGGAATAGTCCTGCTGATCCCCAGAACCAAGGGCCTCCTGTTAAGGCTTTCTGGTAATCCTCTTTGAAAGCAAAGGCTACAATAAAGAAGCCCTTTGAGTATAAGAAGACCTTTCTGTTGTTGGTCCAGTTGGAGTGGATCCACTGATATAAGTCAACAGTACGGGGCCATAATCCATTAAATCTGTAGATAATGGTTGTTTCTGCAAACGTCTGATATTGATCATCCAAAGATGGATGGTTGATCTCAATGGAGGGGGTCTCTTCCATTTTGTCCACCAAGAAAGGCTTGGGGGCCTCAGCTTGCTGGGCAGGCTTCTTGGAAGGTTGTGCATGAACCGCATCTTTATAAGAGAAAGCAGGGACCAAAGAGGTCTGCCCAGATGCTCCTCCTCGCAAACGCAGAGTAAGCATTATCAAAGCATCTCTTTCAATACTGTAATAAGACAAGGGCATAGGGTCTTCGAGCTATTTACCTTTGTAGATCAATCTCAGAAGAGCTGAGGGGATGCCCAACTTGAGTTCAAGATCTCGCAGGAGGCCATGCACCAAATCCGAAGCACATACCCATAGAAACAACGTTTTTCCAGAGAAAAGTAAGATCTGAATTTGAAAGCCTCGGGTTTTTTCAGAGGGCAATACAACCTCAACCTCAGCTTCCCATTCGTGTAGATCCGAGAGGCTGTGTTGTGTTGTGGCCTCTGTTGCAAAAGAGGCCCTTATTTCTTGGCTTGCCTTACTGCCTGGGGCTGTCGCTACAAGCTTTTCCGTAGAGACGAACATAAAAGCTGCCGTGGGAGCCAAATTCTTCCCTAGGCCATTGCTAACAGCGCTGTCGATGAAAATGTAGGGGTTGCGGTCGTGAGCTTTGAGTTCTGAGAAAAATGGGTTAGTCGCTGCAACCTTAGTAGCATCGTTCATCTTGGAGGGAAAGGCAGTCGCGAAAAAATTCTAAGTAAGAGAAGTATTCACGACGGCATATCCGAAAGAGGAAGCCATGTCGGCGGGTATGCAGAACCCTAGCTCGGCCGATTTCGAAATGCGATAGATGTTACAACCCAAGGGACTAGCAAATGTTAAGTGAAACCCACCAGGTTTCTACAAAAAAAAAATGAAAAGTTTTCCTATAGAAATAAACAAGATCAAGCAATGGGGTTGATTGGCTTGCAGAGGTTATAAAGGAGGTTTTTAGTGTTACAAAATTGGCCAAAATTGTCGAAAAAATAAAATTCTACAACATCTGTTTTCAGTAATGGAGGTTTTAGCGAAGCTTCTAATGAAATTTCAACAAAACTAAAAAAAATTGGTGGTCGGAGGTTGTTATGAATGTTTTTCTCATCAGTGCATGCATTAGGTGTGAATACACCATTGCGTTTTACCATGTACACAACGGTACTGTAAACATACCAAGCACCAGGATGGAAAACAAATTTTGGATGCCCCAAGGTGCTTAGAAACTTCCTCATGTGTATCACCCAGCAAGACGCACCAGGCCGTTAACGTGTAAAACCGCACTGGGCTGTCTAGGTGCTAAAATGCACTGGGCCATTAAGTTATAAAAACACATTGATGCGTTAAAGGAAAATCGTCCCGGTGCTTCCAACGCCTATCGGACCGCCCGGGTGGTAGTCGTTGATAAAACACACTGGGCGTTCTAATTGGTATTGGTATTTGTGTTGTGCCCGTAGGTCATAGAAATGCACCAGTGTGCATTATCATAAAAACACACCGATGCACAGTAACTAACATGCACCAACGTTCATTTTGTATTTTTTAGAAACATCGACCTGTGACAATGCAATTATTATGATTTTTTTAAAATTCATTATTCATCAAAAGTCGACACATACCTTATAATAATATTCATATCAATTAAATTTTTATTAGTGAATTTGAATGTGATGTTTGGATTAATTTGTTATATCGTATCATTAGATTTCACAGCTCTTCATTATAATATTTAATAATCCATATATTTAATTAGTTGTCTAACATTTCACATCAACAATGTAAAATACAATAGAATAAATTAAAATGTATTTTATTATATATATATGAATAAGACATCATTTTTCATACAAAATGGGACAGTTATTCATATCCCTTTGTCTTTCAATTGGGACACTATGTCCATTACATTAAACAAAATGCCTGATTTGATAGAAAAATATTTCAAAAAATACAACCCCTTGCTTTGATATCCAAACATATTGATCATCATTCTTTGCTGGAACTACTATCACTGCTTGAGCTACTTCAATGACTTGGGTTATTTGGAAGAATTTGTTATTCACTATGTTTATTGTTTTCTTCTTCTTCAAGTTCCATCCACAAATATAAAAATAAAGTGTAATGAGTGTATATACATTGGTCAAAATAATGAAAATTGTAATATTAAATAATATACATCAATGTAAATCGAAAAGAAATGTACCATAGAAATAATTGACTCATGAACTATACACATTATTTCAAAATGAATTTTCATGCCATCTTTCAACAATTCATTTGTTGGCGCAGTTCCATACTTTTTTCCCTGGAATTTTTATACCCATATTTAACCCAATGTCAATCAATTCTTCTGATGGTTCTTCTTTGTATGTTAACACCTATCATTCAATGATGATTGTTGGAAAATAACTTAAAATATATAAAAATGAAATCTAATTAAGGTGTTATAAGGAAGTAACAATTACTCACAAACATATATATCAACCATTTTCTTCCCTGTCGTCCTGTTTTATGTGCTGAGTGGGTTCCATTTTATTTTATTTTTTGCAAGAAAATACTTGAAAATTAATATTTACTGCTAAATTTTTTATTTATTATACCTAATAAAAAAATTCAATGATTACATATTACATTTGAAGCATGTTGTTGTTGTGATGGATCCTTGTACAGCTTTTTGGACATTCCTACTGGCATATTTATGATATAAGCTTGTTCATCCTTTGATATTTTCATAATCTTCCCTAAAATGTAACATGATAATAAACTATTTAATTTTTATATTGATATATGAAAAGTAAATATAACAAAAGTGATATTTATAAATTATTGCTTTCTAGTAATATATACATATAATTATATAAACATATTTAAAAGAATATTACTTTTTCATTCATTTTTTTTGTTGTTGTACGTTTTTGCTATTAAAAGTATGACATGTCTCATTGACCAATTCTCTAGAAACTCATCATGGAGTTTAAATAAAATTTAGTTCTTGGAATCATTGGATTGATTTTTTTATTGTAAGTGGAAAGAACATCTATACATTTGTTCCACTAGATCCCTCAAAGTTTTGTAAATCCCCCTCCCTCCTTTCATTAACCTCCAGCTCCACTCCAAATTAGCTAAAGAGAAATTCATTTACATTTGCATGTTCTATTTTTTTTCTTTTCTTACAACAACATTCCTTTTCTTTGTTGTTGGTCCTTGTATAACATTAAGCATATGTGAATTAATAGATTGTTTGAAACATGTTATCTAATATTTTTAAGTATATTGTTAATGAAAATTAAAAAAAGAAACTCATATTGGATCGATAGTATTTTTTCATTCACTTGATTCACCATTTTGCAATTTTTCCATCAATATTTTAGGCTCTTATGGTCTTAGATCATAAATAATATTATCTAGCTTCGTCATTTTGTAGCTCTGCATGATACACAGTAAACAATACATATTAGTTAAACTTACATATAGTTCAAAAATAATAATTTTTGTAAAGAATTTTCAAAGAAATTGCTTTTTTCTTTTCTTTTCTCGATATGCTATCATTATTTTTGTTACTTGAACTCTTGTCAGCCATTTATTTATCAATATGAAACCTATACCATACCATTCATTAGTATATTTTATAAATAAATCATATACTTCTCAGGTAAAAAAAAATAAAAAATCAGGAAAACGGTGCGCCTTTTAAAAAGTACGCACCGAAGGCAGTGCAGTAGGTTCTTATAAATGCACCGCCAATACAATAGAAACACCGTATGGTTCTCTTTTTCAACAAGTATACCCAGTGCGTTATACGTTAACGGGTGCACTGATTAGAAAAAACATAAATTAATAAAAAACTGATTTTATCAAATAATGTTTTTTTGTTAGTACGTGCTCAGTGTGGTATACTACAATAGCGCACCAGTGTGCTATTTTAAACAGGGCACACTGATTTAAAAAAATATGTTTTAAAAAAATCATGCAAGGGCCAACATAAATTGGAATCTGACTCTACAAGTGGTCCCATGGGTTAGATGTCATACGCCTATATATATATATATATATATATATATATATATATATATATATATAACAATACAAACCCTATAAATCTAAAATGAAAAGCCTTAATTTTGAAGTCCTAGAAACAAGAAGAAGTAAGGGTTTAACGTAAGAATGCATTTTTTTGTTTTGTTTGTTTGTTTTTTTTTTCTGAAAATTCATAGTAAAATTTAAAATAATTACTATGCATGTATTAAATCCAACAGAAACTGTAAAAACAATAATTATTATAGTAAAATTTAACAATTTTACTATACTACAGGGTTTTTGTGCAAATCACTAGATGTTTCAAATTCTAAT
The DNA here is from genome assembly GCA_034641835.2 of Pinus albicaulis. Lineage (NCBI taxonomy): Eukaryota > Viridiplantae > Streptophyta > Pinopsida > Pinales > Pinaceae > Pinus > Pinus albicaulis. The sequence continues at coordinate 158,822,628 of CM076577.1, read as the reverse complement.
TCTCTGAATAGTGCTGTTGTTCGAAAGTATTTTGCTGCTCCACAATGCTCTCTTGCTCTCTTGCTCCAGGAATGTCTCTCGTGCAAATCCCTCCCTGAAATGTTTTGAAAAAATAATGGAAAAATGAATAGCTTTTACTATTTAAAGAATAATTTATATAATTAGAATTCCAAAAATAATTTGCCACTCATTTTTCAATTTACCAATTTTTTTCTTTTAAAAAATAAAGTTGCACTTTTTTAATTTCTAGATATTCAGTAAATTTGTTAACTAACCGCACCAGTGCACCAATTAATAAAAATGCACTGGTGCACAGTAACTAAAATGCACCGGTGCAATTAAATGTAAATTAGCATCGATAACAATAAGCCCATTTTTAAAGCACCGAAATTAATTTTAGGTATGTACGCAAATTTTTTTTGTTCATTTTGCTCAAATGTAGGGAGAAAATCTCATAAGTTTATCAAGTGGACAATTCTTCAAAATCTAGCTCATTCCATAATATTTCTCAAAGTCCATTGTGGAGTTCTCCCTATCCATCTCCAGGCATAATTAATTCATATTTTATTTATATTTTCATTATCTAATTGAATTTATTTATTTATCCATGTCAATCAGCTTAATAAAATTAATGTATACAAATTTGCAGGTTCATGTAGATTCAAAACCAAATTCAGATGCACACAATATTCAATCAACTCCAAAACGTTAGAAGCTCTTATTAGGAGGATCATACTGCAAGGCACATTTGGTAGATGAAAATGGACAACCGCTTTACCCTGCCAATTGTAACACTGTATATTCTAGCCACAATCCTAGGATAATGATGGTAATAATAATTGTTTGGTATATTAATGTAAATATTATTTCAACGTCAAACCAATTAATCATCCGTTGTCGATGTGCTTACTAATTGATATGATCTATTTTGCACTAATCATGTTCAAATATATTTTTTGAAATTATTAGTATTCTAGTGATGATGAGTGAGCTACCTACCATCTTCCGTTGCACCTGATGACAATGTAAAATTGAGAGAAGGCTGAATTAAGAGAAAAACTTGGAGAGGAAGGATACCAAGAATGGTTGAATCAACCACATATTCAATTCCCACTATGTCCAGATTCACCAATTAGGAATGACTATAGCAATATTAGTTCTCCACAAGCTAGTAATGGAGGCAATCAAATATGACTTCCATGGAGAAAATGTTGTTAGATGCATTCCAGAACGATGATCAAGTAGGGGATGATGTTCATATCGCTAATACCTTTTTCGAAAGCCTTAAATTTTCTTTTGCCACCCCTCTCTTTTGACCTAGTGGTCAGTCAAAGTCTACCCAGTTGGAAACAATGATGTTACTATACAACTTGAAAGAAAATTTTGGCTTGTCAAATGCATATTCCTCGGAAATTTTGAGCTAATTGACCATCAAGTCCTCCCTTATATTTTGATAAATATAATCACACAATGAACATTACAAATGGTCAATTTTATGAACGTTAATAATTATATAGGCATTAATGTACATTTAATATTGTCCATGACCAACTACAGGTTATTCAAAGCTAAGGTTCTTTCAAGTGATAATGTCTTGCCCAGAAGCTGTGAAGAGGCAAAGAAATTGTTGAAAATGTTGGTTGTTGAGTACATATTATATCATGCATGTTCAAATGATTTTATTCTATATAGAGTAGAATATGCAGGTAAAGAGATATGCCCGAAATGTGGGCATGACAGGTATGATAAATAAAAAAGAAGGGTAACTCACGTGGTCCTCCTTTTAAGATATTGAGGCACATGCCTATAATCCCAAGGATTCAAAGGCTCTTTCCTTGCAAAGAATTAGCTATGTTGTAGGGATGGCATGCCTCACACATAAGTGAGTTTGGAGTTATTCGAATCCAAACAGATTCAATAGCCATGAAGCATATAGAGGATACATGGCCCGAAAAATTCAAGGATGAAGTACGAAGTCTACGACTCAGCATATCCATGGATGGTGTAAACCCATATTTCCTCCAGAACACCAATAATTATATTTTTCCTTTAGTAGTGATCAATAACAATATCCCCCTATGGTTGTCCGTGAATAATGAACATCTTATGTTGGACCTCATAGTCCCTGGTAGAAGATAATGGAATAATATGGATGTCTACTTATAACCACTGGTAGATGAATTGAAGGAATTATGGGATGGGATAAATTTATACGATGTACCAAGACCCATCGCAATAGAGATGAGTTTTACATTGAATGGCATATGTGTTTACACGACACATGATTATCCAGGCTTAAGAGTTTGCTATGGTAAATTACATTTTTATTTATTTGTTTATATAAGTAGAATTATTATTTCACATATTAGTTATTTAATTCATTGTAGTTTTTCTGATCTTCGTGATATTATTTATATTTCCATTCATATTGTATACAATAATTTCGTACCTCTTGTAACAAAAGGGTATTTTGGATGTAAATGTTGTGGACCTTCTCTGAAATCTATATGGTCCAATGACCTACGAAAGACAGTGTATGACTGCTCCAGGGAATTCCTCCTAGAATAATCCTCTTACAGAAGAGAAACATCCACTTTCAATGGTAAATGAGAGAGAACCCAAGGGCCTCCAATAACCACACCAGCTGAATGGCTTAGAGCATATGAGAGAGAGAAGGAGGAGTCCATAGAAATGTTCGATTCAAATGGGGAGACTATGTTCGATGATGCTAAATTCTTCGACACCTATGTTGAGAAATTTCACATTGGGATGGAAATGAAATCTATCTTTTATAACCTCCCATATTGGGAGCATCTTAAGATTACCCACTTATTAGATTCCATGAATATATTTAAACAAATTTCATCTTCTTTATGGACGCACATATCATCAAAACAAAGTGACACATTGGCTATTAGGAAAGATCTTATTACTTCAAAAAATAAAAAGAAACATTGGCCAAGACGATTAGAAAGTACAGGATCAAAGGTAGCTGGTATTTCAAAAAAGGTGATGTCCCATGGATTTTTAAAAATGATGATCTTTCTTTGGCAAAGGAAGTTCTAATGGGTGTGAGGGTGCCATCTTCACATGGGTCTTCACTACAATGCTGCTTCACCATGGATGAACATTTGTCAGGGTTGAAATCACATGACCATTTGGATCTTCTAAGAGTACATATAATGTCAAAATAATGATTTTATTATTTTTTTATATTAATAAATTTTATCCCATGCAGGGATCATAAAACATAACTAATTTTGTATATTATTTCATGTGTTTATAACTTTGCAGTGTCATTATCCTTTGTTCGTGGATGGGTGTGCGAAACATGACTTCCCCCAAGACCTAGGACGTGCCATATCTAAGTTTTTTTCATTTTTACGTTGGATCACGTCAAAGGATGTGGCTAGCATTCCACGGTGGCGTTAAGAGATCGTTGAGATTGTTTGTATATTTGAGAAGGAACTACCGATGAGTTTCATGGACTTGCAGGTTCATCTTCTAATCCACCTAGTAGATGAGGTTGAACTAGTTGGGGTTGTTTTTTTTCATTGGATGTTCTTCTTAGAGAGGTACATGAATAAATTGAAAGTTTTTGTACGACAAAGGGAAAAAGCAGAGGGGTCTATGGCAAAGGGGTACATATTGTATGAGTCTTTCTATTATGCCAGTGAGTACATCAAGCAGATCACAACAGATCAGGTGCGGTGATTTGGGATGATGAAAGGGATGAAGACAAAAGAGAAGGGGAGCTTCTCCAAATGAATGGAAAAATGTACTTCATAAAGAGTAAGGGACTTATAATTTTTCATTTACACAAAGTAAATATTCATGTTGAACTTTGATATATTGTATATTTTGATCTCATATGTACTATATGTTGGTTTGATTTCATCAGCGAATTCAAAAATTAAAGCAATCAATAAATTCACTCTTTACAATTTTGAAGTGACACAACCGTGGGTTGCATTATACGAACAAAAGAGGATGAAATGGGATAGTGACAGGAAATAATTTAGACAGTTGAACGGTATAAGTGTGTCTTATCCTAATCATTTAAAAGAAAATATTCCAATTATATGCCCCAACAGTTGGGTTGCTCACCAAGTCAGAGAGAAATACGATGCAACTAGTCGTTACCTGCATTCTAAAGAGGATGCGCTAAACATAGGGATTGGGTGCACCCACTCGGTAATAATATATTTATTTAAATTTTAAACTTAATAATGCACCTTTTAAATGTAACATCTATATTTCATATTTTAACAATTGGGTTATTATAAGACACATGACACTATGATTTTTTTAACTTTTTTATAGGCGAATTTGTTCCCATATATGTGGGAATATGGACACCATTTTTCCATAGAAAATTTTGATGATGGACACATGACACAAGGCTATGGAGTAGAAGTTGATTTTGACCAATATAGTCGAGCTAGCGACCGTGTTCGAAACCTAGTACGAGGGACGTTAGGTTATGTCGGAAAGATACAATAGATCATTGAAGTGGATTTATCTTCTTTCCAATGTGTTATTTTTAGGTGCAAGTGGTGGGACACCTTTGACCGACATAATGAAAATGAAGATCGTGATAGTAGGCTGATATGTATCAACTCTAGAAAGATGTGGGATGAAGCTAAGGAGCCTTATGGTTTCCCAAAACACTGCAACCAGGTGTTTTTTTAGGGATTGGTGGTTCGTATTGAGACATGACCCTAGATGAAAACATATTTTTGAGAAAAATAGTGTTATCATGCCAAGCGGGCTGGAAGATAATGAGGGTGATCATGAGAACCAAGAGTGATATGGTATATGTGTTATTTCATCATTAATACTTTTTAAGATGGGTTTTACACAGAAGAGGACTTAACCTTATAAGTAAGACTCTTTTTTTTGAAACATTATAATATGTATTTTGAATTAATTGGTTTGCATTGTGTTAATGTTAAAATCATTTCACTTGATAACTTGCAATTATGTTGATCTCGAAAACAATGGTGCACTGTATCAAGTTCTGTTTTTTATTTCAATTCCTAAAATAATAAAACTACTTGATTTCTTTAAATGTGTGTGCATGATATCTTCAAAATGTATACTGTTATTTTTGGTATGTAAGATCATAATTAAATAATGATAATTCTAAACATAAATTTATTTGCATTATTTTCTAAACTTTGTTATGTTACAAAAATTCATATTATCCTAGATTTATTATTTTACAATTATTTATATGCATACAAGTTTACAAATTTATAATTTTACAATTACGGTAATTTAATAATATTGACGGTATACATTTTATTTACGGTACTTATGGTTCAAAATTGAAAATTAATTTACAATTATACAATTTTACACATTTACAAATGTTAGTAAAATTGAATGATGCCAATACATAAAATTACAATTACAATTTTATAATTTCACAATACAATTACAATTACAATTATAATTTTACAAATATTTTACATAAAATTACAATTACAATTACAATTACAATTTTACAATTTTACATACAATCACAATTAAAACTAAAATTACAATCATTTCACAATGCAATTACAATTACAATTAAAATTAGAATTAGAATTATAATTACAATTACAAATACAATTTTACAATTTCACATACAATTACAATTACAATTAAAATTACAATTACAATTACAATTACAATTTTACAATTTTACATACAATTACAATCACGATGCATACAATTACAATTACAATTTTAGAATTTTACAATTTCAATAAAATTGAATGATGACAATACATACAATTACAATTACAATTTTACAATTTCACAATACAATTACGTACAATTACAATTACAATTTTACAGATATTTTACATACAATTACAATTAAAGTTACAATTACAATTTTACAATTTTACATACAATTAAAGTTAAAATTTCAATTACAATCACGACATAATATTTAATAAATATCATTATTTGATATTAAAAATAAACATCACAATCATGATAACGATCATACAAACATCATATTCGAAAATACACATTCAAATTCACTAGCATCAACATGAACATAAAATACATGGACTCTCTCTCTCTCTCTCTCTCTCTCTCTCTCTCTCTCTCTCTCGCTATATATATATATATATATAATGTCAAAAATATACAACTCTAATATAATTGCATATAAATATCAAATATCTGGTGGTAATACATCAATACTAGTACTAATTGAGACCTCATCAGTTGATGGTGCAGCCAAATGCTCAGATAGATGATGTGCCTACTCTGGAGATGCCTGTTGATCAGTCGATGGTGAAATCTTGTCAGGAACTGCCTATTGATGACTTCTTGATTATGCAACATGCTCAATGGACGGTGCGGCCTGCTCAGATGGACCTGCCTGCTCAGGATCAACTGCCTGCTCAGGACTAGATGTTTGTTGAGATGGTGCAGACTGCTCAGAAGATGCCTGCTGATTAGGACTGGATGCTGGTTGCTCATGATCTCTGGTGCGAGGTGAAGGAGGAGGAGGAGTACTCTAATGATGATCACTCCCCTAATGATCATGATCATTAGATGAGTTGCTATGTCGTGCATCTCCACAACGCTTACCCCTCCTAGCACACGCCAGTGCTCTAGAAGCTCCAACGATATGACACATGAGGGTCATCATATCATGAGGCATGCCTCTCTAGAGCTGTGTGAGCCTACGATCAGCCTGGATCTCTCTGATCATAGCCGGGTGGACTACCTCATCAACTAGGAGTCGACATAGTTGGTCGCCCAACTCCATCCTGAATCAGGTGTCCGGCATATGCCGCACCCCTGCATGTATTTGCACTAGATTAGGATAAGGTCTATCACCCTAATCCTCTACCTTTTCCATCTCCTCATCAACATCTACACCTAGATCATTCAGTGGGGGTGGAATCATGTCCCCAACAAATCTCCCAATATCTACAAAATATATAGTACACAAAATAATTGGACAATTTAATTAAACTATTTAATAAAACAAGTTAAATAACATGTTAGAATAAATTTGATAATTCTAATTAATTAATTAAGACAATAAAACGAAACTATATTAATTTAAAGAAAACACTAATATTACCTCTCGCATCTGGTGGCTCATCCTATGTGAAGAGGATGTTGGTACACCCTCACCAATCCACACTGGTGTATAGACATGTCACAAGAACGAACGAGTGATCATCAACACTGGCTAGCAACTCCAGTGCATCGGGAGATATCATGGAGAGAAAGTTAGACTGGCCCCTCTTGGGCATCATCTGGCCCCATATCTGCATCCATACATGAAGTATCAACCTATGAGGCTGCCGAAAAAAGTAAGCCTCGTCTTTAGAAACTGCTCAAAAAATAAAATAAAATAACTCTGAAGCAAAAGGGAAGGTCAACCTCCCATGTGCCTGATAACGAAATATATCTAATGCTGTACAAAAATGCCACAAAAAAATTGCAGACCATCTCACAAGTTGTGGCGCTTGCAAGAAATAATCAAAATAAAATAAATGTGGACAACTAATGCATTGCCCATCACTAGAATAGTGTGCAATGGTCGTCAGTAGTAGTGAGAGGCACCTCACATCCTCTGCACCAAATGAAGCAATACGTAATTGACCACCAGACACCTAAAAAATCTACAGAGAAACTATATCATCCTTAATGTATCTCTAGGAGTATGCCAACTGACTCCTTGATGCATAACTGATGGGGAAATATGGGAACTGGGGAAAATTCTGCCCTCTCTTAGATAGGCAGGGAATAAAATATATGTCCTCCTTAGTGGGCATGCACCACTAGCCAGGACCGACTCGGAAAGCCTATCTGTGGGCATCCCACCTCAAGATCAGTTCTCCCAATAGCCCACTATGGCCCTTCATGGATGTATCCTCCTCATAGAACTTAAGGAGGCCTACTTCTGTTAGGAGAAACTGGGTGACTGCTGTAATATGGCGAGGGTACAAAAATCTCTCCCTCTCTCATGCCTCCCACAGCTGAATCATGTTATACATGTCCCCCATATGTTCTTGTTGTTCCATTTGATCTCTTCGTTGATGTCGCTAAATGATTCACATATTAAATACATTTTTTTCATTAAATGAGAAATGTATTAAAAATTATATATATAATTTTTTCTGAAAGAAAAAAAAAAAGTCGGTGCGCCCCAAAGAAAATTCACTCACTGGTACCTGTGCGTACTTTATTATCACGCATCATGCTCGGTGCACATGGAAAATGTTCGTGCACTACCAAAGAAGGGAATATTTTTCTACGGTGCATTGAAAAAACTATCAACCCTGGGGCAGATAGTTTGGTCAACGCACCACCCAATAAGAGTACATGGTCAACAGCGCGGTCCTATAAATGACAACACCATTGGCCATGTACTGTTGTTGGGCGCACGATTCACTGACCTAACTATCCGCTGATTTAATAATTTTTAGTAAGAAACGATGTGTTTTGCATAAAACACACTGGTGCGGCTTATGATGAGAAACACGCCACAAAAAAAAAACATCCGCAAAAAGCTCCACGTGGCACCCTCCTCTAATGGGAAATTGAGAGATTATATGGCACTAACGTTTTTTTGAAAAAAATACAATTTGGAAAACAACATAATTCTCCACATATTGTATTTTTACCTTGAATAAAAATTCACAATGATTATATGAATTTTGAAGGCTACAATTCAATAAAAGAGAAAAAATTCGAAATTTCATCACCACATTTGTCTCAAAAGTGTAACCCATCTTCATGCTTTCACCCATGTTTATTTTAAATTTAGACACTTTACCCCACCTTAATGTAAATCACCATTGATTTAACAATTGTGATTTCTCGTTAAAGCCCACTTCTCACAACGATTGCGAGTTTCACCCCTATGACATCAACAAACGGGGGGGGAACACTCCAAGTTTCACAATGGAATTCTGCCACCTCAAACTAAAGGTGGAATTTTCACTTGCAAATATCCATGTTTATTGCACATGGTGGGGGGAGGACCCTCACGATGTCACCAGGATGAGGAGGGAGCAATCGTTCTTCTTCTACCTCCCCAAAACTCTACTCTATGAAGCAAATTACATCATGAGCTATCAACAATTTTATTTGTTCAACCACAAATTCCACCACAAACTACTAACAATATAATTTTCTAAACCAACACAGATTAGCCAAATGGATCCTCCAGCCCATGATACCCACACATCTGAATTTTACCAAAATATGCCCATCGTTTTGATTCCGCAAAGATGCATTGAGACACTTAGCTTTCCACCCTAATTTTTAATGAGCATACCCAATCAACTGCCTCAATGATGGAATTTTTTATCTTATTCGAATATTTTCTTTGACACACACTTCTTTGGTCTTCATTCTTTATAACTTGCAGGGAAATTTTAAGGATGGATATCTATTTCAAAGTTTATAAGCCTTGGCGAATATAGGTGATCTAGAATAGAAAAATAGTAAAATGTTTGATGATAATTTTGTAAAAATATCTAAGAGTCTAATTATATTATATTAGTATATATATGTATATATTATCTTGGCAATTTTGAAGGTAAAATAATTTTGTACTATAAAACTTGGGTGAATTATTTAAAAAAAAAAATGGAAATTGGCGAATATTTTTTTTGGAAAAAGTATAGAAAATTATCCCATTTGCGAATATTATCCCCTAAAATTTTCCCTCATAACTTGCATTTGTTTCAAACTTCAATTTTTGATATTGATATGGACTTGATTAAATATGGGCATAACCTCAATATTTTATTATTTTAGGTTGTCACTTGAATATAGCTACCATCATTGATTGTGATTCTAAGCTCTTATTTTAGTTTTGATTTTTGTTTTTTCCGAGAGTAGTTGTTAGTTGTTACTTGTATTGAATCCCATTTTTTTTTTAGTAATGTTGATATTTCAATGTTATAGTTACATAGAATAAAATAGATACACATTATAAAATTTAACAAAAGAATATTGATAAACTAGTTTGTGTTTCGAACAATTAAGGTTTTTCTCACAAAGAGTAGCCCAAATTCTATTTGAGGAAAACAAAAGTGAGATTTTTTTAAAATTAAAGTTAATTAATTGTATAAAAACCTCTGCAATATGATTTTGGCACAGCGCCTTTGGAACCCAATATAAAATAGGGTGATCCCATGACATGCCTACCCATCGAGTCACTATTTGCAGTTAATTACCCCACCTTATTCCGTAACCAATATAGATTGTCCATCACTTATTTAGAAAACTAACCATATGGAAAAATTTCATGTAATATGTTATAACCATCTCTATGAATTCCCCGTCCTCGTCCCGAGACCCCCATGTAATATGTTTTAGTGTTTTTCCAACCAAGGCTTCTAGGAACTAGTAACTCAACCCACATGCATATGAAACATGAGCACCAATAAGTAAAAAAAGGTAAACCCACAACACCATGGCTGTCCAAGAAATGTAAAGGCTAGGAAAAACCACTGTAAATCTAGGTAATCCTCCATGCCAATGACAAATCACAACTAAGAAGCCACATGCATGTGCCATGCATACCAAAAATAACAAGGAAATAATACATGCAACTCGATACCTGCAAGAAAAACGCTTTTGTAGCTGTTGATTCCGTTGTCCTCTTGCGCTTTCCTGCTTTTTCATTTTCATTATTTCTCCAAATCTCAAGTATTCCATACTCCTCCAAGAGTTCTCCAAGAAAATTTGCGTTCAAGAGTACGAAAGAGAGAGAGAATAAAGAGAGCTCCCCAAAATTGAACTGACAAAATATAAAACTAAAAAAATCCATGAACTCATCCTCAAAAGCCTTTTTATCATCGATGCCTCTATTTTTTTCATTTTCCCATTATTTTACCTTCATTTTCCTCCTTATATGCAACCTATGACCTTTCACCTCCCTTTTCTCCTATTTCCCATTATTTTCAGAAATAAATGTCATTAAATGTCACTTTTCCTTGTCAAAGCCTTTGACATTTCCTTTGCTAATTTCCATAGCCATTAATTAATAACAAGCGATCCATGTCACGATGTTTTTTCCCAACATTCGTCTTGGAATATGTGTCCTGTGACCTTGATCTTATATTTGTTTACATTGAAATTCAACCATGAGCTATTACACTGACCAATGAGAATCCATGAGAATCACTTTAGGCATGTTCAGGTAGATACTCTTGAAGAAATAGTAAAGGATAGTTGTTGCAACACCCTTTTTTGTTATTGAAACCTAATGTTCATTAGAATTATGTATTTAGGAATGAATTTGTCTTTTTATCTTAATCTATGGGAATCCATGAGAATCACTTTAGGTAGGTTCAAGTAGATACTCTTGAAGTAATAGTAAAGGATAGTTGTTGCAACACCCCTTTCTATTTTTGCAACACTTTCAGGTTGCAGAAACACCTCTATATCACTTTAACACCCTAGGTACCTTGTTGTTGCAACATGACTAGGACACAAGTACTAAAACTCCTACTCTTGCAACATGACTAAAGAGTAGGTTCCACAAATCCATCCACTGCAACATGAATAATGTACAATGTTGCAACGGGTCACTGCAACATGACATAGCACAATTCTGAAACTCTATACATAAGAATTTATGGATTCATTTATCCCCCTCACCGACTATCTCTATATTTACCCAATAAATTAGTAGTTATAGATAACCTTTTGGTACAACCATCAAACAACCTTTTTAGTACATTTTCTCATTTTCATATCACCCCATTACCTGTTCTTCCCATGCAAATGCATTTTTATCGAGGTACAATTATATTCTAATCATGTCACTTTAATGTTAATTCTTATGTATTTAGGAAGGAATTTTATTTTATATGCTAACCTCTTAGAATCCATGAGAATCACTTTAGGTAGGTTCAAGAAAATACTCTTGAACCAACAATAAAGGATATGTGTTGCAACGCCTTTTTTTTATTGTTGCAACCTAATGTTCATTACCTTTTTTATGCTAATATGTGGGAATCCATGGTCTCAAACAAGCTCCTAGAGCTTAGTATGAGAAGATGAACATTTTTCTACTAGTTTCTATGTTCAACCCTTGTCATTGTGATCCTACTATTTATAGTCATAGACAAGGGTCAAATTTATTGATTCTAGTTATGTATATGGATGATTTGATCCTCACAGGGAGTTCTTCATCTATGACTCAAAATGATAAGGAAGTATTGATGGGATAATTTCTATGATGGAACTTAGTCTACTACAATCTTCTAGATTCCACTAATCTTAAGAAGTGACCACCATATTCTACAAAAATATGCCCTTGATTTACTTAACTGGTTTAGCATGCCTAATTGTAATATTTCACCTACTCATTTTCAATATAGTGTTACTCTTACCACCAAAAACACCTAAAAGTAAGTGAATCCTACATTGTATTGCCAAATTTATTGATTCTAGTTATGTATATGGATCAACAACAAGACATATTAATTGATGAAATTAGAATGTACTCTATGCTCCATGCACAGTAATGGAAATTAATATGATCAAGAGGGAAATTATTGAGGAGAATGAGCATGCAACATGAATTGGCTTGGTGGCGGCCATCTCTACTCTGAAACAATGCACTGGTTCTGCATTGTGTTGAGAAAAAGAAACTCAATGAGCTGAGCTCTTTAACGTGAGTGAGATTGTAGGTGTCGCTGAGAATGATAATGAAGTTGTGTGTTTATTATTGAGTCGAGAGGCCATTGCACACCCCTCTCGTGCCCCCACAAGGAAGGACTGAATATGTGTAATTAACGGGGAAGATTTTTTCAAAGTTGGTGATGAGGAAAGATTAATTTTGAATAATTAAACAGGCCTACCATTTTCCTCCACAAATCATGCCTAATGTAAACTAATTGGGTGTAGTTGTCATGTCTGCTGTCATGTCTGGTATAGGCTCAATGTTTGCAATTGTCATGTCTGCTGTCAGTTGTCATGTTTGCTGTCATGTTTGCTATTTAGGTAGTTTCAAATAAAATACTTGAACCAACAAAAAAGGATAGGAGTTACAACGCCAATTTTTTATTGTTGCAACCTAATTTTCATTCTTAGGTATTTAGGAAGTAATTTACCTTTTTTATGCTAATATGTGGGAATCCATGAGAATCACTTCAGGTAGGCTTAAGGAGATACTCTTGAAGAAATAGTACAATATTTTTCCCACAACACCCTTTTTGTGTTGTTGAAACACTTTTAGGTTGCAAAAATACCCCTATAGCACTTTGGTGTTCCTTGTATGGTCTCAAACAAGCTCCTAGAGCTTAGTATGAGAAGATGGACATTTTTCTACTAGTTTTTGGGTTCAATCCTTGTCATTGTGATCCTACTATTTACAGTCATAGACAAGGCTCAAATTTATTGATTCTAGTTACGTATATGGATGACTTGATCCTCGCAGGGAGTTCGTCATCTATGACCAAAAATGATAAGGACGTATTGATGGGATAATTGCTATGATGGAACTTAGTCTACTACAATCTTGCAGATTTCACTAATCTTAAGAAGTGACCACCATATTCTACAAATATATGCCCTTGATTCAGTTTAATGCTTTAGCATGGCTAATTTTAATCTTGTACCTACTCATTTTAAATATAGTGTTACTCTTACCACCAAAAACACCTCAAAGTAAGTGAATCCTACATTGTATTGCCAACTAGTTGTCAGACTATCTATATGAAACACACCCAACCTCACATTGCTTATGCAATAGAGTTAGTTTCTATATTCTCTGAGGATCCTCATCAAAGTCACTGCAATACAACAAAGCATATTCTGAGATATATTCAAGGAACATCAAATTTTGGCATTTAGTATACAGTTGGTTCTTTTGAGCTTGTGGCTCTCCTATATTTTGATTGGGTTGGATCAATGGAAGATCGAAAGTCCACCTTAAGAAACAGTCAACAATTGCATAATTATCTAAAAAAAAAAACTAAGTATAAAGTTGGAGTTCTCACATGTCAAAAAATTCTTTAGCTACAATAGTTATTAGATGAGTTTGGCATTTAGTTGGAATAACCAATTTTCTTTGGTGTGATAATCAAAGTGCAATACATATTCCTAGGAATCTTGTGGAACATCAAAGAACCAAACACATTAAGATCCATATGCACTTCATTCACCAACTTATTCAAGGTAGGGTTCTTAGCTTTGAGTATGTACCTATTGAAGAACAAGTATTAGATTTTTTCACAAATTCCTTGGCATCGCCAATGTTTCTTCATCAACGAAAATTGCTTGGAGTGAAGGAAGCTTTCCTTGGGGGTTCATGTTGAGTCCCCTTCCTTCACCTTTGCTTTTTACACTTTCTTTCTTTTCTTTTTAATCTACCCTTTTTTTTGGGAGGGTAGGGAGGGGCGGCGGAGTTTCTTTCCTATGGGTTTTTCTCTCCTTATGAGAGGTTGTACATGGGTACCTAAGCATACCTTGTTTCCGTAACCCACTCTTTGTTTTTTTTCTTTATTTCCTTCCTAAGTTTTAGTTATGGGGAGTGTTAGAGTTCTAATAAAAAGCCTTGGAACTTGTAAAATTATGTAACATCCTTATTTGTTGCGTTGTAAGTCTTATCTTCTAACCATCTCAATAAATTAAATTAAATTAATTGATATACAAAATATTTTATTGAAATAATGAAGTATCTTTCTTTGTTCTTCAAATTGTTTGATCTCTTTGCAGAAAACTTTAAGATCTTGAATCGTGAATAATGGATGTAATGTTAAGTATTACAATTTCTTACTCATCCAAATTTCCAATCACAGAAGTCCACCAAAACAAAAGTCACAAAATATTCCATCACTAAAATATTCCTATTTGAATTTAATAAATATACTACACTTACATTGAGATTATTGATTTGGTTATAAAATTATAATTTTCATATCACACATATTACAAATTTCATTAGAAATCCTAAATTTACTTTGCAAAATCTCATTGTATAAAAAATAAAGTAGCATTAGGATTAACATTCGTTTACGGGTACGTGCATGTCATCTCCTGGAAGAGTCTTTGAAAAGTAGATTGACCACAAGAAATTAACAATTCTATTGGGAATATGCTCTGCCTCCGTGTATGTATTGATCTGTGAAGAATATCCAGACAAAACTTTGAATTGGCGTATTAATACAAGAATCGAATCGAACCGCCGAAAATTCCATTTTTTCGGTCAATTCGACCGAACTACAGAACTTCGAATTGGAGTTGGCGTATAAATCCAAGAATCGAATCGAACCGCCGAATATTTGTATTTTTCAGTCAGTTCGACCGACTTTGGTAACTATGTTTAATTCTACTTTGCTCCATGCAATTGCTTAATAATAACAGTCGATGGGAGTTCCATTACAGCAACTTTCGACTGAGTTTTGTGGTTGCCATTCGATCCTGGGATCCACTCGATTTGGAATGGATGCTTAACTTTGATTTCGACAAAGCTGAATCCGATTGGCGGATTTGCTTTTCTGAGATTCGCACATGCTCGACAAAGATATTCCTGTGAACACCATGCCTCAAATCTGTTAGTTTATAAATACTTAAATAAATGAATTGTTGAGATGAGGAGAAACGGGATCAGAGGGACCGACCTTCTTCTGCAGCGAGATTGACATGCAGATCAACGATGTTTGGGCAATTGCTGCGGCACTCAGAGGAGCAGAACTTGGTACTAAATTCTGCTTCGTGTAGAGAATCGGTTGCCATTCCCACAGCCATCCGTTCCAAGCCGCACGCATTTATACACTCCTCGCTTTCGATCCATCCCACCATTTTCTCCACCATCACAACCGATGACTATATATATATATAGATATGCGCAATTATCGTTAGTCTCTCTCAACATTATGATCACGCCAATATAAACATATTTATTAATTACAATGCTAGTTGTGTAATGTGAGGCTTTTAATAATAAAAAGATACCTGGCATTGAAATTGCAAGGTGCCGTCATTCATTACATCCTTCTCCAGCACACATCTATTACCAGACGATGAGACAGAGAAGGCGCAGAGTTCCACGGGAAGCTCCTCGCACTTGATAATGGAGCCTGAACACATCACCCCCAACATATTAGCCCGTGAACTTTATGATTAATCGAATGACTAATTCAAACAGCGAGTAAATGGTATAACAAAGAGTAACAGATCAACAACAAGACATAGATAGATCAAAGAACGCACTCTGTACTCCATGCACGGTAATGCCCATTAATATGACGAGGAGGGCAATTATGGAGGAGGGTGAGCATGTAGCATGAATGGGTTTGGTGGCGGCCATCTCTACCCAAAAACAATACACTGTGTTGAGAAAAGGCAGCCCAATCAGCTGAGCTCTTTAACGTCAGTGAGGTTGTAGGTGTGGTTGAGAATGAGAATGAAGTTGTGTATTTATTATTGAGCCGAGAGGCCATTGCACACCCCTCTGCCTCTGTCCCCACAAGGAAGGACTAAACGTGTGTAATTACCGGGGAAGGGTGTTTCAAAGTTGGCAATGAGGAAAGAGTAATTTTGACGAATGGAAGAGGCCTTCCCTTTTCCTCCACAAATCACGCCTAATGTAACCTAATTGGGTGTAGTTGTCTTGTCTGCGTCAGGATCAACGACCATATGCGCCTACAAGTTTGGAGTTCCATTCGTTTCTTGCATCACACGTTCCCATTTCTCATCCACGAGTCCCCTTCTTTACTCTCACAGTCAAAATGAGTGATCATATATTCCTTCACGTTTCTCTTTCTACTCTTAAAGTCAAAATGGGGTGATAATATATTCATTTATATTCGAACGTTGTGTAAATATTGGAAGAAGACCAACCATCCATGCGAGGTAGATGAGACATCACATATATACGATTACCATTTAAATTTCAAAATGTGAGTGATTAAAATCAGGTGCTAATAATAGTTACAAGAAATAGTTAAATTTCAAAATACGAGTAATTGAAGTGAGGAATAAAATTTGGCAGGAATTTTTATAAATCTAAGTTATAGTTATCAAACTTCAAAATTTTAAATACCCAAAAATTTAATTATGATAAATCTATTTCTACCATAAAAAACAAGATTAAAACATTACTATTACAAAAAAAAAAAATTATTTACCCAAATTCCAAACTCTTTTCTCGCCTTCCATGTTGGAAATTAATTCCAACTATTGATATCAATCAGTAGTAATTGCAGAATGATTGAATTGCGGCACATTGATGCCTTAGCAAAGGCGGTTACCGTCCTCATGTAGAATTATAAAAGGATTGGAAAGCTTGTACAAGTGAAGTGCAGAGCAGATAAGAATCGGCCCCTTGATATTTATCTAAGGCAGTAGCCAACTTCTTAGAAGTAGAGTTATGGTTCAGACTCAAAGTCTCGCCAGCAGTGCAGAGCTTTGATTACAAGTTGAAATAGGCTTTAAAATCCTTACCAACATATCAGTGGAGTTAATGTTTGAGGCAGCACAAGTTCGCTACATCACAAGCAATGATGCGATGCGATGATAATTCTAACACTATCGCATCGCAAACTTTCATAGTTCTTAACTTGTGCACACTGAAGAGTTTTGGTGATGCGATGAGGTCCCACCTCAATCGAAATCGCGACATCACAAAGTTAATTGCATGACCATTGCACAACTGTCGATCTCCAATGCGATGTGGACCCTGCTCTAATCGCAATCGCAAATCGCAATCACAAATCACAGGATCACAATCACAAATGTTCCTCCGACTTGCATTGCTTTGATCGCTTCCGATGTTGCAATGTGATGTGGTCCCCACCACCAATCACTAATCGCACATCGCAATTGTAAAGTGCAAAGGTCATAAACCTTTTGGCCGCTGAAATGCCGATCGCTGATTGACTTACGGATGTGATGAGGCTTTCAAATGAATTTCATAGAATTTGAAGTTTGGTTTTATTGGTCGGTTTAATAGTTTTTCATTGTAACCGCGTTTTATAAAAGGGAAAGAGCCCAAAGGATTTTTTAATGAATTTTTATGTATTAAGACGCTATTTGAAAACATAAGTGCTGTGTAGAAAAGAAAAGCCGGTAGGCTAGTTAAACACAACAAGTTTGTAAGCACTGTATGTGCATATTTGAGGACAGAGAAGTTTGTGAGCACTGTTGTTTTACAGTCCACTATTATACTTTGTAAATATCTCTCAAGGAGGAAGAATCAGATTGCTGATTTTGTATTTCTTTTATTCTTTTATGAATTAAGAAAACTTGTCCTAAATTGTTTCTGTTCATTCTGCAAATTGAGTTTGAAAAATCTATGTTGTTAATGGAATCTCCATTCTCTCTTGTTGTTTTGAAGTGATCAGAAACTTCGACATGGTATCAGAACTAGTCTAGGCACTCGGTGAGACAAAACAGAGTTTGTTTTTTCCACTACAGGAGCTGTAAGAAGCATTTTGAGCAGATTTTTTTTCTCCAGCAGAGAAATTTTCTTGCTTGTTTTATTATACAGTCAGTATCTTTTCTTTACTTATGCAGTTAAGGTGGAAAATGATAGAACTGGATTGACAAATCCCCAACTTCCACAGTTCAATGGGAAGAATCATAGTTATTGGTCCATAACTATGAGAGCCTTGTTTGCTTCTCAGGACTTATGGGAGCTAGTTGAAAATGGCTACCCTATACCTGCAAATGCAGTAGCGTTGGCTATTTTAACAACAGTAGAAAGAGACATGTTGAAGAGTAACAAGAATAAGGACTCTAAAGCCCTATTTTATCTCTTTCAATCAGTACATGAGAGTGTTTTCCCACGGATTGCAGCAACAACAAAGTCCAAGGAGTCATGGGATATTCTCAAAATTGCCTATCAAGGCATGGAGAAGGTGAAGACTGCGAAGTTGCAGATGTTGAGGAGAGAATTTGAAACACTCAACATGAAGGAATATGATAGAATAGATTCATTCTTCACTCAAGTTATTGGGTTGATAACCCAAATAAGATCTCATGGTGAAACTCTTGAAGAAAGAAGGATTTTAGAGAAGATCTTGAGAAGTTTACCCTCAAGGCTTGAAGCTATTGTGGTAGCAATAGAAGAGACAAAGGATCTCTCACAGTTCACTATAGATGAAATGAGTGCTTCTCTGATGTCTCATGAACATAGACTGAGTAGAGGAACAAATTCCTCTTTGGAGCAAACATTCAAGACTCAGATGTCATTTGGCCGAGGTAGAGGTCGAGGCAGAGCAAATAACAGAGGTCGAGAAAGAAGCTAAAATAGAGGTAGAAATAATCTTGCTAGCACAAGTAGAAGGAGCTGCAGTCAAAACCAAGATGAAGGTTCAAGCAAACAGCAAGCTCATGGAGAAAGGTATGACAAATCCCAAGTCCAATGTCATTATTGCAAGAAATTAGGTTATTATGCCAATGAATGTAGGAAAAAGAAAAATGACATTAATAATAGGAAAAATGCTAATTTTGCAAATGAATAAGATAAGAGCCAAAATATTGTGCTGTTAGCATGTAACATTACACAAGACGAACAAGAAGATGTTTGGTTCTTAGACTCAGGTTGTAGTAATTACATGACTGGAAACATTGCAATGTTTACCAATCTGGATGAAAATGTGAAATCTAAGGTAACAACAGGAACTAATAGTAATATATTTGTCAAGGGTAAAGGAAGAGTCAGTATCCTAGCAAGAAATGGAGAACAGAAGATTGTGCCAGATGTATGTAACTATGTACCTGGTCTGAAATGTAATCTTTTGAGCATTGGACAACTCATTAACAAAGGTTACAATGTGTTCTTCAAAGATGATGTGTGTACAATCAAAGACATACCTCCAAGCAAGAAGATCATTTTAGAGGTGCAGATGACCAACAATAGAATGTTTCCTCTCAAACTCAGAGCAGATTTGAAGGAAGGAAGAAATATTGCAGTTGTAACAAAAGAAGTCTTTCAAGAAGAAGTGAAAGATGAAAATAGGTTGTGGCACTTGAGATTTGGATATCTCAATTTCAGAGGCTTGAATTTGTTGCACAGAAAGGGAATGGTAAAGGGATTGCCATTAATTGAGAAGCTGGACAACCTTTTTGAAGGCTGCATCTTGGGCAAAAAACACAGAGAAATCTTTCCAGCAGAAAAGAGTATAAGGGAAAAAGCACCCTTGGAAATTATTCACTTTGATGTGTGTCGACTGATGCAAATACCATCATTTGCTGGAAATAAATATGTTTTAACTTTCATTGATGATTACACTAGAACGAAATGGGTGTATGTGTTAAAACAAAAGAGCGAAGTGTTTGAGAAATTCCGCCACTTCAAAAATATTGTTGAGGAGCAGTGTGGGCACTATATCAACGTGCTCAGAACTGAAAGAGGTGGAGAGTGTATCTCCAAGGACTTTCTATGTTTTTGCAGAGAAAATGGCATACAAAATAAATTCACCACGAGGTATACACCTCAGCAAAACGGTGTTACAGAAAGGAAAAATAGGACCATTTTGGACATGATCAGAAGTATGCTAAAGGAAAAACACTTGCCGCGTGAGTATTTGGCTAAAGCTATCACTTGCACAGTTTACATCTTGAACAGATGCCCAACTAAAGCTGTCATGAATAGAATACTAGAAGAAGCATGGAGTGGATAAAAGCAAACTGTCACTCACACGAGAGTATTCGGCTGTGTAGCATATGCACATGTACCGAATCAGCCAAGGAAGAAGCTTGATAGTAAGGGGGAGATGTGTGTCTTTATTAGCTACTGTGATGAGTCAAAAGATTACAAACTTTATAATCCATCCACCAAGAAATTGATAGTAAGCAGAGATATGCAGTTCTGTGAAGAAGAATCTTGGGATGGAAGTCTAGAAAAGACTATGAATGTGAAGACAACTCTGTCTCACGAAGAAGAAGAAGAAGGAACAACAGTTGTTAACCCTTCTTTGGTGGTTCCCCCTCCACCACCACAAGCTGGAATTCGAACAACCTTGAGAAATCAAGGAAGTGCTACTCCAAGCACATCGCAGGGATATGGAATGCCCTCAAGTTCGAATGAAACTTCAAACACACCAAGAAGACCAAGATTCAAAAATCTGAATGAGATTTATGAACAAGGAGAGGTAAGTAACAATACTGTTTTGAATTCATTATTCGCTTTGTATTGTCATTTTGATGACCCAATTCATTTTGAAGATGTTGTAAATGATGATAAATGGATTGAAGCAATGAATGAAAAAATTGGTGCAATTGAGAAGAGTAAAACATGGGAGTTAGTGGACCTCCCTGAAGGCAAAGATGCCATTGGAGTTAAGTGGGTATATAAGACCAAAAGCAATGCTGAAGGAAAGATCGAAAGGCACAAGGCCATACTTGTTGTTAAAGGCTACAAGTAGCAACAAGGCAGAGACTATGATGAAACCTTTGCACCAGTAGCAAGGATGGAAACAGTCAGAATAGTGTTGTCTATTGCGGCACAACACAAATGGAAGATTTATTAGATGGATGTTAAATCTGCATTACTGAATGGAGTGTTAAAAGAAGATTTTTATGTTGAACAACCTCTAGGCTATGAAGTTGACGGCCAAGAGCATAAAGTATGATGTTTGAAAAAAGCTCTTTATGGGCTAAAGAAAGCTCCAAGAGCATGGTACATCAGGATAGATGCTTACCTGATTGAGAATGGGTTCGAGAAGTGTGATGGTGAAACCACACTCTACATAAAGGAGAATGACGGTAAGATACTTATTCTTGTTTTATATGTAGATGATTTAATTTTTACAGGAAATGATGCTTCTCCATTGCTAATTTTAAAGCAGTCATGAAAAGTGAGTTTGAAATGACTGACTTGGGCTTCTTAAGATATTTTCTTGGAATTAAAGTAGACCAAAGTGAAAATGGTGTTTTCATTTCTCACGCTAAATATGTAGAAGTAGTATTGAAGAGATTCAACATGCAGAACAGCAAGGCAACTGTGACTCCAATAGTGATGGGGTTGAAACTAAGTAGAGAAGATAACAGTAATGATTTTGATCCAAAGTTGTATAAAAGCATAGTTGGCAGCCTTATGTACTTAACTGCAACTAGGCTAGACATTATGCACACTGTTAGCTTAATCTCCATATTCATGGAAAGACTGAAAGAAGCTCATTGGCAAGCAGCCAAGAGAATTCTAAGGTATGTAAATGGAACTAAGGGGTTTGGTATATTATACTACTCTTTTGAAAGTACTATGTTGACAGGTTACACTGACAGTGATTGGGCTGGAAGGGTTGATGATCGGAAGAGAACATCAGGAAATGTGTTTCATTTGGGATCGGGAGCAGTTTCATGGGCTTCCAAGAAGCAACTGATAGTTTCTTTATCCACAGTAGAAGCAGAATATGTGGTAGCAACAGTAGTAGCATGCCAAGCATTATGGCTGAGAAGAGTTCTTAGAGATTTGTGTCATGAACAAGAAAATGGCACAACCATTTACTGTGAAAATAGCTCGACGATAACATTGTCTAAAAATTTTGTTTTTCATAAAAGGACAAAGCACATTGACACCAAGTTTCACTTAATACATGAATTGGTTAATAATGGTGAGATTGTGTTGCAGCACTGCAGAACAGAGGATCAATTTGGAGATATCCTCACAAAGCCACTAGCATAAAAAGGCTTTGATCATTTTAGAGAATGCTTGGGTATGCAGAAAAACCCAGCAATTGAAATTAAGGGGGAGTGTTGGAAATTAATTCCAACTGCTGATATCAATCAGCAGTAATTGCAGAATGATTGAATTTCAGCACATTAATGCCTTAGCAAAGGTGGTTACCGTCCTCCTGTAGAATTATAAAAGGATTGGAAAGCTCGCACATGTGAAGTGCAGAGTAGATAAGAATCAGCCCCTTGATATTTATCTAAGGTGGTAGCCGACTTCTTAGAAGCAGAGTTATGGCTCAGAATCAAAGTCTCGCCAGTAGCACAAAGCTTTGATTACATGTGGAAACAAGCTTTAAAAGCCTTACCAAAATATCGGCAGAGTTAATGTTTGAGGCGGCACAAGTTCACTGCATCACAAGCAGCGATGCGATGCGATGATAGTGCTAACACTATCGCATCACAAAATTTCATAGTTCTTAACTTGTGCACACCGAAGACTTTCAGCGATGTGATGAGGTCCCACCTCAATCGCAATCACGACATCGCAAAGTTAATTGCATGACCATTGCACAACTGTCGATCTCCGATGCGATGTGGACCTTGCTCCAATCGCAATCGCAAATTGCAATCGCGAATCGTAGGATTGCAATCGCAAATGTTCCTCTGACTTGCATTGATTTGATCGCTTCTGATGTTGTGATGTGATGTGGTCCCCACCACCAATCGCTATTCGCACATCGCAATTGTAAAGCACAAAGGTCATAAACCTTTTGGCCACTGAAATGTCGATCGCCGATTGACTTACGGATGCGATGAGGTTTTCAAATGAATTTCATAAAATTTGAAGTTTGGTTTTATTGGTTGGTTTAATAGTTTTTTATTGTAACCGTGCTTTATAAAAGGGAAAGAGCCCGAAGGCTTTTGTAATGCGTTTTTATGTATTAAGACGCTATTTTAAAACATAAGTGCTGTGTAGAAAAGAAAAGCCCACAGGCTAGTAAAACACAACAAGTTTGTAAGCACTGTATGTGCATATTTGAGGACAGAGAAGTTTTCGAGCACTGTTGTTTTACAGTCCACTATTATACTTTGTAAATCCCTCTCAAGGAGGAAGAGTCAGATTGTTGATTTTGTATTTCTTTTATTCTTTTATGAATTAAGAAAAATTGTCCTAAATTGTTTCTATTCATTCTGCAAATTGAGTTTGAAAACTCTGTGTTGTTAAGGGAATCTCCATTCTCTCTTGTTGTTTTGAAGTGATCAGAAACTTTGACACTCCAAACGATTTCTTTGGTAATTTTCACCTTCAGTTCACTCTTAATACACTACGGCAATATCACTTTCAAAGTGATAACATATAATAAAACATGAAATAATATAAAGTGGAGAATAGATGTTCTTACACTACCCATAAATAACAAAAGGGTTCCAAACTCTCGGGCCTAAGCTGATTGCATCACAAAGAAGCTTTATGCATAAGAGTGCATTTCGTAACCTAGAAGGAAGCTTTGATGCATTTGAGTGGATTGCGTAACCTAGAAACAGAGGAAATGTGTCAATTAAGAGTTAAAGATTATAATAATAAAATATAATTATTTACAGGTTTTAATTAATTTTTGTAATTTTTTTTTAATATTAGTTATTTTAATTAGATTATATTTTATTTATAAATATAATTTTATTATAATATAAAATAATATTTAAAATTTAATACCAATAAATATTTATTTTAACTATAGATTTATTAAGTGTGATCCATATTAAAAATATTAAGTTGTGTATAAAATTATAAGGTTTAAATGAATTTATTCTATTATGGACCTATATTATTGTTATAATATGGATAAAACAAGGATCTATGTGACTTTCATTTTTTTTGGTTTGTTCAATTTACATTATAATATAAAGTGATATTTTAAAATTTAATATTAGTAAATATTTATTTTAACTATAGATTTATTAAGGATGATGAATATTAGAAATATCAAGTTGTTTATACGGATAATGAGATTAAAATGACTATATTTTTCAAAAACTTATGTTATTGTTATCCAACTTATGTTATTGTTATCTAACTCGTAATTATATTATAGGTGGATTAAAAACGAGGATTGATGAGAGAGCTATTTTTTTTTTAAATTTTTTTTTTTAATAGTTTATAAATTTTAGTGGATATTCTAATAAAGAGCTTGTTACATAAAATATGATATAATTATATTTACATTCTGGGTTATTTTTTATAGTTTTATTAATTTATTGTTTTCATACATGAAAAATGTAAAATGTGGAAAGTAGACAACAAACAAAAATAACATCACTCTCCACCATAATAAGAGAGGATATGATTTAGTAAATCCTTACAAGAGAAAACCCAATTGAAAGGTGAGGTTGCTTTTCTCTCTCTTTCTTTGAATGGAAATGGATGTAAGTATGAAAGAGTGAAACATGTTGCCCATGGGTTGCTACAATGCATAGAACCTCTCAATTTTCTCTCTTTATAAGCAATCTAAGCTACATTTCTCATCTATGGAACACAATGCACTCAAATAGGCTTGATTATGACACAACCTAATAACCTACTGGTGTTAAATTTTGACTCCTTCAATTCTTAAATAGTGTAGAAAATATAATGGGATTCAAACTGATCTTATAATGTATTAAAACACGATATTGAATCCTTCTACAATTTGCATAAAAAAAACACGATCGCACAATCACATAACAAGTAAGCGAAATAAACAATCGATCGCACAACACAAGATGTATCATGGGAATGCACATTGCCTAAAACCCCATTATCTATATATCGTATAAATTCAACACCATGAAACAATACAATGCTTTTCTCTCACCGAGAAACTCTTACACACTGCCAACTGTCTCACTTTGATTTAGGAAAAATTAGTCAAATACTTACCCAATTCTCAGCCTCTGCTCAACCAGACTTGCTCACACACTCTTGGAGGATGTTTCACCCTATTAAATAAGAAATTCCTTGGAATTGATTGCGCAATGAATTATAGGCTTCCACATGACTCTATAACTGATTTGTACAATTTTCTAATTATAGAACTGATAGTTATCATCCCTTTAACCTCAGTCTCAACTGGGCCTTCCTTAGAACTGACATGCAAGAGTTATTTATAGTGAATTATCAATTAACTGATTGATCACTCATTGTGAATTAAATCAAATTTAATTCACTAGACCTCTCACTTGCTCATTACTTAGTTAGAACTAGTTAAATTTATTTTAACTCAATTTCTTGAGTTAATTAATTACAACTCACAAATTCCCCGATGGGGGTGTCAACTCAGTGATCCAAGTGGGCGGAGGATAGCTGTGGCTGAACCATCCCGAAGCAAAATGAAATTGGCCACATTTACCTCCCACGCTTGATAGGTAATGAGCCTTGGGACCAGTGGACTCATGATAGGAGACATCGAAGTTATGAGCGAAGCAGGCGAGTGGGTGAGCATTTGGAAATTGCAGGAGATGGTGAAAGTTGGCAAGACGGTCCTCCTCGATGTGCAGATGTTGACTCTAAAGCCCTGGCTTGAGCTATCCCGGCAGGACATAGCTTTAAACATATGATATATATGTTTAACACAAAAAGAATAAACCCGAAGTTTTATTTTTAAAACTAAAACTTCGGAAAAGCCCCCGTGCCATCGTGGCCCATCCACTTGGCATCCCACCCGACGCTTCAACCACAATCGAAACCCCGCCGCGACCCCTATTTCCATTATACCATGGGATTAATTAATTATCAGAATTAGTTAATAACCAAACTTTTCCGCCTATTAGACGCCCCTCGGGATACTTAATAAAGTTAAACGAGTTTAAAACCCCGCCGGGCCCGCACGATAAACCCCCACCATCTCCCCGTCCCTTCCACCATCCGATCTCCCCCTCCAAAGATCAACGCTCCACATCAATTCCTCCAGCCGTCCCTTGTCAGAGAATTAACGCGCGGGGGCTTGGTGGTATTGGACTAGTCCTCCGTCCACGTGTCAATGCTCTAATGGAATCGCTGCCCTCTCGTTTAATACCACTCTTGTCCATAAGCGGTGCGGGGATTACCGCTTACCGCCCGGCCCCTGCCACACGTCAGCCTGTACTGATATGACATCATTCCTCGAAAGAATAAAAAATCCCTTTTTAACTTGGAAATAAAACAAATTTTCGTGTTTTTTATGTCATTTTCGTTATTCGAAAGCGACTGCGCCTTCCGCTACGAAATTCAAATTTTCATTGAAATCCACTGTTCTATCCGATTTCGCTCCAGAATTCTACCGGACCAGTGTTGGAGCATCTTCTTGCCACTGCCTGATACCTGTTAAAACCCAGTTTGCCTCCAAGAATAGGTATTTATTCTATTGCACCCCGAACTTCAAAAGAAACTTTGTTTTCCTTGTTTTCCACTGGATTAGTGATTTAATCTTATCGCTAAGATCATTCCCTGAGGTTTAAAACTATGAATTGTTCCCCTGAAACTGCAATTGTGCTAATTTCCTTCATTTAAACGGAAATCGCGCCCCGGCTTGTAAAGAAAACCCAGAAACTTCCATTTTGAACCCACAAGAACCAAAATGGAAGCTCTAGCTGCATTGAATGTAACTCCACTGAATGCCCCTCACAGAGAGTTAGAATATTTTCCCTTAGTGGATAAAGATTTTCAGATTAAAGACTTGCATTTCGATGAAAGTCCTCTTCGAAGTTATTGTCGCTACAGAGACGATTATTCGAAGGGGCAAGATGTCATTGGGTTGTGGGAATCCAATCTCCCGAGATATCTCATCCCCTCAGTCATTTCCTTCCCAGAAATTATCCACTATTGCCATTCTAACTATGATCCCACTCAAAGAGTTGTAATATCCCCTGACCAGACTGTTCTTTTCCCCATTACTCCCCAAGCTATCAATGCAATGCTGCATTTTGAACCAGATCAAGAACTAGCACCTTTGTCTATGGAAGAACTGATTGAAAAGTCTAATCAATTGACCCCAGAAAAATTGAAGTCCATTTGCCAGAATTTCATGTTGCCTGAACATCAACCTAAGGGACCTCCTCCCTATGGTTTTTATTATTTCACTAAGTTGGGAAGGCTCATCCTAAATATGATATCTTTTGTCTTAGGTTTCAATACAAGTGAATATGTTGATGAAATAACCTTGGTTTTGCTGTCTATTTTTACTCCTGGGCAACCTCCTGAAATTAAATATGACTTTGCCTCTTTCATAGCCAATAAGATCCATGACCAGTTCATGATGCTAGATGATGAGAAAGTTTTTAAATATTCCTCAGTTATTTATCATCTCATTATCTTTTATCAATCAGAGAAGTTCCCTTTCCCTGTTAAAAATCTTGATGCCAAGGGGAACCCTAGGTCAGTTATATTTTGGTCTCCCATAATTCATTCTTCCTATGATTCTCCCTATTCCTATACTGAGTTCATCGATCTTTTTGTATATCCTGCAACTACCTTGTTGACAAGAATTCCTCCTCCAAGGCTCAGTAATGAAATCAAGAAGACCTTGCAGCTTTCAAGGACATATAAAGTTAGAGATTGGTATTTATATCAAAACCATTCAGTCATCAGAATCTATGGATGTGAATTGCATCCATTCAACTTACCAAAATATGTGCCCATGAGACTTTTTGCCTTGGAATATTTCAGGCAAATGAATAATTCTGATGTGATTCATTTTTGTAGTGTGAAAAAGAAAGCCCAACTCAGGATTAAAAGTCAATTAGGTCCTTTCATCTGCAACTCTAGGGAGGCTGAGCGAGAAGCATAAAATATACTACAAAGCCATTGCAAGTTCCAAAGAAGTTTTCGTTGGGTTCCTTATGATCCATTTGGTTTTATCTGTGAAAAGAGAATAAAGAACAAGTCATCACCTTACACGCACCACAAGATTCTTGATATAGAACAATATACTAACCAACATGAATGGGTTAAAGGAACACTAGTTGAGGAAGAAAGTGAAGAAGACAAAATGAACAAAATCATGAAAGTTCTTGAGAAGAAGTATGACCTAGAATCTTGTGGTCAAGTGCAGGTACCTCACATTGGCACTTCTTCAGCAGCAAATCTACAACAGAGATTACAGGAAGGCAGTTCATCAGTTGCAACAGAGTCAAAAGGCAAAGGAAAGGAACCTGAAATACAGGTCATTGAAACTTTAGTCATGACAGAGAAACCTCAAACCTCCAGAGCACCTAATCAAAGACAAGTTTCTCCCACTCAGGTAAAGCATCCTGAAGTTTCAGAATTACAAACTCCATCCAATATGGAAATAGGAAAGAAAAGACAGGTTCCAAATACTACTCCTCCCAAAGAGTCCTCAGAGATACATCAAGCCAAAAAACAGAAACCAGATCCACTTCCAGATGTGGAAATCATTGATGAAATGTTTGATGATGGAAGGGAAGACAGTCAACTAACTGGCACAGTTAGTGAAACAAACACATGCCAGAAAGGAAAAGCTTTGCAAAAGCAGTTGAGTACTGAAGTATCTTCTTTTAGGTCACCAAAAACAGATACAGGGGATATAAAAAGAACCTTCATTAATATAAAGGCAAAGAATGATCCATTGAGAATGAAAGTATATGATCAATATTTGAAAATGGCTCCACATAATCAGGAAAGGTTAATGTCAGCATTTCACATTTCACAAGGCAAAATGATGATGAGTCACTTCAAGTCCAAGGTGTCAAAACCCATGACAGCAGCTGATTATATTAAAACAAATTTTGAGGTCCTGGCAAAGGACATTCATCCTTTAGACCAGATAGAGCTGCATAAACAAACTGGGGAAATGGTCTATTCCACTCTTACTGATAAGGCCATGGCAGCCTTAAGGCTGCGAGATTATTTAAATAACACAAGCACCCAATTTCAAATTGAAAAGGCCTCTTCTCAGGCCAAAGATAACAGAATAAAGTCTCTGGAAGACATAATCATCAGCTTGGGTCACAACCCCGAAGATATTAAAAGTATTGAGGCACTGATTAAGAAGAAATATGATGACATAGGTGCACTAAGAAAGCAGCTGAAATTTCCAGCCTCAGGGCATCCCCAGACCCAAGAAGTTTTGAAGGGGAATTTACAAGAAGAGATAATGGAGTTGCTCTTAAAGATGACTGAGCAACTGAGTGAAACAGAGAAAGGATTGGAACAAGCTTTACAGGAAAAGGAAGCTATCATGCAGGCATCCACCACAGAAGCTACTACAACCACAGGTACTACAACAGCAAATCAACAAACAGTGCCAACGCAGGTAAACACTTCTGGTTTAAGTTCTGATGAATTGACAAAAAAAATGGAAAGTTTACAATTAAGAGTCACATAGCTTCAAACCACGAAATTGCAGCTAGAAAATTTGGAGCAGAAATATGATACATCTAAGAAGACAGTTGCTGATAATACCAGGGAAATTAAAAGGTTGGAAAGATTAGTTAAGGCTTTAGAAAAAGATCTTTCATTAGAAAATCCTTTGAAGGAAATAAATGAAATTCTTTGGGGTAATATAATTGAGTTAATAAAAAGTATTTGGCCCTCTATTCAAGCAATTTTTGAACAAAATGACTTGATTAAAGCAGCTCAGGAAGAAATAAATAGAACAAGAGATGAAATAAGAGGTAGACCTGAGCAGGCCAATCAACTTATTCAATTTTTGAACACCCGAACTAAGCAACAGCTTGCAGTATTAGGAATTGAGGACAAGACCGGCACCATTTTGGAGATAAAAATATTTTTCATCAAAAGAACTTTTATGTAGAATTTGGAGAGGAAGTGCTAAGATATTTTGGCTGATATTAATACTTTCAAAGGAAAATTTCAGGTTTTGTTGGACAGTGGGTTACCCAGTCCTATGCTCTCAGAGGACCAGATAATGGACTTGGAAACCTATGTCAAGAAAATAGATATCCATGCTCATAATTCAGCTACTCATTCTATCAATATGCCAGAAACAACGTTGCCAACAGGAAGAAATCTCTATGACAGGTTGAAGAATTTATTTCACCTTGAACATGAAATAAAGTATTTGTTCCCTGATCAGCCCACTTTTTACAAACTCACAGAGGCTGATGAAATGTTGAGGAAACTTAAAAGAACCGTAATAGCACCAGATCAATGGTGGAATGACCTATTTGAAATTTTATGAAATTTATCTCCAGGTTGAGAATTTTATCTTTTTATTATGAAAAGGATAAATAGTAAGAACAGGTTAAAGAGTATCAGTCAAACAGGTTAAAGAGTATCCGTAAAGACAAAGAGTATCAAACAATCAAAGAAATTACTCCAAGGGATAGCATCAAGCCCTATTTCAGCACTTACCTCCAACACATCAGCAAAATGAGGAAACAACACACCAGCAATTACATTTTATTCTATCTACGAGACCATTTGTCTCCTTTTTTATTGTAACTTACTTGTCAATCACCCTAAATTGAGGGCTAGGTTAGTGTAAGATATTTTCAATTATTTTTTGTATAAATAAACCCTCAAAGAGAGTATTGAGGGTGGATTCTATTACTTTGCTGTAACATTGAGATTTTAGGAATAAAAGCATTTTGGAGAAGTTTATTTGTGGCTTACTGGATGACAATTTGAAGCTCAGGACTTTTTGCAGGATTCATGTGTCGGACTGCAGTTCAATAAGTCTTTCTACCCTATGTCTTAAGTTTTATATCAGTTTATAATATTATTATGTCCATTTCTGAATAATTTACATAAAGGATTGAATCAGAATTTACTTAATTGTACTCTGATTTCAGATGTGATTGTTCTTAATGTTTTCCTCTAAATTGGTTATAAGCACAAATTCTTAAATGCTCTTGCTTTGCTAATTTAAACATTCTTGATTACTATAATAAAGAATTCTTCATTGCTCTTTGTTTGTAGTCATCTCATTTCTTTCTTTTGAATATGGTGAAAGATTCTTAGCTGCCTTTCATCCCTTCAAAATCATCCCATCCACTTTAAATTTTAAGGATTGTTCTCTGTCTGGCTATCTTGCCCTGCAAAGCCATCTTGTGTGTAGAATAGAAATCCAGTAAAGCCATCCTTTGACTCCATAGCCCAATGGACTAAAAATCTTCAACCTTGCCCCTAGTTTACGGATTCCACCATTTTCAAACAAATTCTTGGACTTATAACTAGCCTAAAACCTTCTAAGAACAAAGATAAATTATAAAGAGAGAGCCCTCTCTGGATGCAGATTGGCTAGATTCTGCATCTGAAGGTTGGTTTGTGGTTACCTCGGGTATACTTTCCTCTTCCACAACTTCAAGGAAAACCTGAGAGGTAACATAGTGGCGACTCCACTGGGGACTTGAATCATTTTTATTGTTAATATTGTTCACTTATAAGCTATAGACAGAGTCTGAAGATCAGCCAGGAAGCCTTTGAAATGCTATTGCCTTGCAATTGCATAGTAAATAAATGCTGCTTCAGTCTATCTCTGATTTAGCTTATACTTTGAACCTTAGTTTCAAAATGTTTAATCAGACTCTCTAGTTCAATAATTCTTTGAGAAAATTTTAATCAGAAATCATTATTTCTTGAAGTATTTGTAGAAGTTGTATTTATTTTTCAATTAAAACCAAAAATCCAAAAACACTTAGTCTAGGAAAACTGGCTTCAGAAAGGATTCATCATACTAGGTCAAATCCTGACCCTAATCCACCACCAATATTTGAAAATCAAAATCTGATTCCTAGGATTCTTAGAAGACAAGGAAGTCAAGAAAGTTCTGAAAGAGGAAGTCAAGAGAGTTCTGGAAGTTCCAAACCTCTTTCTAGATCACAGTCCTGTCCGGTCAAGATAATTTATTTTGACGAAATTCCTTTTGATGAACGATTTGAAACATCCTTATTTGTGAATTTTTCTGAAACCGAATTATCCAGATTAGTTCCAGATCCATTATTTTTTGAAGATTTTCAATTCAGATTTGTTTCATATCATCTTGACAGACAGTTACAAGACTCCATTCAATCTGAACAAACCTTTGAAGAAAGTTCAAACATCTCTGTAATTATCGAAGCTTCCCCAAGTTCAGCTACTTTTTCTCAAGCTCTTCAAATACCAGTCATCCCTTCTTCTCCTCCACCTAGTCCACCCTCACCTGTCGTTCCATTACCCCTTCCAATGGCCAATCGATATTCCCCTTTAAGGTTGCCAGCCAACCCTGCTGCTTTGCCTCAAGATTATCAGAGTAAGATCACCCCTTTTGACAGTTCAGGAACTTACACAGCTCAACAACATACCAAAAGGATGACTGATTACTTTGAGTTCTATGAAATTGATACTGATGATGTCCGAATGAGAATTTTTGTTCAGAGTCTTACTGGGGAAGTTAGGACATGGTTTAGGGCTCTTGCTCCAGATAGTATTGTTGATTTACCAGCTTTGTATAGGTCGTTTTTGAATAGATGGGAGAAGAAGAAAGACCCTCTTCAGATCTTATCTGAATTTGAAAAATTAAGAAGAAGACCTAACGAAACAGTACAAGATTACATCATTAGATTCAATGAAGCATATAATGCTATTCCCTAGAACCTCAGACCCCCACCTGACTCTGTATTGGTTAAATTTCCAGATGGTTTTGACTCTGACATACCTTATTCACTCAGGGAAAGAGCTCCCCAAACATTAGAGAAAATGCAAAGCATAGTGGTTAGTGTGGAAGAAAATCTGATAGAAAAACGAGCCAGAGCTAGGGCAGAAAGAAGAATGCCTCTGAATGAAGAACCTTCAGCTTTTGAAAAGAAGCTGGATGCAATCATTAAAGGTATGGAAAGATTAGGAGATAGAGTGGAGACAATTGAAAGAAAGTCTACTAGTGATAATCAAAATGTTGTGAGAAACCCAAAATTTAGGAGAAATCAGAACCAAAACATTGGGAAGAATGTCCTTGACCAAAATATCAGGCCACCTTTCCAAGAAAACTTTGTTGAAGGTTCAACTTCTGAAGAACCTACCGAGGATGCCGAAATAAATAATGTGAATGAAAAACAAAACGAACCAGAAATCTTCCTATCCCAGGATGATCAGGAGAATCACATCCTTGAAACATTTCAAACTCATTCAGGAGAGACTTTTGATTTCAAAGAAGGCTATGACACAGCAATTTATGAGGTTCATAAACAGTATAATTTGAGAAGCAGACGGATTGATGTGCCAGAGAATAGCAGACAGAAAAATGAAAAACAAAATGTCAAAGGTAAAGTTAACATTCCCCCGTACAAAACATTCCCCAAGTACAAATCCTGTCTAGGATAACTCCCAACCCTTCAAATCCAATAATTGAAGATGTCTCTGACAACCAACCAAACAATAAAAAACAATCTAATACTTTTCCTCCTGTAGGAAATGTAGAAGAAACAGTAGAAGTTAACTCAGAAACACCTTCAAATCAAAATTTCACTCACGAAAAAGAGAAAAATGTTGAAGACCCAAAAAACAGAGAAAACCCAACTGTGCAAAACACTAAAACTCAAACAGAAAAACCTTTCAATCTAGAGGCTGAAATAGGCAAACTAAAGATAGCTGTTCCTTTATCCGAATTGGCTAAACATGATGTCTATAGAAGTCAAATTAGCAAATCTCTAAACATTAACATTACTGGATTGGATGATTCAGTAAATATTCTTGATGATCAACCCAAACTCATTTTTGGCCCCGAGGTAAATGGAAAACCAGAAAGTGGAGGAACCCCTCCATTTTATGTAAGCCTAAATGTTCATGACAAGATACTCCATAATGCAATGCTTGATTCTGGAGCATCTCACAATTTGATGCCAAAAGCAGTGATGGAAAGATTAAATTTAGACATTACCAGACCATATAAAGATTTGTTTTCTTTTGATTCTAGTCAGGTAAAATGTCTAGGTTTGATTAAAGACTTGTGTGTTACTTTGGTACAATACCCTGCGAAGTCTGTTTTGATGGATATAGTAGTGGCTGATATCCCTCCTAAATATGGTATGTTGTTATCTAGATCTTGGGGTGCTAAACTTGGAGGATCTATTCAACTAGACATGTCATATGCCACTATTTCAGTATTTGGTCAGCCTAAAAGATTATATAGAGAAACATTGATGAAGTACTTGGTGAGTAGCCATGAAAAGCCTGAAAACTTCCCGGTCTATTCTATACATTCTGACATGGACTCTTTTATTCTATACAATGCTGAATTGGACCTTCCTACTGAAATAGAAGCTCCAGAATTGGAAACTATAAACAAAACTACTGTTAAAATTGAAGAGATTTCTGAAAACAACGAAACACCAGATGATCAAGAAATACCAGAAAAATCTAAACAACTAGCTCCTGTCAAGAAACATTTTAAAACAATTGATGAGGATTATGAACATGAAATTCTGTGGCATTTAGAATTTGATGGCTCAGTAAACAAATTAGGAGCAGGAGCTGGGATTTGGTTGCATAATGTTGAAAATAATCATGCTGAGGGTCATGCTTATAGGTTGAATTTCAAATGCACTAATAACATGGCAGAGTATGAAGCTCTTTTGTTAGGGCTTAAACATGTCAAGAAGTTAGGAGCTATTAGGGTATCAATCATAGGAGATTCCGAGCTGATTATTCAACAAATTAAAGGAGAATGTTCAACAAAAGACATGAGACTGAAACAATACAGAGAAACAGTTGTGGAAATTCTTAACACCTTTCTACAAGCTCAACTTGCCAAGATTCCCAGGAAACAAAATTTGCATGCTCACAGTTTAGCAATGTTTGATAGTACATGTAAGTTACCTTTTGATCCTAATCATCAGTTTTCAGCTGAGATTAGACATAGGCCTGCTATACCAGACAATATTTTGAATTGGCAAGTATTTGTAAATAATAATCAAATCAATAGTTTTTTGACACTTCAAAATGAGTTTTCTAACTGTAATATAGATGAAGACATAACTATTGATGAATTTGATCAAGAAAAAGAACAAAAAATAGAAATTTCGAGAGAAAATGCAATTCATATGCTGCACCCAACCACATTCAAAGAAAAAGACATGCAGAATTTGAAACACATGGAATCTGATGAGATCATAGAAGATGAGACCGAAATCATCAATTTAAAAGATAATTATTTTCCCAAAGGATTAACTCCTTTGGAAGATCTTTTTGACTCAAATGATATTCCATTTAGACCTAAAATGGAACCTGTTAAGGCTGATATTGAAGAATGCAACTTAGGAACTCCAGAAAATCCCAAAATGGTTAAACTATCCAAATCTCTACCAGAAGATCAAAAGGTTAAATATGTTAAACTCTTAAAGGAATTCCAGGATGTTTTTGCCTGGAGTTATGAAGATCTGAAATCTTATGATACATCCATCATTCAACACACTATACCTTTGAAACCAAATCAGAAACCTTTCAAACAAAAGCTTAGAAGAATAAATCCTGTTTTATTACCCTCAATTGAAAAGGAAATTAAAAGAATGTTTGAAGCAGGGATTATAGCTCCTATCAGATTCTCAGAATGGGTTTCTAACCTGGTACCAACAAGGAAGAAGATTGGGGAAATTAGACTGTGTGTCGATCTAAGAAATTTGAATAAAGTTTCTTTAAAAGATAACTATCCTTTACCAAAAATGGACCATATTCTACAGAGGGTAGTAGGATCTTCTAGGATATCTCTACTGGATGGATTTTCAGGGTATAACCAGATTCTGGTTCATCCTGTTGATCAAGATAAAACAACATTTACAACACCATGGGGTACGTTTAAATATGTCAAAATGCCATTTGGACTCAAGAATGCAGGAGCTACATTTCAAAGAGCAATGGACATTGCTTTTGCTAAAGAAATACATGATTTTCTGGTAATTTATCTAGATGATTTAACAGTTTTTTCCAAAACTGATCAGCAACACTTAGATCATCTAAGGCAAGTGTTTATAAAGTGCAGAAAATATGGTATTTCCTTAAATCCTAAAAAGTCATTGTTTGGTTTGGAAGAAGGAAAGCTCTTAGGTCATATCATTTCTAAAGATGGCATTAGGATTGATCCAGAAAGAATACAAGCAATTTTGCAGATACCTCATCCTAGAAACATAAAAGAATTGCAAGCATTCATAGGAAAAATTAATTTCTTGAGAAGATTTATTTCTAGTTTAGCTGAATTACTTAGATTGCTTACTAACATGTTGAGGAAAGATTCAAGCATTTACTGGACTGTAGAAGCCAAGCAATCATTTGAGGAAATTAAAATGGCTTTAACAAGAACACCAGTTCTTACCAGTCCCAAATTTGACAGAGATTTCATTATTTTTTCATTCGCTTCTAAACATACAATTGCAGCTGTTTTATTACAAAAAGATGACCAGGGATGTGAAAAACCAATTGCCTTTTTGAGTAAAGCACTTAGAGATGCATCTTTGAAATACAATATCATGGAGAAACAGGATTTTGCATTGGTAAAAGCAATTAAATATTTCATAGTTTACATATTATATTCTCATGTGATAGCTTATGTGCCTAATGTTGTAGTTAAAGACATCTTGACTCAAGATGGCATTGAAGGTAAAAGAGGTAAGTGGATAGCTACCATTTTGGAATATGATATTGAAATTAAACCAACAAAACTCATAAAAGGTCAAGGTTTGGCACAACTCATGACTGAAACTAATTACCAAGCCTTAGACATTAACGAACTGGATGACAAGTAGGAGATGGCGACTCCACAGATCAGTCAAGCTTTCTTAGATTCACCCTGGTACACTGATATCATTCATGTTTTATTAAACCTGCAAGCTCCTCCAGGGTTGTCCAGAACAAAACAAAGATTTTTGAAAATGACATCATTAAAATATTGTATTTTAGATGGCACTTTATTTTGGAAAAATCATGAAGGAATCTTATTGAATTGTCTATTGAAAGATGAAGCTGATAGAGTTCTTAATGAATTTCATGCAGGGGATTGTGGTGGACATCTCTACTGGAAATCAACTGCAGACAAAATCTTAAGGGCTGTTTTTTATTGGCCAACCTTATTTTCTGATGTTAAGAAATTTGTAACATCTTGTCATAAATGTCAGATATTTGAGGGTAAAAGAAAGTTGTTACCTTTACCATTAAGACCAATTTCCACAGAAAGACCTTTTCAACAATGGGGATTAGATTTTATTGGAGAAATTCATCCTTCTTCCTCTGGGCAACACAGATGGATTTTAACTGCCACAGATTACTTTACCAAATGGATTGAAGCTATCCCATGTAGACAGGCAAATGATTCTGTGATTATAGGGTTTTTAGAAACCAATATACTTTCAAGATTTGGCTGTCCAGAAAAGATTATAACAGATAATGCTGCTGCATTTAAGTCAAAGAAAATGATTAGTTTCTGCAATAAATATCATATTACTTTAGGCCATTCAACAGCCTATTACCCTCAGGGTAATGGACTTGCAGAATCCTCCAATAAAAGCCTTATTAATATCATCAAAAAGTTATTGGAAGAAAATAAAAAGAATTGGCATAAGAAACTGACCAATGCATTGTGGGCAGACAGACTTACAACTAAGAAATCAATTGGGACTAGTCCATATGAGTTAGTTTATGGCATTGAAGCAAGATTCCCATCATCTTTAGGAGTTCCTGTTATGAAATTACTTCAAGAGGCTCAAGTGGAACCAAATGACATTCAGAGAAGAATTAATCAAACAATCCACTTGCAGCAAACCAGAGAAGAAGTATACCAACGATCTCAAGTCTTGCAGGAAAAGTTAAAGAAGATGTTTGACAGAAGAACAAAGGCAGAAGATTTCCAACTAGGAGATAAAGTCCTAAGATGGGATTCTAGAAGAGAAGAAAAAGGGAAACATGGGAAATTTGATTTCTTGTAGAAAGGGCCTTATATCATTCATGCCTTGCAGGGAAACAACACATACTTTTTGAAGAATTTGGACAATTCAGAAGCTGAGGAAGGACCAGTCAATGGTCGAATGCTAAAGCATTATTTTGATCCTATTTACTAGGATGTTTTGATTTTTCTAACTTGTACATAATATATCATTTTCTAATGTAGTTTTGAGTGGATGGTGACTTTTTGAAGTTGAAGCCTGAAGTGAAGGCCCTAAGCTTCAAAAGTTTCACTATCATATGTACAATAAAGCTACCAGAAGAAGGAGATTACATAGTTCAGTTTGAAGACATGTTTAGGCATCTGATCTGTTGTTCTTGACTTTTCACAAGGAAAAGCCATCCCCAAGTGGAGCCAGTGTTAGACTCCTATACCAATAGGTGTCATTTTTCATGATTGTCTTGATTGAACTATGGAATATGTTAAAACCTTTTTCTTGAGCAAATGGTGTTCCATATTCTTGAAAAAAAACCAAAAAATCAAAAAATTTAAAAAATGTAAAGAGGGTATACCCTAAAAGAAAGATCAAAGGGTAAGAAAAATAAATTGGTCAAGAAAATGAAAGAAATGAACCCCAAGCAAAAAATAGACCAAGGAAAGTGTGCAAATCCAAATGCCACTAATATTTCATTTTTGTAATAAAGCAATTGTGTGTAGCTTGTCAAACTTTTGCCACAATTTATGAAGAGTCAAACTGTTTAAACTTGACTCATTCATGTTTCAATTTCATGTTGTAGAATAGAGAATAAGTATCTGACCAAACAGTTTAATCTTGGCAGATAAGTAGATAGGTAGAGTTAATAAAAGGTGCTCAACAGTTTAATCTAAGCCCTTGGATGTAATAAGGGTAGAATTAGATAGATTTGTCATGTAAAAGAAAAGAAGATTGATAAGGGTTTTGCAAGTCCAAATGCACCCTAATAAAGAAAAGGAAATGGTAGTGTCAAGTAGATAGGGTAGGTAGATGGTGTTGCAAAGTTTCATATGATGAATGATGGTGCTGAATATGTTTAATCCTTTACCTTCATCACAAGTACTCAAGCAGAAAATGCACTGAAGAATTCACAGAAAGCAAAATCAAAATCATTAACTTCCCACATCACTTTTTCCCTAAGTTTTTACTAATTTCCCCAAAGTGCTAAGGTATTTGGATATCAAAGGGGCTCAAAGCATTTCCTTGACTTTTGCAGGGACTGGACCCTCGGCCTGATGATCAAAAAAGACCTAAGTACTTGAAGTTATCCATTATCATTCACTTTCAATCTTTTCCTAAGTAAAATCCCATTTTGCTTAGGAAAATCATGCAAACTTCCATAAAAATCCCTCAAAATAACTTACTATTCTAAGTTTAAGTGTTGAAGATGATATATTGTAATTTACTTCAGAAATTGTCACTTTATTAGATGTGCAAAGTATTTTGAGTTCCCTTGTCCCTTTGTCATATTAATGTTTAACTCTAGTTATTAAATCCCTAGTGAAAATCCTTTATCCTAAGTATATAACTCCTTTTATATAAATATCCAAAAAACCCATCTTATTATAGAGTTTAGCCAAAGTATTTATTTCCCAATTAATCAGTAAAAACCCACATTATATGCGCCCTTTGGTTAAAATATGTCATTATATAGTACTCCCGCCCCTATGATAAGTTAATTACATTGGTTAATTTATCATATAATAAAAAAAACATATATGAGAAAAGCTTTAAACATATGATATATATGTTTAACACAAAAAGAATAAACCCGAAGTTTTATTTTTAAAACTAAAACTTCGGAAAAGCCCCCGTGCCATCGTGGCCCATCCACTTGGCATCCCACCCGACGCTTCAACCACAATCGAAACCCCGCCGCGACCCCTATTTCCATTATACCATGGGATTAATTAATTATCAGAATTAGTTAATAACCAAACTTTTCCGCCTATTAGACGCCCCTCGGGATACTTAATAAAGTTAAACGAGTTTAAAACCCCGCCGGGCCCGCACGATAAACCCCCACCATCTCCCCGTCCCTTCCACCATCCGATCTCCCCCTCCAAAGATCAACGCTCCACATCAATTCCTCCAGCCGTCCCTTGTCAGAGAATTAACGCGCGGGGGCTTGGTGGTATTGGACTAGTCCTCCGTCCACGTGTCAATGCTCTAATGGAATCGCTGCCCTCTCGTTTAATACCACTCTTGTCCATAAGCGGTGCGGGGATTACCGCTTACCGCCCGGCCCCTGCCACACGTCAGCCTGTACTGATATGACATCATTCCTCGAAAGAATAAAAAATCCCTTTTTAACTTGGAAATAAAACAAATTTTCGTGTTTTTTATGTCATTTTCGTTATTCGAAAGCGACTGCGCCTTCCGCTACGAAATTCAAATTTTCATTGAAATCCACTGTTCTATCCGATTTCGCTCCAGAATTCTACCGGACCAGTGTTGGAGCATCTTCTTGCCACTGCCTGATACCTGTTAAAACCCAGTTTGCCTCCAAGAATAGGTATTTATTCTATTGCACCCCGAACTTCAAAAGAAACTTTGTTTTCCTTGTTTTCCACTGGATTAGTGATTTAATCTTATCGCTAAGATCATTCCCTGAGGTTTAAAACTATGAATTGTTCCCCTGAAACTGCAATTGTGCTAATTTCCTTCATTTAAACGGAAATCGTGCCCCGGCTTGTAAAGAAAACCCAGAAACTTCCATTTTGAACCCACAAGAACCAAAATGGAAGCTCCAGCTGCATTGAATGTAACTCCACTGAATGCCCCTCACAGAGAGTTAGAATATTTTCCCTTAGTGGATAAATATTTTCAGATTAAAGACTTGCATTTTGATGAAAGTCCTCTTCGAAGTTATTGTCGCTGCAGAGACGATTATTCGAAGGGGCAAGATGTCATTGGGTTGTGGGAATCCAATCTCCCGAGATATCTCATCCCCTCAGTCATTACTTTCCCAGAAATTATCCACTATTGCCATTCTAACTATGATCCCACTCAAAGAGCTGTAATATCCCCTGACCAGAGTGTTCTGTTCCCCATTACTCCCCAAGCTATCAATGCAATGCTGCATTTTGAACCAGATCAAGAACTAGCACCTTTGTCTATGGAAGAACTGATTGAAAAGTCTAATCAATTGACCCCAGAAAAATTGGAGTCCATTTGCCAGAATTTTATGTTGCCTGAACATCAACCTAAGGGACCTCCTCCCTATGGTTTTTATTATTTCACTGAATTGGAAAGGCTCATCCTAAATATGATATCTTTTGTCTTAGGTTTCAATACAAGTGAATATGTTGATGAAATAACCTTGGTTTTGCTGTCTATCTTTACTCCTGGGCAACCTCCTGAAGTTAAATATGACTTTGCCTCTTTCATAGCCAATAAGATCCATGACCAGTTCATGAGGCTAGATGATGAGAAAGTTTTTAAATATTCCTCAGTTATTTATCATCTCATTATCTTTTATCAATCAGAGAAGTTCCCTTTCCCTGTTAAAAAGCTTGATGCCAAGGGAAACCCTAGGTCAGTTATATTTTGGTCTCACATAATTCATTCTTCCTATGATTCTCCCTATTCCTATATTGAGTTCATCGATCTTTTTGTATATCCTGCAACTACCTTGTTGACATGAATTCCTCCTCCAAGGCTCAGTAATGAAATCAAGAAGACCTTGCAGCTTTCAAGGACATATAAAGTTGGAGATTGGTATTTATATCAAAACCATTCAGTCATCAGAATCTATGGATGTGAATTGCATCCATTCAAGTTGCCAAAATATGTGCCCATGAGACTTTTTGCCTTGGAATATTTCAGGCAAATGAATAATTCTGATATGATTCATTTTTGTAGTGTGAAAAAGAAAGCCCAACTCAGGATTAAAAGTCAATTAGGTCCTTTCATCTGCAACTCTAGGGAGGCTGAGCGAGAAGCATAAAATATACTACAAAGCCATTGCAAGTTCCAAAGAAGTTTTCGTTGGGTTCCTTATGATCCATTTGGTTTTATCTGTGAAAAGAGAATAAAGAACAAGTCATCACCTTACACGCACCACAAGATTCTTGATATAGAACAATATACTAACCAACATGAATGGGTTAAAGGAACACTAGTTGAGGAAGAAAGTGAAGAAGACAAAATGAACAAAATCATGAAAGTTCTTGAGAAGAAGTATGACCTAGAATCTTGTGGTCAAGTGCAGGTACCTCACATTGGCACTTCTTCAGCAGCAAATCTACAACAGAGATTACAGGAAGGCAGTTCATCAGTTGCAACAGAGTCAAAAGGCAAAGGAAAGGAACCTGAAATACAGGTCATTGAAACTTTAGTCATGGCAGAGAAACCTCAAACCTCCAGAGCACCTGATCAAACACAAGTTTCTCCCAC
This sequence comes from Pinus albicaulis, assembly GCA_034641835.2. Classification (NCBI taxonomy): domain Eukaryota; kingdom Viridiplantae; phylum Streptophyta; class Pinopsida; order Pinales; family Pinaceae; genus Pinus; species Pinus albicaulis. The sequence goes on along the minus strand of CM076577.1, from coordinate 158,779,743 downwards.
TCAGGTAAAACATCCTGAAGTTTCAGAATTACAAACTCCATCCAATATGGAAATAGGAAAGAAAAGACAGGTTCCAAATACTACTCCTCCCAAAGAGTCCTCAGAGATACATCAAGCCAAAAAACAGAAACCAGATCCACTTCCAGATGTGGAAATCATTGATGAAATGTTTGATGATGGAAGGGAAGACAGTCAACTAACTGGCACAGTTAGTGAAACAAACACATGCCAGAAAGGAAAAGCTTTGCAAAAGCAGTTGAGTACTGAAGTATCTTCTTTTAGGTCACCAAAAACAGATACAGGGGATATAAAAAGAACCTTCATTAATATAAAGGCAAAGAATGATCCATTGAGAATGAAAGTATATGATCAATATTTGAAAATGGCTCCACATAATCAGGAAAGGTTAATGTCAGCATTTCACATTTCACAAGGCAAAATGATGATGAGTCACTTCAAGTCCAAGGTGTCAAAACCCATGACAGCAGCTGATTATATTAAAACAAATTTTGAGGTCCTGGCAAAGGACATTCATCCTTTAGACCAGATAGAGCTGCATAAACAAACTGGGGAAATGGTCTATTCCACTCTTACTGATAAGGCCATGGCAGCCCTAAGGCTGCAAGATTCTTTAAATAACACAAGCACCCAATTGCAAATTGAAAAGGCCTCTTCTCAAGCCAAAGATAACAGAATAAAGTCTCTGGAAGACATAATCATCAGCTTGGGTCACAATCCCAAAAATATTAAAAGTATTGAGGCACTGATTAAGAAGAAAGATGATGACATAGCTGCACTAAGAAAGCAATTGAAATTGCCAGCCTCAAGGCATCCCCAGACCCAAGAAGTTTTGAAGGGGAATTCACAAGAAGAGATAATGGAGTTGCTCTTAAAGATGACTGAGCGACTAGGTGAAACAGAGAAAGGATTGGAACAAGCTTTACAGGAAAAAGAAGCTATCATGCAAGCATCCACCACAGAAGCTACTACAACCACAGGTACTACAACAGCAAAGCAACAAACAGTGCCAGCGCAGGTGAACACTTCTGGTTTAAGTTCTGATGAATTGACAAAACAAATGGAAAGTTTACAATTAAGAGTCACAGAACTTCAAACCACGAAATTGCAGTTAGAAAATTTGGAGCAGAAATATGATACATCTAAGAAGACAGTTGCTGATAATACTAGGGAAATTAAAAGGTTGGAAAGATTAGTTAAGGCTTTAGAAAAATATCTTTCATTAGAAAAGCCTTTGAAGGAAATAAATGAAATTCTTTGGGGTAATATAATTGAATTAATAAAAAGTATTTGGCCCTCTGTTCAAGCAATTTTTGAACAAAATGACTTGATTAAAGTAGCTCAGGAAGAAATAAACAAAACAAGAGATGAATTAAGAGGCAGACCTGAGCAGGCCAATCAACTTATTCAATTTTTGAACACCCGGACTAAGCAACAGCTTGCAGTATTAGGAATTGAGGACAGGACCGGCACCATTTTGGAGATAAAAAGAGTTTTCATCAAAAGAACTTTTATGCAGAATTTGGAAAGGAAGTGCTTAGATATTTTGGCTGATATTAATACTTTCAGAGGAAAATTTCAGGTTTTGTTAGACAGTGGGTTACCCAGTCCTATGCTCTCAGAGGACCAGATAATGGACCTGGAAACCTATGTCAAGAAAATAGATATCCATGCTCGTAATACAGCTGCTCATTCTATCAGTTTTTCAGAAGCAACGTTGCCAACAGGAAGAAATCTCTATGACAGGCTGAAGAATTTATTTCATCTTGAACATGAAATAAAGTATTTGTTCCCTGATCAGCCCACTTTTTACAAACTCACAGAGGCTGATGAAACGTTGAGGAAACTTAAAAGAACCGTAATAGCAGAAGATCAATGGTGGAATGACTTATTGGAAATTTTATGAAATTTATCTTCAGGTTGAGAATTTTATCTTTTTACTATCATGTAAAGGATAAATAGTCAAACAGGTTAAAGAGTATCAGTCGAACAGGTTAAAGAGTATCTGTAAAAGACAAAGAGTATCAAACAAGCAAAGAAATTACTCCAAGGGACAGCATCGAGCCCTATTTCAGCACTTACCTCCAGCACATCCACAAAATGAGGAAACAGCACATCAGCAGTTACATTTTATTCTATCTACGAGACCATCTGTCTCCTTTTTAGTGTAACTTATTTGTTAGTCACCCTAAATTAAGGGCTAGGTTAGTGTAAGATATTTTCAATCATTTTTTGTATAAATAAACCCTCAAAGAGAGTATTGAGGGTGGATTCTATTACTTGGCTGTGACATTGAAGTTTTTGGAATAAAAAGCGTTTTGGAGAAATTTATTTGTGGCCTACTGGATGAAAATTTGAAGCTCGGGACTTTTTGCAGGATTCATGTGTCGGACTGCAGTTCAATAAGTCTTTCTATCCTATGTCTTAAGTTTTATATCTGTTTATTATATCATTATGTCCATTTCTGAATAATTTACATAAAGGATTGAATCAGAATTTACGTAATTGTACTCTGATTTCAGATGTGATTATTCTTAATGTTTTCCTCTAAATTGGTTATAAGCACAAATTCTTAAATTCTCTTGCTTTACTAATTTAAACATTCTTGATTACTATAATAAAGAATTCTTCACTGCTCTTTGTTTGTAATCATCTCATTTCTTTCTTTTGAACATGGTGAAAGATTCTTAACTGCCTTTCATCCCTTCAAAATCATTCCATCCACTTTAAATTTAAGGATTGTCCTCTGTCTGGCTATCTTGCCCTGCAAAGCCATCTTGTGTGTAGAATAGAAATCTAGTAAAGCCATCCTTTGACTCCATAGCCCAATGGACTGAAAATCTTCAACCTTGCCCCTAGTTTGCGGATTCCACCATTTTTCAAAAAAAACTCTTGGATCTATAACAGCCTAAAACCTTCTAAGAACAAAGAAAAATCATAAAGAGAGAGCCCTCTCTGGATGCATATTGGCTAGATTCTGCATCTGCAGGTTGGTTTGTGGTTACCTCGGGTATACTTTCCTTTTCCACAACTTCAAGGAAAACCTGAGTGATAACATAGTGGCGACTCCACTAGGGACCTGAATCATTTTTATTGTTAATATTGTTCACTTATAAGCTATAGACAGAGTCTGAAGATCAGCCAGGAAGCCTTTGAAATGCTATTGCCTTGCAATTGCATAGTAAATAAATGCTGCTTCAGTCTATCTCTGATTTAGCTTATACTTTGAACCTTAGTTTCAAAATGTTTAATCAGACTCTCTAGTTCAATAATTCTTTGAGAAAATTTTAATCAGAAATCATTATTTCTTGAAGTATTTGTAGAAGTTGTATTTATTTTTCAATTAAAACCAAAAATCCAAAAACACTTAGTCTAGGAAAACTGGCTTCAGAAAGGATTCATCATACTAGGTCAAATCCTGACCCTAATCCACCACCAATATTTGAAAATCAAAATCTGATTCCTAGGATTCTTAGAAGACAAGGAAGTCAAGAAAGTTCTGAAAGAGGAAGTCAAGAGAGTTCTGGAAGTTCCAAACCTCTTTCTAGATCACAGTCCTGTCCGGTCAAGATAATTTATTTTGACGAAATTCCTTTTGATGAACGATTTGAAACATCCTTATTTGTGAATTTTTCTGAAACCGAATTATCCAGATTAGTTCCAGATCCATTATTTTTTGAAGATTTTCAATTCAGATTTGTTTCATATCATCTTGACAGACAGTTACAAGACTCCATTCAATCTGAACAAACCTTTGAAGAAAGTTCAAACATCTCTGTAATTATCGAAGCTTCCCCAAGTTCAGCTACTTTTTCTCAAGCTCTTCAAATACCAGTCATCCCTTCTTCTCCTCCACCTAGTCCACCCTCACCTGTCGTTCCATTACCCCTTCCAATGGCCAATCGATATTCCCCTTTAAGGTTGCCAGCCAACCCTGCTGCTTTGCCTCAAGATTATCAGAGTAAGATCACCCCTTTTGACAGTTCAGGAACTTACACAGCTCAACAACATACCAAAAGGATGACTGATTACTTTGAGTTCTATGAAATTGATACTGATGATGTCCGAATGAGAATTTTTGTTCAGAGTCTTACTGGGGAAGTTAGGACATGGTTTAGGGCTCTTGCTCCAGATAGTATTGTTGATTTACCAGCTTTGTATAGGTCGTTTTTGAATAGATGGGAGAAGAAGAAAGACCCTCTTCAGATCTTATCTGAATTTGAAAAATTAAGAAGAAGACCTAACGAAACAGTACAAGATTACATCATTAGATTCAATGAAGCATATAATGCTATTCCCTAGAACCTCAGACCCCCACCTGACTCTGTATTGGTTAAATTTCCAGATGGTTTTGACTCTGACATACCTTATTCACTCAGGGAAAGAGCTCCCCAAACATTAGAGAAAATGCAAAGCATAGTGGTTAGTGTGGAAGAAAATCTGATAGAAAAACGAGCCAGAGCTAGGGCAGAAAGAAGAATGCCTCTGAATGAAGAACCTTCAGCTTTTGAAAAGAAGCTGGATGCAATCATTAAAGGTATGGAAAGATTAGGAGATAGAGTGGAGACAATTGAAAGAAAGTCTACTAGTGATAATCAAAATGTTGTGAGAAACCCAAAATTTAGGAGAAATCAGAACCAAAACATTGGGAAGAATGTCCTTGACCAAAATATCAGGCCACCTTTCCAAGAAAACTTTGTTGAAGGTTCAACTTCTGAAGAACCTACCGAGGATGCCGAAATAAATAATGTGAATGAAAAACAAAACGAACCAGAAATCTTCCTATCCCAGGATGATCAGGAGAATCACATCCTTGAAACATTTCAAACTCATTCAGGAGAGACTTTTGATTTCAAAGAAGGCTATGACACAGCAATTTATGAGGTTCATAAACAGTATAATTTGAGAAGCAGACGGATTGATGTGCCAGAGAATAGCAGACAGAAAAATGAAAAACAAAATGTCAAAGGTAAAGTTAACATTCCCCCGTACAAAACATTCCCCAAGTACAAATCCTGTCTAGGATAACTCCCAACCCTTCAAATCCAATAATTGAAGATGTCTCTGACAACCAACCAAACAATAAAAAACAATCTAATACTTTTCCTCCTGTAGGAAATGTAGAAGAAACAGTAGAAGTTAACTCAGAAACACCTTCAAATCAAAATTTCACTCACGAAAAAGAGAAAAATGTTGAAGACCCAAAAAACAGAGAAAACCCAACTGTGCAAAACACTAAAACTCAAACAGAAAAACCTTTCAATCTAGAGGCTGAAATAGGCAAACTAAAGATAGCTGTTCCTTTATCCGAATTGGCTAAACATGATGTCTATAGAAGTCAAATTAGCAAATCTCTAAACATTAACATTACTGGATTGGATGATTCAGTAAATATTCTTGATGATCAACCCAAACTCATTTTTGGCCCCGAGGTAAATGGAAAACCAGAAAGTGGAGGAACCCCTCCATTTTATGTAAGCCTAAATGTTCATGACAAGATACTCCATAATGCAATGCTTGATTCTGGAGCATCTCACAATTTGATGCCAAAAGCAGTGATGGAAAGATTAAATTTAGACATTACCAGACCATATAAAGATTTGTTTTCTTTTGATTCTAGTCAGGTAAAATGTCTAGGTTTGATTAAAGACTTGTGTGTTACTTTGGTACAATACCCTGCGAAGTCTGTTTTGATGGATATAGTAGTGGCTGATATCCCTCCTAAATATGGTATGTTGTTATCTAGATCTTGGGGTGCTAAACTTGGAGGATCTATTCAACTAGACATGTCATATGCCACTATTTCAGTATTTGGTCAGCCTAAAAGATTATATAGAGAAACATTGATGAAGTACTTGGTGAGTAGCCATGAAAAGCCTGAAAACTTCCCGGTCTATTCTATACATTCTGACATGGACTCTTTTATTCTATACAATGCTGAATTGGACCTTCCTACTGAAATAGAAGCTCCAGAATTGGAAACTATAAACAAAACTACTGTTAAAATTGAAGAGATTTCTGAAAACAACGAAACACCAGATGATCAAGAAATACCAGAAAAATCTAAACAACTAGCTCCTGTCAAGAAACATTTTAAAACAATTGATGAGGATTATGAACATGAAATTCTGTGGCATTTAGAATTTGATGGCTCAGTAAACAAATTAGGAGCAGGAGCTGGGATTTGGTTGCATAATGTTGAAAATAATCATGCTGAGGGTCATGCTTATAGGTTGAATTTCAAATGCACTAATAACATGGCAGAGTATGAAGCTCTTTTGTTAGGGCTTAAACATGTCAAGAAGTTAGGAGCTATTAGGGTATCAATCATAGGAGATTCCGAGCTGATTATTCAACAAATTAAAGGAGAATGTTCAACAAAAGACATGAGACTGAAACAATACAGAGAAACAGTTGTGGAAATTCTTAACACCTTTCTACAAGCTCAACTTGCCAAGATTCCCAGGAAACAAAATTTGCATGCTCACAGTTTAGCAATGTTTGATAGTACATGTAAGTTACCTTTTGATCCTAATCATCAGTTTTCAGCTGAGATTAGACATAGGCCTGCTATACCAGACAATATTTTGAATTGGCAAGTATTTGTAAATAATAATCAAATCAATAGTTTTTTGACACTTCAAAATGAGTTTTCTAACTGTAATATAGATGAAGACATAACTATTGATGAATTTGATCAAGAAAAAGAACAAAAAATAGAAATTTCGAGAGAAAATGCAATTCATATGCTGCACCCAACCACATTCAAAGAAAAAGACATGCAGAATTTGAAACACATGGAATCTGATGAGATCATAGAAGATGAGACCGAAATCATCAATTTAAAAGATAATTATTTTCCCAAAGGATTAACTCCTTTGGAAGATCTTTTTGACTCAAATGATATTCCATTTAGACCTAAAATGGAACCTGTTAAGGCTGATATTGAAGAATGCAACTTAGGAACTCCAGAAAATCCCAAAATGGTTAAACTATCCAAATCTCTACCAGAAGATCAAAAGGTTAAATATGTTAAACTCTTAAAGGAATTCCAGGATGTTTTTGCCTGGAGTTATGAAGATCTGAAATCTTATGATACATCCATCATTCAACACACTATACCTTTGAAACCAAATCAGAAACCTTTCAAACAAAAGCTTAGAAGAATAAATCCTGTTTTATTACCCTCAATTGAAAAGGAAATTAAAAGAATGTTTGAAGCAGGGATTATAGCTCCTATCAGATTCTCAGAATGGGTTTCTAACCTGGTACCAACAAGGAAGAAGACTGGGGAAATTAGACTGTGTGTCGATATAAGAAATTTGAATAAAGTTTCTTTAAAAGATAACTATCCTTTACCAAAAATGGACCATATTCTACAGAGGGTAGTAGGATCTTCTAGGATATCTCTACTGGATGGATTTTCAGGGTATAACCAGATTCTGGTTCATCCTGATGATCAAGATAAAACAACATTTACAACACCATGGGGTACTTTTAAATATGTCAAGATGCCATTTGGACTCAAGAATGCAGGAGCTACATTTCAGAGAGCAATGGACATTGCTTTTGCTAAAGAAATACATGATTTTCTGGTAATTTATCTAGATGATTTAACAGTTTTTTCCAAAACTGATCAGCAACATTTAGATCATCTAAGGCAAGTGTTTATAAAGTGCAGAAAATATGGTATTTCCTTAAATCCTAAACAGTCATTGTTTGGTTTGGAAGAAGGAAAGCTCTTAGGTCATATCATTTCTAAAGATGGCATTAGGATTGATCCAGAAAGAATACAAGCGATTTTGCAGATACCTCATCCTAGAAACATAAAAGAATTGCAAGCATTCATAGGAAAAATTAATTTCTTGAGAAGATTTATTTCTAGTTTAGCTGAATTACTTAGATTGCTTACTAACATGTTGAGGAAAGATTCAAGCATTTACTGGACTGTAGAAGCCAAGCAATCATTTGAGGAAATTAAAATGGCTTTAACAAGAACACCAGTTCTTACCAGTCCCAAATTTGACAGAGATTTCATTATTTTTTCATTCGCTTCTAAACATACAATTGCAGCTGTTTTATTACAAAAAGATGACCAGGGATGTGAAAAACCAATTGCCTTTTTGAGTAAAGCACTTAGAGATGCATCTTTGAAATACAATATCATGGAGAAACAGGATTTTGCATTGGTAAAAGCAATTAAATATTTCATAGTTTACATATTATATTCTCATGTGATAGCTTATGTGCCTAATGTTGTAGTTAAAGACATCTTGACTCAAGATGGCATTGAAGGTAAAAGAGGTAAGTGGATAGCTACCATTTTGGAATATGATATTGAAATTAAACCAACAAAACTCATAAAAGGTCAAGGTTTGGCACAACTCATGACTGAAACTAATTACCAAGCCTTAGACATTAACGAACTGGATGACAAGTAGGAGATGGCGACTCCACAGATCAGTCAAGCTTTCTTAGATTCACCCTGGTACACTGATATCATTCATGTTTTATTAAACCTGCAAGCTCCTCCAGGGTTGTCCAGAACAAAACAAAGATTTTTGAAAATGACATCATTAAAATATTGTATTTTAGATGGCACTTTATTTTGGAAAAATCATGAAGGAATCTTATTGAATTGTCTATTGAAAGATGAAGCTGATAGAGTTCTTAATGAATTTCATGCAGGGGATTGTGGTGGACATCTCTACTGGAAATCAACTGCAGACAAAATCTTAAGGGCTGTTTTTTATTGGCCAACCTTATTTTCTGATGTTAAGAAATTTGTAACATCTTGTCATAAATGTCAGATATTTGAGGGTAAAAGAAAGTTGTTACCTTTACCATTAAGACCAATTTCCACAGAAAGACCTTTTCAACAATGGGGATTAGATTTTATTGGAGAAATTCATCCTTCTTCCTCTGGGCAACACAGATGGATTTTAACTGCCACAGATTACTTTACCAAATGGATTGAAGCTATCCCATGTAGACAGGCAAATGATTCTGTGATTATAGGGTTTTTAGAAACCAATATACTTTCAAGATTTGGCTGTCCAGAAAAGATTATAACAGATAATGCTGCTGCATTTAAGTCAAAGAAGATGATTAGTTTCTGCAACAAATATCATATTACTTTAGGCCATTCAACAGCCTATTACCCTCAGGGTAATGGACTTGCAGAATCCTCCAATAAAAGCCTTATTAATATCATCAAAAAGTTATTGGAAGAAAATAAAAAGAATTGGCATAAGAAACTGACCAATGCATTGTGGGCAGACAGACTTACAACTAAGAAATCAATTGGGACTAGTCCATATGAGTTAGTTTATGGCATTGAAGCAAGATTCCCATCATCTTTAGGAGTTCCTGTTATGAAATTACTTCAGGAGGCTCAAGTGGAACAAAATGACATTCAGAGAAGAATTAATCAAACAATCCACTTGCAGCAAACCAGAGAAGAAGTATACCAACGATCTCAAGTCTTGCAGGAAAAGTTAAAGAAGATGTTTGACAGAAGAACAAAGGCAGAAGATTTCCAACTAGGAGATAAAGTCCTAAGATGGGATTCTAGAAGAGAAGAAAAAGGGAAACATGGGAAATTTGATTTCTTGTAGAAAGGGCCTTATATCATTCATGCCTTGCAGGGAAACAACACATACTTTTTGAAGAATTTGGACAATTCAGAAGCTGAGGAAGGACCAGTCAATGGTCGAATGCTAAAGCATTATTTTGATCCTATTTACTAGGATGTTTTGATTTTTCTAACTTGTACATAATATATCATTTTCTAATGTAGTTTTGAGTGGATGGTGACTTTTTGAAGTTGAAGCCTGAAGTGAAGGCCCTAAGCTTCAAAAGTTTCACTATCATATGTACAATAAAGCTACCAGAAGAAGGAGATTACATAGTTCAGTTTGAAGACATGTTTAGGCATCTGATCTGTTGTTCTTGACTTTTCACAAGGAAAAGCCATCCCCAAGTGGAGCCAGTGTTAGACTCCTATACCAATAGGTGTCATTTTTCATGATTGTCTTGATTGAACTATGGAATATGTTAAAACCTTTTTCTTGAGCAAATGGTGTTCCATATTCTTGAAAAAAAACCAAAAAATCAAAAAATTTAAAAAATGTAAAGAGGGTATACCCTAAAAGAAAGATCAAAGGGTAAGAAAAATAAATTGGTCAAGAAAATGAAAGAAATGAACCCCAAGCAAAAAATAGACCAAGGAAAGTGTGCAAATCCAAGTGCCACTACTATTTCATTTTTGTAATAAAGCAATTGTGTGCAGCTTGCCAAACTTTTGCCACAATTTATGAAGAGTCAAACTGTTTAAACTTGACTTATTCATGTTTCAATTTCATGTTGTAGAATAGAGAATAAGTATCTGACCAAACAGTTTAATCTTGGCAGATAAGTAGATAGGTAGAGTTAATAAAAGGTGCTCAACAGTTTAATCTGAGCCCTTGGATGTAATAAGGGTAGAATTAGATAGATTTGTCATGTAAAAGAAAAGAATATTGATAAGGGTTTTTCAAGTCCAAATGCACCCTAATAAAGAAAAGGAAATGGTAGTGTCAAGTAGATAGGGTAGGTAGATGGTGTTGCAAAGTTTCATATGATGAATGATGGTGCTGAATATGTTTAATCATTTACCTTCATCACAAGTACTCAAGCAGAAAATGCACTGAAGAATTCACAGAAAGAAAAATCAAAATCATTAACTTCCCACATCACTTTTTCCCTAAGTTTTTACTAATTTCCCCAAAGTGCTAAGGTATTTGGAGATCAAAGGGGCTCAAGGCATTTCCTTGACTTTTGGAGGGACCGGACCCTCGGCCTGATGATCAAAAAGACCTAAGTACTTGAAATTATCCATTATCATTCACTTTCAATCTTTTCCTAAGTAAAATCCCATTTTGCTTAGGAAAATCATGCAAACTTCCATAAAAATCCCTCAAAATAACTTACTATTCTAAGTTTAAGTGTTGAAGATGATATATTGTAATTTACTTCAGAAATTGTCACTTTATTAGATGTGCAAAGTATTTTGAGTTCCCTTGTCCCTTTGTCATATTAATGTTTAACTCTAGTTATTAAATCCCTAGTGAAAATCCTTTATCCTAAGTATATAACTCCTTTTATATAAATATCCAAAAAACCCATCTTATTATAGAGTTTAGCCAAAGTATTTATTTCCCAATTAATCAGTAAAAACCCACATTATATGCGCCCTTTGGTTAAAATATGTCATTATATAGTACTCCCGCCCCTATGATAAGTTAATTACATTGGTTAATTTATCATATAATAAAAAAAACATATATGAGAAAAGCTTTAAACATATGATATATATGTTTAACACAAAAAGAATAAACCCGAAGTTTTATTTTTAAAACCAAAACTTCGGAAAAGCCCCCGTGCCATCGTGGCCCATCCACTTGGCATCCCACCCGACGCTTCAACCACAATCGAAACCCCGCCGCGACCCCTATTTCCATTATACCATGGGATTAATTAATTATCAGAATTAGTTAATAACCAAACTTTTCCGCCTATTAAACGCCCCCCGGGATACTTAATAAAGTTAAACGCGTTTAAAACCCCACCGGGCCCGCACGATAAACCCACACCATCTCCCCGTCCCTTCCACCATCCGATCTCCCCCTCCAAAGATCAACGCTCCACATCAATTCCGCCAGCCGTCCCTTGTCAGAGCATTAACACACGGGGGCTTGGTGGTATTGGACTAGTCCTCCGTCCACGTGTCAATGCTCCAATGGAATCGCTGCCCTCTCGTTTAATACCACTCTTGTCCATAAGCGGTGCGGGGATTACCGCTTACCGCCCGACCCCTGCCACACGTCAGCCCGTACTGATATGACGTCATTCCTCGAAAGAATAAAAAATCCCTTTTGAACTTGGAAATAAAACAAATTTTCGTGTTTTTTATGTCATTTTCGTTATTCGAAAGCGACTGCGCCTTCCGCTACGAAATTCAAATTTTCATTGAAATCCACTGTTCTATCCAATTTCGCTCCAGAATTCTACCGGACCAGTGTTGGAGCATCTTCTTGCCACTGCCTGATACCTGTTAAAACCCAGTTTGCCTCCAAGAACAGGTATTTATTCTATTGCGCCCCGAACTTCAAAAGAAACTTGTTTTCCTTGTTTTCCACTGGATTAGTGATTTAATCTTATCGCTAAGACCATTCCCTGAGGTTTAAAACTGTGAATTGTTCCCCTGAAACTGCAATTGTGCTAATTTCCTTCATTTAAACGGAAATCGTGCCCCGGCTTGTAAAGAAAACCCAGAAACTTCCATTTTGAACCCACAAGAACCAAAATGGAAGCTCCAGCTGCATTGAATGTAACTCCACTGAATGCCCCTCACAGAGAGTTAGAATATTTTCCCTTAGTGGATAAATATTTTCAGATTAAAGACTTGCATTTTGATGAAAGTCCTCTTCGAAGTTATTGTCGCTGCAGAGACGATTATTCGAAGGGGCAAGATGTCATTGGGTTGTGGGAATCCAATCTCCCGAGATATCTCATCCCCTCAGTCATTTCCTTCCCAGAAATTATCCACTATTGCCATTCTAACTATGATCCCACTCAAAGAGCTGTAATATCCCCTGACCAGAGTGTTATTTTCCCCATTACTCCCCAAGCTATCAATGCAATGCTACATTTTGAACCAGATCAAGAACTAGCACCTTTGTCTATGGAAGAACTGATTGAAAAGTCTAATCAATTGACCCCAGAAAAATTGAAGTCCATTCGCCAGAATTTTATGTTGCCTGAACATCAACCTAAGGGAACTCCTCCCTATGGTTTTTATTATTTCACTAAATTGGGAAGGCTCATCCTAAATATGATATCTTTTGTCTTGGGTTTCAATACAAGTGAATATGTTGATGAAATAACCCTGGTTTTGCTGTCTATCTTTACTCCTGGGCAACCTCCTGAAGTTAAATATGACTTTACCTCTTTCATAGCCAATAAAATCCATGACCAGTTCATGAGGCTAGATGATGAGAAAGTTTTTAAATATTCCTCAGTTATTTATCATCTCATTATCTTTTATCAATCAGAGAAGTTCCCTTTCCCTGTTAAAAAGCTTGATGCCAAGGGAAACCCTAGGTCAGTTATATTTTGGTCTCCCATAATTCATTCTTCTTATAACTCTCCCTATTCCTATACTGAGTTCATCGATCTTTTTGTATATCCTGCAACTACCTTGTTGACAGGAATCCCTCCTCCAAGGCTCAGTAATGAAATCAAGAAGACCTTGCAACTTTCAAGGACTTATAAAGTTGTAGATTGGTATTTATATCAAAACCACTCAGTCATCAGAATCTATGGATGTGAATTACATCCATTCAAGTTGCCAAGATATGTACCCATGAGAATTTTTGCCTTGGAATATTTCAGGCAAATGAACAATTCAGATGTGATCCATTTTTGTAGTGTAAAGAAGAAAGCCCAACTAAGGATCAAAAGTCAATTAGGTCCTTTCATCTGCAACTCTAGGGAGGTCGAGCAAGAAGCCGAAAATATACTACAAAACCGTTGCAAGTTCCAAAGAATTTTTCGTTGGGTTCCTTATGACCCATTTGGTTTTATCTATGAAAAGAGAATAAAGAACAAGTCATCCCCTTACATACACCACAAGATTCCTCAAATAGAACAATATGCCAATCAAGATGAATGGGTGGCAGAAACACGAATTGAAGAAGAAAGTGAAGAAGAAAAAATGAACAGAGTGATGAAAGATCTTGAGAAGAAGTATGACCTAGAATCTTGTGGTCAAGTGCAGGTACCTCACATTGGCACTTCTTCAGCAGCAAATCTACAGCAGACATTACAGGAAGGCAGTTCACCAGTGGCAGCAGAGTCAAAAGGCAAAGGAAAGGAACCTGAAATACAGGTCATTGAAACTTTAGTCATGGCAGAGAAACCTCAAACTTCTAGAGCACCTGATCAAACACAAGTTTCTCCCACTCAGGTAAAACATCCTGAAGTTTCAGAATTACAAACTCCATCCAACATGGAAATAGGAAAGAAAAGGCAGGTTCCAGATACTACTCCTCCCAAAGAGTCCTCAGAGATACATCAAGCCAAAAAATAGAAACTAGATCCACTTCCAGATGTGGAAATCATAGATGAGATGTTTGATGATGGAAGAGAAGATAGTCAACTAACTGGTTCTGTTAGTGTGACACACACAGATCAGAAAGGAAAAGCTTTGCAAAAGCAGTTGAGTACTGAAGTATCTTCTTTTAGGCCACCAAAAACAGATACAGGGGATATAAAAAGAACTTTCATTAATATAAAGGCAAAGAATGATCCATTGAGAATGAAGGTATATGATCAATATCTGAAAATGGCTCCACATAATTAGGAAAGGTTAATGTCAGCATTTGACATTTCACAAGGCAAAATGATGATGAGCCACTTCAAGTCCAAGGTGCCAAAACCCATGACAGCAGCTGATTATATTAGAACAAATTTTGAGGTCCTGGCAAAGGACATTCATCCTTTAGACCAGATAGAGCTGCATAAACAAACTGGGGAAATGGTCTATTCCACTCTTACTGATAAGGCCATGGCAGCCCTAAGGCTGCAAGATTCTTTAAATAACACAAGCACCCAATTGCAAATTGAAAAGGCCTCTTCTCAGGCCAAAGATAATAGAATAAAGTCTCTGGAAGACATAATCATCAGCTTGGGTCACAACCCCAAATATATTAAAAGTATTGAGGCACTGATTAAGAAGAAAGTTGATGACATAGCTGCACTGAGAAAGCAGCTGAAATTGCCAGCCTCAAGGCATCCCCAGACCCAAGAAGTTTTGAAGGGGAATTCACAAGAAGAGATAATGGAGTTGCTCTTAAAGATGACTGAGCGACTGAGTGAAACAGAGAAAGGATTGGAACAAGCTTTACAGGAAAAGGAAGCTATCATGCAGGCATCCACCACAGAAGCTACTACAACCACAGGTACTACAACAGCAAATCAACAAACAGTGTCAGCGCAGGTAAACACTTCTGGTTTAAGTTCTGATGAATTGACAAAACAAATGGAAAGTTTACAATTAAGAGTCACAGAGCTTCAAACCACGAAATTGCAGCTAGAAAATTTGGAGCAGAAATATGATACATCTAAGAAGACAATTGCTGATAATACCAGGGAAATTAAAAGGTTGGAAAGATTAGTTAAGGCTTTATAAAAAGATCTTTCATTAGAAAAGCCTTTGAAGGAAATAAATGAAATTCTTTGGGGTAATATAATTGAATTAATAAAAAGTATTTGGCCCTCTGTTCAAGCAATTTTTGAACAAAATGACTTGATTAAAGTAGCTCAGGAAGAAATAAACAAAACAAGAGATGAATTAAGAGGCAGACCTGAGCAGGCCAATCAACTTATTCAATTTTTGAACACCCGGACTAAGCAACAGCTTGCAGTATTAGGAATTGAGGACAGGACCGGCACCATTTTGGAGATAAAAAGAGTTTTCATCAAAAGAACTTTTATGCAGAATTTGGAAAGGAAGTGCTTAGATATTTTGGCTGATATTAATACTTTCAGAGGAAAATTTCAGGTTTTGTTAGACAGTGGGTTACCCAGTCCTATGCTCTCAGAGGACCAGATAATGGACCTGGAAACCTATGTCAAGAAAATAGATATCCATGCTCGTAATACAGCTGCTCATTCTATCAGTTTGCCAGAAGCAACGTTGCCAATGGGAAGAAATCTCTATGACAAGTTGAAGAATTTATTTCATCTTGAACATGAAATAAAGTATTTGTTCCCTAATCAGCCCACTTTTTACAAACTCACAGAGGCTGATGAAACGTTGAGGAAACTTAAAAGAACCGTAATAGCAGAAGATCAATGGTGGAATGACTTATTGGAAATTCTATGAAATTTATCTTCAGGTTGAGAATTTTATCTTTTTACTATCATGTAAAGGATAAATAGTAAGAACAGGTTAAAGAGTATCAGTCAAACAGGTTAAAGAGTATCCGTAAAGACAAAGAGTATCAAACAAGCAAAGAAATTACTCCAAGGGACAGCATCGAGCCCTATTTCAGCACTTACCTCCAGCACATCAGCAAAATGAGGAAACAACACACCAACAGTTACATTTTATTCTATCTACGAGACCATCTGTCTCCTTTTTTATTGTAATTCATTTATTAGTCACCCTAAATTAAGGGCTAGGTTAGTGTAAGATATTTTCAATCATTTTTTGTATAAATAAACCCTCAAAGAGAGTATTGAGGGTGGATTCTATTACTTGGCTGTGACATTGAAGTTTTTGGAATAAAAAGCGTTTTGGAGAAATTTATTTGTGGCCCTCTTTTGGATGACAATTTGAAGCTCGGGACTTTTTTTGCGGGATTCATGTGTCGGACTGAGTTCAATAAGTCTTTATATCCTATGTCTTAAGTTTTATATACATTTTTATTATATCATTATGTCCATTTACGAATAATTTACATAAAGGATTGAATCGGGAATTTACGTAATTATGCTACGATTTGAGATGTGATTATTCTTAATGTTTTCCTCTAAATTGGTTATAAGCACGAATTCTTAAATGCTCTTGCTTTACTAATTTAAACATTCTTGATTCTTATGGCAAAAATTCTTCTTGCTCTTTTTTGTAATCATCTCATTTCTTTCTTTTGAACATGGTGAAAGTTCTTAAGCACCTTTCATCCCTTCAAAATCATTCCATCCACTTTAAATTTAAGGATTGTCCTCTGTCTGGCTATCTTTCCCTGCAAAGCCATCTTGTGTGTAGAATAGAAATCCAGTAAAGCCATCCTTTGACTCCATAGCCCAATGGACTGAAAATCTTCAACCTTGCCCCTAGTTTGCGGATTCCACCATTTTTCAAACAAAACTCTTGGATCTATAACTAGCCTAAATCCTTCTAAGAACAAAGACAAATCATAAAGAGAGAGCCCTCTCTGGATGCAGATTGGCTAGATTCTGCATCTTAAGGTTGGTTTGTGGTTACCTCGGGTATACTTTCCTTTTCCACAACTTCAAGGAAAACCTGAGTGATAACAGCAGACTCATAGAAGCAGCAATAAGGCGCTGCAACAAGAGCAGGGGGAAGGCAGCGAGTCTGAAACTCCAGCGGAGGAAAAAAGCTCGCAAGTGTGGCTCTAGTTTGAATCCTCCAAGATAGTGGCAGTTGGTAAGTGGGATGTACAAGGAAGGCAAACCCCTGGTCGGGCCCTGGGGTGGTATTTCTTTGGGCTCACCGACCCTTTTGGTTCTTCGACGACTAGGATTTGTAGAGGGTGGTAGATTACTGTGACAATTGAAGGTTGCAATGCAATTGATGGTGGAGTAGTGGTTATTTTATACGGTACACGAGAGGCATATAGCGAGAGGAATAGAAGAATTTTTGGGGACGATGTTGTGGAATTAGCAGCTGCATGGCCTATGGTTAATTGGAGTTGCAACACAGAGAAAGGTTGACGGCTGTTCGGCAAGCGCATGCCGCGAGAGAGGGGGCGTGCATGAAAAGGAGGCTTTGGACGTAGGATGGCGGGTCAATGGCTGCCCAAGGACTCCAGTTCACACTCAGAATCCACCAAGAGATAACACTCAGTGGTTTCCATGGCTATCTCTCCAGCTTAGTCACCGGGACAGGTAGAGGCTCTGGTCACCCTTGAAACGATTTCAACAGAACTCCAACATATCCAGCTCAGCCTAGACACTCTGCGTTAATGAAGGTATGAGGATCGCAGTGAACTTGTGGCCTATATCAATGACATTCATCACATGCAAAACGAGACCCTCGAAGCTCTAGAGAGTTTTAGCCGACTTCTGAGGTGCTCACACAATAACCTCCGAGCTATATAGGCCCAGGTGGACCACATTGACTACCATGTGCATAACCAAGGACGCATCTTTACGGGTCCTCCGGAAGGTCCTCTAAACCCGACCCCATGATGTTATGTTTTATCTAGATGTTTTGTCATTTTGTGCTGATAATAAACAAGAGCACCGTGTGCCTTGGCAAGCACCCAAATTAGTCTTCGCACTTCTTACCTCCTGGGTTGCCTAGATGTAGTACAACAACATTTTTTTATGATGTAACTTTTTCTATGATAATATAAAATAGACTTTGACCAACAAAAAAATATTACAACTCACAAATAACTATAACTGGACCCCCTAAAAATAGAAAAATCCTCTACATGCCTCCTCTTTAATCCTCAACTCGAATTTCCTAAGCTAACTCACTCACTCTGACTTAGTTAACTAATACAAGTTTTCATGCGATCAAATTACAATTTCTCTTCCAATTTAATTAAGGGAAAAGTAAATTAGAAGCCCCCTTGGGTTGTTATTTCAACACTCCCTCTCAAAAAGAAATGGATTATCTACTACCCTGATCCTATCTCTATGGAATTCAATTTTTCTTCTTTCCAGCACCTTCATCAAGATGTTTGCATCCTGCTCCTTCGTGGGAATGTAATCTAATTCCATAATCTACCTCTGAACACAATCTCTGAGATGGTGATATCAGATATCAATATGCTTTGACCTGTCATGGAATACTGGATTAACCGAGAGCTTAATGCAACTCTGGTTATCACAATGTATTATCGTCGGATCCATCTATTGACCAAACAAACCAACAAGTATATTCCTCATCTATATGTCCTCGTATGATGCCTAACTAGATGCCATGTACTCAACCTCAGCTGAACTGAGTGCAATTGATCTTTTTTTCCCGCTATACCAAGAAACTGTTGTTGATCGTATGCTGAAGATGCCCCCTGATGTGCTCTTCCTGTCAGATGGACTCCCTACCCAATCTGCATTGGTGAAGCCTTGAAGCTACACTCCCTCTATTTGTCTATACCATAATCGATATTCTATAGTGCCTCTGAGATATCTGATCTAAGTTTAATGTTAAACTAATTTTGAAAGAAGGAAGAAAATGAAATGTTCTTTAACTATTCTAATTTGCATAAAATGATTGAAACTTTAAATGGTTAGAATCTGATCTAAAAACAGAGTATTTATTCTAATGACCTTGAGCTTTTGGAATTTAAAGCTACTTCTAATATATCTTAATTTAATTCTACTCCATGGATTAAAATATGACTAAGAATTGAAATGAAAATGCTAATCTAAATGAAAACAAATTGAAAGGAATTGAAAATAAAATACCGCATGACCAATTACTCAATCATGCAATTTTGGAAGAATGACTAAGTCATCTTCTTGACATGATTTACAAGTAATTGATTATACTTTAGTTTAAATATTTAATATAAGAAAGCATTTAAAAAGCATGTCAAGGAAACTTAACTACTGCAAATTTTAAATACTCAATCATCCAATTTTGAAGAATGACAAATTCATCTTCTTGAAATGATCTTTACAAGCATATAATTATACATTTAATTGAGGATTTACTCTAGGAAAGTAGTGTAAAAACATTTAAAGGGAAAACTCAACTACTATGCATTTTAAATACTCGATCATCCAATTTGGAAGAATAACAACGTCATCTTCTTGACATGATCTTTACAAGTATCTAATTATACATTTAATTGAGGATCTAATCTAGGAAAGTAGTGTAAAAACATGTAAAGAAAACTAAGGTAATTGTATGCTCTAATGCATCAAATGTAATCCAATTTTGGAAAATAGAAGAACTATTTTCTTGAGATGGTTTTGGTAATAAAAATATTACACAGTCATTCTAAATCTAATTCTAGGAGATAATTCATAAATTTAATCTATGAAATGATAAACAATTTAATCTAAGGATTAGCTGCAAAGAAATGTCAATTCAACTTATAAATTGACAAAACAGAGCTAATGAAATTAAACTAAAACAACTAATGAAAACCTCCTTCTATGCATGGGCCCTCTATGATAGAATGAGTTGAGGTCATAGAAGACTATACGTGCATCAAGAAGAATCTGGAACAACAAACATGGTCTTCGTATTATGAAAAAAAATAGAGTCTTCAAGCATACACAACATTCAAAAATTAAGATTGTTTTCAGTTTTCAAACAGCCAGTATTTAAAAAAAAATAAATGTAACTGTCTGGAGATATTTCTACCTACATATGGCGATTACATCTGAAACGTAGAAGAAAAATCTAAGTAGTTAACTCTCAATTTTCTACGTCAGAGAAAATCAAGATTTCTCCATTCTCGGATCATGTCCTTTGACCGTACTTTGATCACAAGCATAGGCACTTTTTTTCTATCTAATTCAACTAGGTGGATAGGATGAGATCCATATGTGGATCATTCTAAATATGTCCATGTGACTCATTCCTTCATTCGCTCCTCGGAACCTGTCAAACCATTAAATTAGCCGCGGAAACAACAATTAGTTGTAGAATAGGATGCGTTTTGTAGCTGAGTTACAAAAATTCATTCAAATAACAAGAAAATCAAAATATAACATATAGATCATTCAAATGCATTCTTTGAGATAAAACATGTCATTTATCATTGATTGGAGTTATGGATTTATGAAAACATAGGAAAAAGATGTCAGAGAAAGAACAATTTTGAGGTTCAACATACCCCCACTAAGAAGCCATTGCATGTCCTCATGCAATTATAAAAAATGTGAACTTCCTTCTCCTATTTCATTTGTTCAAACACCTCTGCTAATACATCCATTTTTCTCTTCTTGCTTTTCATTGAGGTGACTGCCATCCTGGGCTTCCTCATAAGGAGTTTGTATTTGAGATTGATGACTGTCCTCTTTAGTGATTTGTTCTTTCTTTTTAACTTTCTATTCTTTTTGTACCACAATCCCAAATGTAGGATGGTGTTATCACTAATGAATTTCTAATTCGTTTTGCTACTTTAAAGCTTCATTCTCCTGTTTAATATGCCTATTTAGTAACTCTAGCTAATAGATTTCTTTCTTGAGAGCGTTAACGAGAGGTTCTTGTGGATTGATAGGTTTTTCTTGCATACCTGGATTCGGTGCTATATTCCATTTCTCCAATGACTCTATATAGTCATATATATCTTGTTGTGTTGGGTCTATGCCTAGAGATCTTCTACTGGGTCTTCCTTCAAAATTATGTACATGAGAATTTATAGGACTATGTGGTGGAGAGACATTGATGGGTGATGGCACTTGAGGTTCCTCCTCTAAATTCACAAACTCTGTTTCTTATGGTGGTGTCTTCTTCATTGACCTTTGGAGTCTAGAGCTTCTCCTTGGCTGTGGAGAGTTTAAGTTTTCTTCACTTGTAACCTTGCTATTCTTTTTTGTTTTACCTCTTGTCTTAACTCCACCCTCTTTCTTATTTTTCATCAACTCCGCAAGGGTAAGTTCCTCTTCACCTTGCTATAGTGGAGGTGAAGGTCTATCTTCAATGCTTGTATCAATCTTCCTTCTTCTACTTTTTCTAGTCTTGTCTTCCTTAGGCTGCTCTGGCTCATCTTGGAAAAGGTTTCTGATTAGAAAATTCTCCCAAGATTCTCCTATAATTTTCAAATGGAATTCAAGAAGTATTTTTACCAACCCATGATGGTGCATAGTGTTGTCTATAAACTAAATTCTCTTCTGTACATTTGTAGACATTCTTTTTAAAATATTCAGTAGAAATAAAGAGAGGTTTATTCACCATCCTCTAAAAGATTCATCAACAACTGAATATGATTAACAAATATGCAACCAAATATTCCTTCACAAGTGATAAACTTCTGTAAAATTAAAAACATGTTTCTCCATTCATTCTTAAGTGATGAGCTAGGAATACCCTTTTTGTAAATATAAATATCCATACCTGGATTTTTGACGAAAAATCTCCATGCTTCACTGTGAAATTATTTGTTTCTAAACCATCTCTCACCAACTCTTGGGAGCTCTATGGCTTTAGCTATGAAAGCCTCAGTCACTGAAAATTTTGTGTCTCCTATTTCGACCTTTGTTCCGTCGAAAGACCTTGAAAAATACTTAATGATCTCTTTGTGGGAACAATCAAAATTTTCTATAAACTTGATCCAATTAACATTTTACAACATCTATTTGATTTGAGGATAACCCTCCATGTATTTAGCTCCCATTGGTTTAGTCATGACTATCAAACCCATGTCTTCTTTCATGAAGAGTCTAGCCTTCAAAATTGTTATTGTCTATATGAAGTGAATTGGATTGCGGATCTAGTTAAGGACGTTGAGGGTTTCTAGGGAAATATGAGTGAAGTGAATATTTGATGGGGTTTTAAGAAACGTAGAGGAATAGGTTACAACAGTAGGATATGACCGTTTAATCATAAATGGGAGAATCCATTATGGATCGTTATGAAATATGATGCGGATGATGTGGTCGATTTATGACATGATGTGAGTCTAAATCAAATCAAATGATGACATATTGAGGCAACATGTGATCATCTACGTTATATAAGCTAATGTTTTTGGTCTTGTTATTTAAACAAATTTAAGTAATCATACCTTTAGAACTACCCTTCTATTGTTATTTCCTTGTTGTTGATTCTTCAGGTATCCTTTAGCATGACGATCTTGAAATAGAGTGCTCAATTTATTATGCTCAATATTCTTGCTTCAGTAGGCTGTAAGAAAAATGTAACAAAGCCGCAGAATGTGGTATTAGCTATAGAATGGAATGTCAGCTGCAGAATTAAATGACAGTTGCAGAATGGAAGTAGTTCTATACTACTTTTTATTGCTTTAGAAAAAATAAAGGGAAGAAATATTTTTGGAATTTTTAGAAATGGAATGGAAAATATAAGATGTCAGAACTCTGATTTCCATCCTATATTTTTTGTATAAGGATGCCTATCATTGATTGGTTTTCACACTTATATAATTTTTTTTTTTGAATAATATATATATATATATTCTATTTTTTTTTTTTTCCTTTTTTAGATATGAAAAATAAAAAGAATAAGTTGGGGAAGAATAAGGATTCTTCTTCACTAACTTAATATCAGTATTATCTTGGAAATTTTTGATAAACTCCTCCTTTGAATTTGGCTTATGATAGACTTTTAATCGATGTCCATTCACAAGAAGAGGTACCTTTTCTTCATCAATTGTCCTTATCTCGACTTCTCCATTGTCAACGAATTTTTCAATCTCATAAGGCCCAAGCCAATGAGTCTGAAACTTTCCTTGAAAGTATTTAAACTTTGAATCGAAAAAAAGTTCCCAATCCCCTGCTTGAAACTCTTTCTCCTCTATATATTTATCATGCCATTTGGACCTTTGCTACTGGACTAGACTAGTTCTTTGAACTGCATCTTGCTTGATTTCATCAAGCTCATTAAGTTTCTCCAATCTGTGCTTCTGGGCTTCTGATAAGTCAAGCCCCAATTGGACTTCCATATTAAAGGTTTGGATCTTAAATTATATAGGAAATAGGACTTGCTTCCCAAAAACAAGTTCATAGGGAGTATGTCATGTTGTATTCCTCCATGTGCTCTGGTAGGCCCATAAGACCTCAGGAATCCTATCTTCCCAATCCTTCTTGTGTAGATGTACAATATTAGTGGGAATTCCTTTGATCACTTTAACGGTAGACTCCACTTGACCATTTTCTTATGGATGATAGGGAGTGGATTTTCTGTGTTTGATCTTGTAATTCTCCACAAGCCTCTCCACCAACTTGGATGTAAAATAGGTTCCCTGATCTGTCACAATTTCCCTTGCGACACCAAAATGAGTGAAAATATCCTTAAAAATAAATTTAACTACAGCATTTTCATTAGCTAAATAAAGTGCTTTATCCTCTACAAATTTAGTGACATAATCAATACATACCAGAATATATTTCTTTTGATTAGATGGTGGATTGATTGGACCAAAAAAATCTAGGGCCCATTTTTCAAATGGTTCGATGAGTACCTAAGGTTATAATGAAATTTCATCTATAGGAACATGTTTCCCCATTCTTTGAAAATTGTCACACATTTTGACATAGTCCTTGGTATCTTTAAATATGGATGGCCAAAATTATCCTAAATGAAGGATTTTATAGGCGGTCCTCTTATCAGCAAAGTGTCCACTACAGGGTTCATCATGACATGCCTTGAAAATCTCAGGCATTTCATATTCTCAAAAACACCTTCTGATGATGAGATCTGGACCTGTTTTATACAATTCATCATTAACCCATAAGTAAAATGCACTTGTTTGAATACTTTTTCTTTTCTCTCTAGGAAACAACTTTGCAGGTAAATTTCATGTGACTAGGTAATTAGAAATATCTGCAAACCAAGGAGTTTTAGTAGTTATTGAAAAAACATATTCATCAGGAAAATAATCCTCTACTGGAGTATCATTTTTAACATTTTGAATTCTAGACAAGAAATCGGCAACTGTGTTTTGTTTTCCAGGTCGGTCTAGAATGGTGATATTGAATTCTTACAGGAGTAATAACAATCTTGTGACTTTTCCATTAGTAATATATTTATTCATTAAATATCTAATTGCAGAATGATCTATATGAATAAAGGTTTCATAGCCGGTGATATAATGTCTAAATTTATTGATAGCATGAACAACAGTTACAAATTATTTTTCAGTTACAGTGTAGTTGAACTCAGCAGGAGTCGAATTTTTGTTTGTGTAATAAATGGCATAGGGGATCAAATATTTTTTCCTAATAAAACTCCCAGAGCTGTATCTGAAGCATCCGTTGAAATGTGAAAAGGTAGTTTCCAATTTGGACCTCTTAAGATGGGTGCTTCAGAAAATTTTGTTTTTAAAGTTTCAAATGCCAATTGACAATCAAGATTCCAACTGAATTCACAATATCTGGTAAGAAATTTGAAGAGTGTGGATGTTATTTCAGTGAGTTTTAATATAAATATTCTATAATACCCTGTCAATCCTATAAAAATTCCAACATCCTTTTGACAACTTGGAATTGATATTTTGGAGATGACTTCAACCTTAGATGAATCAAATTTTATTCCATCTCTCGAAATGTGATGTCCTAAAACAATTCCTTCATTAAACATCATAAATTTTTTTCATGACTTAATGAAATATTTTCTGATTTACATCTTTTAAGAAACTTTTCCAAATTTTCTAGAGCTTCTTCAAATGAGTTCCCGTAAACTGTAAAATCATCCACATATACCTCCACAAAATCATGTATTAAATCAGAAAAAATTCCTAATACTACCCTTTGGAATGTTGCAGGTGAATTGCACAAACCAAAAGGAAGTACTTGATAGGCATAGGTTCCCCATGGAAGGTGAATGCTATTTTATCTTATTCTTTAGGAGCTATCTGAATCTGATTGTACCCACTAAAACCATCCAAGAATGAGAAATAATTCTTTCTTGCTAATGTATCCAATACTTGATCTATGAAAGGCAAAGAAAAATGATCTTTTAGGGTAGATTTATTCAACTCTCGATAGTCAATGCATACCCTCCACTTACCATTCTTTTTAGGTACAATCACTAAGGGAGAAACCCACTGACTATCTGAAATTGGGTAAATGAAGTTTACATTCAACAATTTTTGCAATTCTTCTTTCACAAATTCCCGAAGATTTGGATTCATCCTTCTTTGAGGTTGTCTGATAGGTTTACAATTTTCCTCAATGTAGATGTGATGTATAGAAGTCTTAGGACTAATTCTTTTCATGTCAGTGTATTCCCATGCATATGTAGAAGAATGTTGTTGTAATGTTTTGATTAACTGTTATTGTAGTAATCTTTCCAGGTTTTTGTTTATGTTCAAAGATTTCCTGGAAAGATTTCAACTGTAGAGTTACCAAATTATTCCATAGAATATAGAGACATTTGCCTAGATGACAAGTATTAAATATTGCATTGTTCTTAAAAATGAGCATGTTCATATTCTGAAGATGATTCAAAGTTTTCTATTGAATTTAAGATTTGACTATCTTCACTAATACCAGAAATAGTAAAGATAGGTTTTATATCATTGTCATCATCAATCCATTCTTCATCTTCTAATTCTGTGATTGTTTTTGCTGGAGGATATAGAGTGAATTTCTTCGTTGAATTACCATGATATATATATATATATGTCACCAAATGTACAACTAATGAAAGCTTTAGTTGTATCCAACCAAGGTCTTCCTAATATTAGTGGATTTCCTCCTAGATTATTCTTGGGGGTTAAAATCATAAAATCGATCGGATACTCCCAAGGGTCTAATGATACCGAAATGTCTTCTAATACACCATCTAGCTTGATTAATGATCCGTCTGCTAATTGCAATAATGTAGGTGTACACTGAATATTTGGAAGCTTGAGTTGTTCCATGGTTTTTTTGCTCATGATGTTTATAGCTGCTCCTAAATCAATCAATGTATATGGAATTTAAATAACATTGATATGTTTTTTTACAACTGGACTTCGTGGATCTAAATATTTTTGTATGGCAATTTTTCCCATCATAATGTCTGTAATTTTTCCTACTATTTGAATTATTTTTATTTGTTTTTTTTTTTTTCTTGGTTTCTTCATGCTCAACTCATATTTTTTTGGATAGAATTGGAATCTCTTTAATGGCCTATAGAAAAGGAATTTTGATACAGGCATTTTTCAATTCATCTAGAAAATCCTAATTAGGAAACATTATATGTTTTTCTACCCCTCTATAAACTTGTAATATTTCAGGAAAAGGAGGGTTAGAAATAGATATTGATGGTTTCTCTATGATAGGAGTTGAGTTTATTGGTTTTTCTTGTTTTTCATTTTCAGAATTCTGAATTTGTTGAAGAGATTTTCCTTCTTCAGAACTTGTATTTTGCTGTAGAGAAATTTCTTCATAAAAATTATCTTGTTCTTGAATAACAACAAAAGGATTTTTCCTTTCTAATATTATACCAGATCTAAGTTGAACGTCATTAAGATCTAGTGGAGTAATCATGTAAGTTGGAAATTTTTGTCCTTCTACAATGTAAGCATTTTGAGGATTTTATTATTTGGGTTTGGAAATGGCTGGGCAGTTAGTTGGTTTGGTTTTTGTGGAAATGGTAATTAAAGTTGTGGGTTTTGGTTTTGGAGTTGGGGTTGTTGATTTTGTTGTGGAAATTTTTGGGGAGGATAGTTTGGATAAGATGGAGGATATTGGTAGTATTGAGAACATTTACCATAGGGATTTTGCATTCCTTGTGCCCAAGGTTGAGGTTGGGACCAAGGTTGCTGCCAAGAATTCAAAATATTTGGTGGGGGTTGAGTATACATTTGGTTGTTAAAACATTGATTTTGTGGCCCTTTCCATGGTCTTCTAGAGACAAAGAAAAGAGGTTCTATTGGATTTGAAGTTACTTCTTCTTGAAAAATAGCCTTAAGACTTGGAATTGAAGGGAAACTCTTAGTTTCATGATTTTCTGAGCAAATCACACAGGTCTCTATGAATTTTACATCAAGAGGACATTCTCTTAAGGCATGCTTCTTTCTGCATTTAGGACAGAAAACAACTAAGGCATCAGTTTCGGCTTTCTAATTTTTTTGTAATTTAAGGGTGTCTATATGTTCACTAAGACTCCCTAAAATATCTGTTTTAAATTCATCAAGAATATTTCCAATTTCTGCCCTACTTACTATTCCAGTTGTAGATTTATTCACTCTAGAGAGAGAAGGATCCATTGGATTTTTCCCATTTTTTTATTTTCCCCATGAGATATGAATACATAATCCACCAATTTCAGGTAATGTGAATTGAGAAATATCTCCCCTAACCATCATGTTCAGAATTTCTATCCACTCATCTCTAATGGATTTTAACAAGAGATATTTTAAAGTATATTGATCTAAGTTTTCCATTTTAGCTCTTTTTATGTTATAATTGAATCTTTCAATTATATCCTCTAGGTTCTCATCCTCTCTTTGCATGATCTTGAATACTGAATCCTTCCGATTAATAGGTAATAATCCAAATATCTTTCTAAAAATGCTCTTTTCATATCATTCCATGTTCTAATAGATTGTGTGACCAAACCCATGAACCATTTTAAAGTTGCTCCTTTAAGTGTTGCAGGAAATAGCTTTAGTTTTTGAGAGTCTTGTAAGTAGTAATTATATCTACACAAAACTTCAAATTCAAACAAAAAGGTTTCAGGATATTCACTCTTTAATCCATGGAAATTTGGAAGAATGGAAGGTGAAATATTTTTCATTGTGGCATTTGTATCCTCATCAATTATAGGAAATCCAAAAGAATTATCATCTTCCCCATTTATTCTGTTTCCTTCACCTCCTCCTCTGATGCAGGAGCATCCATAATTTAGCCAGCAATGTGATTGTGTGTTCACATGTTATGGCTAACAAGAGGAGGAAAAATTGGTTATTAATATTCTGTTAAGCTTTAATCGTGAGAAGTTAGTTTGTTTTGATGTCCTAGCTTAAATAGGAATAAAAATAGTAAATTGGTTCTCCCTGCAAGGAGATTTATCCGAATATATTAATTCATGAGGATAGGATAGAATTGTCTGTTAGAGTGGTTCAAATAGAAAGCTAATAAAAGACAAGAATAACCGATTTTAGTTAGAGGTAAGCGTAAATAGGTGTGAGGTGTGAGAGAAGTGTGCGAGAAGTGTGAGTGGACAGAGAGGATAAATCATTGTAAAATTCCAGCCATGAAAGGGCTCGACTCTATGTATTTGCATCTCTGATAAATTCCAAGTGTTTTGTATTTTAAATTGGTTGTCTCGTTTAAAATGTCCATTTTTATTTCTCTATTGTGTTGGATATCATCTTTATCGCACAACGCATTGAAAGAAATTTGATTGACGATTCAAACAGAAAAGACACAGTGGGTTTCTGTGTAAAACGTTCGGGTGAAATCGTTGATTTGTGCAAACTTCAAAGTTTAGTACGGTGGCCATTGCACATCGCATATTTTATTGTTATATGTTAAAGGCTTCACACGATAAGCCATTTGAATTGTGATGCGAAGTGGATTAGTAAAGGAGTAGTGAGGACCATTATATTTGGGTGATATCAATGGTAGAATTTAAATCGTACCGAACAGTATTTCGCACTTCGACAATTTTAGTATTTAAGTTTAAGGCCTTGCACGGTAAGTTATTTTATTTGCGGTGTGATAAAGAGTTAAGATGCGATAAGGCAAGGAGGGTGTGATGCGACGCATATTGCATATCACACAATATAAGGAACATGCTTATTTCTAAACTCTAAAATTCGCGACGACTGGTGTGGAGTTCGCTGCGAATTACGAAATTGCAAAAGCACAATATTGAAAAAGTTGTTAAGTTGTGAACATGTGGGGAGGTAAGTTATAAAAGGTGCAAAGTGAGATGCGTCGTGATTGGTCACCATTTGTGTGGGCCATAAAACCACAGTTCCATGCGTATATTCTAAATATTGTAGCCGTTGCTACATCATTTGGTATCAGGGCAGAAACTGAGTTCTATTCTTAAGGATTGTAGCAAATATGTCACCCAGGAGAGGAGCTGGCATGAGTCGGGGAAGACCTGCAGCAAACGCAGCTTTGATCAAAGAGATTCGAAAACTTCGTACAAGGAGGCGTCAGTGCAACAGAAGAATCTTATGAGGAAGAAGAAGAAGAAGAAAATGAGGAAGCTAAACTTTTCAAGATATTAGCAAAGGTTAGTGGAAAACCAAGAATGGAGATTCCTTCATATGAGGGGAACCCTAATGTGGACGAGCTGATATATTGGATCAGTTCAATGGATAAGTATTTTGACTTATAAGAGATCAAGATAAGAAGAAGGTAAAGTTTGCAGCTACCAAGTTGAAGGGCCACGCATCTATCTGGTGGGATGAACTACAGACATCCAGGATTAGAAAGGGAAAGCCTAAGATCAAGAAATGGGATAAAATGGTAAGTAAATTGAAGAAAAAGTTTATGCAAAAATACTATGAATTGAATATTTTCAAACAGTTGCAGAATTTGAGACAGAAAGGAATGACCGTCAAGGAGTAGACATAGGATTTTTACAAGTTGAGCATTAGAACAGGACATGCTGAAGATGATATGGAGAAAGTAGCCAGATAAATAAATGGTTTAAGGTATGATATACAATATGAAATCAATTTATTGAGTCTAAAGAAAATTGAGGATGCCTACCAAGAAGCTTTGAAGGCAGAGGAGAAAATGTTGAGGAAACAAATTTAGAAGAATAGAGGTAAAAGTATAGCAAGAGGAAGAGAAACTTTTAGATCAAGATTTCAGCACTCTCAGAATGAAGATGGAGGTTCGAATAGTAGACCACCGCAAAGAGGAGACTTTGGTAGGGGAATATTTTCACCCATAGGTAGAGGTGGAGGAAGAGAAATTCAGTGTTATACATGTGGAGAATGGAGACATGGATCATGGGATTGTCCTCATAACAAACCAGCAAATCAGTAGAATGTGAATATAGATGAGGCAAAGGAAGAAAATCCTTAGGTCATGAAAAAATAAGAACCACCTGAGGCAAGAGAGTCTTTGTTGCTCAAAAGACTATTTCTTAAGGTAGAGAAGGAAGAAAATGAGCCAACTCAAAGGAAGAGCTTATTCATGACTGTATGCAAGTCTAAGGATAAGTGTTGCAAAGCTGTGATTGAAAATGGAAGAACTGATAATCTTGTTTCCACAGAGATGGTTGAGAAATTGGGGTTGATTTAGATGGTACACCCTACTCCCTATAGAGTGGTGGCTATATAAGGGACGTCAGATTTTAGTGATAGAACAATGCAAAGTAGAGATACATATTGGTACATATAAGGATGTCATATTGTGTAATGTGATGCCAATGGACAGGTGACATGTATTGCTGGGAAGGCCTTTGAAATTTGATAGAAAATCCATTTATGATGGAAAAAGGTATACTTATACCATAGATAAGGATGGAAAGAAGCACACATTGCTACCTTTGAAGGATGAAGTAGACAAAGGAGAAGCCAGGAATAATTTTATGCTGATTAGTGGAAATTAATTGTTGCAAGAAGTCAAGAAGGAGAAAGAAATGTATTTTTCTATTGTGGGTAAATCCAAAGTAATTATGACTTTTACAAATTTAGGAAATTTTCCCATGGAAATTAAAAATCTGTTAGATGATTATGCTGATATAGTTGTTGATGAATTACCAAGTAAATTGCCACCAATCAGAAGTATGAGTCATCACATAGATTTAATACTTGGTGCAAGTTTACCAAACAATGTAGCATATATAATGACCCCTAGGGAGAATGAAGAAGTTGTAAGACAAGTATAGGAGTTGTTAGATAAAGTATTGATCAAAGAAATCCTTATTCCATGTGCAGTACCAACGGTGATTAGTCCAAAGAAAGGAGGAGAGTGGCGCATGTGTACTAATTCCAGAGCCATAAACAAGATCACTATCAGGTATAGATTTCCATTTCCATGCTTAGATAATTTGATGGATTGTTTAAGTGGGTCAAAGTATTTTACTAAGATAGATATGAAGAGTGGATACCATCAAATAAGGATTAGAGAAGGAGAAGAATGGAAGAATGCATCTAAGACAAACAATGGGTTGTATGAGTGGTTAGTGATGCCTTTTGGACTCACTAATACACCAAGTGAATTTATGAGACTAATGAAAAAGGTATTGCAAGAGTATGTAGGAAAATTTGTGATAATATATCTTTATGACATTCTAATTTATAGTCAGAGTAAGGAAGAGAATTTAGAGCATGTCAAGTCGGTGTTAAATACTTTGCAAAAGGAGAAAATGATTATAAATTTGAATAAGTGTAGTTTCATGAAGAATGAGCTCATTTTCTTGGGATTTATAGTCTCATAAGAAGGCTTGAAGATGGACCCAAAAAAAAACCAAGTAATAATGGATTTGCCAAGTCCAAGAAGTGTATTTGAGGTAAGGAGTTTTCATGGTCTTGCAAGTTTTTACAGAAAGTTTATAAGAGGTTTTAGTCATATCTGTGCACCAATAATTGAAATAATGAAGGAGATAAACTAACTATTTAAGTCGATATAAGCAACATATCATAATTTCAAGTTCTTGAAAAAGAATATCACCGAAAGACATGTTTTGGCCTTGCCAAATTTTGATAAAATATTCCCTGTTGAGACTGATGCTAGTGGGATACAAATTGGAGCTGCCTTGAGTCAAGAGCATAGACCAATAGCTTATTTTAGTGAAACTTTAAACGAGGCAAAGAGGAAGCATTCATCATATGATAAGGATTTCTATGCTATTGTGCAGGCTTTAAAGAAATGAAGGCATTATTTGTTGCCCAAATAATTTGTGTTGTATTCAGATAACAATGCACTCGAGTTCTTAAATAATCAGTTGAAGTTGAACCAAAAGCATGCTAAGTGGGTGGAGTTTTTGCAAAGTATTATCTTTGTAATCAAACACACAAGTGGTAAGTCAACCAAGTTTCTAATGCTTTGAGAAGTGTAAATTTGATTATGTAGGAATTGAAGATTGGCATTTTGGGGTTTGAGGAAATGATTGATATGTATGAGGAAGGCCTAGATTTCAAAGAAATATATGGAGCTGTTAAAAATCTTGTGATTTGTAATAGAAGCCAGTGGTTGGACTACCTGATTCAAGGAGGATTTTTGTTCAAGAACAATAAACTGTGTATACCTAAGTGCTCCATGAGGGAAAATACGATTAAGGAAAAACACAGTGGAGGACTGTATGGACACTTTGGACAAGAAAAAAAAATTGCTCAAGTAAGTGCTTTTTATTATTAGCCAAAAATGAAAACTGATATAAAAAAATTATTGAGAAGTGCAGGATTTGTCAACATGCCAAAGGAAGAAGCCAAAACACTGGGTTATATCAGTCGTTTCCAATACCCAATAGATCTTGGGATGCTGTCAGCATGGATTTTCTTTTAGGTTTGCCGAAGACTCAAAGAGGACATGATTCTATCTATGTTGTCATAGATAGGTTTTCTAAAATGGCTCATTTTATTGCTCATAAGAAAACTAGTGATGCAAGTCACATTTCTAATTTGTTTTTCTTTGAAGTTATAAGATTACATGGATTCCCTGTGATTATTGTTTCAAACAGAGATACAAAGTTCGTAGGTCACTTCTGGAGGACTGTATGGAAGAAGTTAGGTAAAAACCTCGGTTTCAGTTCAGCCTATCATCCTCAGACGGATGGACAAACTGATGTGGTGAACATGAGCTTCGGAGACACATTAAGGATTTTGGTTTACAAAAATCCAAAGCAATGGGATTTAGCACTTGCTCAAGCTGAATTTTCCTATAATGATACTCCTAACCGGAGTACTGGGATGAGTCTATTTCAGATCTTTTTTGGAATGCATCCAAGAGGTGTGTATGAACTTAGGGATTTGAGCAAACAAGAGACAAGGAGTGCAAAGGTTGAAGAATTTGTAGAACAAATATAGAATTTGCAGGAATATGTCAAGCAGAGCTTACATAAAAATACCCAAAAGTATAAAAAAAGAGCTGATATGAAGAGGACTGAAAGGGAGTTTCAAGTAGGTGATTTAGTCATGGTTTATCTAAGGAAGGAAAGGTTTCCAGTCAAGACCTATAACGAGCTAAAAATCAAAAAAGATAGGTCCATGCAGAATTTTGAGGAAGTTTTCCTCAAATGCATATGAGATTGACTTACCAGAAGGAATTGGGATGTCACCCATCTTTAATGTTGCATATTTGTACCCACATAAAGGAAAAGAGGAAGAACTACAAGAAGGAACTATAGAAGAGGAGGACTAGACTTTGAATTGGAAGAAACATATGCCAAAGACATCAAAGAAAGAAGTGGAAGCCATTATGGAGAAAATAGCAACGAAGAAGAACATGGGACAAACCTATTATCAGTATCTAGTTAAATGGAAAGGACACCTGGTGGAAGACGCCAGTTGGATGATAGCAGCATAGTTGCAAAAGTTTAATGCAGATCCTAAAACATTGATGGATCAATATTTTCTTTCCTGGGAGTCTGATGTAGGAGCATCCAAAATTTAGCCAGCAATGTGATTGTGTGTTCACATGTTGTGTCTAACAAGAGGTGGAAAAATTGGTTATTAATACTATGTTAAGCTTTAATTGTGAGAATTTAGCTTGTTTTGATGTCCTAGATTAAATAGGAATAAAAATAATAAATTGGTTCTCCCTACAAGGATATTTAGCCAAATAGATTAAGTCACGAGGATAGGATAGGA
Source organism: Pinus albicaulis (assembly GCA_034641835.2). NCBI lineage: Eukaryota > Viridiplantae > Streptophyta > Pinopsida > Pinales > Pinaceae > Pinus > Pinus albicaulis. Next base: position 158,745,577 of record CM076577.1, on the reverse strand, counting down.
TTGTCTGTTAGAGTGGTTCAAATAGAAAGCTAATAAAATACAAGAATAACCGCTTTCAGTTAGAGATAAGCGTAAATAGGTGTGAGGTGCGATACAGTAAGATAGATAGAGTGAAGTGTGAGAGAAGTGTGTGAGAAGTGTGACAGAGGAATTTGATAGAGAGGAGAAGTCATTGTAAAAATCCAACCATCAAAGGGCTCGACTCTATGTATTTTCATCTCCGATAAATTCCAAGTGTTTTGTGTTTTAAATTGGTTGTCTAGTTTAAACTATCTGTTTTGATTTCTCTGTTGAGTTGGATATCATATTTATCGCACAACGCAGTCAAATAAATTCGATTGACGGTGTGAACAACAAAGACACAGTGGGTTTCTGTGTAAAAGGTTTGGGTGAAATCGTTGATTCGTGCAAACTTTTAAGTTTCATATAGTGGCCATCGCACATCGCAGATTTTATTGTTATATGTTAAAGGCTTCACACAATAAGCTATTTGAATTTCGATGTGAAGTGGATTAGTAAAGGAGTAGTGAGGACTGCTAGATCTGGGCGAGATCAACGGTAGAATTTAAATCGCACCCAACAGTATTTCGCACTTCGATGATTTTAGTATTTAATTTTAAGGCCTCACTTGGTAGGTTATTTTATTTGCAGTACGATAAAGAGTTAAGTTTCGATAAGGCAAGGAGGGTGCGATGCGACACATATCACATATCGCACAAGATAAGGAACACACTTATTGCTAAACTCTAAAAGTCACGGTGAGTGATGTGGAGTTCGCTGCGAATTGTGAAATCACGAGAGCATAATATTGCAAAAGTTGTTAAGTTGTGAACTTGCAAGGAGGTAAGTTTTAAAAGGTGCGAAGTGCGACCCGTTGTGATTGGTCACCGTTTGTGTGGGCCATAAAACCATAGTTCCAAGCGTATATTATGAATATTGTAGTCACTTCTGCATCATCCTCTATTCCCTCTATATCATCCTCCACCTCTCCCTCCCCCATATAGTAAATTTTCTCCATTTAAAATTTCTCCTCTGTTTCTCCTTCTCCTACCATTGCATATTCCTCAAATTTAATATAAGGTTCTAACTATAAAGTTAATTTATCTTCCTCTGGTTCTTCTATCAATGGGATATTGAAGAAAGTTTCTTCTTCTTCTTCCCACTAGGAATTTCTAACTCTTCAGCTAGAATGTGTTCTCCTGTAGAGGTGAAAAATGTTACTCCTTCTATTGGAGATATAGGATCTTCTTCCTCTAAGACTGTCTCAGTGGATGAAGTAGGAGATCCTCTTGATTGGATTTCTGACCTTAAGAATTTAGGAAGTCTATGTCCAGTGAAGTATGGAATATGAGTTTGAGATGTTGGTGTAGAATTACGTGGTCTAGGTGGGTTGAGTGGTGTTTTTGGAATTAAACTCCTGCCTCTAGCTATGAATCTACCGCTAGAATATCTTTCTCTACGCATGTCATTTTTTTTTAGATGCAAGAAATAAGGTTACCTAATTACACTTCCCCGGAAATGGCGCCACAATGTTTAGCCAATTTAATGTCTTAAACTTCTTATCATAAATCAATAACCGAGGTTAGTAATCTGATGAAGTGTGGTGCACTATATATGCTTAGTTAACCTTCTTCTTACTTCATTGTGTATGTTTTTATATTGTTTTGGGGGGTTTTGTTTCTTTATGTCTAAAGGTTAATGAGAAATTTGAAATGAATCAACTAAATCTAATAAAGTTTAGTGTTAAAAATAATTTTGAAAGAAGGAAGAAAAGGAAATGTTCTTTAACTATTCTAATTTGCATAAAATGAATCAAACTTTAAATGGTTAGAATATGATCTAAAAAAAAAGTATTTATTCTAATGACCTAGCTTTTGGAATTTGAATCTAATTCTAATCTATCTTAATTTAATTCTACTCCATAGATTAAAATATGACTAAGAATTGAAATGAAAATGCTAATCTAAATGAAAGAAAATTCAAAGGAATTGAAAAGCAACTACTGCATGACCAACTACTCAATCATCCAATTTCGGAAGAATGTCAAATTCATATTCTTGACATGATTTACAAGTAATTGATTATACTTTATTTTAAAGATTTAATATAAGAAAGCATTTAAAAAGCATCTAAAGGAAATTCAACTACTGTATAATTTAAATACTGAATCATCCAATTTGTAAGAATGACAAAGTCATATTCTTAACATGATATTTACAAGCATCTAATTACACATATAATTGACGATTTAATATAGGAAAGCAGTGTAAAAACATGTAAAGGGAAAACTCAACTACTGTATATTTTAAATACTCAATCATTTGGAAGAATGAAAAATTCATTTTCTTGACATGATCTTTATAAGCATCTAATTATACATTTAATTGAGGATATAATCTTGGAAAGTAGTGTAAAACATGTAAATAAAACTAAGGTAACTGTATGCTCTAATGCCTCAAACATAATCCAATTTTGGAAAATAAAAGAACTATTTTCTTGAGATGTTTTTGGTAAGAAAAATATTGCACAGTCATTCTAAAATTGATTCTAAGAGAGAACTCATAAATTTAATCTATAAAATGATAAAAAAATTAATCTAAGGATCAGCTGCAAAGCAATGTAAATTCAACTTATAAATTGACAAAAGAGAGCTAATGAAATTAAACTAAAACAACTAATGAAAACCTCCTTCTGTGCAAGGCCCCTTTGCGAAAAAATGAGTTGAGATCCTAGCAGACTATATGCGCATCAAGAAGAAACTGGAACAATGAATAGGGTATTCATATTATGAAAAAGAACAAAGTCTCAAAACATACACATCGTTCACAAAATTAAGACTGTTTTCGGTTTTCAAACAACCAGTATTTAAACAAAATTAAATGTCACTGTATGGAGCTATTTCTACCTACACATTGCAATTACAACTGAAACATAGAAGAAAAATATAATTGGTTAAATATCGATTTTGTACGTTAGAGAAAATCGAGAGTTCTTCGTTCTTAGATCACGTCCTTTGACTGCACTTTGACTGCGAGCATATGCACCTTTTTCTGTGGAATTCAACCAGGTGGATAGGATGAGATCCATATGTGGATCATTCTAAAGATGCCCATGTGACTCATTCCTTCATTCGATCCTCGGAACCTGTCAAAGTGGAAACAATAATTAGCTACAGAATAGGATGTGTTCTGTCGCTGAGTTATAAAAATTCATTCAAATAACAAGAACATCAAAATATAACATAGACATCATTCAAATGAATTCTCCGAGATAAAACATGTCATTTAGCATTGATTGGAGTTATGGATTTATGAAAAGGTAGGAAAAAGTGATGAGAAAGGATGTCAGAGAAAGAACAATTCTGAGGTTTAATAACTTCTTTCCACCTAATCACTTGAATCTATGGCCATGATATTTTTTTTGTTAGCATATTTTTTTATATTCTCAAGGTTCATATCTAAATGAAATTTCCAACACTTCTCTATATGGCCATCAATATTATCGTGGTTTCATTGGTTGTTGGGATATTTTCACTTGTGTGTTATCACTACTATATTTTTTTCTCCCCCCTTTTTACTTCTTCTTTATCTCCATGGAAGCTTCCTAGTGCTCCTTCCACTTTGACCCAATTAATTTTCCTTTAACTAGGGATATGTTCTCTATGTATTTTTTCTATACACAAGCCTCATCCACCATTCAAAGTTTTAATAGAATCACTTGCTTCCAAAGATGGCTATGTAAGCCCCATAGATACTTGAGGAGTACATATGAGTCCTTTGAGGAAATACCTAACATTATTTCCATATTTCCAAATCATGTGATGTACTTTTGTATACTCTACCTCTCTTTTACCTAAAGTAATGCCACCAAATCCACTCATCCTCTACATCCTTTATAGGGTATAATTGTGACTATATGAGAGTTTTTAAATCCTTAAATATGATTTGTACAAATACACTTGCTCTAATACAAATATGATCTGTAAATTTTTGTGGATATTCTAATGCATAGTTTTTCATAAAAGAAATTGATAAAATTGGAATTGAAACTTAAAATATATTCTATGAGGTTTATTTTCCTTATACTTATGGATTTAGTAAGTTATTTTTTTCATGCATGTAATATATAAAATGCAAAAAATAGAAAACGAACAAAAATTCAGTCACTCACAACCATAATAACAGAAGGTTTGATCTTGGAAACCCTTATGGGTGAAAACCTAACTAGAAGGTGAGGTTTCTCGGTTCTCTCCTTCTCTGAATGGAAATGGATGCAAGTACAATGGAGTGAGGCGTGTGGCCCGTGAAATACTATAGTGCACAAACCCTCTCTATTTTATCTCTCTCTCTCTCTCTATCCATTCTCATCTATTCCACTCATCTATGGAATAAAATGCACTTGAATAGTATGGAACCCCTTTCCCTCCTAGAGGCCTAGTTATAAGGCATCCTAATAGTCTACTTGTGGTTAAATTTGAATCCTTAAACATAAATTAGAGTTACAATATTCAATATTCTATATTATTCTTCATCATTATTACATGGCTAGCCCAGTTTCCATGAATAATGGGGGCCGACCATGGGCGCTTCACTCAATGACTCTCTAGCATAGAACGTGCGTTCATGGCATACTAAAAAATACCTTTAATTTGACTACATATTGGAAAATACCTTTGAAAATCAATTTATTTAACCTCCTAGCAATATTAACTCAATACAACTTCCCAATTTTAAAAACCCTACTTTCACTAGATATTGTAGGTATCCATTTTTTATATACACAAAAAATATTTTTTATACCCCTTTATATTTTTTCATTAAATTTGAGCTCCATTTTTTATACACAGCATATACAAACCCTTTAACCCCTATCATATGCTTAATATATTATGTCATTTTTTCCTCAATATCTATTCCCTAATATGAACCCACGTAGTATGGTATTTCCCCCCCTAGTGAAGCCCCATTGGGGATGACTTTGCATCTTCTCAAATCATGACGCTCAAGGCAACAAGGTAAATTTTTGGTTGTTGTAAATTTTGAATATTGAATCTGATTGATACATGATTCTTGCATTTTTGGAAATATATCTATGTAGAATTGAGATAGGGGGTGATACGCTTAAGAGAAAACAAATTACTCAAGAAAAAAATTTATTTACTGCCTCAAACTACTTTCTGGGGTATTTGGAGTATGCAACCCTACCATTTTATAGATTTTGGGGTATCTAGAGTATGCAACCCTACCATTTTACATATTATAGGATATATGGAGGTGTTAGAACCAAAATATCTTTGAGAAGAAAGATCCATATGTCTAATATATTGTCATTAAAATTACTACTTATTTTAGGGAGATTGGGCCAAAAAACATGAAACATGGTAACACAAAAATTCAATTGAAATACATTTGGAGGGAGTTTCATGTTGGATTTTTCGATGGGTTGTGTGTATATAGAATGTCTGGATGTGGGGCATCTATTATCATTCATCCCGGTACATTATATAATTTCTGGTGGGAGAGGATGAGGCTATAAATAGCCTAGTTGAACTCGTTTCGCTATGGTCGACTTTGTTATGTGCCAAATAGTTGGGCATCGAGGAAATTCATGTTTTTGGGGACTCAAAAGGAATCATAGAGTAGGAAAATGGGTCAACCTATTTCAATCCTTTTATCCTATATTCTTGGATGACACGCATATGTACCCTTGAGCATACATTTCAACGTATCTCCTATATGCATATATATAAGGCTCACAAAATTAGGTTACAAATTCCCTATCAAAGAGAGGAGTTTTAGTCGATGCAAGTATCATACACTTTGCTTCTTTTGCATAGGGTACATTAATTAATACATGGCACATTGATATCATGTAGTTTTGATCGATCGATGACATAAAGTTGTTGGACTTTTGAGGTTGTGATGATTGTCTAGGACCTCATGGATTAGTTACTAATTTTGTAAACTGTTAGACTGAGAAGGATGCCAACATATTTTGGTCTAGACGTGACTGTGTATTTTATGTAATTCTGGATGTTTTGTGTTTCTTTCTTCCCATAGCTATGTGGATAGTTTTTTAATGGTCAATGTAAATAGTTGATGTGGAACTTGCAGGGAAAATTTTAAGAACCCCGCTAAATTTATATGTATAATAAATGGGCGAATCCCCATGATACATAGAAAAAATGGAAGGCGATTTTATTAATAATATAATATGTAGATATAATTTTTTTGGCGAATCTTTCATGAGATTATATTATCTTGTAAAATCATGGCGAATCACCAGTACAAATGGCGAATCACTAGTAAAAAATGGTGAATCGTTGTCTAGTGGAGTTCGGGGTGGTGGTTCCAATGAAGATATGGTAGTTGAACCAAGAGTTGAATGAAGCAAACCACCAAGACCAAGCATGGCACATGGTGACTTGTGAGGGAAGTATTTCTCGTGCAGTTTGGAAAACACGTTCTAGTTCTACTAAGCGTAGTGTTTCTTCTCATGCTACTACTAGCACTGATATTGAAGTTGGAGAGGAGTTTGAGGAAGCATGGAAGGTAGAAGTGGTGGAGAATTACAAAGAGAACCCCATGATGGGCTATGTTTTTCCCTTTGGTAGTTGGGCCTGCAAGATCTTCTATCCATTGAACCAACAATTAACCGTTCAACCAACAATCAACTTGACTGAGTTGATTAGGTACGAGTCAACTTAGAATAATCTTCAAAACTATGCTTTGAACTATCCCATATTTATCACACTAATGCTACACAACATTGAGCATTTGCACCCAACTCTCATGCATGCACACAAAATTTTGATTAACATCTATAACCCTAACCAAGTGAGAATTGATCAACAATTTGCACCAAAGTTTGTTATAGTGTTGAAAGTTCATAAGAAATTTAGATCCATGGTACCTTAAATAAATTTTGAGATAACATCCACAAATTTGACCACAATAGAGAAAACTTGTGATAAATTTTAAACTTACAAAAATTAGGATTCATGTTCCTAGGAACGATCATAAGAAGTAGTTGACATGTAGGATGAGTTTTGAGCCTTGACACATTGATAATGCAATGTATTAGGTCAAAACTCACACATTGAAAAGTCGTCAATGAAGAGAAGAAAATATCATTCTGAATTACACATACTCCAAACTTCCTACCAAATTCTACTTAGTTGTCTACAACTCAGCTATACATAATCTTATAGTAAATACAAATTCCACAAATCCTTCTTCACATAACTAATAAATGGCCATTGGAAGAGCAATCAATAGATTATTTAAAATTTAACTTCATAGCCATAGCACTCCTATGTATTGTATGATGTATTGTATCATGTTGACTGGTATAACTTGTACTTTCTCTCTCTACTGAATTTGAAGAATAATAAGAAGATTTGATCAAACGGTTTTTCTCACATTGGAGTTTTTCCCTGGCATCCGCCAAAATATTGTGTCCTCTTGTCTTGGCTTGTCTTCTAGTTATTTTCTTATGTTCTATAAACATTTACTATCAATTTTAATGTGATTGCTAAATAGGAAATTGAACTGGGCTAAAATATTGAAGTAAATTACTCCAAGCATAGAAAATACCATCGTTAACTAAAAATTAACACAGTTTTTTATTAATATGTTTCGACATTAATTACAATTCGTTTTAGATCCAAAAATATAGGATCCAATCAACCCAAAATAGGAACAGAAATTATCATGACAATAGTTATCTCATGATCCTCCGGATGAGCTCAAGCTCCACCTAGAAATAAAGCCATTTATTGGACACACATCGCCGTTCAATATAACAAACTAAATTCTCTAGTAATTACCAAGGTAAAATCAGAAAATTAAATTATGCCCCTACATCAAGACATGACCATCTAAAAATTAAATGACCATCTAAGAAGTGGAGCAGAAAATGTTTTTACAAATGCGGGTTCTCTTAGTGCTTTCGATATGGCATCCTCCAGAGTCCACAACTACTTGATATGGCCAGTCATCATATATGAACAAGGTATTTATGATTATATCAACTAATAGTGATGCACACTAAATATTGACTTCTCCTACACATTCATAGTAATTAGTTCATTGCAAAAAATAACAATAAAAATATAATTCAACAAGAAATGAGGAATTACAATATAAAAAAATTATCCAAATGATCAAACAATGATGTTGGTGTGAAAAAATTAATCCAAATGGAAAAATATTATCCACATCAATGCCAACTTTAATATATAATAGGTTAAATCTGAGATGGAACAAGAAAAAATATTAGAACAAAGAAAGGGTTTCCAAGTCCATGTGTGAAGGTTCGCTGCTACCCTAAAAGGTTGGAAATATGGGTTTTTTGGGACTCAGAGTGATTTCCAAGTCTCATCAAGGATATCTAGTAGGTCATCGAGCCTTTAGAAAAAGTGGGAATGAAAGGAGACTTAGAACAGAAAATGGAATAAAGTTGTGAAGTGGCCAACCAGGATTGGTTGGAAGGTGGCATGGGTCATAAAAACCAAGAAGCATCTACCAAGTCATATAGTTTTCAAATTCAAGTAAAGAATATGAGGAAACTTAACACAAAGATATGTTTTTCATTTCCATTTTCTAATCAAGAAAATACCTTTCCTTTTAGTGAAATTCAAAGAATATTTAATTGTTATTATTGTACAAACTGTCATCATAAATTTATCCTACTTAGATAACATGTGTTAGATATAGACACAAAAAATTATTAGTAGCACAACCATGTTAGTATTTTTAAAATAATTTTATAGCTTCCTCAAGAATATTGTTACAAAAAATTATTCCATGAACTCACCTTCCAACCTTCTCACTAGGATGCTTCACAATCTCTTAATAGTCGTAGTCTAACAACAACATCAGAGATTATGTGAACCAAAAAGAAAGGAACACCTACATTTGGCCAAGTCTTGTTTCTGTGTGAATCAATATATGTTTCGATATTAATTAAGGCTTGAGGATACAAGACATCAAGTGAAAACAACCTCAAATATCACACATTGACCTTCACCAATAACTGCAAGCATATATATTTTTGTTTTATGAAAGGGGGCTTGTGCTAACCTGTAGTTGATGTTGACTAGTGTCATTCATTACAAGCTGCTAATAAGGTGGATTTGGAACTAAAAGTATGATGAAATATTTTTATTAATTATGAAAATATGGAGTAATATTATAACATTGAGATAAAATATTGTTTATAGGTTTCAGGTGCGGATGGAAGTGAATGAAAAATTTAGGAAGTTTTGTTTTGAAACTTTCATATACCTATGGTGGTAGAATACTCATGCCACAATTGGTAGAACTTTAGAAATTTGAACATCTGTAGAACTTCATATGTAGTATATATATTAAACAAGATGGCCACAAACGTATGCATCATGGGTATGTAAACCCAAACCTAGAGCACATCAAGCAAGTACTGGTATATTTCATACTTTGTACCTAGTAGTACAAGAATACTACAAGTACAGGAATACAACACCACATATTGGTGTGTATTGTGACCATCCGGGTATGATAAGGCCCTCCTTAAAAGGAAATTTAGTGTGGATTTCCCATAAAAAGTGTTTTTTCTTTTAGAAAGAATGTATAAAAATAAAAGGAGAAGGTGGGTTGAAGATCTAAAACTCTAGCCTATCATTTTCTAGGTGCAAGGAAAAAGTGTATAAATCATGCTTGGGGGCTCTTCATCTGATGTGGGGTGTATGATATGTTAATAACCCTTGGTTGTGCCATGATGGATATTCACACTCAAGATAGATTTCTTATGGGAATTTCTAGACCTTGTCTTGATGCTTATGTGGTACACTTCCTTAGATCATTGGAGATGTTGACTGCATAAATATTTTCATGGAATGTTTTGACACCTAAAATGAGCCTTGGGTGCATGTTTCATAGAAAAAGAACTGTCACCTCTTGAAATCCTCTCACTTTTGGTTTTTTGTTCCCAACAAAAAAGGGGTATTTGTATCACTTTCCTATTATCTACGAAAAAGTCACTAAGAATGAACTATGCCAACAAGTAAAATAAACAAGGAAATAGTAATAACATTTGGGAAGGATCCAACAATAGGTGTTTTCCATTGGGTCTAGAAGTCAAATAAGAGATAGAGAATTCCAGTGAGGCATCTATGATAGATGAATCTCACTACATAACACTATTTTGAACCCTACAACATATGCCTAGACACAAACCTACTCTTATTGTTTAAACCTAATGAGAGGAAAGTTCTTACCTTACCAATATTTGTGGTCAAGGACCACTAGGAAAATTCATAATAATCTTAGTGAAACCAGGGGACAAAGGCCAACACCATGTCACAAAATTAACTTGACTAGGCTGAAAAATAGAGATGTAAGCATTCACCAACAATGGAAAATACATGAGGAAGACGAAAAAGTGCCCAAGATTTAATCATTCCAGATTTTTAGGCATTTACAAGTCTTTTAGATTCTGAATCTGAAATGGCAGAGATCAAAACTCCTAGAATTCATCCTGGTTGCAATGATTTTTTCTTATTTTAAAAATCTATTCCTCCTTGAAACCTGCACATTAAGTCCCAAAATTCCTGTGCATGCCGCCAAGAATAGAATTAGGGAGGTGTACCCTTTAGTTTAGTATGCATGCATCTGAGAATGCATACTATCCATATTAGTGATATTCCTCTCTCCTTGTGTGCAACAATATCTTAATCCATCAAATTTAAAAATGTACCCTATTGCAACAGTCCAAAAAAATCCATTGAAATGAATATCACAGGTAAAAAATCATGCCATATGACATGTATCAAGCATATTTTATAGTTTTTTAGCAGATATTTTGTAGATATTTTGAATCAATTTCATCCCACCTTGTTAGCATTAGCACATAGAAGTGTTGGAAGCCAATGAATTTCTCTTGTATTGGTTAGCAAGAAAATGAAATCATGGATGTCAATCAAATATTTAAGCTACATACAGTCCTTCATGATATTTTATAGTTCATCTATTGTCACAAAATGTCAAAGCATTGGAATGTTCATAGAAACACCCTCTTCTTCCTGCTTAGTAAGGTTTGAACCAAAACAATTTAGCAAAATATAGTCACATGCCTCTCACAATAATTAACAAATAAATCAAGCCACTAAAGGATATAGAAACTACCACACCAAGAAAAATGTGCTTCAAATTCTATGTTGTTGCATTACCTTTTAGTTGACATCCATTCATAAAATCATCATGAGTACATAAACACTAGCACAGAGGATTCAACATAGCCACATGATCATGGCCAATTAATGTGATATTTCTAACACCCCAAGACTGCATATTGAAAAGAAAACACATTAACTTCAAAGACAAGTACTGAGTGGAAGATGCATTCTCATGTAAGTTAATGGAACCTGCCATAATATTACGAGCAACCTAACAGCCAAGTGTACCAAATATAAGAAGAAGGATAAGGATACCCTTCGGAGTTCCTATACTGTATAAAGTCAGAAGATCCAATAACATTTCATCAAGTCCATTCTTTTGAAGATTGATACCTCCCTCTGATTTTGTTTTTTGTTTTTTGGGAATTTACATTTGAGGATGGATCATGGTCACTTACAATTTTGGGGAGGCCAACTCAATGAAAAGAAAACAGTTGGTTTGTGATGTGTTATTATATAGTTATTTCCTTTAACATTGAGGGTTCTGTTATGTTATAGTATCCGCACTACTGTCGTTGATATTATTATATACTGGAAACAAGTGACAATAATAATGGTGCATTTAACAAAACACTAGATCACTGTCTATCCAAATTCAAAACCCATAAATTTTAATGGTGCATTTTTAACCCATAAATTTATTAACTGAATAAATTCCAAATATTCTCAAATTCTACTATTCAAATTCTTTAACAATGATAATGCTCCATATTGTATCTTTTCTCAAATATTTCCAAGATATATAATCCAATTACATTCATAATTGTATTACTCCATACCTTATCTACCTGGGTCAAAACATGACCTGAAAAAACATGCTATCAACAATAAGGCCCCTCATACTTGGATATTACAACTGCTATCCCTCAACCAAATTGGTCATGAGTATATTCTAGTTGAATTAAATACTTCCATGGAAGGATTCACAATCTTGGCATGTCTGGTATCTACACGCTTATGCAGCTACAACCTTGATCTAACATTATGAATTTATTAAGAATTTTCTTTCTATATATATGACTTCTCAATATGATCGTTTCATCTGTAGTTTTCAATTCTGACTTCTTGCTGCATAGTTAATCGAGGTAGAGCGATAATGCCCATGTATGAGAACAATGGGAATGTTAAGGGAAGCCATGAACTAGATGGTTTTAGGAAGGCACAGAGAGCCAAGGGACCTGCAAGTGTTCTAGCCATTGGGACTGCTAATCCATCGGGGATGTTTTTTTCAGAGCTCATATCCGGATTTTTATTTTGATATTACCAACTCCAGCCATAAGACTGAACTCAAAGAAAATTTCAAGCGCACGTGTAAGATCCATTACATGAACTATGAATTTGTTCCTATTTTCATCACTGTTGTTTGTTATTCAAAATCATTTCAGAAGCTCCTCAAACTTAATGTTGTTGCTTGATTTTCCTAGTAAAGCATTCCATACATCTTATCCTTTCATTTTTCAATGAACTCCTTGGTATCCAAGACAAAGAGTAAGAATACTTCTTTGATAATTTTCTTGTGATCAGTTGTGAGCTTTAAAGCATTCCATACATCATATTCTTTCATTTTTCAATGAAATCCTTGGTATGCCAGCCAAAGTGTAAGCATACCGCTTTGATTGTTTTCCTATGATTAGCGGCTTAAAAACTAAATTAACATAGAAAACATCTTTCTCCCAAAAAAAACCTTCCTCAGTAGGTTTTCCTCAGTATTATGTGGGTATTATTTTTATAGTTTATACTAATTTTTTTTTTTGAGGGATTGTTTAGATAACCAAGCTCAAAGTAATTATAAAAAATATTCATTATGAATTCAACAGTGTCACATGAAAAACAAGAATAGTAACCAAAAGAATAAAAAATTTCTCCCAACCACCCAAATGACAAATCCTAACCAAAATATAAATATGCCCCTTTGATTTTTTTTCCTATAATCAACTAGCTACCTGCGACTGTGAACTTAAACTGAATTAACATATAAAATATCTTTCTCCAAAGAAATTTTGGTGTGTTTTGGCTACCTACTACTATGAACCTAAACTGAATTAACATATAAAAGGTCGTTCTCCAAAGAAATTTTAGTGTGTTTTATTTTAGATCTCAGCTGCAACTATATATTTTCTCACCTTCATTTGTATCGAATCTCAACAGCCAATTTTCCATTCCCACCTGTTTTGAGCCATTTCAAAGGATGCTTCCTCAGGCATCTATTAAATAGGTCATCCTGTTTCACTCTATAACTCAGATTCTGAAATTGGAAACCTAAAGGCTAACACTATGGTAATTACATTGTGTGTTAGATGGGAAATCATTACCATCATCTACAAAATCTAATCATAAATAATGTTACTAATTTGCACTTGGGATCCTTGAAACTGAGTCCTTAAACAAATTGGAATTTTCCATCTACTTTCTTCACTCATCAAAAATAGATTCTGCAGTTTATTTATTATAAACTTTGGAGGGTTTTCAACTTTTCAGGTATATTTTTTGAACATATTTTTTATTTTCATTTGCCCAAAATGCTGTAGAGATTTGTTGAAAACAAGATTAGATGAAAAATTGTTTCCAAATTCAAGCCAAAAATTAAATTCCAGAACTTATAATAGTTATACAACGCCACAAATTGTAGATGAGAACTAGTTAAGACATCAAAGTACTTTGGTGTTCATAATTTGAGCAGTTAATATTGGTTGTATGGCAGGTGAGAAGTCTGGAATAAGGAAAAGGCACATGAATCTAACAGAATATATACTTAAAGCTAATCCAAACATCACAAAATGGAACTCATTAGACAAATGCAATCTCTCAACAACCATTATGTATAAAATAGTGCTCAGTTGCCCATTTGAAAAGGAAAAAAAAGAAAAGCAATAGACAAAATGAGATTTCCATTGAATCTTAGCCCTCTAGAAAATGTGTACTAGTAATTTCTTATATAAGGATTTAGTACTAGTAGTTGCCTTAAATCATCCTCTATATGGGGGATTTTAGAATCTAGATGAAAAATTTTATCTTTAGATTAGGGTACAAAAAGTTAATCGATATTTAAGTTGCACTAAGGTGTTCTTCCAAACCAAACCACATGTGAGAAATACAAAAGAGAGAAGATCGGTGATAATAGCAGGGAAGTAATGGCATGTAACATACCTCCCCATATTTGTGCATGAAATTCATAAAACCATCATGATGATTGTTATGATGGGAACACTTCGGTGCGTTCACAGGAAGCAGTAATTAATTTGGCTGAAGCCTATGCCTCTAAATGTCAGAGTATGAGAAAACTCGAGTCTGGAACATTTTATCATCAGTGTAGTAGATACCAGGCACAATAACTCCAGGGAAAAATGCCAACTGTTCATTCTCATTGAAAAAGTTATCAATGTTTCTATTCAAAACCATCCTCCCAACAGGCTGCACAAGAAAAGGATCCAATTTTCAACCATGGTCCAATGCAGAAAGCTTGAAACTAAAGAGCATATAAAGTTGAATTACTACCAGCACTTGAAAATTATGAAGCAAGAAGAATTTATATTATAGATTATATGACTGATAGTTTCAGTCTTAAGTATTTTATATGTACTTTACCTACAAAGGAAAGAGATTCTCTGGCCATATTTTAGTATCTTCAAGAGGATCAAAGTCGAACCTATCTTCATCTGCAGGATCCATAGTTTGAATGCATAGCTTCCATTCACGATTGTTACCAGAAGCTATGGCATCATATAAATCTTTGGTAGCATTACTATGATTGGTACCTCCAACAATTACAGCCTCCTCCTCAAGCAAAAACTTGAGTCCACAAGTAGGCTTCCAATGAAACTTGTAGTAGGTTTCTTTACCTTCTCTGTTAATAAACTGAAAATAAGATTAAAAAAAAATCAGGTCATCTAAACAGTAATGAAAATTTTTTCAAGCCTAGTTCATTTGACAACAAATAAGGATACTTTAAGTACCCAAATCCAGGGGTTTAAAATAAATAGTCAAAGGGTGGGTATGAAATGAAACCAGCGGGAAATTTTATGAAATTTTCAGAGATGGTTTCAAAACCTGGGTAAATCCCCATCGCATCCAATCTGACCATCTCCTGAGCATATCACTAGTCCATTTCCATATATGATATATTAGTACTAGGATTACTATCATATTGTAAACATACACATAATAAATCAAACTATCATATGGCACAAAACTTGAAACACATAATTGAAAATATTGTGTTATGCTAGCATGTTTTGAATGTGACCTTGACATTGGCTGATTACCATTTTATGCAGCAGGCAAGCTTAGTGTGTTGAGAAATGAAAACAAAATAGTAGTAGGACTCTGTTTAACTTACGAAATTGATTTGAGGTCATGCATATTAGAGCTCAAATACTGGCTGATTACCATTTTATGCAACAGGCAAGCTCAGTGTGGTGAGAAATGAAAAAAAAAAATAGTAGTAGGACTCTGTTTAACTTATGAAATTGATTTGAGATCATGCAACTTAGAGCTCAAATACTGGCTAATTACCATTTTATGCAGTAGGAAAACTCAGTGTGTTGAGGAATGAAAAAAGAAAAATAGTAGTAGGAGTCTGTTTAACTTATGAAATTTATTTGAGCTCGTGCAACTTAGAGCTCAAATAAATTTTAATGTTGAATGATACTTATTAGGTGTGGCTTGCAATGCCAAAATTGATCCAAAATGCCTATCCGCTTACAAGTTTGCTTGTAGTAATCTGGCTTCATGAGTATCATGAATTTCAATGATAGAAAGGATTCCAAAGTGCAACTGGAAGGCTTGCACTAGAACAACTAATAACAAATATTTAACACGCTAACATATTTACCACAGACTTAAGAAATCCATGTATCCCATTGATCAGAGAATTGCTTGCATTAACAACAAAATATTGGTGCGGATGAGTCTAAAAATGTATAGAGAACATATTGAGAGATTGTGCCTCACTTTGAAAGTGTGAACTCCAAAACCTTCAGTATGTTTAAAGTCAGATGGGATTCCCCAGTCATCAAACAGAAATGTGAACATATGAAAACTCTCTGGTACATGGGAAATGAAATCCATGATACGCCATGCTTCTTGTATATGGGTTTTTGGATTGGGCTTCAGAGCATGAAGGACATCTGGGAACTAAATAGACAGAAACACAAGTTTAAAAAATTAAGAGTTAATAAGTTGTGAAAATCATATGTTTCAGTTTTACATATACTTCAAAATGAGAGGAATGGATTTCAGTGTATGGTCCCAATAAACAAACCTTTATACCATCACGAATAAAAACACTGGGATGTTGTTGCCAACAAGGTCAAAGTTCCCTTCTCTCTTGTAAAACTTCCCTGCAAAGCCTTTGGGATCCCTTAAAGTCTCCGGGCTCCCGCGTTCATGTATAACATTAGATAAGTGGACTATCACAGGGGTCTGAACTCCAGGTGCCCTAAAAAAGTTAGCACATGTGAGGTGTGAAATAGCATGTGTGACTTCAAAAAAGCCCTTGGCTACTACTCCTCTAGCATGGAAAACTTGCTCAGGATTTCTTTCTCTATCAAACTGGGAAATATTTTCTACCAGGTGATAATCCTCCAAAAAAACAGGACCTATAGCATAGAAGTAAGCCCCGCTCTGAGAATCAGACCCAGTGTAAGATTTGAAGCTCAAATTTTGAAATGCAATTATTCACTTAATCTATCAATGTTACAGTCATGTAATTTAATCATGATACCATAAACAAATTGTTCTAATAAATAAAACAGTCACCTCTTTCACCAACTGTAAGAGAGGAGTTATTATTCCAAATAGGGGCACCCTAGTTGCTGGTCCAAAAAGGAGCATTGTGGGTAGTAGAAGGTCAGTGTCTATATGGATCCATTCCACCTAAAGTACCAAATGGTTAAATCTATGCTCTCCTAAATCCTTCCTGCAATGACAATTCAAAATAATCATTAAAGTTCAGTTCTATAAAACCGTAAAGGAGCCATAGATGGGCACCTTAGAGAAGTGGGTCTTACATTTCACCTTCTCATGTAAGGCACTGATTTAACATTAGAAACACTTTAAAACCCAGGAAGTAAATATTATTTTACATCCATCCCTTCTTAAACCATCTTTAGGGTTAAGTGATTTCACCCAAATTTTACACTTAGAATGCAAATAATTTTGAAGAATATTGAGAAGATCCTCAAAGAAGATTTTGATCAATTCGGCGTCTCGGATTGGGACAACTTGTTCTGGATTGGGCATCCACGGGGGACATGTAATTTTGGATCAAATCGAGGCCAAAATCCAGTTGGGTCTGAGCAAATTAGAGTGCACTCGCAGTGTTTTGGCTGAGTATGGAAACATGTCCAGTGCTTGCATGCTTTTCATTATGGATAACATGCGCCGAAAGTATGAGGAGAGGGAGAGGAGTAGCACGGGAGAGGGTGGGAGTTGCCCTCGTCAATGCATGCAGGTGAGCCTGTCATCGGTGAATGGAAAATTCGTCTAGATCTCCATTGATCTCCACCTCCATCGATCTGGTAGGTTTGCACATAACTTCCAAGCCCCTTCCATTGTCCAAGCCCCAACCACATCTTTGACCCAGTAAATCTGGCGAAATTTTTGTTACACCTCCAACTTCCAAGCCCCAACCAGTGAAAACAATGGGTCGAATCACTCCAGCAGCTCCCTCCAACCCAGTAAATCCACGCGAATGCCGTTGAAATATACTCCAAGCAAAGAAAATTGGGAGCGAATGCCATTGAAATCTGCTCCAAGCAAAGAAAATCGGGAGAAAATTCCATTTTTTCAGTTTTATGGGCATTTATTTTGGTGGGCTAATATTTAATAATTAATTATTTTAAAAATAATTATAGGGCTAACTTTATAAAACTATATAAAATGGGTTTTATATAAAAAATTTGGACTATCAAAATTTAAAACCCCTTAAAATTCGCCTTTGGGCTAAAATTCGCTAGTAAATTTTCCCTGTGTGGAAGTCTATATTGAAACAAACTGATGTAATCTCTTTTTCAATGAAATATGATGTTTTTTTTTTTTTTTAAAGAAGAAGAAGAAGAAAATAAAGGAATGAAATTAAGAAATAAAGAAAAGAAAAGTTTAATCTACTAACCATTGCTAGAATCTTACATTACTCCTATAAATTAAGCTATAGTGCAACATATTTTCCTCCAACAATGAATTATTTTTCTTTGTTCTTCAAATTCTTTGATTTCTTAGTACCAAACATCTGTAGTTATCATTACTTACTAGGCGTTCCAATATATTTGAAGATAGTAATAGTAGTCCACAAAGTGAATCTACCAGGGTTCTTATGTGATTCAATATCTTGATAAAATCAAGGTTGTGGGAGTGTGTGTTTGTGACGGAGAATTGGGTGTGACCCGCTGATCTGCAAGTGGCAAAGAAGGTATCATTTGTTGTGTGGTGTGAATGCATGCTAGCATCTTTCATCGATGGAAAATAGTTAACAACATCTTCGACAAAGAGAGCATCCTTTCCCATATATTCTACCTACAAATTTTCAACGACCATGGGTTCTCCTTATAAAGGTCGCTGAATTTTGGTGCAAAATTTCTCTATGAAGGCTCTCCATTGATCAATCCAAAGTTTCCATGTTAAAAAATGCTCTAATGTCACGATGGAACAAAATATGGGAGTAGCATGTTTAGTGACATCGAAATATATATCTTATCAAGTGGACCGTCTAGAGTTTCATAGGAGTGAACCAGATATTTGAACAAGTTTTTCCAGTTTTAAATTTAGTCAAGTAAATTTTCTATTTTAAAAAAAAGGAAAATGGAATTTTTTTTTTTTTTTCAATTAAAAATGAATTTTTTTTTTGAATTTTATTGACAATAATTTTTTTTTAACATTTTAACTAGATTTTTGTTTTAAGGAAAGTATATATATATATATATATATATATATATATATATATATATATATATATAGATATATATATGTGGATGGTGTAGTTAAGTGTGATAGAGTTTCTTACTTCACATAATTATAATACCTCAAAAAGAGAAATGAAATAGATGTTACAACCCAAGGGACTAGAAAATGTTAAGTGAAACCCATCAGGTTTCTACAAAAGAAAAATTAAAATTTTTCTTATAGAAATAAACAAGATCAACAAACGGGGTTGATTGGCTTGCATATTCAAAACAACTTATGTACCACTCCCAAACAAAGTTGGGATAAGTTGGATTTTGTATTTGGACGTGTCAATGAATTCCACACTTTAGAATTGGAAACTAGATTGTCAACCTTGGTACGTGATGAACATGCCTATATTGAGGAATTGACGACATTTTTATCCCAGTTAAAGGCATCTAGCAATGAGAAAAATTAAGAAAAACATATATTTTTTTTTTATCTTTTAAAAACTAAAGGGTCTTTTTCAATTTTTATCATCTACCTTCTATGCAACAAGGGATGTCCTTGGTGATTCATTCAAATACCTAGCTCAGAGACATTTTGTCATCGTCTCATGAGAGAAGAATCTATGCTTAAGCATCTGGATGTTCTCTCTAGCTCTTCAAATAAGGTTTTGGTGGCTCATAACTCTATAGGTCAATATAGACCCCAGTATAAAATAAAACCATATTCTACTCAAGCTTGCGAGTCTTCCTTCAAGCCTGAACGAAATACTAAATAGAATACTTTTAAATCATGAACTTTGATCTATGGGTGATTTTGCACTTGTACATCACTTATTAATTACTCATTTACCCAATCAAACCAAATTCTATTTTGTAACACTAAATATTAAATAACAATTTAGTACTGATCCAAATTTTCAATAAAAAAATACACCCAAAAAAATCACAAACATTTTAGATTAAATTTGGTTGATGGAATTTTTAAAAAGGTAAAATAATTCTTTAATTTGCTTTAAAATTGTATTTATATATTTGAATTTCTTTTAATAAATCCAATCATAAATTATTTTAATTTTCTATGAGCTTAAAGGTTTAGAAGTTTCTATTGCAACAAATATTTTTCAATTATGATGTAATATGGATGTATATGGTATATTTATAATAATAAATAAATAGACAAATTTTAGTTGAATTATTGGATGCTTTGGCCCTTTTAGAGGTACATTTTTGGATCAATGTTTTTCTATCTAACACGGAATTGTAATCAAAATAACATAAAAAAATCATTTTTTATTCCATTGGAAATATCAACAAGTGAATTTGATGAACCAACTCAATATGTGCGATTGAGTACGTAATAATGCAATTAATTTTTATTATATTAAAAATGTTTTTTGAAAAATATCATAAAGTAAATTGCATTCATTTGTGATAACTAACTTTCTATATGATTACTAATTATATAATTCATATAATTTCATTCATTTTGATGAAAAAAATATTTTAGAAGTGTTGTTTTCTTATTATTTTAAATTAGATGTTGAGATATAGTAATAATTAATTATGAAAATTTTAACTTAATATTATTTGAAATAATTAATTTCTATGAAACTATTTTTTAATATTAATATAAAAAATAATTAATTATTCTCTAAAACTAATTTTTGATATTAATATAAAAAAAAATTAAGTATAAAATTAAAACATAATTGTATATAAAATTTAAATGAAAAATATTAACCTTTAATTACTTAATTAATTAGAAAAGAAAAACATATTTACGTACTTATATTTTTTTATAAATAAATACATATAAGTTTAACCAAATGCATAAGTTTAGGAAAAAATGTAAAATGATAAAATTAATATTGAGAATCCTAAAAATTATAATAAAATAAATTTGATAATTGAAATGATAACTTATAATATAAATAAATTATATACATATTATGTTGAAATCAAAATCTTTTGGCAAGTTTATAAACATATTCCACTTTAAAAGTGTCTTAAGGTGTATTATACAAATACAATAAAATAAATTACATCATCATGCATAATATTAATAAAATATATATACTAAATATATGTATGCATCATATGGTATTTTGTGTTGATCGATAAGGTGTTCCACTTGCGGAAGTTGAGCGCGTTTATGATGAATGTGTGTAAAATTAAAATATTATTTGGGAATTCAAGCATTTCAATGGGTGTCTAAGTCAAATGATTTTGTGTAAATTTAACATTTTTTTGGATTTCTCCTTAGTAGAAATCAAAAGTTAATTACAAAAGTGTTAGTGAAACTATGATATATTTCTTTTTAATAGAGATCAAAAGTTAATTACAAATGTGTTAGTCAAACTATGATAGATCAAATTTAAACTAAATTAACATTACTTATTATTATGTGAGTCTATACATGCCCCGTTGCCAATTCCACATGATAAAAATTACACATAGTTTGCTCATATTAAAAAAACACACCAACATGATAAAAATTACGCATAGTTCACTCATATTAAAAAAATGCATGAGTAAGATATATATATATATATATATATATAATTAACATTGAAATAATTTTTATTATAAAAACAATTTTGAATGAAATTGAAATAAAAAAGAATTGCTTTCTTTATATTATTTAGATAAATTTGATTTTAGAATATTTGATTTAAGATAGATATTAAAATAAAATATTTTTAATAAATATTAAAACATTCTTTTATTATTAATTTTTTTAAAGATTATATGCAAATTTTGTGTGAAAATAAGAATTATATATGTCGAGTAATAATAAATAAATTCATTTAAATTATAAAATAGTTTAATGATAATATGTCAAATCAATAAAAAAATTTAATAACATTTTAGTTATAAAATATTTTAAGATCAACTATGTTAATATATAAATTTTTTATATAAATTTTTGATAAATACTGTTTATAACTCCATAGAATTAATGACTTTATCTCTTTAAATAAGAAAAATAAAAATTTTAAATTTTTAAAAATTTATTTTTAATAATAAAAAAAATAAAAAAATTGAATTTAAAAATGTTCATTTTTTTTTTTTAATTTTTAAAATATTTAACTTATTTATTGTTTTCGAAACTTTAATAAATTGTATAACATCTATTAAAAATAAAGCAAGTTTAAAAATAAAAAATATATAATATAACCGACCATAACACATAAAAAAGATGAAAAAAATCCATGTTAATGTAATTTCTTTTCATGTATTCTTACTCTACTTTACGAACCCTTTTTCTTAATCTACATCATAATATAACTGGCCATAACACATAAAAAGAGATAACTGGCCATAACACATTAAAAAAATGAAAAAAAATCCATGTTAATGTAATTTCTCTACATATTAATGTGTTCATACTCTACTTTAGGAACCCATTTTCTAAATACCTTAATCTATAGCTTCTTTTATACATCATATCCATGTTAATGTAATTTCTCTTCATATTAATATGTTCATATTCTACTTTACAACCCCCTTATTCTAAATAGCTTAATCTATAGCTTATGGTATACATCATAAGATAAAAATTATTACAAATTTCCTTAACGATGAAATAATCCTTAATGTAATTGCTTTTCATATTAATGTGTACATACTCTACTTTATCCCTTTTTTCTAAATAGCTTGATCTATAGATTTTTTTGTACATTATAAGCTAAAATTATTGTGGATTTCATTAACAACCAGGAATTTACTTTGTAAAATATGATAGTATAAAAAATCAACCAGCGTTAACATTCATTAATGGGTAACAGTATGCGATTTCCTAGATCAGGAACAGTCTTTGAAAAATACACTGGCCACAAGAAATTAATAGTTCGGATTGGGAATCTAATCTGCCTCCTCCTATATTGATCCATGAATAAAATATTCAATACCAAAATTGAATTGGCGTAGTCATCCAAGAAATGAATCGAACCGCTGAATATTAAAAAAAATTCAGTCAATTTGACCGAATTCGGTAACTATGTTTAATTCTGTTTTTTTCTCCATGAAATTACCAATGATAATGGTCTACCTAAGCAAGTGAGTAAAATTACAGCAAATTCCGACTCAATTTTATTCTAGCCTTTAGATCCGGGGAAACAGGAGATTTGGAACGGATGCTTGACTTTGATTTCGACAAAGTGGACTCAGATTTCTTGACTAGATTGGGAGATCTTCTTTTCTAAGATTCGCACATGCTCGAAAAAGATATTCCTGTCAACAGCATGCCTCAAATTTGTTAGCTAAATACTTACAAAAATGAATTGTTGAGATTAGGATAAACAAGATCAGAGGTACCGACCTTCTCCTGCGGTGAGATTGACATACAGATCGACAATGTTTCGGCAATTACTGCGGCACTCAAAGGAGCAGAACTTGGTACTAAATTCTTCTTCGTGTAGAGAATCAGTTGCCATTCCCACAACCATCCATTCCAAGCCACAAGCATTTATGCACTCCTCCCTTTCAATCCATCCCACCCTTTTAAGCTCCACCAACAAAACTGATGACTAATGATGCGCAATTATTGTTAGTCTCTCTTAACATTATGATTATCACCAATATAAACATATCTATTAATTACAATGCTAGCTGTGTAATGTGACGCTTTTAATAATAAAAAATACCTAGCATTGAAATTGCAAGGTGTCGTCATTCATTACATCCTTCTCAGCTGTAACATACACCGATAACATCACATGGAAATTCCAGGAGTTAATTTTTTTTATAGAAGTTACTCACGAGTAACTTATCTAAATCACTATTAAATATTCCTTACTTCTCATTAGATAGAATGTTCACCATTACATAGTGTAACCTTAGTATAATAATAGTAAGTTGCTTAACCATTAACAACCTTTATTGTTGTACATTAACATATAAATGTATGATGTAACGTTGCATTCATTTCATTATTCATGTAGTCATCACTTGCTTGACATTATGAACATCACCACAAGAAAGGAATAAACATCATCAATTTGACACAATAATAAATCACATCATTGAATATCAATATACCTTGGAAACCCCGTAGGGTGAAAACCATCAAATGTTTAATTTTATTATTAAACGCTTGTGACGGTGAACAACCCTTACTCAATGGATTATAAGGGAGACCATCCCTTAACCATCATTTATAAATCTTACAAGGAAATATACAAATATATAGCTTAAAGCCATTACAATAAATACGATAGAATTTACCCACTAATCTTCATATCCTCATATCTTGGTGGCATGGATGTACCTATAATGGATCATCATAGACCATCCTACAACTCACACTCATCTACATGAACCATTAATCATTTACCTGCCACCACAATAAGCATAATATTTCCTTTGTACATGTCACTATCATTCCCTGCTAATGATACCTTCAACATACATTGATGTCAAGATTCATAAAGTATTAATCAACCATTTCATATATCTATACTAGAGAGGCTTCTCCATCTACTCTTCTATATTCATGACATGAAAGTAAAATACCTTAACATTCTCCCTTTAACATCACATATTGCATATGTTCTAGTTATAAGTCAGCGCATTAACTAATGTTTCCCTCACATAAGCACACATTCCTGCAAGACAATAGCTACATCTCCCCAGCATTTCTTTAAAAGAACTGATATAACAGTTACGATATTCATGCATGTGATTTACATAAATTTAATCAAAATAAATAACCCTTAAGCTATTACTTTTTGGTGCATGGAAGGAAATCTCACATAACAAATGTTTCTCCCATGCATGCAAATGCATATAGATTCCAAAAGAGTCTTCCCAAAGGAATTCTTACACAACGAAGCACATAGCTTCCATCACGAGTCTTCCCAATGGAATCCTTAACACAAGAGAACATGCAAACACATATTCCATTTTCCAGGAAATATAACATAATTGGCTTGCAAAGACATGGTTTCTTTTCCATAAAAATAATGGAATAAAGCATAAGAATATGTCTTATTCTCCAAATATTATACCAACATTACCCATATATATATATATATATATATATATATATATATATTTCAAGGAAACCAAAACATTACTTTAGTTTTTGTATATGTAATTCATCTTCTTTGACAAAGAATCTTTTCCAATGTAGGATAACAAAACTTGTTATCATTTCCCACATACAAATGTATATTCTTTGCAATGAAATTTAAACATTGCATGAATATGCATGATCTTATTTCAAAAGAAACTAACATAAACTAACATAATAGTTCTGTTAGCATAAATGTACTCACATATTTTCCTAAGGATTAAGATAGCTCCTTATTTCTTTTATCCATGCAAAGAACATACCATTATAACATAATGGCTATTCTTGGTGCATGCAACATAGATAACTCTCCCTTTTTGAGCATGCTAGAGAGATAGCTTTTCCTTTAATTTAGGCAACACATATGCTCTTCTTAGAATTCTATCATCATGAAATACTATTTTAAGGCAAAAGATTAACATAATACCAATCTTTTCAAGAGATTATTCTTTTTAAGAAAATTAACATACTAACTTTCCTTATGTCTTTTACCATGGTATATCACTAAGAGAAATATCTTTGTAAAAGATCAACATAACAATATTTTCAAGAACTGACATAGATTATGTCTTCTACCATGGTAATTCACTAATATCAATATCTTTCTAAGAGATTAGAATAATACCTTTCTAATAGATTAGCATAATACCAATATTTTCCAGAGATTATTCTTTTCAAGAAACTTTAGCTAAATAACCACATACTTTCTTTCAAGAAAATTAACGTGGTTATTTATATTTTACATAAAAATTCCTATGCATGCCTACATATCATGGCACAAGGACTATTGGTATGAAAATACACAATATTACATATTAAGTAGAACCACATTTTACTCTATATTTATCTCTTTTAGTTGCAAGATTCACATGCAAGAATTATTTCAAAATATACATATTTCTCTCCAAGAAAAATCAAATGCATATTAGTTAAATTTTCAAGCATGCACGCACATGTTTCTTTTTCAAGAAACCAAATTCCTATCTCCTTTAAAGGAAACTTCAACACAACAATGGAATTTTTGCGTACATGGAAAAGACATATCCTTTTTAAAGAAACTCTAACCTAACTGTTATTTATTTTGTAGGCATTCTATTTTCCATAAATGCAATAACTATTGTTTTCAAGAAAATAAAGATAATAATACTTATCTATTGAATCTCATTGTTCAACCTAGATTAGAGATGCATTACCTTCCTTCATGGATGCACATTTCAGGTTTAGAATTAAAATTATTGAAACTATTAAAATCCAAAAAACAGAATTAGTTATCTTTTTAACATTTGACTCCACCGTCGATAAAAGTTGTCTCTGACATTGTGAGTTTAGCTTTAGGACCTTGAAGCTTCGATACTTCCAATCGTTCACACCAGTCTTTCCTTTATGCATACTCTCGCAGATCCAAGTGTAACGATATTCCCCTTGGAATTTTTTTTGAAGTGGAAGCCCGAAGCAGGTGAGGGAAAAAATATGTCTATGGCTGCAGCTTCTTGGACTGAAAGAAGCCACTTGTTTGTCGTCCAAATATTTATTTATTTTTTTAAATAAAAATCACTTGTGTATATTGTGAGTGCTAAAGGAAGGTAGTTTCTAACTAAAATAAAACCCTAACAAATTCTTTATCCAACTATTTTGGTAAAACATGGTAATTAAAAAAAATGTAAATTCAAATGGTTTACAGGGATGTTACATACTCCCCCCCTTAAGAGAACACCATCCTTGGTGTGCTTCTCTTACTGAAACTTAAAATTCTACTCATGATATAATAATATAAACAACCCAAAGGGGGTCCTTCCCCTTCACAATGAAACACTTTCTTTTCCTTAAATGCCATTAATTGAAACAAGAATGTTTTTATCCATAGTCATAAGCATGTATAGCTCAAAAACAATATTCCAATTCCATTTTTAACCACTTATCCATTATTCAAATTCATAAAGATATAGAAAAAATATCTATACAAACTTACCATTACTTACCAATTACTATTGGAAGCAGTGATGAATTTTACACAAGATCTCTAAGAATGGTTGAACACCCATCAACACTCCATGGAAAGAGCCTGTAATGTATTACTAACAAAATCAACCACATTAGTCACATAGTTTCAATCAAATGAAATACTTGCAACTATCAAACATTCATGAAATATCAAGAGATGTTTTAATCAGAGTACTTCCACAAGTACTAAGAGAGCACCAACCCTCTAATCAATGCATCACGTGCACACTATCTTAGCTCCTACTAAAGACATCCACATAGTACTTCAAAAAGTACTCAAAGAGCACCTAGCTCTCTAATCGTACCAGTGGTCAATCAATGAACCATAGGCATATCCTAGCCTCTGCTAAGACATTCAAACAAATTAGTAATAAAATAAATGAACTTATACATTTAGTAATTCATTTTCCGAGTGCTAAGCTCCTTTCCTCTTAATATCTACATAAGATATTTACATAATCATATAAAAATTCATTTTAATATAACACATAATGATTACTTAACTTTTTCTGCTATGATAACCACAATGGTAAACAAAATGCTTCTCCCAACCCATGGGAGTTGGTTTCCGCAACCAAATCGAGTCATTTTCACATCTAGACAGTCATTTGAAAAAATACCATTCCAGGTCCAGTATGGATTCCTCTTGGAAACATCATGCCTATTTCTCTGACAACATCCCATCTATGAGGAATTTTGGGCCACCTCGAATAGGCTCCAAAATCAATAGAGTTGCCTCAGGTTTTTCCCCTTCACCATCTTGGCCAACTCTTTTCCATACTTAGATCATATATCTCTCGGGAGAGGAAATCCGAGCAGGTAAGTGCCATCAACCCCTCCAGGTAGGAAACCACCATCAACCTAGGGCTTCTAGCCTTTCAGAATTGTTCACAACTCTCTGGCATGTTAAATTTCTCTTTTAGCATTCTTTCCCATAGTATATTACATAATGAACTTTATTCACATTATACATAAAGAAAAAGAAACTTTATGTACATCATACATCATACTTGCCCTTAACATGGGTCCAATGATATCTATATTAATAGGAAGCATGACTAACATACACGACTAACATACAAATGAATAACATACATGTGTTGTACATTATTATTTCCCAAATAACAAAATCATGCACATTATAACATGATACTTTAACATTTACTATTGCAATTCGCATTGCAATGTTTGCGATGTTTTATTTTCACAGGTTTTCTGTTGCCATTAAGCTACCCATGCTTACGATAAGAAACAATGCTTATTGTAAATATGCATTTCTTGAGCACATATTATCTTATGAAATCATTTTAATTTCCTGCATAAAATGTTGTCATGCATACAATTATATACAAATATTCATTAATGTGTATATATCAATAACAATTAGGGTATGAGTGCAAACATTTCCAATTCCCACAATGTTCTCTTACCAACAGACTGACACATGAAGTAATTACCATAATCATTTGTTCACAACTTTCAAATAGCTTTAGTCAAAATCGATTCGTGATCCAGGTGGATATTTGTGGTCACCAACCTATTGCACTTGGGGCCCCACCATTGTCTCTTTCATTTTTTCAGTTTCGGCACAACTTACTATTTTTAGCAGTTTTTTGAGTCCTGAACTTCCGGAGCCATTTTGAGGACCTAAATGACATTTTTTGGGAAAACGGGGAGCAACATGGATCTATGGACTGATGTTTCTCACTCATAATTTGTAGTCCTCGGATAGATCTTTCTAACGAGGTATGGTTTGTATCAAACGGAGATCGTATGCCAAAGTTACGTCCCCGGGAAGTTGAAAGACCAATTTACCCAAATGGGGCCCATAGTTTTGGTGCTTCATCTCCTAGGGTTAGGGTTTTGGCTGTTTAGGATTTCACATTGTTTCTAAATAATAAATAGGCCCTCGAGCCTCATTATAACTCAGTTCAGAGGCCTGTAGCTGCCACATATCTTCTCGGAGATAGCTACCAGTGCCTTCGCTAGTTTTATTTCCATTCTGTCTGTAAGAAAATTTCAGTTCTTTGATATTAATGAGATGTAGTGTTATTTCCACTGCATCTTTGTATTTATGGTTATATGTTTATTATGTTGCGTTCCTGCATAAATCCAGATTAGTGGTATCAGAGCGGTCTACTTTTTCTCGATCCGTCTTTGCATGTCCTCAACGAGGTCGGGGTATAAGGAGTTAGGGCTCGATCTAGTGGAACCTTTGCAAGATCAGCCTTGCAAACCCCGACGGACGCCCATGGGGGACGAAAAGAAAGATGAGGGAGCAAGAGATCCTATCAAAATATTGCTCGAGGAGGCCCTCGAAAAACAAAGGAACGCAATGATGGATAACTTTTCCTAGATCCTTCAACGACTAGCCACCGGTGGTGCATCTGCATCCAGCAGCCACTCTGGAGGTGCGGTTCCTTTTAAGGTACAAGTAATTTTTGACATTCCCATATTTGAGGGTCAAATAGATGCAGATTCTATAGATAGATGGTTGAATCTATTAGAAGGATATTTCTCAGTTCATGACTTTTCCAATCGGGAGAAGATTATTTTTGCACTCCTCAAAGCTGCCCCCCATGTCAAGGACTAGTGGGAAACCCATTGTGAGAAAAAGGACGAGACAGAACCCTCTCTATTCTTGGCCGTACCCACTTGGAATTCTTTCCGAGACGCCATCAAGGAACAATACTATCACGTGGGGAGCTATGAGGACAAGTACATACAATGGACCACGCTGCGACAAAAAAGGGATCAAGATGTGTATGAGCAGCCGAATTTTTTCCATACCCTGCGCAAAAGTTGGGTATCAAAGATTCATAGAAACATTTGGTGCTAAATTATCGCAGTTGTCTACATAGATAGATTCAGGAGGAAATGGAGTTCCTCGACATCTCCTTGCTTGGTACGGCATACCAGTATGCTGCCAAGATTGAGTAGAAATTCAAACAGAAGAAGCGAGACTTTGGATTTGCGAATCAAAAGCAAGGGAAAGGTTCTCCCAAACTGTAAAACAAAGGATAGAGCCAAGGCATGGCAACTCAAGACAACCTGTCGAAGCCACAAGCAAATAATAACACCGCAAAGCAAAAGGACACGGGAAAGTGGTGTGAGTTCCATAAGAGCTCCACTCACAACACAAGTGAGTGTCAGGCCAAGCAATCACTGGTGGCCAAGCTGAGGGCTTCTGAGTTAGATGCATGCTCTGACTCTGAATCAAAACCTGACAAGGGGAATGACAAAGGAAAACAGATTATTGATGCAGATCCCAACGCCATTGTTGCCACTATGAAGATACAGAAGGAGGAACCAGAATATCCAGAGGAGGAGGAACGTCTCTTCCACTCCTAGATGTGGGTAAAGAGCTCCCCGATACAGTTCATTGTCAACAATGGGAGCCAAAAAAATCTCATTTCAGTAGACACCATGAAGCGATTGGGCTTGCCGACCACAGCTCACCCACATCCATACACTGTCGAGTGGCCTCCCCAAGGACGAGATCTCTGCGTCAGCGAGCAGTGCTACCCTCTCTATAGCATCAAGCCCTTCACAGATGAGGTATTATGTGAAATTTCTCCTATTGATGTTTCTGATGTATTATTAGGACAACCATACTTGTGGAAGCGTGATGTTGTGTATGAGTCTCGGCCTCGCACTATTATTGTTACTTTGGGAAATAAGTTGTACAGGATACCAAAGGTACCACTGCCTGCCGCTATCTCTTTGGTTACTGAAAAACAATGCAATAAGCTCATTTCCCAAACCAGGAAATTAATTTTCCAGATGATCTGCCCCCAGGACAAGAAGAAGACTATGACCGTGACCTCCAGACAGGGCTCCTCTGCAGGACAACAACAAATGGATAAGGTTATGGAGGAGTACAGGAACATCTTCACCTCACCCACAGGGGTTCCTTTGCACTATCAGGTCAAGCACCCGATTGATTTGACCCCAGGTGCACTGCTACCCAATGGACCGATCTATCAGTGCTTTATTCTGGAGAACGATGAAATCAAGAGGCAGATGTAGGAGCTGCTGTAGAAAGGTGACATCCTACCAAGTTCATCGCCATGTGGGAGCCTAATCATGTTGATACAAAAGAAGGATGGGATGTGGAGACTCTGTATCGACTATCGGGTACTAAACAAGATCACTATCCGTAATAAGTACCCGATCCCATGGAGTGATGACCTTCTGGACCAACTCAAAGGTGAAAAATATTTCAACAAGATCGACTTGAAGTCTGGGTATCACCAGGTACTAATTGAACCCTCTGATGTGTGGAAGACTACCTTCAAAGCCAAGGAAGGCCTTTTCAAATGGCTTCTCATGCCTTTTTGGTTGACGAATGCTCCCACAACCTTAATGAGGTTGATGGATGACATCTTGCGGCCATTCACCAACTCATTCATAGTGGTGTACTTGGATGACATCCTGATCTTCAGCCAGACTTGGGAAGAGCACCTTCACCACATCCAACAAGTCCTCCAAACACTGAGGCAACACAAGTTGTGTGCCAATTTGGAGAAGTTCACTTTTGGCATGACCCAAGTTCAATATCTGGGATACATTATTGATGAAAGGGGGGTGCATGTGGATCCAACCAAGATCCTAAGCATTCGGGATTGGCCAGCCCCAACCACTATAACAGAGCTTCGCAACTTTCTGGGTCTTGCTATTTTATACCATAGGTTCATGTTGGGATTCTCTCATATCACTTGGCCCTTGAGTCAAGTCACCAAGGGAGGAGTGAGAGAAAAATTATTTTGGTCGGAAGCTCAACAGAAGGCATTCATAGAATTGAAAACTCGCCTCTGTTATGCCCTAGTGCTCACATTACTAGACTTGAAACAACCATTTGATATCGATACATATGCCTCTGATTATGATATTGGGGAAGTTCTTACTCAATAAGGACATCCAGTGGCATATCACAGTGATACATTATCTGACATAGTTTGCAAGTATCCCACTTATGATAAAGAAATGTATTCCATTGTGCAAGCTTGTCGACAATGGAAGCATTACATTTTGGGGAAGGAAACAATCGCACACAGACCACCAGCCCTTGCAGTTCATACAGACATAAGGGAAGTTGCAGAATGATCGCCATTAGAAGTGGTCCACATATCTGCAATAGTTTCATTTGAACATCAAGTACAAGAAGGGTAGCACCAATAATGTTGCATATTGCCTCAGCCAACCACCGATCGTGGCACTCACCACCGTTCTTAACTCTTATGGGCACGAGACTTCTGATTGGCCACTTCTCTACGAGAGCAACCTAGAATTCAGCCACACTTACAAGGCAGTCTTGGGGGGTACGCAAGTTCCAAAATTTCACCTCCAAGATGCACTTTTATGTCACTTGGGACACCTTTGTGTTCCTTCAAGAGAGTGTGCCAAGGTTATATGGGAAGCACACTACAATCGAGTCGTTGGGCATTTTGGGGTCGAGAAAACAGTAGGAGTACTACAGAAGTATTTCTATTGGCCGAACCTTCGAAAGGATGTCGGGAAGCACATCAGATCCTGCACTGCTTGTGCCATTGCCAAACCGACCATCAAGAAGCAAGGCCTATATACTCCGCTACCTACCCCTATTCGACCTTGGTAATCCATCTCCATGGATTACATGTCAGGCCTGCCTTCTACTAAGCATGGAAATGACTGTGTTTTTATGGTCGTCGACAGATTCTCAAAGATGGCCATTATGGCGGCCTGAAAGAAGAATATCACAGCAGAAGCCACTGCTAAACTCTTATTTGAACGAATGTGGGTGCACTTTGGGATCCCACAGTCTATCATATCAGATCGGGATATACCTACAATCCATGGTCCATTATAGGTACATCCATGCTAAGGAACCTAGAGTGGACCATCGTACATTGGACCATCCTACAACTCGCACTCATCTGCATGAACCATTAATCATTTACCTACCACCACGATAAGCATAATATTTCTTTTGTACATGTCACCATCATTCCCTGCTAATGATAC
The DNA here is from genome assembly GCA_034641835.2 of Pinus albicaulis. Taxonomy (NCBI): domain Eukaryota; kingdom Viridiplantae; phylum Streptophyta; class Pinopsida; order Pinales; family Pinaceae; genus Pinus; species Pinus albicaulis. Next base: position 158,712,399 of record CM076577.1, on the reverse strand, counting down.
CTTCAGCATACATTGATGTCAATATTCATAAAGTATTAATCAACCATTTCATATATCTATACTAGAGAGGGTTCTCCATCTACTCTTTTATATTCATGAGATGAGAGTAAAATACCTTGAAATTCTCCCTTTAACAACACATACTGCATATTTGCTAGTTATAAGTCATCACATTAACTAATTTTTCCCTCACATAAGCACACATTCTTGCAAGATAATAACTACATCTCCCCAGCATTTCTTTAAAAGAGTTGATATAACAATTACAATATTCATGCATGTGATTTACATAAATTTAATCAAATAAATAACCCTTAAGCTATTACTTTTTGGTGCATGGGAAGAAAGCTAACATAACAAATGTTTTTTCCATGCATGCAAATGCATATATATTCCAAAAGAGTGTTCCCAAAGGAATTCTTACACAACGGAGCACATAGCTTCCATCACGAGTCTTCCCAATGGAATGATTAACACAAGAGAACATGCAAACACATATTTCCTTTTCCAATAAATATAACATAATAGGCATGCAAAGACATGGTTTCTTTTCAATAAAGATAATGGAATAAAGCATAGTAATACATGTCTTATTCTCCAAATATTATACCAACATTACCCATATATATATATTTCAAGGAAACCAAAACATTACTTTAGCTTGTGTATATGTAATTCATCTTCCTTGACAAATAATCTTTTCTAATGTAGGATAACAAAACTTGTTATCATTTTCCACATACTATTGTGTAACCAGCTCCAAAAATAGAAGACAAGAGATATCAACGCCTTAGAAATAAGCCACTTCGAGGGGGCAACCTCCAATACATTACATGAATGAACAATTCTTAGATGATACAATTTACAAAACCTCCTTTCTATATATATGAGTCCATGTGGCCATAATGTAATCCTAGTGGGCAATAATGTAATCCTAGCCGACCTAACAATAATAATTTAAGGGCACAATAATAACAAAATAGGGGTTACAAGGGTACAATAATAACAATAAAGGGGTTACCCTAATAACAATAAGGGAATATACTGGTAATATAGGGACCTAACATGCCCCTCTCCTTCAAAAAAGTGTTGTCCTCAATGGTTGAGTAGCTCTGGGTGCTTATGTATAAACTTCTCATCCTCCCATGTAGAATCTTCAGGGGGTAAGTTCTTCCACTTGATGAGATACTCTGAAATTGATCGATTCCATAGCTGTCGAGTTCTTGTTTCCGTGACCACTTCAAGTTCTAATATGACTTTTCCTTCCTCATCAGGTTCTGGCAATATTGTTTGAACTGGAAGATTTTCACCTATAACCTTTTTTAAGCATGAAACATGGAAAACTGGATGCACTCGCGAAGAAGCAGGAAGCTCCAATTTGTATGCCATAGTACCAATCTTTTGCAACACCTTGTAAGGACCATAGTACTTTGGCGATAATTTATTATCCTTCTTAGCTTGCTTAAGGGACATTTGTTTGTATGGTTGTAGCCGTAAAAATACCCAGTCTCCTACATCAAAACTTCTCTCGCTGCGATGTTGATCTGCCTGTTGTTTCATTCGATTTTGTGCCAAATTCAGGTTGTCCTTTAAGAGTTGGAGAACTTCTTGTCGATGCTCGATGTGATCTTCCACTGCTTGAACCTTCGAATTTTCTCTTAAAGATGATGTGATGGATGGTGGATGATATCCATAAAGTGCCATAAATGGGGTCATTTTTACTGCAGTATGGAAGGAAGTGTTATACCACCATTCAAGGAGAGGTAACCACTTGACCCATTGTGTTTGTTTATCAGATACAAAACAACGAAGATATCCTTCCAAACATTTATTTACTATCTCTGTTTGACCATCAGATTGAGGATGATAAGATGAGCTATGAGCTAATTGAGTACCCAAACAAGAAAATAACTCCGTCCAAAATTTCCCGTAAAAATGGGATCTCTGTCGCTCACAATAACCCTTGGGCTTCCATGTAGCTTTTGAATTTTGTCCACAAATGTAGTAGCAACTGTACTTGCTTTAAATGGATGAGATAATGCACAAAAGTGTGCATACTTGGTAAGTCTATCAACTAACACCATGATGACACTCTTTCCTTCGGACTTAGGTAAACCTGTGATAAAATCCATTGAAATCTCCTCCCAACGTTGACCTGGAATGGATAAAGGTTGTAGAAGTCCCGGGGTCTTAATTGTTTCCACTTTATTCTGCTGGAAAACCAAACATTCCGCCACAAAATTTTGAATATCAGATTTAAGGCCATCCCAAAAATATTCTTTCTTCACCCTGTGGTAAGTTTTTAAAAATCCTGAGTGTCCTCCTAAAGGAGAAGTGTGCAATTCCAGAAGAATATTTTGTTTTAGTTGGGAATTCTTACAAAGATATAAGTGATCTTTGTACCATAAGGAATCATTTTTCCAACTAAATGTATTAGATGTACTAGGATATTACTGCAACTTTTGAATGAGTGCCCATACATATTTTTCTATCTTCCATTCATCTCTTGCTTCGGTTATCCAATATGGTTGGATAATATAAATGGCACAAAGCAATGCTTCCACCTCTTCATTCTTTCTTGAGAGTGCATCTGCAACAACATTAATCTTTCCTTTTTTGTAGATTATTTCAAAGTCATAACCCAACATCTTTGTGACCCATTTTTGCTGCTCTTCTGAAGATAGTCTTTGTTCCAAAAAGTGTTTAAGACTATCATGATCAGCTTTTACCTTGAAGTCTCTTCCCATTAGGTAAGTTCACCATTTCTTTAGTGCATGCAGTATTGCTAACATTTCCTTCTCATAAATAGGTTTTTGTAAATACTTTCCTTTGATTGGACGACTTTCAAAAGCAATGGGTCCTCCTTCCTGCATTAAAACTGCACCAATTCCATTTCCTGAGGCATCACATTCCACAATAAAGGTTTTTGTGAAGTCTGGCGTAGCTAAGACCGGTGCTAGGCACATTGCCTCTTTAAGATGTTCAAAGGCCTTAGTTGCTTCAGAAGTCCATGAAAATGCATCTTTCTTCAATAATGTTGTTAGAGGTGCTGCTATTCTCCCATAATTCTTAACAAACTTGCGATAATACCCTGTTAACCCGAGAAATCCTCGCAACTGCTTTATGGTTGTGGGGACTTTCCATTCCTTAATGGCTTTACTTTTGTTAGGGTCTACTTTAACACCCTCGTGAGATACAATATGACCCAGATATTCCACCTCTTGTACTCCAAAGAAACATTTGGATATTTTTGCATATAATTGTTTCTCCTGCAATAGTTTGAGCACCCTGTCAACATGTTCAACATGATCCTTCCAAGACTTGCTATAAATTAGTATATCATAAAAAAATACCAGCACAAATTTTCTAAGGAAGGGTTTGAAAATGGAATTCATCAACCCTTGAAATGTAGAAGGTGCATTGGTAAGGCCAAAAGGCATGACCAAAAATTCATAATGACCCTCATGAGTTCGAAATGTTTTTTTTTGGAATATCTTTAGTCTTCATTCTAATTTGATGATATCCTGAACAAAGATCCAACTTGGTAAAATAAATTGCTCCATGTAATTGATCCAATAATTCATCAATCACAGGAATGGGAAATTTATCTTTAATGGTGGGCTTATTGAGCTCCCTATAATCCGGACACATTCACCATGATCCATCCTTCTTGTGTACCAATACTACAGGAGCAGAGAAAGAACTTTGACTAGGTTGAATTATACCCGCCTCTAACATTTCTCCAATCATACGTTGAATTTCGCTCTTTTGGACGTAAGGATATCTATAAGGCCTGATGTTTGGAGGAACACTTCCTGGAATCAAATGAATAGCATGATCATGATCACAAATAGGTGGGAGTCCTTTGCGAGTTTCAAACACCTTGGAATGATTGTCCAGTACTTGTTGGAGATCTGCAGAAATAGATGATTTTGATGTTGGGACTTCTAGTGAGCATAATTGTGCAATTACACCTCGTTTTTCTTTCTTTAGAAGCTTTGTCATGACATTAGAGCGTATTATATTTCCCAGCTTCCCTGCAATACCCCATAATTCAACTTCCTTTCCTTCTGAAAAAAATTTCAAGAAAAGTTCTTGAAAATTAAAAGCTACCGTCCCCAAAGATTGTAACCATTGTACTCATAGTACAACATTAGCACCTCCCATAGGAATGGAAAGCATTGGACTAGTCAATACATATTCCCCCATGGTTAGCTTGATATTATGGCATTTTCCAGAGCAATTTATAGTTCCTCTATTTGCCACCATCACTTGACATTCTGGTGCTGGGTATAGGAAACAATTTAATTCCTTGGCTACCTTGCAATGAATAAAATTATGAGTGCTACCTGAATCAATCAACACTATTACCTTTTTCTTCTTCATATGTCCTTCTATCTTGAGATTTTGAGGAGTGGTAATGCCTGCCAGTGCATTACACGATATGGTCGGATTCATTTCTTCCTCTTCTAGGGCTGGTTCCTGATGTATATCCTTTTCTTGTTCATTTTCTTCTTCTTCTTCACAATCTATGTAAAATAATTTCTTCTCAGCACACTTATGACCTTTAGTGTATTTGCTATCACAACTGTAGCAAAGCCCTTTTGCTCTTTTTTCTTCCAATTGTTGTGGTGTCAACCTTGTAGGTTGTGGAAATCTAGGCGAAGCAACACTTCCTTCTTTATAGAATTGAGTGGTAGGCTTCCTTGTCGCCATAATTTTACATTCAACTTTTCTTGCCAACCTGAATGCCTTCTCCAATGAATCAGGTTCCAAAACGCGAACTTCATGTTGGATGTTATCCTTTAAAGTGCCTATGAAGAGATCAATCCCGTGTTCCTCTGGAATATCAATTACCCTTATATTCAATTTTTGGAAGTCCTCAATGTGCCCCCCCACTAAACCCTTTTGTTTGAGATTTATCAATTGGCTAAAGAAGGTGTTGCTCTTTGTATCCTCATAATGTGCTATCATTTCCTCCGTAAAAATTGACCAAGTGACAATTTTTTTACGGTAACAAAGCCATCGATACCATACAAATGCATTTTGTTCTAAATGTAAAGTTTCAATGCGTACCTTTTGTGTGTTTTTCACATTATAGAGTTCAAAATATTGCTCCATCTGTAGTATCCATGTTACAAGATCCTTTCCATAAAACTTCCTCATAGCCATTTTTGGAATATGGTGGTTCTTCCCGCCAACATTAGAGTTTATGAAATCATGATTAACATTTATTTTATTCTCATCATGAGTTTCCTCTACTATCTTTTCACCATTAGGAAACATTTCTTGTATCAACTTTGTCAAACCTTCTATGTCTGCTTTTAGATCATTCTTCATTTTTTCCATTTTAGATTCTGTGCCAGCTTCCATGTCATCTATCTTAGATTCCACGTCTTTCTTCAAACCATCCATATTATTCTTCACACCATCCATATTTTCTTCCACACCTTTCTTCAAAACTTCCATTTCATTTTTTTTTGCTCTTTGTGAGAAAAAAATTTGGTGCATTTGCTCTTGTGATTTTGATAGATCATGTTGCAATTCTTCATCTTCATGAGTCATAGTAGAGCCTTCTGAAGGCTTAATGGGTGTTGAATTATTTTTACGGGGCATTTTTTAGAGCCCAATACTAATATCTACTCTACAATATGCCCTTGGAATCAATTCAAATTGATTTTTCAAACAAGACTTATGCAATTCGAAAAAAAAATACACACCTTTTTCTTTCTTTTGAGGAGCTCGATACTGAAATTTGATTATCTCTTTTACTGTGGCTCTTAAATATATGAAATTCAGCACTGAAGTAGCCCTATGAATTCTCTTTTCAATGCCACAGGCCTGACCTGATTTGGATTCTCCAAGACAAAGTTATGTCCAATCTCCCACAATGACCTAATTTTGGACTGGTTCAGTAGAGTGAACTTGTACGACTTGCCACGTGTCACTGTTTCGTCCTTTGCCTCTAAAATTGATAGCCAAGAAACTAAAGTCTGTGTAATTGCAACCAATTTTTACGGCACTCCAATCCGATGCTCAGAGAGAAATTTATTGAACTTTTCCCATGATCACCTCTTTGAGATGAAATTCAGGAGCCTGAAAAAGCACCACCTTCCACAGATCATATCTCCAAAAATATTGCGAATCAAGATCTCAATTGTTTTCAGATTCGCACCCTAAAAATTTCAAGATTCTGAAACTTCATAGAAACAAAGTTATAGCACAAATGCCACGATGACCTGTTTAGGAGCCTGAAAAAATACCTAACTTCCACAGATCATATCTCCGAAAATATTGTGAACCAAGATCTGAAATTTTTAGATGATCTTTCTCAGAATTTCAACTTTGCACCCTAAAAATTTCAGCTTCTGAAACTTTGTAGAAAAAACGTTATAGTGAAAATGCCACGATGACCTGTTTGGAGCAGCGAAACCCTAGAATCCAAAGCTCTGATACCAAATGTTGGGAAACCAGCTCCAAAAAGAGAAGAAAAGAGATATCAACGCCTTAGAAATAAGCCACTTCAAGGGGGCAACCTCCAATACATTACATGAATGAACAATTCTTTGATGATACAATTTACAAAACCTCCTTTCTATATATAGGAGTCCATGGGGCCATAATGTAATCCTAGTGGGCCACAATGTAATCCTAGCCGACCTAACAATAATAATTTAAGGGCACAATAATAACAAAATGGGGGTTACAAGGGTATAATAATAACAATAAAGGGGTTACACTAATAACAATAAGGGACTATACTGGTAATATAAGGACCTAACACATACAAATGTATATTCTTTCCAATGAAATCTAAACATTGCATGAATATGCATGATATTATTTCAAAAGAAACTAACATACACTAACATAATAGTTCTGTTACAATAAAGGTACTCACATATTTTTGTAAGGATTAAGATAGCTCCTTATTTATTTTATCCATGCAAAGAACATACCTTTATAACACAATGGTTATTCTTGGTTCATGCAAGCAGATAACTCTGCCTTTTTGAGCATGCAAGAGAGATAGATTTTCCTTTAATGTAGGCAACACATATGCTCTTCTTGGAATTCTATCATCATGAAATACTATTTTAAGGAAAAATATTAACATAATACCAATCTTTTCAAGAGATTATTCTTTTTAAGAAAATTAAGATAGTAACTTTCCTTATGTCTTTTACCATGGTATATCACTAAGAACAATATATTTCTAAAAGATTAACGTAACAATTTTTTCAAGAACTGACATAGATTATGCCTTTTACCATGGTAATTCACTAAGAACAATATCTTTATAAGATATTAGCATAATACCTTTCTAATAGATTAGCATAATACCAATCTTTTCCATAGACTATTCTTTTCAAGAAACTTTAGCTAAATGACCACATACTCTCTTTCAAGAAAATTCACATGGTTATTTATCTTTTACATAAAAATTCCTATGCATGCCTACATATCATGGCACAAGGACTATTGGTATGAAAATACACAATATTAGATATAAAGTAAAACCACATTTTACTCTATATTTATCTCTTTTAGTTTCAAGATTCACATGCAAAAATTATTTCAAAATATACATATTTCTCTCCAAGAAAAATCAAATGCATATTAGTTAAATTATTATTTCAAAATATACATATTTCTCTCCAAGAAAAGTCAAATGCATATTAGTTAAATTTTCAAACATGCACGCACATGTTTCTTTTTCAAGAAACCAAATTCCTATCTCCTTTCAAGGAAACTTCAACACAACAATGGAATTTTTGAGTACATGGAAAAGACATATCCTTTTTAAAAAAACTCTAACTTAACTGTTATTTATTTTGTAGGCATTCTATTTTCCATAAATGCAATAACTCTTGTTTTCAAGAAAAGAAAGATGATAATACTTATCTCTTGAATCTCATTGTTCAACCTGGATTAGAGATGCATTACCTTCCTTCATGAACGCGCATTTGAGGTTTAGAATTAGAATTGTTGCAACTATTAAAATCCATCAAACATAATTATTTTTTTCTTTTAACATTTGAGTCCACCGTCGACAAAAGTTGTCTCTGACATTGTGAGTTTAGCTTTAGGACCTTGAAGCTTCACTGCTTCCAATCGTTTACACCAGTCTTTCCTTTATGCATACTCTTACAGAGCCAAGTGTAACGATATTCCCCTTGGAAAGAACTTTGAAGTGGAAGCCCGAAGCAGGTGAGGGAAGGAAGATGTCTCTAGCTACAACTTCTTGGACTGAAAGAAGCTACCTGTTTTTCGTCCAATTTTTTATTTTATTTTTTTAACAAAAATCACTCCCGTCCAGGAATTTTACCTCTTAATGTTTGTATTGTGAGTGCTAAAACAAGGTAGTTTCTAACTAAACTAAAACCTTAACGAATTCTTGATCCAACTGTTTTGGTAAAACATCGTAATTAAAAAAAATGTAAATTACAATGGTTCACAGGGATGTTAAACCAGCACACCTCTATTACCATACGATGAGATAGAGAAGGCACAGAGTTCCACGGGAAGCTCCTCGCACTTGATAATGGCACCTGAACACATACAGTACATCACTCCAACATATTAATTAGTAAGTAACGCATGCATGAACTTTATGATTAATCCAATGACTATTTCAAACAGTGAGGCATATTAATTGATGAAATTAGAACGCACTTTGTGCTCCATGCACAGTAATGGAAATTAATATGATGAAGAGGGAAAGTATGCATGTAGCATGAATGGGCTTGGTGGCGGCTATTTCTACTCAAAAATAATACACGGTGTTGAAAAAAGGCAGCCCAATCAACAGAGCTCTTTAACCTCAGTGAGGTTATGGGTGTGGTTGAGAATGAGAATGAAGTTGTGTATTTATTATTGAGCGACAGGCCATTGCAAACCCCTCTCATGCCCCCACATGGAAGGACTGAACGTGTTTAATTACCAGGGAAGAGTTCTTGAAATTTGGCGTTAAGGAAAGAGAAATTTTCACGAATTAAACAGGCCTGCCATTTTCTTCTATAAATCATGCCTAATCTAATATAATTGGGTGCAATTGTCTTTTCTTCCACAAGCTCAACGACTATGTGCGCCTACAAGTTTGGAATTCCATTCGTTTCTTGCATGAAACTGACTATATGCGCCTACAAGTTTGGAATTCCATTCACTTCTTGCATGACACTGTAATAGACATACTCAACCTTACGTAAATACATATGGTAAATCTATTTTTTTACTTTAACTATTTTATCAAGAAAATAAAGAAACAGTTAGATGTAAAACGAATTCAGGGTAAAAAATCATACTCTATCATTTCCTTCACATGATCGTACACAACCATATATGCTATATGGATTATTCTCTAGATCCAACTAAGCGGTATTATGGGATCTTGCACCTCTAATAGAATTAAAAAAAATGCCAATGGAAATGATGAAGATAAGCAACATTTTTATGGGAATGGCGATATGGCTGAGCAGTATTAGAAAGCATTGTCTCGCATAAAACCTGCATCGGTTTCAGACTAGTAATGGTCATGGTGGATGATTTTAGAAACGTTTGGGGATCAGGATACCGTTTCCAAATAAATGCAAAACCTTTTTTGTCTTTGTTCCAGATCGTAGCCACTGTAGATTTCGTGGACATGGGAATTGAAGTATTTTTGTTTATCAATTTCAATATAGAGAAAAAAAATATGAGGAACACGATTTTCCAGGCAGTGAAAGGGGAATGGGAAAGAACGTGAAAGAACTGGTTTTTTTTTTTCTGTGTCTAGAATCGATAGTATGGAGAACGGTGCCATACTCAGAACGGAGAAAGTGAAGAAGATAAGTAATTTTCTTGTTTAATTTCCAGTGTTTGATTATTTTTCTTCAAAATATATTTTCCATGTGTTACGTGTTTAATTGGAAAACTAGATTTTACTTAAAAATATACTATGCTATATTTCTTGGAAAAGAAATACTTTTTCCATGCACAAAGATTAGATGATTATGTTAAATATATGGAAATAAATATAGAAATATTTATATAATATTGTATAAGAAATAAAATAGAAGATGCATGCTCTTTATTTTAAAAGAGATTTTGTACTCATTTAGTTCAGGAAATGATAACAAATCCAAGGTATTTTCTTGAGAATGAATATAGATTAAAGAGGGTAACTCTTGAAATATTTTCATGTTTAGTGAAGAAGAAAATAATGTGTTAAATGATAAGAAATCCAAGTTCTTTCCTTGAAAATAAATATAGATTAAAGAGGGTAATTCTTGAAATATTTTCATGTGTAGTGAAGAAGAAAAGAGAAAAGTTTCTCACATTAATATTCTTAGAAGAGTTTTTATGAATATGTATCCATACATTAACCATGTTGTGAATGTGTATATATAGTTTACTATGGTGTTGGTGAATATTAATTATTTAATAAATCCATGGATAGTTTACCATGGTGTTGGTAAAGATTAGTTATTTAATAAATCCATGGATAGATTACCATGGTGTTTGTAAAGATTAATTATTTAATAAATCCATGGATAGTTTACCATGGTGTTGGTAATGATTAGTTATTTAATAAATCCATGGATAGATTACCAAGGTGTTTGTAAATATTAGTTATTTAATAAATCCATGAATATATTACCATAGTGTTGGTAAAGATTAGTTATTTAATAAATTCATGGATAAAATAACTATTCAGTTATATTTCTTTAGAAGAAAAAACGGTGTGATTACTTTCATGTTATCATGATTATGATGTTAGTTTGTTTTGGAATAAGATCATGTATATTCATGCAATATTTGTATTAGATTTCATTGGAAAGAATAGGCATTTATATGTGGAAAATGATAACATGTTTTGTTATCCTATTTTGGAAAAGATTCTTTGGCAAAGAAGATGAATTACATGTACAAAAACTAAAGTAATGTTTTGGTTTTCTTGAAATATATACATGGCTAATGTGGGTATAATATTTGGAGAATAAGACATGTATTCTTATGCTTTATTCTATTAGTTTTATAGAAAATAAAACCATGTTTTTCATGCCTATTATGTTATATTTCCTCGAAGAGAAATCATGAGTTTGCATGCTCTATTATATTAAGTATTTCATTGGGAAAATTAAGTTTAGGAAACTTTATGCATTGTATGCATAGGAACAACATTCATCATGTTAGCTTTAGCACCAAAAGAAATACCTGAAGGGCTGGATTCTTTTGCTAAATTTTAAGTAACACAAATGCACATTGTGTCATTTTCCATTGAAGGAATTCCTAGACAGTGGTAGTGAATTGTCTTGTATGAATGTGAGCGTGTGTGAGAAGTGTCATAATCGTGTGGAAACTATTTGATATGAATTGATAATTGCTTGCTCACACTAAGGTAGAGATGTTAGAAGAAAGCATGTTGTGATATTGTAATCACATCTCATTTATGCACATGAATAAGTGTTAATGGATCACTTAAAGATTAATTATTTATTGATTAAGGCTTTAAATAATCATGCTATAAAAGCTTGTTGATGACATCAAAACAGGAAGCGATGGTGACTTATGAAATATTATGCTTAACATGGTGGCAGATAAATGAATAATGGTTCATGCAAATGTGTGCGATGGCTCACACAGATGAGTGTGAGCTACAAGATGGTCCATTGTGCGTTGGTCCATTGTAGGTACATCCGTGCCACCAATATATTAACATATGAATATTAGTGGGTAAATGCTATCATATTTATTGTAATGGCTTTAAGCTAGATATTTGTATATTTCCTTGTAAGATTTATAAACGATGTTTAAGGGATTGTATCCCTTATAAGCCATTGAGTGAGGGTTGAACACCCTCACGAGCATTTAATAATAAAATTAAACGTTCGCTGGTTTTCACCCTACGGGGTTTCCACGGTATATTGGTGTTCAATGTTGTGATTGATTATTGTGTCAAATTGATGATGGCGATTCTTTTCTTGTTGTGATGTTCATAATGTCAAGTATGTGATGACTACATGAATAATGAAATGAGTGGAAGGTTACATCATAAATTATTATGTTAATGTACTACAATAGAGGTTGTTAATGGTTAAGCAACTTACTATTCTTATTCTAAGGTTACACTATGAACTGGTAAACATTCTATGTAATGATGAGTAAGGAATATTTAATAGTGATTTGGATAGTTACCCGTGGGTAACTTGTATAAAAAAATTTAACTCTTAGCATTTCCATGTGAAGTTGTCGGTGTATGTTACAAAAAAGCTCCCATTTCTCATCTACAAGTCCCCTTGTTTACTTTCAATGTCAAAATGGGTGATAATATATTCCTTCACGTTTCTCTTTAGGCAAGATTGGTGATATTATATTTATTGAGTTTTGAGATTCATTAATCTAATAGGTTAGTATGAGGGGATGTGTAAGTTTGTTTATCATTATGTTCTCCTTTAAAATAAAAATAAAAGTTGTGATTTCAATGAATTCTTGCGAGAGTTTAAAGAAATTTGAACTTCCAAAAAATTGCACTAAATACAAATAGAAAATTATGTGTTAAATAGAAAAATAATGTAAGCTATAATAAAAAAGAATGAATATGTTGTAAAGTAATTGGAAGCAAAAAAAAATGTGAGTAAAATATTTACATCTTATAATTTAAAAAAAAAATTCAACAAGAAATTTAAATAAATTTTTAAAGATCTATGTTAACTAATTTATGTGGATACCCACTACATAAAATTTATTAAAATAAAAAATTTTATTGTATTTAAAAAAAAAAATATTCAATGTGACTTATCAATAAGCTTTTTTATTAATATTTATATTCACATATACTTAAAATATATATTAATAATAAAAACTAATTTGTGTGATAAAATGTCTTGATATACATTTTATGTAAAATATTTTAATGTCAATTAAGTATCATTTAAAAAAATATGTATATATCATAAAAAATTATATCTTTATAGTTAAAACATTTATTTGGTTTATATAAACTTTATTTACCATTCACAAATACAATTTAAGCAATTAAAAATAACACATTGTATTTTACATTTTAAAAATATTTTCAAATAAAAAAAATTGATTTTCTCAACTCATATTAGATTTATACTTAAAATAAATCTATATTAATTTATTTTCACATTTACATGGATCAAATTGAAAAAGACAAAACTTCCATAAAAAAAAGTAATGAAATTGATTAGACATGACATAAATATTGTTCACATATAAATTTCAAAGTGTGAGCAATTAAATCCATCTACTAATAACAAAAACATTTAAATTTCAAAATGTGTGTAATTGAAGCCTAGGTATTAATAACTAGAAATATGTAATTGCACATTTCGTTTACACCAATCATTCTTGAATATTTAAATTTCAATATCTGAGTAATTGAAGCGTAAGTGTTAATAATAAGAAATATGTAACACATTTTGTTGGTATCAATCATGGTTTATGCACTCATGATAAGATACAGAATTTAAAGTGTAGTTTAATTAATAGATAAAACCATTTTTTACTCAAATTTATTATAAAATTAAAAAAATAATGTAATTTTTTATTCTTTAAAATTTAAAAAATAATATAATTTTTCATTATTTAACCTATTGTTAAAAAAATAAATAATAAATAAGTTGAACCCTAAAATAAAAATAATATAAAGTAGAGAGATATATTATAACACTACACGTTAATAACAAAAAAAAAAAAAAAAAGGTAACAAAAAGGTGTGGCGCCTTAGTTGATTGCATTACAAAGAAGCGTTATGCATAAGAGTACATAGCGTAACCTAGAAGAAAGTTTTACACATTCAGAGTGGATTGCGAGAAGGAGAGCAAATGTGTTAAAAAAAATCTCAATTAAGAGTTAAATATAATAATAATAAAATATAATTAATTATTTGTAGCAATTATTTCTTGTAATTATAATTAATTACGTGAGTATTTTTTTTTTAAATATTAATAATGAGTCTAATGATTTTTTATTAATATTAATATTTTAATTAGACATTGTTTAAAGAGGTTAGGTTTTGGATTTTTTTTTTTATTGTTTAAAATGATATATATATATATATATATATATATATATATATATATATATATATATATATATATATATAATTTTCACAGAGTTTATCAAGATAAATCTGATATAATTATATTTAAATTCTAAAATCTATTCAACGAGGGTTATTTTCTTTAGATTTATGGATTTATTAAATTATTTTTGCATGCATTCAATATGTAAAATGTGAAAAATAGAGAAGAGAGAAAAATAAAATCTCTCAGAGTCGTAATAACATAAGATATGATCGGGTAAGCCCTTATGAGAGAAAATCTAACTAAAAGTTGAGGTTGCTCTACTCTCTCTTTCTCTGAATGGAAATGGATGCATGTATATAGTGACACATGTGGCCCATGGGTTATTACAATGCATAAGTCATCTCTATTTTCTCTTTTTCTATGCACTCTCAAGTACTCTACTCATCTATGGAACAAAATGCACTCGAATAGGCCTGATTATGACACAACCTAATAACCTACTAGTGGTTAAGTTTGACTCCTTCGACTCTATTCTACAGTTACAATATTAAATATTATATAGCCTTCATCAACATGACCACGTTGCTATCCCCTTTTTCATGAATAATGAGGGCTGACATGACATCCTCTTGAATCATGGTTTTCAAAACATGAAATTCAACTTTTTGGTGGCATAATTTTGTGTGTGGACTTTGATTGAGGCAATCATTTCGTCGTTGGAAAGGTACTTGTGTTTAAAATAATGCTAGAGGGTGTTTCACTTAACTGGAAAAAATTACCCCCAATTAAATGTAGTTAATTCCTCATACCGCTTCTAAAATATTTCAGACTCAAATTCAACAAAATGGGGTAGATATATAAAAATAGTCTTGTGAGTTGATTCCTCCACCGTTTCCACTTTCAAAGTACTAAAATGAATGACGAATAATATAATGATCTAATCTGGATCATAGCTCCCCATTTTGGGAGGTTTTTGGTCCACAAAAGATTCTATGAAATAAGGTGAGAAATGTTTTCCTATACCTTCTCCCTAAAGTACTATTTAGCCTTGCTTGGAAGCTATCCTTTCAACTCAAATTTCCAAAGGTCATGTTGCCCTTGTTTTGTAGTTTTGGACCTCTTCTACAAAATTGTATCCTTGTCAACTCTTCTTGAGCATGTTATCACTTATGAAAAACCTGGGCTGCAGGAAAAAATTCTAAAGTAACCTTAAAACCTCTTTTAGGTTGAAAGATGGCCCTTCAACCTGGAGAGGTATCTCTCCATCAAACACAACTACCCTATGGTCACTGTAGTAAAAGGCTTTCTACAATTCAGTTTAGGTGGCTAGATTTAGATCTAGGGATAAAATTGGTTGGGTGTTCTTCAAAACATACCATTGGGCATGGAGTCCAGTTGTTAAAAAAAAATTACAAATCCAATGAGAAAGTTGTAAAAATCATGAAGGAAACGAGTCCTTTGACTATTTGGGAGATTTAAAAGAAAAAGGGAATCGAAGAAGACAAATTTTATAAATGAATGAAGAAATAAATATTAATCGTTGATAATTCAAGGGAGGAGCATAAATGAAATCTAATCATAGAAACTAATATTCTTATACATGACAAAAAAATTTCATAACAAAGAAATACTGACATGGAAATGCAACACATGAGTTTGCTAGAAACTGATCATTAAAAACTATAAATATATTCAAGATTTCTCAAATATATTAGACTACAAATATGTTTTTCAATTAATATCCAACCCTTGTTCATTCTTCATGAGCTATTATATAAGGCTTACATAACTATTTTTTACAATAGTAGTCACCATATTAATTACAAAATCTTAGATATTATAAATATCTTTCGAGTTCATGTATGTAAAATATAAACTTAAAAATATTCAGTCTTTTTCTGAATAACTATAGGAAAATATGTTGATGTTTAGGTAAAACAAAATATTTGGTCAACTTCCTACCTTGAAAGTAGAACAGCTCCCTAAAATGTAGCTCAACATCATTGCTAGAAATACAGGTCCCTTTGCAGACCGACATCAGAACTCTGTCAAAACTGATCCTTTTCTCATCCTACTTTTCTTTTGTTCTGCTGGAAAAATGTTGATAATGTAGATGTCACTCAGTACTGGTCATTTGTTTATAATTTTCAATGACAACTGGGAGGTCAACATTTCCACCTATTTGAAAAAATGTTGACAATAGAGATGCCAGTGTTCCTTTCTTATTTCAAAATTGTTGGTAGGAAGGATGTCAGTATTTCCCCTGTATCGTTTTCTTATCACCTGGCATATGTAGCTTTCATTTCAAAAATAAATGAAAATGACTCTGTCAACCTTATAAGAAATGTTGACAATGGGAATGTTAGCTATCCCGACTATTATGCTGCATTTAAAAGTTGTGAGGCTGATTGTCAGCGATTAAGTGAAAATTTTGTTTCACAAGATAGATAGGAAACAAATCTGAGTTTGATACCCAAGCATCCTAGTTGAGGGTACTAGAATCCTCGAGCAACAAATATACCTTCTCTAAACTCTCTTTTTTACTCTGCCTTGTCTCGATGCATTCCTTTACATACTTTCTCTACTTTGTTTCTTCCTAGAGCTTGTTGCCTTCTTCTTTCTGTTAATAATAAGGTATTTCAAGGGCATATTATGAACATCAATCACCTCAAGAGCCAATTATGGGTTAATTTGGAGTTTGATCTTGAATCTTAACTTGTTGTTTGGCCTGGTATGTCTACTGCCGTGTTTGGATACATTAGGAAATGTCGCCTCCTCTTTTTTTTCTACCTCTAGTTCCTTTCCCTTAGGGTTCTCTATTTCAACTGTGTTTGTAGGGGGAATATCTGCGGGTATAGCTGAAGTATGGGAAGAGTCAATATCAACTGATGAGTTTGTTAGAAACCTATAATATAGGGGTCATAATTTTGACTTTAATATTGGTAATTTTGTAAATTTGTACATAATTTGCTTTCTGCAAGTTGTATTCACATATTTTGTAAAAAAAAATGGAAAAAAAAAAACAAAACAAAAAAGAGGGTAAAAATTCCTAAAAAAATAATCAAAGGACTTAAAAAAATAAGATACCCCAAAAGAAAAAATGAATAAAAAATGAAAGTGAGAAAGAACAAACGCCACTACTTTTTACTTTTTTGACTATGTCAGAGTGTTAATAAATGCCATTAGTCCATCATGAGTTAAACAGTTCAATCTTAACTTATCATTTTTCAATTTCCATTGTTATAGATAGAGAATAAAGAATTGTTAGACAGTTTAATCCTAACAGTTCAGTAGTTAGGTTGAGAATAAACTGAATCCAACTGTTTAATCTGGATTCATGGATGACATAAGTGTAGAGTTAGATAGTTTTCTTGCTTTCAGAAAAATAAATGTTGTGAAGGTTGCTAGCTTAAATGCACCTTTTTACAAAAGAAAAAAAAATGTTAGTATTCTAGGATAGGTAAGTAGAGGAAGGTGAAAAATCTTGTTGTAAATATCATTCATCATGGGTTCAGAATAACTAACTTCCCCTTCCCATAGTCATTAAGCATTCCAAGCTATCAGTCAGAAAGGCTGAAGGCATTTCCTTGACTTTTGTTGGGACCAGATCCAAGGCTCTATGACTGGTTAGTTAAAAGTGTGAAATATCTATCTTAATCCCCTAAATATATCATTCACCATCCATGCACTCATTCCCTTGAAAATCTTAAGTAAAATCTCATTTTATTTAGAAACATTTGTAATTCCTATTTTTGCTAACTTCTTACATAATTTAAACACAAAAGCCCTCAAAATCACATTTTATCCTAAGTCTAACTGATGAAGTTATAATAATGCAATTTTCTTTTAATCTTCACTTTCTTAGTTATATTAATGTGGTTTGAGTATACATTGTCCCCTTGTCATATTAACATTGATTTTATGTATTAATTCCCTATATTATTAACCTTCTCCTATTATATAACTCTTTTTATAAATAAATCCCAAAAACCCACTTATTATAACTTAAGCCAAAGTATTTTATTCCCACATGTTTAAATAAAACCCCTCTTATACCCTTTGGCTAAAATTTTATCCTTATATTTAATCCCGCCCCTATGGTGATTAAATATTTTATATTTGATTAAACCATATAATAAAATATGGAGAAAAAAGAACTTAAAACATGTATTATGCGTGTTTTAAACAAAAATTACTCGAAGTTTTATTAAAACTAAACTTCAATAAAAAACAAACCTTTCCCTTGTATATTCCCGTTCCAAGTCCCTTAACCTAAGGTAAAAACCTTAACCTTACCTCTTCCCCCCATACATTATACTGCATCTCAATCCCTAACCTCGGTTAAAGTCTCAACAACCCTCCTGATCACTTGATTTTTCATCAAAATAGTCATTTTTGTATAAAATTACTTAACCCATCGGAGTCACTTCTGACCATCCGATCCCCAGAAGACCATTTGATCCTACGGTCAACCACTTGCGCAAAATATCTCAATACATTTATCCTACTCTCATCGTGTAATATTTCCACCATCCAATCTCCTTTCAATTTCCCAAGATCGACGGCCCAAGTCGAATCTGATAAAACTTTATCCCCGCACTTTCCCTTTTGATCTAGACCGTTAGTTCCCAAAGTCCTGATCCAATGGAGATTGTTCATTTTTGCGCTCCATAAACGTTCGATGTTTCGACAAAGCCACGCGAAATGGGTGGTTTTTCCAAACCACCCTGTGCTTACGTGTCGCCACCACATTATATTGCATTCGAAATGCATAATAACATTTACCACCCTTCACCAACGCAAATACCACTGGTAGTATTCCCTAAACCCAACCCGCTTAAACCAAGTTTAATGTTATTTAACTATGGTTTCACCATCGGTTCAATACCTTAAAACTCAAATTTTTGTTTAAAATTTTCACTATTTTCCTTTTAAAACTGGTGAAAGCATCCATAAACCTTTTTCCTCGAGTTTGCGCCATTAAACCCTGAGAAACTACACAGAGCCTTTTTCAATCTACCAATACCATTTTTGATGCCCATTTCCCTGAATTTCAACTACAAAGTGCTACATTGCCCTCTGAAAAACCATTTTCGAAAAATTGAAGACTGAGCACCTCTGCGAACGTCTTCAACCAAAATTTCACTGGTTTTTCAGGTAATTTTCTTCGACCTTGCTCTCTAAGATTTCAAAATTCTTGTCATTTCAAAATAATTTCCAAAATTGCACAATTAAACTGCATAAAAGTGTCCATTTTACAGGGGAAACTCTGTCAAAATTTCCCTGGAATCCCTAATTTCCCTTTCTCGCAGTTTTTCCCAAACCTTGATCTGTTTCGCTATTGAAATAAATCTTAATATACGTTCTGAGATTTAAAACTCTTGCATTACCCAAAACCCTGCTCAGAAAACCCATTTTCTAGTAGAAATTCACCAAGAAATGCATGTTTCTCATAAAGGAACTTAGAAAAATATTTAAGCTTGCTTTGTTCAGATCAAAAATGACAAAGAAACAGGTAACCCCCAAGAATGGAGGCCCAAAGTCTCAAAAGAAGTCTTCTGAAAAAATCCCTCAGCCTAAGTCCTTCAAAATCGACAAGCCAACCCCTGCACTCACGGCTAATTCTACAGAAGTGGTCAGACCAGTCCAGCCTCTAGTCATTTCCCAGAGAATAGTCCCTTAGTTGATCTGGACTATAGAATACTGGACCCTAATGTAGAATTTAACTTGCTTGATGTCTATAATTGGTGCTATGGCAAATTAGTGGAAAAAGGTGACAAAGATATTCCAGTTTGGGAATCAAATCTGCCTAGATATATTGTCCCTCTCACTCATTCAGTTCCTGACTTTATCATATTATGCCAAGCTTATTATATGCTAGAACAAAGATGCATTGTAAAGAAATAAAAAGAGATCTTGTTTTACATCACTGAAGAGTCAATAAATTCCATGCTGCAAATGAATCATGACCCAAATTTTTCTTCCCTATCAATAGAAGATCTAACCCAACTACATCTTGACTTGGATTTCAATACCAGATTCAAAATATTCTAGACTTTTTGTCCAAAGCAAGTTCATATTCCTAAGTTAAATCTTCCTTTTGACACCTTTGATTTCCAAGATGAAACTAGACAGATTGTCTCAATGCTCTCCTTCATACTAGGATAC
Source organism: Pinus albicaulis (assembly GCA_034641835.2). Lineage (NCBI taxonomy): Eukaryota > Viridiplantae > Streptophyta > Pinopsida > Pinales > Pinaceae > Pinus > Pinus albicaulis. The sequence goes on along the minus strand of CM076577.1, from coordinate 158,692,195 downwards.
ACTAGTGATGAATTCACTGATGTGGCTATCCTAGGTTTTCTATCAACTCTAAGCCCTGGTCAATCACCATCCATTCTGTTCAATTTTTCTATATTTATTGTTGAAAACATGCATTATCAGTTATCCAGATTATTAGAAGAATGAGTCTTTACATACTCCTCTTATCTATTCCACCTCTTCCTATATTATCAAACAGATAAGTTTCCCATTGAATGTCAGAAAGTGGATGCAGAAGGAAAAGTTCTATTAGTAGTATTTTGGTCATATATTATAAGAAAATGGAATAGAGAGTATAGTTTTGTAGATTTCAATGACTCATTTATAGCTCCTGATATGTATCTTTTGGAAAAAGAGGAGATCCCTAGGATCAATGATGAGACAAGAAGAATTCTACAGCTATTAGAGAGCTATAAAACTGGGGACTAGTATTTATATAAAAATCACACAGAAATCAGAGTGTATGGGTCATCCCTGGCCCCATATAGATTACCAAAATTTGTTACTACAATAATATTTGCTTTGGAATATCTGAGACAACTATTGAATGTATATGAAATCAATTTCATAGCTTCCACGAAAAAGACCCAATTTAAGCTGAAAAATCAAATTGGGCCATTCATTGTGAATAACAGAAGATCTGCCAATGAAATAAATGTCAAACTTAAAGAGTACAAGTTCCCATGTAGTTTTATATGGAATTATGACCCACAAGGTATTTTGAGTACAATAAGGGTAAAATGCAAGTTGTTTGTTTACTTGCATGATCCTAAGCCCCATATTGAAAGATATGGTAATAAAATTGAAGGGGAGCCAAACACCCTATTTGATGATGATTCACAGGTAGTATAGGTAATACAGGTAGACAGTGGCAAAGGCAAGCAGATTGAGCAGACACAGGTGGCTTCCACAAGCCAAGAGACTAATAATGTACATAAAAGAGACAGGGAAGGAGATAGTTTCATAGCTGAAACTATTGAGGACAAAAAATTAAGAATTCCTTATAGTAAGAGAAGTAAGATAATAGAAGAAGAAAGGGATAAGGCTGAAAATATTGAAAATAATGAAACAGATGATGAAGCTACAATAATAGTCACTAAAACATTAAAAGAGCTTCAAAATATAAAAATTGGAACACAACAAAAAGATACAGTCATGAAGGAAAACCAGGCTACTATTTATTTGCCTCCTTCTTCTAAGGAAACTGAAAATACAGAGTCAGAGGTTCAGATCAGATTCAGACAGATTAAAGAGAAGAATGAAGAGATCAAGAATCAAGCATATTCTAGATTTCTTAAGGAAAAGCCTGGAAACAAAGACAAGCTTCTTTCAACATTTGATTATTCATCTAATAAATTAGTAATGTCATTCTTGAAGCCTGCAGTGACTGATCCAAGATCAGTAGCAGATTATTCCAAAATAGATTTTGAAGTGGATGCAGATGCCATTCATGAATTGGATCAAATTGAATTTCATAGGAGAAATACTGAAATTCTATATTCCAAAATTTTCAGTAAGACTATGAAATCAATTAGGCTTGAGAAAACAGTGCTCAACCTCTAGAATCAAATGAAGTTGGACAAGGCCTCACTATATGCTAATAATTTGAGGATCAAAACACTAGAAGATTTGGTGATTGAAGCATGAGTTTATCCTGCTAATATGGATATTGCAAAAACTTTGATTAAACAGAAAAATGAGGATATAGCTGCCCTAAGAAAGCAGCTAAAGTTTCCCCAAAATGAAAATCCTCAAGCAAAGGAGATTCTTCAGCAGAAAACTGAAATTGATGAACTCAAACAACTTGTTTATGAGATGACTACTCAAATAAAAGAAATGGAAAATCAATTGGTAGCTTCCATAACAGAAAATGAAGTCCTAAAGAAAACTCAATAGGTTCACATTCCTACAGTAATTCCTGCTGTAAGTACTGCTATTCCATCCACATTAGCTGAACACTTAGCACCATAGGGAGTAATGGCCATTGCAGTGCCAATTACTTCTCAGGAAATCTCTGCCTCTTCTTCTTCATCCTCACAGATGAACGCACTACAAGACCAAGTAGCTGTGATCAAAGCCATGGAGGAGATATCTATTAAAGATAAAGAAATTCTTAGTTTGAAATTCATTATTAAAAATCTAGAAAGTTCCAAAATGATGTCTTGGTTACTTCTAAAGGACATGAGCAAAGGACCGATCGACTACAAGAATAGGTGAAGATTCTTCAAGCACAAGTAAACCTTACAGATCAAGTGGCCTATATAAAAAATCATTTATGGACCAAAATTATTGAAGGCATTCATTCTCAATGGCCTTCAATTCAGATAATTTATGAACAAAGAGAGTTACTTCAAATTGCTAGTGCAGAGATTGATAAGACTAAAAGAGAGATTGAGAATAATCTAGCCCAAGCACTTCAACTCATAACCTTTTTGAACAGCAAAAACAGGGAAGAGTTGGAAGAATTGAGGATTACTGATAGGACAGAGACCATCCTTCAAATCAATAAAGTCCTAAATAAAAGAAACATGATGAGTAACTTAGAACACAGGTGTAAAGACCTGAATTTGGCTATCTCAAGATTTTGGGCCAAATACAAGATATTATCAGAAGCAGGTTTGCCTGATATTCATGCATTGAATGACAAGTTGATGCCTCAGAAAGATTATGATCTAAAAATCAGAAATCATGCAAAAGAGCAAGCCAAACAACCACTGCCACAAGGATCACCAACAGGGAAAATACTTCTTCAGTATTTTGAAAATCTGTTCTTTTTGGATAATGAGATCAAACATATGTTCACTATAAAGCCTAACTTTTCCAGGTATACAGAAGCAGACGAAAGCTACAGGGAATTGAAAACTATGAAGATCCCCTCTGCTGAAAAGTGGCAAGAATTCACAGATCTGCTATGAATTTGTAAGATAAAAAACAGGAAAATCAATTGGAAATTCATATTTTACTGTTACCTCAAAGGTAAAAAATACAGGGTTAAAATGTATCATTAGGTGAAAGAGTATCAGTGAAAATAAAGTTACTATTGGTTACTTTTTAATTAGCACAGTAAAACAGCTCAAATCAGATGAATAAAGAGTATCAGCGTTGAAAGTTAAAGGAAGGAAAGTTCTTCAACCACTTTCCACGATAAGATGCACCTAATGCCAGCATTACTCACAGCACATCAACAATTAATTCAAATTATAATAATCAGTTCTATTTTTGCTTGTAAAAAGGTAACAACTTGCAAACTGTTTTGCAGTTGTCCCTCTTATTATGTTTTCTTTCCTTTTTTTATTAAAACATTATCTCAATTTCTGGGATATTTTGTAAACAGTTTTTTGTATAAATACTTCACAATTCGAAGTTTTCAGGTGAATAAAAATTTCTCAAGACAACTATAGTCTTATTTTCTGGTCATATTGAATTTGGTGAGTCAATTAGTAAAAGCAGCAGACTGGAAAGAGATCAAAGACATCATAGCTAAGGATTCTCGTGGTGACAAGATAAGTCTCGTTCTTTCCTTTTTTTCAATGTATTTCTTCAAAGTTTACATTCATTCATATTATGTGTTTCTAGTCTGTAATGATCAACTAAGGAAAAATTAAACAGGATTAGTGATAATAGGCTCCCTGTTTCGAAACTTGTTGGCATTTTAATGTTTTCTACTTGATAACCGGACCATAGAATTCTTAATTTCTCTAGGTCCCAGTTAGATCCCCTTATTCAATCTTCTTATCTGTAGCTTAAGGATTCTTAAGTGCCCTTTTCCTCTAATTCCACCCACTCCATCAATTCAAGCCTATACAAAGCCTTAGAAGGTCACCTATCTTGACCTTAGCACATTTGCATCTCTGAGCCTTATTTCTTAGTTTTTTTTGCCTAGATAGTTGAATCCATTGCCCAATATTCTGGTAGATCCTTCTGGTTTACCTTGAAATATTTTTTATTCCCACCAATCTTTTAAAATCAAACCCAACTACACAATCATAGCTACCCCAATATCTGTTACTAAAACAAAGCTAAATCATACGGAGAGATCCCTCTCTGGAGTTCAAGAAGGCTAGATCTTGAATTCCCAAAGCGGTTCTTGGTTACCCCTGGCATTCTTAACTAAAAAAATCCCCATCCCACAACTTGAGAATTACTAGGGTGATAACAGAGTTCATAAGGGATATAGGACCTGTTTTATGAAGTCTGGAACTTTTCCTTTAGTAAAAATTAGGGATCTTCAAACTAGATGAGGTAGATGGAGTTCCTAAGTTTCCTTTGTTGGGAGGGGGTTCAACATGAGCTTGACTTTTTTTTTTCTTCCCCTTATTAGCAGTCTGTGGTCTACCTCTTTTTCTTTCTCCATGTCCTTCCTTGTTTGGCTAGTTGGATGTCTATTAGCAATTTAATTAGAGCTTTATGGTATATAAAATGAGAGGAAGGAATAGTACGAGCCATGTATCTAGATGCCATTTTTTTAAGGATATATAACAGATAAAAACACGCTTTGATTCTAATATGTCTAGAAAGATGAGCTGCAAAGAAAAAATGGTACAATTTCACTTTGTTATACCAATCTTCACATATAAAATATTTCCGATAAAGGTGTAGGGGAGTGTACCATTGATCCTACAACCATTCCTTTTTAACTCCAACTCTCTAATTTTTCCCTTTGAATTCTTATTTGAGGAATTAGGGAACATTAATCCCTGCCAAAATGCCACTGTGAAATTTCTCACCATCTGTGGGTAAGGTAGTGGCCTCAATGATTGTTTGCTATATAACTATAAAATACATACCTACCGCCTCCAAAAGGTTTCCATCGAACCCTTGCGCAAAAAAAAAACTGAGCCACCAGGTCATGATAGTCAAAAATATGGTAGAGAAAAATGCTCCATCCTTCCTACTGAAACAACCAGAGAATATCAGGGTAAACATCCTGCAATTCCGGCATCTTGGGTTCAGTGCAGTCCAACTTACCTCCTTTCCCCATTTCGATATGTTTTGTCCTCGGGATTTGATCCTGAAACCATGAAAATGTAAAAACTTGGCAACGCCAAGTTTGAAGGACCCCAAACTTACATTAATTTGATTCTTATGGTGAAAATTGAGGTGGTTGAACATATAGTCGAGGTAAAACAGGTAGTGAGTGAAACATCAAGTCATTACTAGTCATGATTACGAATAAAATTTGTATCGTATGATAAAATCATGTTAATGACCGTTCACTGATTACAGAGGATGAAAAATGATTACCCTAGTACTTTTAATATTTCAAAAACAATGGAGACACATTTAATTATAAATGTTGATGCTGACATGGTCAACACAATCATTATTTTTAAATTTGAAAACTAGTTTTGGCGCTAACAATTGGCCTGTCAGCTAAAATGAAAAATGGTGCTACACTTTTTGTTAGCGATTTCCTTCACAATACTATATCATATTTCAAAAAATGCTAATAGCCCCGCTATTAGAAATTTTCGTTGTTTATTACAAATTAAAATGCTGACAGTGATAATATCAAAATTTTCCAAAAAAATTAAAAACTAAGTTTATTGTGATAAGAGAGCATATGATGAAGAATCCTTTATGGAAGGGGGGATCTATTCCTCTTCATGATCCAACTTGGAAGGCTCATAGAGTTTCATTTTTTTTTGTATTCACCGTTAATTAAATGCACAAGTATGGTGATACTGAGTTTATATGTGTTATATCCCACCTTTTTCAATATCTCAAAGGGACCTTATCATAGAGCCTTGATGTTCCTCCCAAGACCTTGTAGTCTCTCCTTGTTAATTGTAACCACACTTTATCACCCACCTTAAATGACTTCTTTGTTTTGTGTTGAGCATGCCTTACCTTCTATTTTTCCTATGGCTTCTACAACATTTCCTATATTAGTAAATAGATCTTCTCGATCTTCTCAAAAAAAATTCTACCCTTAATGAATCCCCTGCAAGATCCTCCCCCGCTCTTCCTTGTTGGCCATATGTAATATGAAAAGGTGAAAGTGGAAAATATCCAAGAAAAGGTTTCAAATGGGTACATATGAATAGAAGTGTGGGTTGCTCTGTTATAAAATTGTTGTATATATACTAGATTTTCATTCAAATCCTTCATACTCTTTGATATTGTAACCCCTTAAAAGTTTCACCAAATACTTGTTGACTACTTATGTTCTCCCCTCTTCAAACTCATGTTGACTAATTATGTTGACCCCTCTTTTTGTGGATGGAATGTGATATTCTTCTTCAAATTCATGTCTATGTTCTCTCACAATGTTGTCCAAAATGCACTAAGAAATTATGTGTCATCTAAAACAATTCTCCTTTGTATCCCAAAGTAAACCCAAACTTGAAGAAAGAACATGTCCACTATTTATTTCCCACTAATGGTTTTTTTTTCAAAGAATTAGAACAGAAATTTTGCGGAACCTCTTAACCACCATGAGCAAGTAGTCATGTCCCTTCCTATTTGTTGGAAAACCTCCTAGAATTTCCATGAAAATGCTTTCCCAAGGATGAGTGGGTATAGGAAAGCGATGGTAGATACCTTGTTTCATGTTACTACGATTTTTGGTACAACAAACCATGCATATTGTTATGAACATGCTATCTCTTCTTGTATCCTAGGCCAATACACATACCTTTTCAAGTTTTCCACTCTCTTCTCTACACCAAAGTGCCTTGCAACCTTCGAGGTGTGGGCCTCGTTAATCAGTTGCAATAACTCATATTTAGGAACACATAACTTATATAAGCTATAAAGTAACCCATTATAGAGATGGCAGTAAATTATTTTGTCATCATCATGCACATTACTTTGGCTTTGAAACTATTGAAATACCTCTTTGAAGTCCCCCTCCTTTGCTTATGCCTCTTTATATGCATCATGGATGAAAGGATCCATGTGAATTAAAGTTCCCAAAGTTTTGATATTTGATGTGTGTGGTCTTGAAAGCATGTCATCCAACTTTTTTATGCTTCCCTTTTTGTACTTGATCACTAAATAAAATTATTGTAGAAACCTCGTCCAATTATTATGACTATTTTATTGTAGCTTACTTCTTCCCTACAGGTACTATAGTGGTTAGTGGTCAGAGAGGATTATTTTTTCCTTTCCTATCATATAATGTTTCTACTTCTTAACATCCTATACGAAGGCATACAACCACTTATCATAGGTATGGTAGTTAAGAATTTACCAATGAAATAATTTAGAATGGTAGCATATAGGCCTTCCTCCCTACATCAAGGCTGCTCCCATAACATAACCACTCACATATGTATCCACTTCGAAGGGTTGCCTAAAAGTTTGGTAACAATATAATCGATGCTTGATTGGTCTTCTTATTTAACTCCTTAAAGGCCCTCTATTCACTCTTTCCCACCGAAAACTCTTACCACTTATTGTTATGGCATGGAGTCGTGTTGCTACTAATAAAAACGAGGCTATGACTTTCCTAAGGCACTCTGTTACTCCATTAAAAATCATGACATTAGAAAATTTAGTAGGTACCAACCACTTCATGATGGCCTCCATCTTGGTATCATCTATCCTTAGCTCTCCTCCCCTATCACATATCTTGAATACACCAAATATGTTAGAAAATGCAATGTGGAAACTTATTAAGTCAAATTTCCTTAACTTTAATACTTTCTTGTGAACTTTATTATTCTTTGAGTGTTTATTTATTAGATATTTTTCATCAAACAAATATCAAGAGCATAATAATAAAGATATTGGACACAAAAATTAGGCTCCCAGCTAGGGAAAAACCCCTCCAAGGGGATAACCTAGTTCTTATAGAATATTATTCAAATGATAAAATAAAGACCCAAACCCTAGGTCGAATCCTCCTCCAAGTACCAAGTCAGCCCTTCCAATATCACAACTCAATATTGCAATAAGCAGCCTCCAGCTGTAACTTTGACCACAACTTCGACCCTGCAACTACAACTTCTTCTAGAAAATACAGTCTGCAATTTCGACCCTGTAGTTGTCGCAGAAACCATAATTAAACTTCTTCAAGAGACCCTTTTTAGAGAAAAATAACTCTTTCCAAGGTCAACGAGTTCAAGATAGAGTATTCTATTATCAATCAACAATATACTACACTTCATTCTTCTGCAATTTAGGCATGTAATTTCGGGCTTCTTTGTAGTTGTAGAAACCCTAGATTTATTGCATGTGTGAGAGAGATTATCCCAAACAATATTTTATTCCTTCTTACCTCCTCCAAGACCTTTGCTCTTATTTTATTTTTCTTCCTAGCTACATATCAAACTTCTCTTCTTGAGATCAAATTTGTTGAAAAGTGAGTGTGAAAGGAGGTCAAAATTATCCTTTATATAGGCTTTCCAAGGGGTCGAATTTGCTCCTTTAGGCCGACTTGAAGCTTCTACGGTCGAATTTTACCTTGGAGGTTTCCAATACTTTCTAGGCTAAACATAATTTCTTTTACAATATATATTTTTCCCCAAATGGTCTTATAAATATGATGTTGACTCTCTTGACTCATGACAATAAATCCTATGACCTAAAAAACCATAGAAGTGTGAAGAACATGCTTTGACATAGAAGACCATTAATAAAGAGCATGAAACCCATGTTTTACAATAGTAAATTTTATTTTCTTCCTTCGTTTATTACATAAGATACATATTAAAATGAGTACAACAACAATTATGAATACCAAAACTAGTTACATTTCCAACACCCCCTCTTAACTATGGAGGTATTCATAATCGTACATCTAGTAAAACATCAATATCAAACTAAAGAGTTCTCATAAGAAGGTTTGGATTGACAAGCTATACTGTAAGAATCATCATTATGACCAACATTCTCAGTCCCTTGGTTACTTGTCCCATCCTCAAATAGTGTCAGTCCCTTTTCTTTCTTGGATGCTATATCCTTAAGGAAACGATGAATGCTTATCCAATCCTACACAATTCTCTCTTCAAGGATTTGACTTAGAATTACAACTGCTAGTTCTTGTCATGTGCTTGACACATGAATAATAGAATGCACATGTCATTTCCAACATCACTCCCTCTCAATTAGAGAGTATATCCCTATTCCCTCTTGACCAGGGAATATATCCTTTACTCCTATTTAAGGGGACTCCTTTGCTCCATCTAAAAAATAGATAAGATACTAGGCTTTATTTATATTTGGGAAGTAAACACCAAAATACTTGTAGCTTGTATTTATAAGAGTATAAATTTTTTTTTTTTCATAGCTACATGGCTCCGTCTTTGTTCTACATCTCTTGTATCGAGCTTACCTACTTTCGAGGTATCATGGAGTCATCTTCACTCTTCATTCTTGTGACATGATTTAGGTCATCTTTCTTATTCATCACGTTCATCTTAACATCAAGGTATTACACTGATCCTGTCCAAAATTCAAGTTAATCATGGCTTCTGCATGAAACTAATCTCCCTTGTTGACCTTTAGGTTATCTTCTCATGTTGCTACCCTTCCATATCAAGATGAATATATCTTAACTTCATATTTTCCAGGTTTTCTATGTTAAGCTTGCCTCAACATTCTTAATGTATTCCTGAAATATCCTTCTATGTAGAAAAACAATATGTTAACGAGATAACCAAAAATAATTAAACTTATAATTACCTATTTATCATGAATTTTGTGTCCAAGCATCAACATCCTCATTTTCCATCTCCATTTAAATCATCCTTCATGCATTACAATTCCCAAGGATCAAACTTGACTACCAAGTTAGAGATTTTATTTCAAAGATTATATTTTATGTTACTCATTATTCTATATAATATATTGAAATTATTAATTATTCATTTATCCTTGAGTAAGTCAAATTCTTCCCATTTAGGCATCACCCAATCATGTAAAACATGTTACATGATTCTGCATATATGAATCTTTATTCAAAATTTACTTTCAATATGCATTCATATTCTTCTTATCACATCATATAGCTATATTCTTGACCCATTGCATTCCTTCATCTCTTTAACATTATTATTTCCATACTATATGTAATTTATACTAACCTTGTCATAATTCATCTTCCAAGAATATTCCAAAATTGTGATTCTTACAAGATCGTGATGATTCACCTAAGAAAATTGATCGCCTGTAAGATAATGTTAGATAAATCCTGGATGAACAATATTCAAAATGATTTATATATCTCTTCTTAAAGACTGGACTCGATTTCTACAAAACAACTTAACCAAGTAGACTCTAAGTGTGCTACTATCGCATGCTTATTTCTATGATGCCATACAAAATGAACTAAAAATCAATGCATACTATCTAAAGGAAATACCAAATTTACAAAAAACTTGACAAGAAAGATGCCTTCTTTAATAGTAAATATCTTTCACATATTATTTCTTTGGATTCTTTTTAGGTTCTCCCATTTCCTCATCCATGTGAGCCTCATGTATTTCCTTTATTGTGTTGTTTTGCTAGTTTGGAAAATCCCTCTTATAGTGTCAATACTCATTGCATTTAAAGCATTGAACCTTGGATATATATTTTTTCTTGGACTTCCCAAACTTTCCCTTCTTCAACTTCTTGACCCGGGCAGTAAAAGCTTGAGACTGTTCATATTTTCTATTTTCATCCTTTACCTTTATCCGAGTTTCTTCCCAGATGCATTGAACCCACAACTCATCAAAAGGAATCGGGTATTTCTTGGAGTAGACTCTTGTTGCTAAGTTTATCCATTCAGGTGGTAATGCATTTAGTACAAAAATGGTCATTTTTGAATCATAAATTGTCTCTCCAAGCCTTTGAAATTTATATATTAATTGAAATATCTTTAATAGAAAGGATGCCATTTACTCATCCTTTGATTTCTTCATCTTGTATATTTTATTCTACAAATACATATTTTGTCTTGATGTAATTACAGAGTACAAGTTCACTAGTTTTCTATACATAGTCTTGGAAGTTTTCAAATTTGAAACAAATGGAAAAAGAGGATCTTTAATGTATTCAACTATAATCCTTAGTGCCCTTATTTCCCCTTTATTGTAATTTTATATCTCTAGATTCTTGTTTGTTACGTTAAATAATTTCCCGAGTTACATATTCTATTACCTAATGTTCTAGAAGTGCCACACCAATCCTTTTCTTCCATTCTAGGAAATTTGATGCTCCAACGAGCTTATTTCTCTCCTTTCATAAAGAATGCATATGACATGTAGATTTAGGCATATAGTAAAAAAATGATACTTACTTGATAACCAATATTATACTCTTCCTTTATGATGTTTCCAACCTTTCTTGATGCTCTAAAGACCTTTGAAGAAATTTAAATAATGTCCTTGAAAGATGTTTCCTAGGATTCCTCCAACAACAACTTTTAAGAGTGATGAATGATACCGATATTCTTTAAATGATTCCTTCAAATATGCCTTTCAATGATTTTTCAACTTCGTAGTACTCTTCTTCAAGTTTTCTTTTGATGAGACCCTTCAACTAGATCAATAGGTCTTCATTTTCCCCTTATAAAACCCTTCTCTTGTCCACAACATGATCCTTCCAGCTACCTTCTTGTTAACCTGGCTCTGAGACCATGTTTGAAAATGCAATGTGGTAGCTGATTAAGTCAATTTTCCTTAACCCTAATACTTTATTTTGAACTTTATTATTCTTCTTGTGTTTCTTTATTATATATTCTTGATTAAACAAATATTAAGAGCATAATCATAAAGATACATGACACAGAAATTAGGCTCCATGCTAGGGTAAAACCCCTATAAGAGGAAAACCCAAAAACGCTTCTCTTCTTATAGAATTTTCTTCAAATGAGACAAAATATACCAAAACAATATTCCAAGTCCTCCTCCAAGTATTAGGTTGGCCCTTCCAATGTCACAACTCAATCCTACATCAACTGGCTTCCAGTTGTAACTTCGACCATAGCTTCGACCCTACAACTACAACTTTGAACCTATAGCTACTACAAAAACCCTTATTCATCTTCTTCAAGAGATCCTTATAGAAAATCAACTCCTCCAAAAGTCAATGAGGTCAAGATAGAGTATTCTCTTCTCTATTAATAAGATCTTTCACTTCATTCTTCTACAATTTAGACCTGCAATTTTGACATTTTTTTGTAGCTGCAGAAACCATATATTTTTCACACGTGTGAGAGATATTAGCCCGAAAAAACAATTTATTCATTATTCTCTCCTCCTATACCTTCTCTCTTATTTTCTTCTTCTTCCCAGCTACAAATCAATCCTCTTTTCCTGAGATCAAACTTGTTGATAAGTGAGTGTGAATGAGGTCAAATTTCTCCTTTATATAGCCTTTCCAAGGGTCGCATTTTCTCATTTAGGTTGAATTTTACTTTGGAGGTATCCAATACTTTCTAGACTCAAAATAATTTCTTTTACAAGATACATTTTTCCTAGAAGGGTTTAATAAAAATGAAGTTGAAACTCTTTACTCATGACAATAAATGATATGGCCTAAAAAACCCTATAAAAATTAATGACATTCTATTATCTAAAAGAACATCAATAAAGAGCATGAAACCCATGATTTATAATAATAAATTTTTATTTTCTTATTTTTTTTGTTATATAAGATACATATTCAAATAAGTACAACAATAATTTTGAAGACCAAAAATAGTTACATTTCCAACACTCCCTCTTAACTAAGGAGGTATTCATAATTATACAACTAGTACAACATCATTATCAAACTAAAGAGTCCTCATAAGAAGAGTCAGATTGATAAGCCATATTGTAAGAATCATAATTATGACCAGAACTACCTTTGATTCCTAGCTATACAAGCTCAACTTCATTTGATAACATTATGTTGCGAGGCTTTACGTGTGATACCACACTACCTCTACAAGGCACATACCCATCCAGATGTTCATAAGGTATGTGATTTTAGGACTATTCTTAACTTGGATTTCTATTCTTGAATCCTCAAAGAATAGTGGTCCCCTTCAACCATTCATTTCACATTGTTTATTTTATGCTTCGGGTCAATACAAATCAAAGGACTCCTTCAAATATCTAGACAAAAAATTGACTAGGAAGATATTTCCCAGGGGATTTTGGAGCCACTCTTGAGTTTCCAAATGGTCATTTTAGATCTCACTTCCTTTCCCATGTCCAACGCTTCTCTTCTTAGTGAAAGGACTGCTGCAATAGAATCCATGTTAATTCATGTAGGAGCACTTGATATGAAGGTACTAAAATATATTTTTATGGATTTTGATTACAATAATTCCAAGGATGCCTACGGGGTTCCGAACTTTCTATTCATTCACTATATATTTTCACCTTGAGGGGGAATTGCTAGTTTAATTTATTTAACCAAGTCAAAATGTTTATTAGACATTACAACATCTCTCGCGTACTTTTTTCTTTTTAGATTTAATTTTAAATTTGTTATAAAATAAAATAAAAATAAAATATTTTGATTTTGAAATGAGTTATGATGTTTGGGATTGTGGTATTGATAAGCCATGGTATTGGCCCATGGTATTACACCAAATCCTATTTACAAGTCACTAGAAAATTTGGCGGAAATTCCGACGGCCAATTCGTCGCTATTCCGACACATAGTCGTCGCAAGAGCGACAGTTCGAGGGTGGGAAAAACGTGGTTTACCATGCCGTCGCAGTTCCAACGCAATTAAAAAGTGTCGCACTATCGACACCTTTTCTATCGCTTCCAAACAAGTGTCATTCTTCCGATGTTTCCCAATCCGTCGCACTTCCGACCTTTGTAAGCTGTTGCACTTCCAATGAAATGTGGTCCAACGTTTTGAACGTCGTTCTTCTGATGTTTGTAAACTGTCAAAATTATGACAAAATGTGGTCCGAAGTTTTGAACGTCGCTCCTCCGAAATTTGTAAACTGTCGCAATTCTGACGCAATGTGGTCCTACATTTTGGACGTCACTCTTCTGATGGTTGTAAACTGTCACAATTCCGACGAAATGTGGCACAAAGTTTTGGACGTCGCTCTTCTGACGTTTGTAAACGGTCGCAATTCTGAGGAAATGTGGTCCGAAGTTTTGAACGTCGCTCGTCCGACGTTTTTATACTGTCGCTCTTCCGACATTTCTAATCTGTCGCAATTCCGACGCTTACAAGGCGTCGGTATAGCAACAGAAGGTTCAATTTAAAAAAAATGAAAATTTAAAAGAGGAAAAATGTTGTTTTGAATATATTATATGAATTAAAACAGTCCATGAAGTCATTACATTTTCACATCTGAAGATTGGAACCCAAATATCCATCCAGAAAAGTGGAAGTCCCACCCCTGACAATGATAGAAAAATACCCCATGTCACATACAGGGACATGATATAAAAACCAGTAACGGTCCACATGGAGATTATCGACAATCTGAGAAAGCATCCAAATATCCCGAGGCATCTATAAGAAAGTGAAATAGCAGTATGTAGAATAGTAAAGCAACAGAGACAGTACCGACGTCCATTGTTCCAAATACAAATTAAAGTACCCAAAATCCTTGAACAGAGAAAAACGCTAATCATGTGAGTGTGATATGTCCAAAATATAAAAATACCATCAGACCATATCAATAAACCAGCAATATAGACCAGCATAGCTAGTTTTGAGGGCAGAGTGATAAACATTAATCATTTTTTTTTCACAAGAGAAAAAACGTTGTTTTGAATATATTATATGAAGTAAAATAGTCCATGAAGTCATTAAATTTTCACATCTGAAGATTGGAACCCAAATATCCATCCAGAAAAGTGGAAGTCCCACCCCAGACAGTAATAGAAAAATACCCCATGTCACATACAGGGACTTGATATAAAACCTAGTAACGGTCCACATGGAGATTATCGACAAATCTGAGAAAGCATCCAAATATGCCTGAGGCATCTATAAGAAAGTGAAATAGAGTATGTAGAATAGTAAAACAACAGATAGAGTACCGACGTCCATTGTTCCAAATACAAATTAAAGTACCCAAAATCCTTGAACAGAGAAAAACGCTAATCATGTGAGGAGTGTGATATGTCCAAAATATAAAAAGACCATCAGACCATATCAATAAACCAGCAACATAGACCAGCATTACTAGTTTTGAAGGCGGAGTGATAAACATTAATCATTTTTTTTTCACAAGAGAAAAAACGTTGTTTTGAATATATTATATGAAGTAAAACAGTCCATGAAGTCATTACATTTTCACATCTGAAGATTGGAACCCAAATATCCATCCAGAAAAGTGGAAGTCCCACCCCAGACAATGATAGAAAAATACCCCATGTCACATACAGGGACTTGATATAAAAACCAGTAACGGTCCACATGGAGATTATCGACAATCTGAGAAAGCATCCAAATATGCCCGAGGCATCTATAAGAAAGTGAAATAGCAGTATGTAGAATAGTAAAGCAACAGATAGAGTACCGACGTCCATTGATCCAAATACAAATTAAAGTACCCAAAATCCTTGAACAGAGAAAAACGCTAATCATGTGAAGAGTGTGATATGTCCAAAATATAAAAAGACCATCAGACCATATCAATAAACCAGCATCGCTAGTTTTGAAGGCAGAGTGATAAACATTAATCATTTTTTTTTACAAGAGAAAAAACGTTGTTTTGAATATATTATATGAAGTAAAACAGTCCATGAAGTCATTACATTTTCACATCTGAAGATTGGAACCCAAATATCCATCCAGAAAAGTGGAAGTCCCACCCCAGACAATGATAGAAAAATACCCCATGTCACATATAGGGACATGATATAAAACCCAATAATGGTCCACATGGAGATTATCGACAAATCTGAGAAAGCATCCAAATATGCCCGAGGCATCTATAAGAAAGTGAAATAGCAGTATGTAGAATAGTAAAGCAATAGATAGAGTACCGACGTCCATTGTTCCAAATACAAATTCTTTGCAGGAAATCCTTGAACAGAGAAAAATGCTAATCATGTGAGGAGTGTGATAACCATTTGCAGAAACCCAGGCTCGCTTGTAAGATCAGGCTCACTTGATTCCAAAATTGGTAACCATCTGTTGCATACGAGATGTAAGGTTCAGGCTCGCTTGTTTCCATTAGTAGCCTGCTACAGCATCCACCCTGTTCATAGCAAAAAGGTTCCTGTAGATATACAGAGAAAGAGTATAATACGTAAACCATATAAACATGGCTCTGTATTTCAAAAAACAGGTTTAAAATAGAAACAGGGCAACATTTTTTTTTCTAAGAAAAGTTAATATATTAACAGTGGGAATAAAATTACACGGGAAATTAAAAAACATTGCCAGGACTCATGGAAAATTTGTCATCGAAAAATCGAAATTAAGAAGAGCGCACCTGTACGGAAACCGAGTCTTGAACGTTACGTTGTAGAATTCAAAAAGTATTACAAAATTAAAAACGTTAAGATAATCTAAAAGCAACCCAATTAAGTGGGCCGTGAAGCAAGAAAAACAAATTAACCAAACTACTCCTCCGGCTCCTCGATGATTCGACACCATCCTTCGGAAGGTCTAGGATCGCTAGGTGCTACCTCCACATTCATGCCACAGCTCCCCTCTTGAAGGCCCGAATGCTGGCCGGTTTTTTACAAACTTAGACCCGCTGGACGGGTCCATTCTTCCTTCGTTTGGGCCTCCTTGAAGAAAACCATAGTGACTGAAGCTATAATTCATGGGCGGTTGAGAGAGCAATTAAAGGAAAATTGCACAGTGCACGTCGTGGGAGAAGGTGAACTAGCGGTGGGGAAACGAGGAGCAGGGGAATCCATACGGTGGCAAGATCCTACAACCTGACCCCGCCCACTCCTAGTATTTGGATAGCGACCTGCATAATCACTGGATTGGCCGGAAGACAAATCGGTTGAGGGACTGGAGGGAGCGCGCAGGAGTTGACCTCTAGTGCTCTCCCTACGGCAACGCATCCTTTGACGCATGTGAGGCATGGGTGCAGTCTCACTAGCAGTGGGCACAAGAGGAGACGGAGAAGAAGAATTCCAAGAAACAGAGGAAGACAGACAAGGACCAGACTGAGAGAAATGAAGATATGCAACAAGGTCTACGCAGCAGTTCAGCTAGCCACTTCTCCTTCTCGTCACAGTGAGCAGGCAGTGTAACCCAGCAACCGGCTCGTCTGAAAAACCATAGAGAATGTCATTTTATCAATGCAATGCAATCGAAGGACGCTCGTCATAATTAATCTCTGATCATTAATGAGAGCCGAAGGCCGGATCATATTGGAGCATGCATAATTGCTAACGGGAGTGGAGGTCCGATCTTGAACAGTGTTAAAATTTAATGCGATTTGATGTGAAAACCTTGGAATTTAATTGAAAAACGTTAAATCTTAATGCGATTGATATGAAATCACCACATCCATGTCCCATCACCTTAAATGCCATTGAATGCACCCACAACCAGGAGCAGGGCAAGTTTTTATTGAGGACACGTGGCAGAAATTGATTGGAGCGGATCTTTTTTTGGGCCGCTTGCGCAGTGGAAATCTAGACCCGAAAAAGATTAGGGCGAATTTGATAAGAAATTCGCATCACAACTCTCCCTCTGTACGCCAGCCCAACTTCGGACCCGAAAAAGATTAGGGCGGAATTCAATTGGTTTTCAGGTCACAAAATTGGCAGACGTCAGCAGGCTATTTTGGAACGCGAATTTGGTTTGAATTATGGTTTATCGTTGTTTGAAGTCCGGCGGGCTCAACTTAAGAACAATTTTGTTTAATCCCATCTTATAAAATTTGTGTTGGTTTTCTTTGATAATACACATATTTATAATAAATCATGGGAATACCACACTAAACATGTGGAAAAGTTATATAAATTACTGAGAACAATCATTTTTATGTAAAAATATCAAATATTAGCCTTTGGGAAATATTATTCGAGTATTTGGTTCATATTGTTTTAAAGGAAGGAGTGAAGTTGGAGCCTCAAAAGATGCAAGCTATTACAAAATGACCTATTCCTAAGAAAATCAAGGTTCTTAGAAGATTTTTAGACTTACATGATATTATTGATAATTTGTTAAAATTATGCATGATATGCAAGTCCCACTCACATATCTCTTGAAGAAAATATCATTTATATGGAATGATGAGGCTACTTTGGCATTCTCTCTTTTAATGGATGACGTGTCTTCTACACCAACATCGGTTGCACCTGCTTTTGGTAAAACATTCATAGTATAGTGTGAGGCACTAGGACAAGGAATTTATGTAACATTAGCACAATAAGGGATATCATTGGATTTTAAAAGCAAGGAATTCAAAGAAAATATTTGGTGAAATCTATGTATGAAAAATAAATGGAAGCAATATTACATGCAATAAAAAATGGGTATAGTATATCATTGGGAGGTACTTTAAGGTCAAGATATACCTTGATAGCATAAATTATTTTTTGAAGCTATGATTTTCATTAGAAGATTAACAAAAATGAAGAGAAAAAATGAAAATTTTTAATTTTGAGATAATTTGCAAAAAGGGTAAGGAAAATTTAGTACATGATGCTCTTTCTAAAATAGAAGAGGCCTAAAATTTATATCCAATTACACTTTCTATTCCTAGGTGGCTAGAAAGCTTGCCATAATGGAAAAATGACAATAGTACTAAACAAAAACTAAATTTATAAAGGATGGGATGAACTCTATGGACCATTGGGAGTGAAAGAGAGATATACTTTGGTGCAAATGTGAATATTTTTATGCACGCAAACATATTTGAATAAACAAATATTAAGGAGTCCCATGTCTGCGATGGTAGGACGTAGGGTTCCTTAAAACATCTCAAAGGATCAAAAAATATATTTTTTGGAAGGAATGAAGAAAGATATTCAAAATTTTGTAAGAGAAAGGTTAGGTTTGCATAATAAATAAAAGAGAGATAGTAAAATCTCTAGGGTTACTTCAACCATTCCACATACATATTCAAAGACTAGAAGATATATCAATAGACTTTATTACGGGGTTACTAAAATATAAAGGTAACTATTACATTTTGTGGTCATTTATATAGACAAATTTTGTAGATTTTTTTTGTAGAGCTCAAAGTACATAAACAAAAAACCAAGAGGCAGAAGTGTCAGTGAAAGAAATTCATAGTCTTCATGGTTTTCCTAAAGTAATAGTAACAATAAACTTTTGGAAATAATTATTTAATATGAGTGGAGAAACACTAGCTGCCATGAGTTCTACATATCAAACACAATCAAATGGTCAAACAAAAATAGTTAACAAATGTTAGGTTATATACAATGTTACTCTTTAGAAAAGCAACTTAGTATGCCATAATTAATAATCATTCCCTGTTCACTTTTGTTAATAGGTTTATGTCAGACGATGATGCAGGGGCATTAGGCACTAGCCAAAAATGTAGGAGGTTTTGTCCACATGTTGTGGCTAGGAGGGTTCGAAAACATTTGAGTTGTAACAACTAGGTGTCAATACCTTAGCTGACTGTATTACTTAGACTAGTTAGAGTTGTAGGAGTCGAACAATTTCAGTTAGTTGAATTATTATAATTATAACTTTTTATTTCTAGAACGGTCCTCTTAGAGGAACTGAAGAGCCATATGTTATGTATATAAATTGTATTCCTCGGATGAATAAAAGTAGAGAGGGAAGAGGAGGGTAGAGAGGGGATTTCTGCAATAAACCTCTCTGTGTGAAAAATTGTTTCTAGTTAAATGATTTCCAAGCTTAGTTGCCATTGAATTATCTCAAACTGCTAATTGTGAAGAATTGTTTCACTATGAGGCGAGTGGGTACTGATAATTCCATTCTTCTATCTTTGAATTCCTGTAAATCATTGGATAACCCTGTGAACTCACCCCACCCGAAGGCGAGGTCTGTGTAGAGAACTGGGGTCGTGAACACTGTTCAAATATAAAAATACCGCTTAATAAAGAGACAAAATTGTTGTGCTTTCGGAACCTGACCCGAGGATTGGACATGAGTTAACAAACAAAAGGATAGCGGAACCAGACTTGCACCCATGGTCAAGCCCTATACCAAAACCATGAGCGGAATCACAAAAGCGGGTTGCCCATATCGCACCGCTTTTGCGGAGTAGGCGGTATTTCCTTTTCGCGAGCGATTCCATATGGAATGCGACACATGGCGAAGTGACCCCAGGAAAACCACCGTTTAACACACGCCATCGCACGTTAAAGCCCGACTTTGGAAACCGAGCGAAATTGCCAAGAGTCGTTGATTTGGAGAAGGGCCATCGGACGGTGGTCGCACGTTGAACTTTCCCGGAGGTTAACTAAGGTGTGCGGAGGATAGACAGGTATGATACGAGTGTTTGATTTGTTATTGATATATATAGGTGGGGCCGGAGTATAATGAAATTGTTTAATTAAATGATTGGCGGATAATTAGCATAAGTCTGGAGCGTGATTGTTGTAAGGTTGGGTGGTGAAATATAGAGCCGAAAGTTCATTACAAGTTATTTATTTAAAAAGAAACGTGGAGTATAAATACAAAGTGTTGAAAGTTAAACATTGTTTATAAGGCTTGGAGATAATATAAAGTCGGGAATATAAATTAAAGTCCAACCATTATGGATAGTATTTATTTATCAAATTCTACGAATTTGATAAATAAACCCGAAGAAAGAAGAAGTCAATTAAGACTCAGGCTGGAGGAAAAGAATGGGGTAAACCAAGGGAAAATGCTGACAGAGCGATTGTAGACACACCAGCTCTCCTTGGGGGTCCAATTTCAGTTTTGTTGCATCACACGATGATCTCTCTTCTCTGGCATTTACTTGTATTTAAGATCACTATTCTAGGAATAAGGAGTTATTTTCTCCAAAAATAACCCTAGCCAAACATTGACAATGCATCAAGGATATCTTTCTATGCTTCATAAGTACATATGTTCTACTTCTAGATCATGTCTTGGAAGTGGTTGTTTTTCTAGAAATTATTCACCAGTTGGTTTCATACCGAAGTCTTTTTCACATTTTCAGCATCCAATACATGAAAAATATAATTGTTTAAAACAACATAAATATTTGAAATTTTGCAAGAATTGTTTGGAACACTTTGAATATGAATTTTGAAGTCAAGTGCATGATGCTGTATAGGATCAAGTGTCATTTTGAATACCAAATGTTTCACAAGAAACTTCTCAACATGCTACCCTGCAGTAAGGATTACATGACAATATTGCATCAACTATTTCCATAATAAAAGTGCACCTCAGCCATAAGACTAAACAACTACAAATGTTGTAGATCTAACAAGACCACACAATCAAATGTATTCCACAAGGCCAATACTGTATGAAAAATGAAAAGGATTTTGCAACCAAAAATACCTTAGGAAACTAATTCAATTAGATACACCAAACCATTAGCAAAAAGGAAAACCAGCCTACTTGGCCCCAATATTTTCAACTGGGTCCTCTAATTCAACCAATAAAAAGGCCAAAACCAAAGCATTGAGATACATTTCATTACACTGTCAATAACAATAAAATTTGACTCAACCATATCCCTTTCCTTTTATTGTTCTGAAAAGCTTTATGCATTACTCTAATGTGGCTAGTCCATAGGCCAAGTAGACCACTGGGTAACAAATATGTTTCCTTTCACCTTTGAGTTTTCAAATTATGCCTACCAAATCTAAGACATTTAAGAGGGGGAACTAATACAACGTTAAAAATAAAACCAGAGCACACATCTACAAATTACCTCCTTAGCTACCGTCACACCATCATTAACTATTTTCGGAGAACCATGCTTTCTCTCCAAGACAACATTTTTCCCTTCGCCCCAAGGGTGACTCCAACAAGATCAGCAAGTTTGTTCACACCGCCTGCAAGACAAATTGACAATGCATTTAGTAAGTGTGCAATTGAATGCCAGACCATATGCCAAAACAACCCTCCATGAAAAATTAAAATAACACATTAAAATCGAATATAAGTGGACAAGGAAAGATCCACTGCAGTGAAGTTTCACATGCAGGTGACCTTCCTTTAAACATAATTTTTTCTCTGACCTGCAATTTTTTTGTCACTGAGCCATCCTTGTTGAATTACAACTCCTTTTCCATAGCTCTTTTATTAACTACCCTCTCTCTGTCATGTAATCTCAGAGTCCCTCTTCTGCTTGAGAGATTAAAGGAAATGGGTGAAAAAACTGAAAGAGAAGACAATTGTCTGCCATAATTATCAAACATTGCACCCAACTTCTTCCCCTTTCCATTTTTACCCAATGAGGTAGATGTGGCAATTGTTGTCATACTGCCCAAAGCAGAGGCCATCTTCTCTTATGATGAATATAGAATTACAAGATCTTCATATTAGTATGAACCTTAAAAAACATGACTCCCATTGCTAAAAACCACTTTTAAGTTGTAACAGGCAAAATAAACAACTATCGCAACTTTTGGCAACTTCTAGAGAATTAAGAGAGAAACAACCAAAGAGAAATGCAACCACAATCCTCATTTTAATGAGACCGGATTATATATTTGCATTAAGATAATAGAAAGAAATCACGACTATATTAAGGCCAGCACAAAACAATCTTTAACCAGTGTCTCTCGCGGCCTTCAGGTTGCCATGCTAGAGGTTGCATATTTTTAATTTAAATTCTTGACCTATCGTGCCCATATATGAATGCATCCAATGGGATATCTACATCAAATGCTCCTTTATATCCCAAAAAAAAAATCCCTACTACAAGAGCACCAGTATTGATGGATCACCCCACACCATCCCACCCACTAGAAACGGTGAAAAAGGAAACCCGAGAAAACTTCTGAAATATCTCAAGATGACTATATTGGTGGTTCTTATGAATCAACCAACCATTCAGAACATGCTCATCAATCCAAACCATGAGTATTATGTGACAATATTCAAGCAGGCACTGAATCGGATTTCTGAAGCTATGTTAGAGAAACCTTAAACTCTCACCGAAAATAGGTGAAATGTGGCACCACTCAGAGATTGACATGTGCCAATTGGTACAAGTGGTAGAAAATTGGCATGCTCAAACAACGAGGTGATGCAAGAATGACATGAGGGAGAAAATATCAGAAAATCCCCAAATCTGGAGAACTAAAGCTCATCACCAACCTGAGATTGACAACTTTACATGATGTAACCTATGAAATCATAAATGGAGAAATCATAGTAACAATAAAGTAACCTATGTAACAATAAATTTGGATTCATCATGGGAGTGGTAATGGGAGAAATCATAGTGAACAACAGGAAACATGCAGAGTTGCTTACAATCAAATAGATGAAAAAACACATACAAAAAACCGAGATAATAATCATGAACAAGCTTAATATTGAATTATGAACTGTAAAGGAACTTACAAAATGTGACATTACGAACCTGGTCAAGTGCACAAGAAAAAATATCCTGGACATGACCTTGGTTGACAAGTTGTATTGCCCATGATGCAAGAGGATTTGTACCTGCACTGCCAAGTCAATCAAAATCCATCATTATCTATGCAATAAATACAAGTAATTGGTGTATTATTTTTTACTCTAAGATGCATTCTTATGATAACATTAGAACATATGTTGAAAATGTCAAAACATACCTGAATAAGCTCCTCTTCATTTCAAGAACAATTTATTGGAGTCGCATGAACTTGGAACAAGCCTCCCACGATCTGAAAGAGTAGCAACTAAGTCAACAGTGACTTTTTTGTTCCTACGCTAGATCGAGGGAGGTTTGCTCCAAGATTAAATCGCTCCAATAAATTATTCTCTACTAAATAGGGCCAACCACGTGAAGGTGGAAGCTCTTATGGCCCCTCCCCCCCCCTCACATCACTCTCAATTCTCCAATACCCAATCTATATTTCATTTTTTACTTTCATGAGCATAAAAAAAAATATTCAATAACTAATAAAAAAACAATTCAACAAAAAGTACGCAAGGAAACATTGCAATTAATGCTTGACATAAAAATAGTATGACAAATGAGTTTTTTATATAACGCAAAAAACGTTCCAAGTATGGTAACGTTTGTCTTATAATAATACAATATTTTACATTATCAAATTTTCTTTTTCTTCTTCCTATTTCTAAAGCTCCTAATTACATCATCAATATCATTGTGCTCTACTCCTGTTTCGTGCCTTTCGACTCGCACTGCTGACCTAGTTGCGTAGTCACGATGTCCGGTCTCATCCTGTGACGGGGCATCGCCTACAAAAACAGATAATATTAAATTTTAATTGTCAGTTTTTAAATATCATTGAACTAGTTCGGTAATATTAATAAAAAAAATTGCAATGAGATTATTTACCTGGTGCACCAGTTGTTGCCGCTGACCTAGTTGCGTTGTCACGATGTCTGGTCTCATCTAGTGACGGGGCATCGCCTACAAAAAAAGATAATATTAAATTTTAATTGTCAGTTTTTAAATATCATTGAACTAGTTCGGTAATATTAATAAAAAAAATTGCAATGAGATTATTTACCTGGTGCACCAGTTGTCGTCATTGGGACTGTTGCCCTGTCTTCCTCTCTGGTGGTAAGATCCTCAAGGGAAACATTCTCTGTCATTTAAACAAAAAAAGTTATAAGGACAACCATCAAGATATAATTAGAAAAAGTTATAAGTGGAAATTAATTACCGTCACGGCCCTCACTGATAGTAGCTTTGTCGGCCTGGTCCCCACTACAATGATCAGGTTGCACGTGAGGATCATCTACATATGGCTCTAAAACTAGGTTATTTGCCTCATCGGTAGTGCTGCTCCCCTGATTTAAACAAAGTTGTTAGAAATTAAATTTATGGACGAAAACAAACATATTGAAAGGTTAATGTTTTACCTTATTAGGCATTCTGGATCTTGGGACCTGCCCCAAGCTTCTGCGACGTTCAACTACAGCTTGATAGCCGAAATGGAAAGCGATATTTTTATCTTCCTCTGTAGTTTCTGTTTCGAATTCATCACCCTACATTACATATGATTGTGTATTTTTAATCATATTTGATAGGATTACAAAAACGTTGGAAGGCGATACAATTAATTATAAGATGTTTAGCTACTTAATTACAATTCTTGCGGCTAATTTCAAGTAGCCACCCTGGCCTAGCTTGTGATGGTCCTTTTTCTCAATCCTAGCTTTGGTTTCCTTTAAGGTGTCAGGCAACCTAGCATCAACAAAATTGAAGTCAGATATGACGTAGCACACTTTTATTTTAGACATAGAGAAAATTAAAGCTATTGAATTAAGGTTGTAATTTACCTTGCGGGTCTAGTTGGAATTTTTCCTTCTTTCTTTGCCCTTTTCTCTTTTCTGTCATGGATGAGTGCTCTCCACTCACTCTCTGGAACTGCGAGAGGACGCTCATATCTAGGGTTAAATTTCAATTGCATCCTATATGTTTCCCTGGTATATTTCAAATATTTGCCGGCTATCTGAGCCACCGTTGTTCTGTCAAATGTGTCGACCCCAAAAAGGGCTTCTAGATAATCTAGAAGTTCCTTTTCAGGTTGGAATTATGGGAATTCCACCCTGTGCGTATGGTTGGGCCAAGAATTACCAATGCATGGCTCTCCAGAAACCTGTAGAACTCATTATTTCCTACACAGAAAAGAAAAAAAGATATTATCATTAATTTAAAAATAAAAATCATGATAAATATGTTTTAGATAAAGTACATGAAATAGTTAAAATATTAAAATTTACCTGGGAGTTGTACATGCTTTATAGGGACACCTTCATCGTTCACCAACAACATGCCATTAATGGTCCCTATGGAGCTGACACGTGTAGCTCCAGGAAACACAATAATGTAGTTGGCCATATCAGCCTCATCATTGCCAACACGTTCAGCAGTTGGCTGGGTGTCTGCTTGGGCAGGGTGTGTTTCTTGGCTGGCACCTAAAGGAGTAGAAGGTGTACGAGAGGGTTGTTGGGCGATCTCTTGCCCTTGTGTCCCACTACCACCAACACCAGGTTCAGCAAGTGCCAGAAAACTCTACATACAAAAGAAATTTTTGTTAGTTTAGTCAATTTAAAAATTAAAAATCAAACTATCACAATTCATCTCATGCAGAACAAAAAAAATATCCTTTTGACTTTTTATTATTACCTGATATCTTTCTAGCTGGCTCATAAGATGTTTTATCCTCTCTTCTGTTTCAGGTGTTTGAGGTGCGTCTATCAAAGTATTAAATTCTGACCTTGCATCTTGTGCCTCTTTTTGCAACAAAAACACTAGAGATAGGGATGAAGAAAGTTCTTTCTCAAAGAGGGAATCATCAGGCGTACCACGGCTAGGTGTGCATATTTGAACAAAATTAATATTATTTCAATTATGTAAATAACTAAAATACTTGAAGATAGAGAAATTCTTTCACTTTACATGTTCTTCTGCTGGCCTCTTTCCTCGATCATCCTGTCTCGAGGTTGTTCCTGCACTGCTCTGATCAGTCTGCCACATTGCAATAAAATTATAAATGTAAAAACTTTAAAACAATATCTAACTTGAAAACACAAAATTAAAACTAAAATAATTTCTAATAAGACACCGGAAGACAGAGTTAGAGTTTCAAATATGCCTTGCATTGAATTCAGTCCTAGAAACATGTCATTGCACATTAACACACCCAAACAAGAGATGCGTTGACAATGAAGAACTTATTGAATATATTGTTGGAGAAAATTCTAGTAAACTTTTTGTAAAGACCTTGAGGATATTTTTGGAGCAACATTGTCGAAGCTGATGGTATAGCATTGTTGGAGATGATCTTGAAGGGCCTTAAAGTGAAGCTTTTGGAGCAACTATTGAAAAATCCTTAGAGCATTTAAGTAAGGCACTTTCTATCTTCCATCACCTTTTTCCTTTCAATATCCTTTAAACAATTTTGTTGATATTTAATGTTTGAAATCATGTTATAATTCCTTGATTATATGTGTTTGGGGACTTTCCCTTTGAAATTACCCAAAATTACCCTGGCAATTTTATCTTCAGGATGCATGTCTGACCCTATTGTTCAATATTTTGATTGATAGTAGTAAACATAGAGAGTTAGCGGGCTCTTGACTTGGTTTGGTTGGGCCATTAGATCCCTAACATCTACTAGGGAGAACCCCCCTTGAGTTGGAGGAGAGCTAGCCCGAAGTGAAAAGAGGTTGGTGAGGTGACAATGGGGCTATTGAATTACACATGGTATCACACTTCAGCTTTAGGACTTTATCTTGAGAAGTGTGAGATTTTGCTATATCAATTCTCAAATTGTTTACAACACTATTGTTAAGAACTAATAAGAAGTGATGTTGAGGGGTTTTTGGGTATAAGAAACAATAACATTTAAAAACTAGGGTTCTCAGTCCTTGGCATTCCTTCACCTGGGCCTAGGGGCACACTAGAATAATTTCACACTAAACCATGCAAACTTAAAAGTAACTTAACAGATCCATAAAGTAATAATAATCATAATTCCCAATTTCCTATTGTACGATATGATGCAAATTATTCAAACATGAAGCAATGAAGACATGCAATGTCTGAATTTCAAGATTGATGAACCAATACAAGAAGTTAGAAACTACAACTTTGATTCAATACTCTATGTCCTAACTCTAGGAAGGAATCTAGTTTGTAGGAATGAAGAGGTTGTTATCTTTACAATCCCATCCCAACATCAAATTCAGTGATAAGTTTCTATGAGGTTCTGGGTCAAGGAAACATTCACTCCACGAATGATATATTAAGTAGGCTTCTCCTATTCTGGGAAAACACCATACCTATAATGCATTCACTTGCATGTATAAAGGGAAAGGAAAACATGTTTTCATACAAAAGTGACAAAGGCATCTTGGGGAAAGGTATCTTCACTTTTTATTTATGTTGTTCACCCACACCACTCTCGTGTTTTCACTAATCATGTTTTGTCATTTTTGGATTCAAATTAAGTTAAGGCCTTAAGTATTTTTTGACCTTTCGGTGTAGTTTTCATAAGTGGCATGTATGGATTTTCCATTAATTCTGCACTTTTTCTCTTCATGCGCATGTTTCCCTGGAAATCAAATGCATGATTTAGTCCCATACATTTAACAAGTTGCTGGATCAACTCCATAGGAAATATCATGTTTCCTATTCAATCAAAATTTATCTCAGTTAGGGTAGGTAGGAAGGTTTTCCCTTTGTATTAATAGGGCACTTCTAGCTTGCATTTTTATTATATCTTTCAAATTTAGTGTCGTTTCAATTAGGGCATGAATTTTTGCAACTTTCAAGGTGAGAATGAAAAAAGAAAATTTTTTGGGACGGATAACTGTATATGACTCCATGGCCAGAGGAAAAGGTACTAATCTACTTCTTCAAATATCTATAGTTCTCATTCACCTCATACGGAGATGGTCCCTGATTTTGAGCCAAATGTTGCAGCAAAAAGTTCCCCCCCTCCATAATTTGATATTCAATGGAAATTTCTTAAATTGATGATGGGGCATGATTATGGAACATTGGCACATACATATGTAATGGAATTCCAAGATCATAATATATGTTTGCATATGTTTATGGAGGTGGTGGAGCAAAAAAGAGCTCAAATAGAGCTGAAATGTTTCACATAAAAAGGCCTATGGGCTTGACTAATGGTTCCATTTAAAAAATGATATCTAGATAGAGAATAAGTGTAGCATGAAAAAATGCATTGAAAATCCATCTGATTTTGCATTGTATTACTTATGATGGATTCAAATTTGGGTTTCAAAATGCCAGGTTATGGCATGATTTTGTCGAGAAACCCTTAGTTGGATTCTCATGTGGGTTTAATTTATATTTTAAGTTTGTTTTGCAGTCTTTGGGTGATAGTAACTCATTAACTAGGTTACCAATGTGTAACAATCATATTTCAAGAATAAATTTGTGATTTTTTTATATTATTATTATTATCTATTAGCTACGATTATTGACACCTAATGCCTGGAATTTTGACATCTTGATAGCATGGATAATTTCAAAAATGTTTCTAGTAATGTTAACAAAATAACTATCATTATGTGTCTTCACTTTTGTCACCATAATAGACCTGTGATATGGACTCATCACACAACTTCATATGCTATGTCCCAACAAGTTCAAACTGGTTGAACCTACCTCATAGTGTGGTTATTCAGGACAAGTTGCTTGGTATATAACTCGATAGCATAGACCGCGTTGCAGTTCTAAAAAGAATCCTCAAGTGTCAAAAAAACTTCACAATGTGTTCTACTATAAAGCCTTTTGGGATACCTGAAATAATATATGTATCATTGATTAATTTTAAAGTATGACAAGATCTAGAGGGAAAGGAAATCAATGGAAGAGTGATCCACCAATGAAAACCTAGAATTTAGCATCAGATGAGTTAGAGTCTAGGAAATTGAAACCCTATAATTTTAATTAGTGATGAAGGACATCACATAGGTAATTATATTTTCATGTAGAATAATCTTTTAATTCAAATTTAAACTACATAATATGAAAGGCATACCATAATTTTTTCCACGTAAGTCCAAACAACCTATAAAAAGGGAAAACCTTCTTTTTCCATGGGAAATAATTTACCTTTCCTTTTTCAAGATAATCTAACTCACAAAAAATATGAACTATACTGCACACATTCTTGGATAATGTGAAAGTGGAAAAGGAATACCCTACACAAGTGATTCACACATGTACATTTGAACACTAATATATTTTTGTAGTTGAAATGCAATGCTTGTTTTCATTTAAATGTAGGGTTTTTAAAGCAGGGAGAAATAATGGCTGCCAAATTAATAAGCGTTTCTTTGGGAAAAATTTAAATCTTGTATTGGGTGATGAAGATAATAGAGGGTATTTAATCTTGATTCTTGACATCTAGAGAGAACTCTATATCCTAACACAATCCAATGGAATTGACCAAGAAAACCCAAATAGAGTCAACCCTACTATAGGAGGAAGGGCCTGCAGTAAGAACTTACCATTTTGCAAGAGCTGAGGGCGAATGCCGTTCTGCAAGAGATGAGGGTGAATGCAGAGTGAATGTTGTTCTGCAAGAGCTGAGGGCGAATGCAGGGCGAATGTTGTTCTGTGAGAGCTCAGGGCGAATGCTAAGGGCGAATGTTGTTCTGCAAGCGCTGAGGGCGAATGCGCGCGTGATATCAGACGTTAATGTAGCACACATGTACATTTGAACACTAATAGATTTTTGTAGTTGAAATGAAATGCTTGTTTTCATTTAAATGTAGGGTTTTTAAAGCAGGGAGAAATAATGGCTGCCAAATTAATAAGCGTTTCTTTGGGGAAAATTTAAATCTTGTATTGGGTGATGAAGATAATAGAGGGTATTGAATCTTGATTCTTGACATCTAGAGAGAACCCTACAGCCTAACACAATCCAATGAAATTGACCAAAAAAACCCAAATAGAGTCAACCCTACTATAGGAGGAAGGGCCTGCAGTAAGAACTTACCATTTTGCAAGAGCTGAGGGTGAATGTTGTTCTGCAAGAGATGAGGGCGAACGCTGAGGGCGAATGTTGTTCTGCAAGAGATGAGGGAGAACGCTGAGGGCGAATGTTGTTCTGCAAGAGATGAGGGAGAACGCTGAGGGCGAATGCTGTTCTGCAAGAGATGAGGGAGAACGCTGAGGGCGAATGCTGAGGACAAATGTTGTTCTGCAAGAGCTGAGGGCGAATGCTGAGGGTGAATGCTGATGGCGAATGTTGTTCTGCAAGGGTGGAGGGTGAATGCGCACGTGATATCAGACGTTAATGTAGCTATTGCGATGGATACGAACAATAAAATCATTTTTATGTAGCGCGCATATAAGTGTTGTTATACCGACAGCAGAAAAAGCGTCGCTACTGGGACGGCTGCCTCCAAACATCGCAATTGCGACACTTAGACGTTGTGTCGTACTTGCGACGTTTGGAGGCAACCGTCGCAATAGCGACGCTTTGGGCCATAGTGTTGCAATTGCGACGTCTTCCTCCAAACGTCGCAATTGCGACACTTTGTCTAAGTGTCGGTATTGCGACACTTTTCTATAAACGTCAGAATAGCGACGATTTCGGGCGGGATGGAAAAAATTTGGGGAAATTTCCGACATTTGGTCAAAAGCGTCA
Organism: Pinus albicaulis; assembly: GCA_034641835.2. Taxonomy (NCBI): domain Eukaryota; kingdom Viridiplantae; phylum Streptophyta; class Pinopsida; order Pinales; family Pinaceae; genus Pinus; species Pinus albicaulis. The sequence continues at coordinate 158,661,089 of CM076577.1, read as the reverse complement.
GAACCAAGTGTCGTAATTTCCGCCAAATGTAGTAGTGAGTTAATAATATCCATGGTAAAATGGGGTGAATATTCATGGTTAAGAATCTTGTTATATTGTAAATTTTATTGTAAGTATTAAGTTTTTATGTACTTATTAATTAAATATAAATATAGTTACAGAATCATTATTTTACACCATACATCTCACCCATACTTTTTTCCTTTTATATTTAACTTAAAAAGTTATAAAATTAAATTAAAAAAAATATTTAAAAAATGTTGACATACAATATTTCTTACATTCAATCTACCATGTACAAATCTCCCACATAATAACTTATAGACACCTGCAATAATTTATATCTTGAATATATATAATGGTTAAGGAGTTGTTATTCTCCCTTAAGGAGTGACAGTGACAAGTTCAAATATAAAGGGATAAAATATATATTGTTGTGTAAATTTTACTAATCAAATTGCTCCATAAAGGTAATACACCCTTTCATAAAGGAAAATATCTCACACACCAATTTAATATTTTGGTGGTGACCTTAAAAATATATTACTATTATTAGTCCCTCCCCAAGTGGTGGCATGGACTATAGTAATCGATTGGTTTTTTTCTCTTGAGTGGCATAAAAACTGATGACCTTATTAGTGTTTTAAAATAAATATTGAAAGAAATTTTGTTTTTAAACAAAGTCATCTCGAGGCATATTACTAAAATAACCAAATTTTACATTCACCATGTTATTTGGCCTCTTCCCAAGGTGAATAGGCCATATTGTTATTAATTTGAATTTAATTTACATTCTTCCTCTCTAATCCACTGAAGTAATGCAATCATTACTTAGCATTACTTTAATAGCATTTAATATTTATTTCATAATATCTGTTTTATAAACTTTTTGCATTTTTTCACATTTCCTTTCAAGCTTGACATGTGGATCTTTTTGATCCATGTACACTTTGATCTTTGTGACACCTGTGGGAATTTCCAATGCCAAAAGGATCGTACTGAGTACCAAAATGTATGGTACTCACCATCTCATTGCAATTTCCTCCTTTCACCTACACCTACATTGCCAAGGGAAAGGTATGCAACACGGAAGCCAATGGCATAACTAGTTGTTGAAGCAATAGATTTAATGAATTTGAGAGCTTCTAGAATCAGGCTTTGTTTCTGGAAAGAAAAAAAACCTTGATGTCCCTACAAGTGGAATGAATGGGTTGCGAGTGGAAAGATGCAAGTGTAAAGAATGAAATTCAAGTGGAAATAATGGATATCTCTATTGCTGGAGAGTAAAAAAACCCTGTCAATGGAAAGAATGATCCTCAAATGAAATTGAGAAGAACTACTAAAAATAATTTTTCAATGCAAGTTCAAATCATTGTTTAAATAATGCCTCTTGTTCAGCACATAATAAGAATACAAATATTAAGAGAAAACATGTACCTTTTTCACCCTCCTCTACCAATTGGATTCACAATTATGCCTTTTTGAAGCTCCTTGTAACCTTAGTTCTGGTTTTTTAAGGTGATGCACCAGTTCATTTGCATTTAATATAGAAACTATTGTTGATCAGTGATTTTCATTGATGTCAACCCAAGCAGCACCAGGGGCTAACCCAATATTTCATGGGAATTTTGACCCACAAAATTAATATATTCTGGGTTAATAATGATTCTGATGGTTTCTACTTGTCGAGATGTTTCCATTGATATATGGCACGCCATGTAATTCTTCACGGTTTGAGAGATATTCATGTTTGATGTTTGTACCCCTAGTTAGTGGGCTAAAACCCCATGGGGTTGGGGCATAGGTCATTGAAAAGTCATAATTAAATTTTTTTTAAGTTCCTAAAAACCCTCCCATGTTCACTTGTTGAAGCCTCTCTCAACTTAAGCATTCATATAAATTGTGATCTTCATTTCCTCCTTATGTATGGGATTCAGCCATATGAAATAGGTCATCGTGGAATTTTCACTCTAAATTTTTTTCTACAAAGGCTCAGAAGCTGGAATTTTTATGAGGCGAAGCCGAAATCCTAAGGAATCTACAATAATAATTTTAGATCAAGTTGCACAATATTTTTGGAGATATGATCTATGGAAGTAAGGGTTTTTGCAGGTTCCTGAAATTAATCTCAAAGAAGTGACCTTGGTAAAATCGTCATAACTCTCTCTCTGAGTATCGGATTGGAATTCCATAAAAGGTGGAAGATATTGCACAGTCTTTAGTTTTCATCCTATCAATTTTAGAGGAAAATGAAGAAACAGTGACACGTGCTACGTCGTACAATTTCGCTCTGCTGAAACAGTCCATAATTAGGGCAGTGTGAGAAATTTGGTATAAATCTCTCTTGAAGAATCAAAATTGGGTCAAACCTATTCCATTGGAAAGATGACTCAGAGGAATACTAGAGTACCAAAAATAGGATATTGAGGATCTAAAATAACAGAGATACACTAGATTCAATATCGAGCTCCTAGAAGGAAAGAAAAATCTAGATCATGTGTTGTCAAGGATTGCAAAGGACCAGACCTTCTACGGAAGAAAAGCAAAACAAGGTGTAGCAGAGGGTAGCATGACAAGAGCAGCAACAAAGGTGCATAACAGTAGCAAGAAGTTCATCATATTAAGTCTTCAAGTGTGCAGCACTGCATACAATCATTGTAAAGGTATCATTGTACTTAGTCATTGTAAATACATTATTGTACAAATTGTACTAGTGTCTATTTGGCAAGGGTTGAAAAGGTAGTGTTGGGAGGTCTAGGATCATCATTAGGTGGTTGTGTCAAAGTTGGGGTTATGGTCTAGTATATCTTCTTCTTCTTCTACATCATTCTATATCATTGTAAATTGGACCATTTTCCCTGGTACGTGAGTCTATTATTCTTTTATTCTTCTATAGGGTGGTAGGGTGGTGCTAGGGTGAGTTGTAGCTCATTGGGTGTTGGGGCATCCGTTCAGTGACTAATGAAGAATCTCGGGCATTGGAGCATCCATCCAGTGGGAGCTGGAGAAGAATGGTTTTCTAGATTCTAGGAAGTTGGAGCTTTATTTTCAATTAAAGTTGAAAAGAATTATTAGAAAAGCATTAGGTGGTTTTTGTCTCGGAGTGGGTTTCCACCTTAATAACTGTGTGCATTTGTGTTCCTCTTGTTTGCTGGTATCATTGTACAAACACTGATAATAATTGAAGATTAACTAATTCTCTAATTGAAAGAAATACTGATTCACCCCCCCCCCCCCTCTCAGTATTTCCAACAATTGGTATCAGAGCTTGGTTCCTTCAATAGCAGTTTAACAACTGGAAGGAGGTCATGGAGTATACCAAGAATGGTGTACCTCTATTCAATGAAAATAATTATGCACTCTGGAAAGGAAGAATGGAGGTCTATCTCTTGGCGCAAGGTTACGAAGTATGGGACACTGTTCAAAATGGATTTACATCAACCGCAGATGAACAAGGTAAGAAGAATTTGGTAAATGATGAAAAAGCAAAGAATATTATTATCAGTGGACTTATTGAATCTGCTTATCATAAGGTGTTGGGTTGTAAAACCGCCAAAAATGTATGGGACAAGCTTGAGAATATATATGCAGGTGACTCAAATGTCAAAGAAGCAAAGCTTCAAATCTATAGAGAAAAATTTGAGCAACTCAGAATGAAAGAAGATTGTAACATTGCTACATACTTCCAATACGTTGATGAAATAACCAATACTTTGGAAGGATTGGGAGAGCCAGTTGATGAGAAGACTATTATACGAAAGATTCTTAGAACGTTACCAGGGAGATTCAACCCAAAGGTATCGGTCTTAGAATACAGTGCAAATCTGGACAAACTTAGCAAAGAGGAATTACATGGAGTTCTCATAGCATATGAAATGAGACTTGATGAAGAAGAGGGTACTTCGCATCTAGAAACTACGTTCGTTGCATCTAAGAAAACCAATAAGGATAAACAACCTTCAATTGAAAAGACATGCACCTACAAGTGTGAAGAAAATGGAGATGATGAAGAAGGTCTTTCAGATGAAGAATATGCTTACTTCATGAGAAAACTAAAAATTGGTAAGGGACAATTCAAAGGTAAACTTCCATTGATATGTTTCAGCTATAATGAGGTTGGGCATTTTGCAGCAAAATGTCGAAACAAAAGTAATGGCAACTCAAAAATAAAGGAAGGCTTTAATAAACTCAACAAGCAAGGATCCAAAAGGAACTTTCTCTCTAAAGAAGATAGCTCATCATCCGATGAAGACAATGATATTGAAGAAGAAGCCAATGAGAGAGTATTTTTTATGGCCAAGCACAATAAGCAAGATGTATCAAACAACGAAGAACAAGGATGGACCATAGACAAATTTTATGAGGAAGCAATCAAGCTTATAAAAGATCTCAAGGTGGAGAAGATCCGTTCCAAAACTCTTGAAGAACAAGTTCAAGGTCTCAAAATTGAAGTTGAAGAACAGAAATGCATTGAAGAGTCACTTCAAAAGAAGTTGGAAGAAAGAAACCAAGAAATGGAAGAATTAGAAGCCGAAGTAGTCTCGCTGAGTGAGGAAGTGAAGAAAGGAAAAACTATCCAAAACTATGCCAACAGCTCAAGGGCATTGGAAGAACTCATCAAAAATCAACGATCTTACAACAACAAAACTGACATTGGTTACAAAGAAGAAGAAGAAGGACCTTCTACAACAAAATACAATGAACCTATGAGATCTTACATGCATGTAAACTTCATTGGACAAGATTCGCAAGAACAGCCTTGGAAGACAATTCCTCGACGAAAATTTCCATCTAGGTACCAACATATTTTTTATGGTTACTATTATTCATGTGGAAAATTTGGTCATAAAGTTGTAGAATGTCACACGTACCCTACGAACGAATACAATTTCAGGAGATCTATCAAATATGAGCCTCCCAGGGCTCAGCGAAACGTCAATAGATTTGAACATTTAAGAAATAATATTGAATGTTACAAATGTTGAAACTTTGGACACATAGCTAAATAATGCAGACTTGAAAATCCTCCAAAAGAATCTTTGAAGCCACAGAATGAATGAACATGGAAGAAGAAGAAGAATGATAATTGTGCTCTCGCTCTCAACGCTCAAAAGAACAAAGATGTGTGGTATGTTAATAGGGGTTGCTCAGCGCATATGACTGGAGATAGAAATAAATTTGTATCTCTGAAAGAGAAGAACGATGGAACCGTGTCCTTTGGAAATGATGGATCTTCAAATGTTATAGGATTAGGTACTATCACTCTCAGAAGCAAAGATTCTCTAGCCAATAATGTTCTATTGGTTGAAAACATGAATCACAATCTGCTTAGTGTTGGACAAATGTGTAATCAAGGACACACAATACTATTTAACTCCACAAAATGTGAAATTAGGAAAGGCGCGTGTGGTGAAATTGTGGCTACAGCAAGTCGAGCTCCAAACGACATATATGTTCTGGATGAAGCAACTAAAGAATGTCCAATAGCTAAAGAGGATGATACAATAATTGGTAGCAATGATGATCAACTAAGTAAGAATTTTGCTGCAAATATGCAAAGTGATTTCGAGATGTCTTTACTTGGTTGCAAATTGAGCATAGACGACTCATCTAAGGATGTGGATCAAAAGTTGTACAGACCTATGATTAGTAGTATTCTATATGTAACAGTCTCTCGACCAGATGTTATGCAAGCTGTTGGACAAGTAGCAAGATTCCAAGGAGCACCAAAAGAATCAGATAGTAAATATTCGCCAGCATTGGAATATCTTCACCAGAAGCTTGGGATTCTCCCAATTTCTCATTAGATTTTCCTTTTTCCAGAATATAAAGGGGGAGTGGAAGTGTGTACGGGTCTGCAGGATGGTTATGTTTCAAGGGGAGTTACCCTTTTCCATTGATGTCAAAGGGGGAGAGAATGTTGTAGGAAGAGGTGTCATGATCGCAGGGGGAGTACTTGTGTTACCATCAATGTCGAAGGGGGAGATTGTTGATCAGCAGTTGTCATTGATGTCAACCCAAGAAGCACCAGCGGCTAACCCAATATTGCATGGGAGTTTTGACCTACCAAATTAATATATTCTAGGTCAATAATTCTTTTTACAGTTTTTACTTGTCCAGATGTTTCCATTGATATATGGCACGCCATGTAATTCTTCACGATTTGAGAGATATTCATGTTTGAAGTTTGTAACCCCAGTTAGTGGGCTAAAACCCCATGGGGTTGGGGCATGGGTCATTGAAAAGTCATAATTAATATTTTTTTAAGCTCCTAAAAACCCTCCCATGTTCACTTGTTGAAGCCCCTCTCAACTTAAGAATTCATATAAATTGTGATCTTCATTTCCTCCTTATGTATGGGATTCGGCCGTCTAAAATAGGTCATCGTGTCATTTTCACTCTAAATTTTTTAATACGAAGGATAAGAAGCTAAAACATTTATGAGGCGAAGCCAAAATCCTGAGGAATCTGCAGTAAAAATTTTAGATCAAGTTGCGCAATATTTTTGGAGATATGATCTGTGGAATTAAGGGTTTTCGCAGGCTCCTGAAATTCATCTCAAAGAAGTGACCTTGGTAAAATCGTCATAACTCTCTCTCTCTGAGTATCGGATTTGAATACCGTAAAAAGGGGTAGATAGTGCACAATATTTGGTTTTCTTCCTATCAATTTTAGAGGTAAATGAAGAAACAGTGACATCTGGCACGCCGTACAAGTGTGTTCTTCTGAAATAGTCCATAATTAGGGTAGTGTGAGAAATTGGGTATAACTCTCTCTTGAATAATCCAAATTGGGTTAGACCTATGGCATTGGAAATAAGACTCAGAGGAATACTACAAGACAAAAAATAAGATATTGAGGATCTAAAATAACAGATATACACTAGATTCAATATCGAGCTCCTAGAAGGCAAGAAAAATCTAGATCATGTGTTGTCAAGGATTGCAAAGGACCAGACCTTCTATGGCAGAAATTAAAAACAAGGTAAAGCAGAGGGTAGCATGACAAGAGCAGCAACCAAGGTGCATAACAGTAGTAAGAAGTTCATCATATGAATTCTTCAAGTGGACAGCACTGCATACAATCATTATAAAGGTATCATTGTACTTAGTCATTGTAAATACATTATTGTACAAATTGTACTAGTGTCTATCTGCCAAGGGTTGAAGAGGCAGTGTTGGGAGGTCTAGGATCATGATTAGGTGGTTGTGTCAATGTTGGGGTTATGGTCTAGTATATCTTCTTCTTCTACATCATTCTATATCATTGTAAAGTGGACCATTTTCCATGGTACGGGAGTCCATTCTTCTCTTATTCTTCTATAGGGTGGTAGGGTGGTGCTAGGGTGAGTTGTAGCTCTTTGGGTGTTGGGACATCCATTCAGTGACTACTGAAGAATCTCAGGCTTTGGAGCGTCCATCTAGTGTGAGCTGGAGAAGAATGCTTTTCTAGATTCTAGGAAGTTGGAGCTTTATTTTCAATTGGAGTTGAAAAGAATTATTAGAAAAGCATTAGGTGGTTTTTGTCTCGGAGTGGGTTTCCACCTTAAAAAATATGTGCATTTGTGTTCCTCTTGTGTATTCTATCATTGTACAAACACTGATAATAATTGAAGATTAACTAATGCTCTAATTGAAAGAAATACCGATTCACCCCCCCTCTCAGTATTTCCAACAATTGGTATCAAAGCTTAGTTCCTTCAATAGCAGTTTAACAGCTGGAAGGAGGTCATGGAGTATACCAATAATGGTGTACCTCTATTCAATGAAAATAATTATGCACTTTGGAAAGGAAGAATGGAGGTCTATCTCTTGGCGTAACGTTACGAAGTATGGGACACTGTTCAAAATGGATTTACATCAATTGCGGATGAACAAGGTAAGAATAATTTGGTAAATGATGCAAAAGAAAAGAATATTATTATCAGTGGACTTATTGAATCTGCTTATCATAAGGTGTTGGGTTGTAAAACCGCCAAAAATGTATGGGACAAGCTTGAGAATATATATGCAGGTGACTCAAATGTCAAACAAGCAAAGCTTCAAATCTATAGAGAAAAATTTGAGCAACTCAGAATGAAAGAAGATTGCAACATTGCTGCATACTTTCAATACGTTGATGAAATAACCAATAATATGGAAGGATTGGGAGAGCCAGTTGATGAGAAGACTATCATAATGAATATTCTTAGAACGTTACCAGGGAGATTCAACCCAAAGGTATCGATCTTAGAATACAGTGCAAATCTGGACAAACTCAGCAAAGAGGAATTACATAGAGTTCTCATAGCATATGAGATGAGACTTGATGAAGAAGAGGGTACTTTGAATCTAGAAACTGCGTTTGTTGCATCTAATAAAACCAATAAGGATAAAAAACTGCAATTAAAAGACATGCACCTGCAAGTGTGAAGAAAAGGGAGATGATGAAGAAGGTCTTTCAGATGAAGAATATGATGACTTCACGAGTAAACTACAAATTGGTAAGGGACAATTCAAAGGTAAACTTCCATTGATATGTTTCAGCTATAATGAGGTTAGAAATTTTGTAGACAAATGTCCAAACAAAAGTAATGGCAACTCAAAAAGAAAGAAAGGCTTTAAGAAATTCAACAAGCAAGGATCCAAAAGGAACTTTCTCTCTAACGAAGATATCTCATCATCCGATGAAGAAAATGATATTGAAGAAGAAGCCAATGAGAGAGTATTGTTTATGGCCAAGCACAATAAGCAACAGGTATCAAACAACGAAGAAAAAATATGGACCATAGAAGAATTTTATGAGGAAGCAATCAAGATTATAAAAGATCTCAAGGCGGATAAGATCCGTTCCAAAACTCTTGAAGAATAAGTTCAAGGTCTCAAAATTGAAGTTGAAGAACACAAATGCATTGAAGAGTCACTTCAAAAGAAGTTGGAAGAAAGCAACCAAGAAAGGGAATAATTAGAAGTCGAATTAGTCTCGCTGCATGAGGAAGTGAAGAAAGGAAAAACTGTCCAAAACTATGCCAACAACTCAAGGGCATTGGAAGAACTCATCAACAATAAACGATCTTACAACGACAAAACTGGCACCGGTTACAAATAAGAAGAAGAAGGAACTTCTACAACAAAATAAAATGAACCTATGAGATTTGACATGCATGTAGACTTCATCGGACAAGATTCGCAAGAACAGCCTTGGAAGACAATTCCTCGACAAAAATTTCCATCCAGGTACCAACATATTTTTTATGGATACTATTATTCATGTGGAAAATTTGGTCATAAAGCTGTATAATGTCGCACGTACCCTAGGAACGAATACAATTCCAAGAGATCTGTCAAATATGAACCTCCCAGTGCTCAGTGAAACATCAATAGATTTGAACATTTAAGAAATAATATTGAATGTTACAAATATCGAAACTTTGGACACATAGCCAAAGACTACAGACTTGAAAATCCTCCAAAACAATCTTTGAAGCCACAGAATGAATGAACATGGAATAAGAAGAAGAATGATAATTGTGCTCTCGCTCTCAACGCTCAAAAGAACAAAGATGTGTGGCATGTTGATAGCGGTTGCTCAACGCATATGACTGGAGATAAAAAAAGAATTTGTATCTCTGAAAGAGAAGAAGGATGGAACCGTGTCCTTTGGAAATGATGGATCTTCAAATGTTATAGGATCAGGTACTGTCACTCTCGGAAGCAAAGATTCTCTAGCCAATAATGTTCTATTGGTTGAAAACATGAATCACAATTTGCTCAGTGTTGGACAAATGTGTGATCAAGGACACACAATACTATTCAACTCCACGAAATGTGAAATCAAGAAAGGCGTGTATGGTGAAATTGTGGCTATAGCAATTCGAGCTCCAAACGACATATATGTTCTAGATGAAGCAACTAAAGCATGTATAATAGCTAAAGAGGATGATACAATAATTGCTAGCAATGATGATCGTCTAAGTAAGAATTTTGCTACAAAGGTTCAAAGTGATTTCGAGATGTCTTTACTTGGTTGCAAATTGAGCATAGACGACTCATCTAAGGATGTGGATCAAAGGTTGTACAGATCTATGATTATTAGTCTTCTATATGTAACAGCCTCCCAACCAGATGTTATGCAAGCAGGTGGACAAGTAGCAAGATTCCAAGTAGCACCAAAATAATCACATATTAAATATTCGCCAGCATTGGAATATCTTTGCTAGAGGCTTGGAATTCTCCCAAGTTCTCATTAGATGTTCCCTTTTTAGAATATAAAGGGGGAGTGGAAGTGTGTACAGGTCTACAGGATAGTTCTGTTTCAAGGGGAGTTACCCTTTGCCATTGATGTCAAATCGGGAGAGAATGTTGTAGGAAGAGGTGTCATGATCGCAGGGGGAGTACTTGTGTTGCCATCAATGCCAAAGGGGGATATTGTTGATCAGCGGTTGTCATTGATGTCAACCCAGGAAGCACCAAGGGCTAACCCAGTATTTCATGGGAATTTTTACCTACCAAATTAATATATTTTGGGTCAATAATTATTTTGATGGTTTCTACTTGTCGAGATGTTTCCATTGATATATGGCATGCCATGTAATTCTTCACTGTTTGAGAGATATTCATGTTTGAAGTTTGTACCCCCAGTTAGTGGGCTAAAACCCCATGGGGTTAGGGCATGGGTCATTGAAAATTCATAATTAATATTTTTTTAAGCTCCTAAAAACCCTCCCATGTTCACTTGTTGAAGCCCCTCTCAACCTAAGCATTCATATAAATTGTGATCTTCATTTCCTCCTTATGTACGGTATTCGACCATCTGAAATAGGTCATCGTGGAATTTTCACTCTAACGTTTTTTATACGAAGGCTAAGAAGCTGAAATTTTTATGAGGCGAAGCCGAAATCCTGAGGAATCTGCAATAAAAATTTTAGATCAAGTTGCACAATATTTTTGGAGATATGATCTGTGGAAGTAAGGGTTTTTGCAGGCTCCTGAAATTCATATCAAAGAAGTGACCTTGGTAAAATTGTCATAACTCTCTCTCTCTGTATCGGATTGGAATTCTGTAAAAATTGGAAGATATTGCATAGTCTTTAGTTTTCGTCCTATGAATTTCAGAGGCAAATGAAGAAACAATGACATGTGGCATGCCGTACAAATGCACTCTGCTGAAACAGTCCATAATTAGGGTAGTGTGAGAAATTGGGTATAACTCTCTCTTGAAGAATCCAAATTGGGTCAGACCTATGGCATTGGAAATATGACTCAGAGGAATACTACAGGACTAAAAATCAGATATTGAGGATCTAAAATAACAAAGATACACTAGATTCAATATCGAGCTCCTATAAGGAAAGAAAAAGCTATATCATGTGTTGTCAAGGATTGCAAAGGACCAGACCTTCTACGGTAGAAAAGAAAAAAAAGGTGCAACAGAGGGTAGCATGACAAGAGCAGCAACCAAGGTGCATAATAGCAAAAAGAAGTTCATCATATGAAGTCTTCAAGTGGGCAACACTACATACAATCATTGTAAAGGTATCATTGTACTTAGTCATTGTAAATACATTATTGTACAAATTTTACTAGTGTCTATTTGCCAAGGGTTGAAGAGGCAATGTTGGGAGGTCTAGGATCATCATTAGGTGGTTGTGTCAAAGTTGGGGTTATGGTGTAGTATATCTTCTTCTTCTACATCATTCTATATCATTATAAACTAGACCATTTTCCCTGGTATGGGAGTCTATTCTTCTTTTATTCTTCTATAGGGTGGTAGGGTGGTGCTAATGTGAGTTGTAGCTCATTGGGTGTTGGGGCATCCATTCAGTGACTACTGAAGAATCTCAGGCATTGGAGCATCCATCTAGTAGGAGCTGGAGAAGAATGCTTTTCTAGATTCTAGGAAGTTGGAGATTTATTTTCAATTGGAGTTGAATATTAAAGAATTATAAGATAACTCTTGGATTTTCCACTCACTATTGAAAAATATAAGATAACTCTTGGATTTTCCACTCACTATTTAATCTCCGAGCTTACTTATTTTTCCTCTAATCAAAGAAGGAAAAGCAACAAGTATAATAGGTCTAATTTTTGCTTGGTAGGCATCATTGTTGTCGATGTATCTCCCATAGATTGGAGTATTTTTGCTGCTACTTCCTTTAGAAGTTAACACACCTTGATAGTTGTTTGTTGAGTTAGATCACTATCGAGCTAGCTGGCTGGTTTTTGTACGCTAAAGAAGTAAAAAAAAAATCGCTTGGAGAATCTTACAAAACCTATTGTTGAGAGAGGAAATAATAAAGTACATATACATTTAGGAAGGTAAAGGCCATGAAGAAATAAATTGTAAGCATGCGTTTGCGACAATCCATATAGGTAGCTTATCAGACATGCCAGGGTTTTTAACTTAGAGGTTTCAAAAAATAATGCTAAGTTGGGAAAAAAAATTATGAAACCTTTGATCTTAATATAAAAATAACAAATGATGCATAAGCCTTAGTTTACATAGAACCAAAGAATACTAAGAACCAAACAATGATCTAGGGGATTAATTTTGATGTCGTAAACTCAACTCAAATAATGCACAATCATTAATGCCACTGTTGACCAAACCAATGAGAATGGAATTGCTCATTGCATTCTTCCCATGTAGTGTTAAGGAATGAAAAATTTGTGGAGCAGAGTTTTGCATTCTCATTCCAAAACAGTTAAATAAGATTACATTGGAGACATCAATGATAAATGAATGCAGTGAGACTAAAATAGAACTCAACCGAACTTGACTAAACTCAACTAATTGTGACACTTGGATGGAAGGTTATGACACCTAACAAGTGGTTGGAATCATATTCTCCAACACTCCCCCTTAATTACAACCACATAAAATTTAAAATAATATTCCTATAATTAAAAAAAATGAGCTAGGATTATAATTAAAAAAAATGACATCAACCATATTTCCTTTCCAATTTATTTTCTTCCAAATCATGTATCCTCTAAATTGCTTTAACCTTTTATTTTTGTTGTATGCTTCAAATTTCAAACCGTTGATTTGCTAGTGTAGCTCTTCCCTTTTTCCAGTTTGTCTAAGCATGACTTGATTTCTAAAAAAATCGTCTTGTATGTAGACTGCTCCCACATGTCATATTTTGTTGTGTGCTTTTCATCATCAATATTTTGCTCCAACATAAGTTTATAGTAAAAATTTATCTCTTCAGGACTCCACTACCTGAAAATTTCATTAATTGTTTCATCATCCAACCTATATTCAAGGTTCATTGTTGCATCATCTACACAAACCTCATCAAGGCATTTTGTTACAAATCATGCTTCAAGGAACTTTAATTCTTCTTCATAATAATTTTGTTTACCTGCATACTCGCAATCAATTTTAGTATTAAAATTATTTGCAAAACCATATTGGTTCTTTTCTTTCTTCTCTGCACTGAGAGCTTTCTCTCGTTGTGCTTCCTTCTCTGTCTTCGTTTCTTCAAATTATTCAAAGAGGTTTTCTTCCACTTGGTTTGAAACCTCAAGTGGGATTATCTCACCTAATAACATCATGTAAATATCATGTTTTTGTTGCATCATCTGCAACCAATCATCCTGATGTAACAAGTATTCATCAAATTTAACATCACCAAATTGAATTGTTGGATTCAATATAACATTGGTTTCTCCAATGGAAACTTCATTGTCATTAGCAAGATATGTAGCTGGATTCACCATATTTCCATCCACTTGTGGTTGTGCACAATGGGATTCACGAGCATTTTTGTGCTCTTTCTCTGTAGCTAGTAACAAAACATCATCATCATCATCCACTTTGAAGTGAGATTCACCAAAAACTGTATCTCATTGTAGAACTGCTACTATAGATCCACCTTCCTCTTAAACTTGAATGCTTCCCCTGAACCAAAATATCTTCTAACGGTATCCCAGACCTCCTTGGTTGTCTTTACATCTCAAATGAGGGGTAGAAAATTGTCATCTATAGATCCTTTTATGCATTTCAATGTGAAGACATTATTTTTCCTTTTCACTTCCAAATCTTTCAAAAAATATTCATACCACTCTTGTTTCGGCTTTATTAGCCTCTTGGATTTTCCCATTTGTTAAGCGTCGGTGCACTGTGACTCAACTAGTAAATCGACCTACAAACACAATGACTTCTCTAATGTCAAATTATGACTCTGACATCAATGAATGGTTATGGTTGTGATGCAGAGTGGTGACATTCACCTTTATACAATCTTTATCTAGATGGGAAGTGGGACCAAACACTTTACATTATCCTCTCAAGAAAGAAATGAAAGCATTATAAAGCTTCCTCAGAAAGGAAAATTTTCTACGAACCCTTTTAATCTTTACATAACAAAAGCCATTTTTTAAATAGATCGTGAGACCTCTAAGAAAATCTTTTAATGACAAACCCTTTGGAAAAACCTTTTGATCTTTAAATAAAAATATTTTTTAAACAAATCATAAGAGGATCATAAGTCCTCTTATGAAACCTTTTAATAAACACTTTTGAAAATTTTCAAAGGATTTTAAAGAGTTTTTGATAGAACACAATTTTTTTTTTAAATCTATACAATCGTTCATCCAAGAAAAATTAAAAAACTAACTCATATTCTTTTGGCCTTTTACCTTTGACATTTCAAGCCATTGGTGCTCCGAATCCGTTGCGGTCTTCTTAAACTTGGTGATCACGCTCTCTTGTTACATGATGGATTTGCAGCCTTCGTCACGCCTCTCTTCAAATTTACGAAAGAATTTTCAGACTTGGAAAGGAATTCATGAATTAACCTGTTTGAGTTTTCTTTTGTCGTGCTTCCTCTTCTTGGTGTGTCGTTTGTGCCTGGATCATGCAAAAAAAAATTCTGCAATGAATTTTGTTGTCGCAAGACATTGCAGATTGAACTGAATTTTTGGCACATAGTTGAATCAACTGTCATCACACTTAAGCAGAAACAGTGAGTGTGTTAGTCGCTTAATTTTTTTTTGTTTTTTTAAATTTGGCCGCTTGTAACAACCTCTCCACGATTTGGATTTTCAGTCCTTCTACTCTTATCATTCTATGTTGTGTAAAAATAAAATTAAAAAAAATAAATGTTACTCTGTTTGGAGTTTTATGCAACCTCCGTCTGGTACCATAATGAAAAATGTGTGGGGAAAAAAAGTAATATTTTTTAAATGCTTTTTTTGGAGTCTTATGAAACTTTTTTCTGATGTTGTTTTTCTCAATATTCCAAAAAAGTTAAATAACATTACATTGGAGACATCAGTAATAAATGATTGCAGTAAGACTGAACTACAAATCAATCAACTAGAGTGACACTTTGATGGAATGTTATGACAGTTAGAAAGTGGTTAGAATTAAATTCTCCAACATGGAAAAAAAACTTATAACCAAATGATTCTCTAAGAAAATCACATGTCTAAGAGAATGGTTTCTCAAGTGTCTAAGAAAATCGTCTCTCCATACAAGTGAAGAGCATCATCTTTCTGTTCGCTTCTTTCAATGATTCTAAATTAGTGAATATTTGTTTTTTCTGTTATATTTTGAATCAGAAAGAGGACTTGAATACTGAAATCTCACCATTTGAAAATTTAGCATGCACATGCAATCTACTTGATGATTTAAAAAATGTCTACTAATTCTCTCCCGGGATGAAGAAAACCTAACATGTTTCCTATCTAATGCCTAAGACATGTTGTAAATGTAAAATTCACCATATGCACACAAAAAATTTGTAGGAATGACAAGTAGTCCAAAAATAGTTTTATTCATAATTTCTTAAATTAAAGGTTGAGCAGTCCTCTAATTAGCTTTTAATGAATTGAAAGGGAAACACCTAGTCATAAATATAAAAACATCTAATGACCTTCTAATAGTAATTGGAAGAAACACAGGTAGTTACAAATATAAAAACGAACCTCCATGGATTACATATTTTACTTATGAGCGCCACTTGTCTCATTTTTATTTTAAGTGCGACTTGTATCATTTTTTCCCACAATATGCCACTGGTTTGTGGTATGTTCTACGAGCAAATTCTTAGCATAGGCCTAGACAACTTTGTTGTATTACAATTCCTGTTGGCAGATTTCTCTATATTTTTTTCAACTAGAGGTTCTTTGGTCGTTATTTAATATTTATGTTATTACAAAAGCATTTATCTATTTTGTATGTTAAACATTCCAAACCGTGGGAGCCTTGGTATGGGTAATGCCCCTAGATGGTAAGTTGTTATACTTTCTCCAAGTACAGTGAGTACAGTGACTGTGTTATGAGGAATTTCATGACATGAATATCTGGTATGCATGAAGAATTTTGTTTTTATTCAGGCTTGCACAATCTTTGATATTTTTACGCCACGAGGTTTTATCGTGGGTCATCTTGCTGATGCACACCATCCTCAACCGGTAGTGTTAGTGGGATTTGACAAAAATACAATTAAATTAAAAACAAAAAAAAACATTTAAAAAAACAAAAAAATTGAATAACATTAGAAAATAAGACACTAAAAAATAGAAAGATTAAAAAAATAATAGAATTAAAATAATTTTTTTGAACTATAAAAAAACACATTAAATATATATATATATATATATATATATATATATATATATATATAAAGAAATTAATAAAAAAATTACAAAAAGAAAAAAAAATTAAGGCCACATGGGCCTTGGGCGGGGGTAGGGTGATTCCAAGAACCTCCCTTGCCCTGCCCAGGGCCCGTGGAGTCAATGGGCTAGGTGGGGAGGAGGAGTTGCAAACAACTCCTCCCCGTCCATCCCAGCAGCCCCACATGCCTTGGGAAGGGAGGGAGGGTGATTGCCGAAATCATATCGCCTTCCCTCCCTGTCGAGCCCAGTGGTCCCATGGGAAACTCCTCCTCCAGTCCCTATCGCAGCGGTGCCACAACCTTGGGCAATTATTCAAGGCGATCTAATTCAAGGAATATCCTTCCCTCCCCACCCACAACTCATGTGATCGCTGGGCTGGGTGAGGAGGAGGAGTTGCATGCAACTCCTCCTCCCCACCCAGCCCATTGGCTGCATGGGTCGTGGGTGGGGAGAAATTCACGAATTAGATACTTCAGAAGCCCAGGCCATGGCACATGCGTCTTGAAATCAAATTGCCTACCCTCCCCACCCAAGGCCCATAGGCCATCAAAGAAGTAGGCTAGGGCCTGCGGGGCCTCGATTTTTTTTTCAACATTTTCATCTTTTTAAATGTTTTTCTTTTCAATTTATTTCTCATTTTCTTTTTTTTTTAATGTTTTTTTTATTTTTATTTTGTAAATTCTTTTTCTTTATTTTTTAATTGTTTTTAACGTGTTTTTTAATGTTTTTTTTTTCAATTCCTATTTTTTTTAATGTTTTTATTTTTTATTTTTTTATCATACGTATTATTATTATTATTATTATTTTCTGTATTATTTTTTTTGTTAATTTTTTTTTTATGTTTTCTTAAATTTTTTTGGAAATATTTTCTTATTTTATTTATTTATTTTTTATATTTTTATATTTAGTTTTATATTTTATATTTATTTTATATTTTACGTTTTATAAGTAAATTTAGTTTTTTTACATTTTTTGTGTTTCATTTTTGTTATATATATATATATATATATTTTATTGAACTTTTATTATTTTTTAAAAAAATTTGTTTTGTTTTATTTTTATTTTTTGCAATGTTTTAATTTTTGTTTTCTTTTGTATTTTCATTTTCATTTATTCATTATTTTTTATTATTATCTTTTGCATGGTTTGTGTTGATTATCAACTAGTAATCCAATCACATTATGTGTCAATTTGATAGTTGATTTAAAATTTTCATTATAATGGATAGAGTTCGCCACCCAAGTGTGTAAATTTCATGGTCGGTCTATAAGTTTTCATTACAATGGGGTTGAGTTCACCCACATTGCGTGTCAATTTGATAGTTTATTTTTAATTTTTTGTTGCAATTTGTCAAGTTTTTTTAGGCTAAGATTTTAAAATCCCTATACTTTTAGCATTTAAAAAAGAAATTACTCTTGGTATAATGACTCTTTCATTCAGGTGTTAATTTTTAAAGTTTTTCTAGTCATAAATTTTTTCCATAAAGCAATGGTTGAAATATGTTGAAAACTTGAGGTTTTTTATAGTCATAGTCTTTGGTTTTAATTCCATGGCTGAAAAATTGTCAAAATTTTAAAGTTTTTCTAAATCATGATATTTTATCTTTAATGTTATGGTTGAAAACAATTATAAGTATTTTTTCTTTAACACCATGGGTGAAAATTGTTCGAATTTTAAGGTTTTTCATAGTTGTTATATGTTTTATCTTTAATGTCATGCTTGAAAATCGTTGGAATTTCAAGGCTTTTTAGAGACTTGATATTTTATCTTTAATTCCATGTGTGAAAATCATTGGAATTTTGAGGTTTTTCAGAGTCATGATAGTTTATCTTTAACATCATTATTAATTTTTTTTGAAAATTTACCCTGAAGAAAAAAGACGTTATTCTAGCATCAACAATTTTCGTATTAAGGGTGTTTTTTTCACAAAAAAATGGGATTTTATTGCCTTTTACTTTTATTTTTAAAAATCTTAAAAATTTACCTTGAAAAAAAAATGTTATTCCAACATCAACACTTTTCATTTTCATGGTGTTTTTCATGTTTGTTTGTTTTTTTTCAGTTTTTTTATAGAGTTCTTATTTTGAGTTTACAATTTTCGTTTTATAGTTTACAATGTTGAAGGTTGGGAAGTTCAACAAAGCAGAAACCTTGGGAAGGACCTTGGAATAACCTAGAAATCTCCCTTGATTTTCGTGTCAAATCCCACAGATTTTATTTTTATTATTATTTTAATTCTGATTTCAATATTGCAGATTGAATAAAGTTGTTCAGAATTTTAATCCACTTTAAAACAATCTTCTGTGTATAATTTTGACTTGATGAAAATTGATTTTTTGCGCATTACGAGAAAGAAATGAACCAAAGCCATATGTTGATAAATTTATTAACAGTCATTAGCTAACATGTCACAACCTTGAAATTTATCACATTTCAATCAAGCTCTGCCACTAGTAGAGCTTGTAACATTATTCAGTGCAAGATCAATAGAAAACACACTCAACCTATGATTTACTCTTCGTTAAAAATATTATCGATATTTTAATTTATATAGATGAAGATATTAATTTTATTTTTAATATTTAATATAGTTTTAGGTCACTTTAGAACCATTCACACCTAAGCCTGATAAATCATATAATTAAAAAAATTCACCTTTACCCAAATTAAATCATTTAAACTTTCCATGTCATATTAGGTACTTGTATATCTTTTAATTTTAAAGGATTTTGATTGGTTTGCATATTATTACATGGAAATTTAATTTTAAAGTTTTAAAATCAAATTTCCTCTAATACGTTTTGAGTGAAAACATTTTTAGTGTTCATAATTAAATAAAATATTGCAATGCTCACCTTAAAAAAATAATTTTATATCAATTTAGTGAGAGAAAATATATGAGAGAGAGATTATGTATTATATTCATAACTAGTTTGTAATTTTGGGTATGGAGGAGTGGAAGCCAAAGTTATGATTATATAGGCCCTTTTTGGGGAATCTATGCCACACGTCCTTGAAAAAATAAATATTTTTTTTAGATGAGAGCTCAAGAACTTGTTGGATGCTTTATACATAATTTGAGTCGGTTTTTCATAACCTAGATCCAATTGAATGTTCATTTTTAGTAAAGTAATATCATATCAACCTGCTTAAATTTTTTAAGGATTAAATTTTAGATATTTATTTATTCTAAAATATCAATTATGAGATTCAAATTTTTTTTTATAGAGGCTTAATCGAGCCATATCGCTCCATCGAGCATCTGTTAACTATGTAAATGGATCGATTGAGGGTTTACGAAACCCTATATTGAGCTATTTGAATTTGAAATTTAAGTGCTCGATGGAGCCTCTCAAATTTTAAAATCCACAATTTCAACACCCCTTCTGAAAAAGTTCCTACAACACCATTTTGTACTCCCTCTGACTTATGGAAAAAATTCTCCTTAGGTGGGAGGAGTTTATCACATTGGATTCACGAAGGAATCATATATCTAATGGCATATGAGTTTTATATTTTCAAATTCATATGATATTTTTCATCTAATTTATTTTCAACATAATGCTTGAAATTGTTTTGAACAATTTTCAAGAGGTTGAATAAAAAATAAATTTCATAAAATATACACAACGAAAAAAATTCAAAAAATACCACTCACTTCATTTTTGAGTCCTCTCCAAAGGGATAGTCTTGATTTTTTAATTTACTTAAATAATTAAAAAAAACCTTACGTGAACATATGTGTGCAAAATGTAATTGAAATATAATTTTGCATAAAAAAACTAAAATGAAAAATGAAAAACTTATGTCTCTATGTGTAAATAATGCTCATATATATATATATATATATTAAAAAATACACATTTTAGAATAATTTATGCTACTTGAACACACACATACCTCTTAAGATGTGTGAAAATTTGCAATGATAAGAATTTCATTTAATGGTAATTTTACATATTATACAACACTAAAACATTTTGCAAAAATATCATTAGGACAACAACATAATTCTCCACAATTTGATTTTTTTACTCCAACTCAAAATTCACAATACTTATATGAATTTTGAGGGTTTAGATTTGATAAAATAGTAAAATTTTGAGATTTCATCGCCATATTTGGCCCAAAAGTTTAACCCATATTCATGCATTCACCCTTTAGTACCTTACTATCGAAATGGTAATTCAATTTTTAGTACTTCATGTTTTCAACTAGTCATTGTAAAAAGTTTATTTCTTTTATCTTCACCCCAAGTTATAAATTCCTCTTTCAATTCCTTATCACTAATATTATTTCCTTTCATAGGTAACCTCAACATTTTCACCGTAGTTTTCTGAAACACTTCCAAGAAAATACGTCCATCTGTAGGATGAACGATATGTGAAGTTGATAGATCATAATGACTAGCTAAAAGAACAACCATATCACGATCGAAATAAACACACAACAATGTAGCTATGAGGAAACCAATGTTTAGCATATAACTATATAAGAAATATGATTCACCATTAATCTCTAACTACATGCATGTAAATGTTCTATATGTGGGTGTCACAAATTTATTCTATCCCACTCATAAAAACAACATTGTTGTGTTCAATAGCCCTTATAAATCCATAAACTTTATGGGTTATTATCAACGTAATACAGTAAGGCTTTGGAAAGCTCACATGTTTCCTAGAGACTAAAATGGCATGCTTCTACATTCACTCTAAGATCAAACCAGAGATTAAAATCTCATTCCTTTGACTCTAAAAATCCAATAAGGACTAGATAATACAAGAAAAAAAGAATTGATAACCTAATAACATTATCGATGGTGAATACTTGATGTTTAATGTTCACATCACATCATATTTACACTACATTGTGTGCTTTGGTATTAAATTAATTTCATCATGTTATTGACTGTACCACTTTCCATTTTTTACTATGCCACAATCCCTTCCAAATCCAATGGCCAAAACTTCTTTATATCTTATGGCCCACACCTGCATCAGATTCCCACTAAAAAATCGTTTTAAAAAGGAGTTTTTCTCTAATGAGATTCGACAACCACGGTCTCTTTGATCAAAAAACCCAACAACATATCATGCCCCAGCTAATGTGAATTCTAAAATGGACTTTCACTCCAAACGAAATCCCCCATCCCTAGTTAATTGCAATAAACAGCCATCATTTCCCATAATAATCCAACATACTCTTTATTTAACATTGATAAAAACAACACTATGCCACTGAGCCTCTCGTGTGACTACCACCTATAAGGAAAAGACCCTCTAGCGGATGTTATAAAAGACATTTTCAGTGTTATAAAATTGGCCAAAATTGTCCAAAAAACATTTTCTACAACATCCGTTTTCAGTAACAGAGGTTTTGAAAGAGCTTCTAACGAAATTTCAACACAACTAAAACAAATGGGTGGTCAGAGGTTGTTACGAAAGTTTTTCTCATTGGTTCGTGCATTAGGTGTGAACATACCGGTGTGTTTTACCATGTACGAAACAATACTCTAAACATACGAAGCATTGGGATGGAAAACAAATTTTGGATGCCCAGGGGTGTTTAGCAACTTCCTGATGTGTATCACCCAGCAAGACGCAGCAGGCCGTTAAGGTGTAAAACCACACCGGGCCATCTAGGTGCTAAATTTCATTGGGCCATTAAGTTATAAAAACACACCGACGCGTTAAAGGAAAACGGTATCGGTGCTTGCAATTCCTATTGGATCGTCAGGGTGGTAGTCATTGATAAAGCATACCGGGTGTTCTAATTGGTATTGGTATTTGTGCGGTGCCCATAGGTCGTAGAAACGCACTAGTGTGCATTATCATACAAATGCACTGATGCACAGTTACTAACATGCACCGATGTTCATTTTGTATTTTTTAGAAACATCGACCTGTGACAGTGCAATTGTTCCGATCTTTTAAAATTCATTATTCATCAAAAGTCGACACATATTTTATAATAGTATTCATATCAATTAAATTTTTATTAGTGAATTTGAATGTGATGTTTGGATTAATTTGTTATATCATATCATCAAATTTCTCATCTCTTCATTATAATATTTAATCATCTATATATTTAATTAGTGGTGTAACATTTCACATCGACAATGGAGAATGCAATAGAATATATTAAAATGTATTATATATATATAAATATAAGACACTCTTTGTCATACAAAATGGGACAATTATTCGTATCCCTTTGTCTTTCAATTGGGACACTATGTCCATTACATTAAAAAAAATTCTTGATTTCAAAGAAAAATGTTTCAAAAAATACAACCCCTTGCTTTGATATCCAAACATATTGATCATCATTCTTCGCTGGAACTTTTGTCACTTCTTGAGCTACTTCCATGACTTGGGTTATTTGGAGGAATTTGTTATTCATTGTGTTGATTTTTTTCTTCTTCTTCAAGTTCCATCTAAAATCATAAAAGTAAAGTGTAATGAGTGTATATACATTGGTCAGAATAATGAAAATTGCAATATTAAATAATATACATCAATGTAAATTGAAAAGAAATGTACGATAGAAATAATTGACTCATGAAATATACACATTCTTTCGAAATGAAATTTCATGCCATCTTTCAACAATTCATTTGTTGGCGTAGTTCCATACTTTGTTTCCTGAAAGTTTTATACCCTATAATAAATCCTAGATTTAATAATTTCTTTTTTTCTATTAATTATAGATGGAGCTAAGTAAAACAAGATAGATTCTTACAAATTCCACTATTAATTTTTGATATGCCAACATATACTGACAACCCATATTTAACCCAATGTCAATCAATTGTTCTGATGGTTCTTCTTTGTATGTTAGCACCTGTCATTCAATGATGATCGTTGGAAAACAACTTAAAATATACAAAAATGAAATCTATTTAAGTTGTTATAAGGAAGTAAGAATTACTGACAAATATAGATATCAACCCTTTCTTCGTTGTCGTCCTATTTTATGTGATGAATGGGTTCTATTTTACTTTATTTTTTGCAAGAAAATACTTGAAAATTAATATTTAATGCTAAATTTTTTATTTATTATACCTAATCAAAAAATTCAATGATTACATACTACATTTGAAGCACATTGTTGTTGATATGGAACCTCATGTGATGCAATTATGCCCATTTCTTTAACCATCTCCTTGTACACCTTTTTCGACATTCCTACTGGCATATTTATGATATAAGCTTGTTCATCCTTTGAGATTTTCATAATCTTCCCTAAAATATAACATGATAATAAATTGTTTAAATTTTATATTGATATATGAAAAGTATATATAACAAAAGTGATATTTATAAATTATTTCTTTCTAGTAATATATACATATAATTCTATAAACACATTTAAAGGAATATTACTTTTTCATTCCTTATTTTTGTTGTTGTATATTTTTGCTATTAAAAGTATGACATGTCTTATTGAGAAATTCTTTAGAAACTCATCCTATAGTTTAAATAAACTTTAGTTCTTGGAATCATTGGATTGAGTTTTTTATTGTAAGTGGAAAGAACGTCTATACATTTGTTCCACTAGATCCCTAAAATTTTTGTAAATGCGCCCCCCCCCCCCTCCCCCCCCTTTATTTAACCTTCAGCTCCACTCCAGATGAGCTAAGGAGAAATTCATTTTCATTTGCATGTTCTATTTCTTTCTTTTCTTAGAACAACATTCCGTTTTTTCGTTGTTGGTCCCTGTAGAACATTAAAAAAATATGAATTAACAGATTGTTTGAAACATGTTATCTAATAATTTTAAGTATATTATTAATGAAAATTCAAAAAAGAAACTCATATTGGATCAATAGTATTTTTTCATTCACGTGATTCACCCTTTTGCAATTTTTCCATCAATATTTTAGGCTCTTATGGTCTTAGGTCAGAAATAATTTTTTCGAGCTTCGTTACTTTGTGGCTCTGCATGATACACAGTAAAAAATACATATTAGTTAAACTTATATATAGTTCAAAAATAAAAATTTTGTAAAGAATTTACAAAGAACTTTCCTTTTTTTTTCGATTTGCTATCATTATTTTTGTTACTTGAACTCTTGTTAGCCATTTCTTTATCAATATGAAACATATACCATACCATTCATTAATATATTTTATAAATAAATCACATACTTTGCAGGTAAAAATAAAAACAAAAAATCAAGAAAATGGTGCGCATTTTAAAAAGTACGCACCAAAGGCAGTGCAGTAGGTTCTTATAAACACACATCTAATACAATAGAAACATTGTACGGTGCTCTTTGTCAACAAAGAGACCCTGTGCATTATATGTTAACGGGTGCATTGATTAACAAAAACATAAATTAATAAAAAACTGTTTTTATCAAATAGTGTTTTTTTGTTAGTACGTGCTCAGTGCGGTATAGTACAATAGTGCACCGGTGTGCTATTTTAAATAGGGCACATTGATTGAAAAAAATATATTTTTTTTAAATCATGCAAGGGCCGACATGGATTGGGATCCAACTCTGCAAGTGATCCCATGGGTTAGATTTCATATGCCTATATATATAATAATACAAACTCTATAAATATAAATGAAAAGCCCTAATTGTGAAGTCACAGAAACAAGAAGAAGTAAGGGTTTAATGCAAGAATGCATTTTTTTTTGTTTTTTATTGTTTTGTTTGTTTGTTTTCTTTTCTTTTCTTTCTTTTTTCTGCAAATGGACAGTAAAATTTAATTTTTTTACTATGAATGTATTAAATCCAACAGAAACTGTAAAAAAATTAACTATTACAGTAAAATTTAACAATTTTACTATACTACAGGGTTTTTCTGCGAATCACCAGAAGTTTCAAATTTTGATTCTCTGAATAGTGTTGTTGTTCGAAAGTATTTTGCTACTCCACAATTCCCTCTTTCTCTCTTGCTCCAGGTATGTCTCTCATGAAAATCATTTCCTAAAATGTTTTGCAAAAATAATGGAAAAATGAACATCTTTTCCTATTTAAAGAATAATTTATATAATTAGATTTCCGAAAATAATTTTCCGCCCATTTTTCAATTTACCACTTTTTTTCACTTAAAAAAATAAAATTGCACCTTTTTTATTTTCGGATATTTGGTAAATTTGTTAACTAACCGTACCAGTGTGCCAGTTAATAAAAATGCACCGGTGCACAATAAGTAAAACACACCGGTGTAGTTAACTGTAAATTAGCATCGATAACAATAAGTCCATTTTTAAAGCACCGAAATTAATTTTAGGTATGTACGCCAAAAAATATTGTTGATTTTTCTCAAATGCAGGAAGAAAATCTCATAATTTTATCAACTGGATAATTCTTCAAAATCTAGCTCATTCCATAATATTTCTCAAGTCCATCGCGGAGTTCTCCCTATCCATATCAAGACGTAATTACTTCAGTTTTTATTTATATTTTCATTATCTAATTGAATTTATTTTTTTTATCTATGTCAATCAGCTTAATAAAATTAATGTATAAAATTTGCAGGTTCATGCAGATTCAAAATCAAGTTCAGGTGCACAAAATATTCAAACAAATCCAAAACTTTGGAAGCTCTTATTAGGAGGATCATACTGCAAGGCACATTTGGTAGAGGAAAATGGACAACCGCTTCACCTTGCCAATTGCAACACTACATATTCTAGCCACAATCCTAGGACAATGATGGTAATAATAATTGTTTGGTATATTAATGTAAATATTATTTCAACGTCAAACCAATTAATCATGCATTGTCGACGTGCTTACTAATTTATATCATTGATTTTGTACTAATCATATTCAAATATACTTTTTTGAAATTATTAGTATTCTAGTGATGATGAGTGAGCTACCTACCATCTTCCATTGCACTCGATGACAATGTCAAATCGAGAGAAGGTTGAATTAAGTGAAAAAATTGGAGAGGAATGATACCAAGAATGGTTGAATCAACCACATATTCAATTCCCACTATGTCCAGTTTCACCAATTAGCAATGACTATATCAATAGTAGTTCTTCACAAGCTAGCAATGGAGGTAATCAAATATGACTTCCATGGAGAAAATGTTGTTAGATTCATTCTAGAACGATGATCAACTAGGGGATGATGTTCATATTGCTGATACCTTTTTCGAAAACCTTAAATTTTCTTCCACCACCCCTCTCTTTTGACCTGGCGGTCAGTCAAATTCTACCCAGTTGGAAACAACGATGTTATTGTACAACTTGAAAGAAAATTTTGGCTTGTCAAATGCATATTCCTCAGAAATTTTAAGGTAATTAACCATCAATTCCTCCCTTATATTTTGAGAAATATAATCACACAATGAACATTACAAATGGTCAATTTTATGAGCGTTAATACTTATATCGACATTAATGTATATTTATTATTGTCCATGACCAACTATAGGTTATTTAAAGCTAAGGTTATTTCAAGTGATAATGTCTTGCCCGGAAGCTGCGAAGAGGCAAAGAAATTGTTCAAAATGTTGGGTGTTGAGTACATATTATATCATGCATGTCCAAATGATTGTATTCAATATAGAGGAGAATATGCAGACAAAGAGATATGTCTAAAATGTGGGCATGACAGGTATGATAAATAAAAAAAGAAGGGAAAATCATGTGGTCCTCCTTTTAAGATATTGAGGCACATTCCTATAATCCTAAGGATTCAAAGGCTCTTTCCTTGCAAAGAATTAGCTATGTTGCAGGGATGGCATGCCTCACACAGAATTGAGTTGGGAGTTATGTAAATCCAAACAGATTCAATAGCCATGAAACATATAGAGGATACATGGCCCGAAAAAATCAAGGATGAAGTACGAAGTCTACGACTCAGCATAGCCATGGATGGTGTCAACCCATATTCCCTCTAGAACACCAACTATTATATTTTTCCTTTAGTAGTTGTCAATAACAATATCCCCCTATGGTTGTCTATGAAGAATGAACATCTTATGTTGGATCTCATAGTCCCTGGTAGAAGAAAAGGGAAGAATATGGGTGTCTACTTATAACCACTGGTAGATAAATTGAAGGAATTATGGGATGGGATAAATGTATATGATGTATCAAGACCCATCACAACAGAGGTGAGTTTTACATTGTATGGCTTATGTGTTTACATGACACATGATTATCCAGGCTTAGGAGTTTGCTATGGTAAATTACATTTTTATTGATTTGTTTATATACGTAGCAATATTATTTCGCATTAGTTATTTAATTCATTGTAATTGTTCTGATCTTCATGATATTATTTAACATGCCATGCATATTGTATACAATAATTTTGTAGGTATTGTAACAAAAGTGTATTACGGATGTAAATGTTGTGGACCTTCTCTGAAATCTATATGGTCCAAGGACCTACAAAAGCGAGTGTATGACTGCTCCAGGGTATTCCTCCCAGAAGAATTCCCTTACAGAAGAGCAACATCCACTTTCAATGGTAAACGAGAGAGAACACAAAGGCCTCCAATAACCACACTAGCTGACTGTCTTAGAGCATATGAGAGAGAGAAGGAGAAGGAGTCCGTAGAAATGTTTGATTCAAATGGGAGACTATGTTAGGTGATCCTAAATTCTTCGACACCTGTGTTGAGAAATTTCGCATTGGGATGAAAAAGAAATCTACCTTGTATAACCTCCCATATTGGGAGCATCTTAAGATTACCCACTTATTAGATCCCATGCATATATTTTAAAAAAAATCATCTTCTTTATGGAGGCACATATCATTGAAACAAAGTGAAACATTGGCTATTAGGAAATATCTTATTTCTTCAAAAACTAAAAAGAAACATTGGCCAAGAGGATTAGAAAGTACAATATCAAAGGCAATTGGTCCCTCTAATTGGCATTTCAAAGAAGGTGTTATCCCATGGATTTTTAAAATATGATATTTCTTTGGCAAAGGAAGTTATAATGGGTGTGAGGGTGCCATATTCATATGGTTCTTCACTACCACGCTGCTTCACCATGGATGACCATTCGTCGGGGTTGAAATCGTGTGACCATTTGAATCTTCTAAGAGTACATATAATGTCAAAAGCATGATTTTATTCTTTTTTATATTAATAAATTTTATCCCATTAAAGGATCATAAAACATAACTAATTTTGTATATTATCGCATGTGTTTATAAATTTGTAGTGTCATTATCCTTTTTTCATGCATGGGTGTGTGAAAGATGACTTCCCCCAAGACCTAGGACGTGTCATATCTAAATTTTCTGCATTTGTATGTTGGATCATGTCAAAGGAGATTCATGCGGCTAGCATTCCATGGTGGCATCAAGAGATAGTTGAGATTGTTTTTATGTTTGACAAGGAACTTCCAAAGAGTTTCATGGACTTTCAGGTTCATCTTCTAATCCCCCTAGTGGATGAGGTTGAATTATTTGGGGTGTTTTCTTTTCATTGGATGTTCTTCTTAGAGAGGTACATGAATAAATTGAAAGTTTTTACTCGACAAAGGGTAAAACCTAAGGGGTCTTTGGTAGAGGGGTACATATCATATGAGTCTTTCTATTATACCAGTGAGTACATCAAGAAGATCACAATAGATCAGGTGTGGTGATATGGGATGATGAAAGGGATGAAGACAAAAGAGAAGGGGAGCTTCTCCAAACGAGTGGAAAAATGCACTTGATGAAGAGAAAGCGACTTATAATTTTTCAAATTTACACAAAGTAAATATTCATGTTGAAATTATATATATTGTATATTTTGATGTCATATGTACTATATGTAGGTTTGACTTCATCAACAAATGCAGAAATTAAAGAAATCAATAAATTCGTTCTTTACAATTCCAAAGTGACACAACCGTGGGTCGCATTATACGAACAAAAGAGGATGAAATGGGATACTGACAGGAAATAATTCAGACAATTGAATGGTATAAGTGTGCCTTATCCTGATCATTTAAAAGAAAAAATGCCAATTATATGCCCCAATGGTTGGGTTGCTCACGAAGTCGAAGAGAAATACAGTGCAACTGGTCGTTACTTGTGTGCTGAAGATGATGCGCTAAACATAGGGATTGGGTGCACCCACTTGGTAATAATCTATTTATGTACATTTTAAACTTAATAATGCACCTTTTAAATGTAACATCTATATTTTATATTTTAACATTTGGTTTATTATAAGACACATGACACTATGATTTTCTAGACTTTTTTATAGGTGAATTTGTTCCCATATATGTGGGAATATTGACACCATTTTTTCACAAAAAATGTCGATGATGGACACATGACACAAGGCTGTGGAGTAGAAATTTATTTTGATCAATCTATTCGAGCTAGCCATCGTGATCAAAACCTAGTACGAGGGATGTTAGGTTATGTTGAAAAGATACAAGAGATCATTGAAGTGGATTTATCTTCTTTCCAATGTGTTATTTTTAGGTGCAAGTGGTGGGACACCTTTGAATGGCATAATGTAAAGGAATATTGTGATAGTAGGCTGATATGTATCAACTCTAGAAAGATGTGGGATGAAGCTAAGGAGCTCTATGTTTTCCAAAAACATTGCAACCAGGTGCTTTTTTACCCAGATGTGTTGGATAGGGATTGGTGGTTCGTATTGAGACATGACCCTAGATCAAAACATATTTTTGAGTATAATAGTGTTATCATGTCAAGCGAGCTGGAAGATAATGAGGGTGATCATGAGAACCAAGAGTGATATGTTACATGTGTTATTTCATCATTTATACTTTTTAAGATGGGTTTTTATACAGAAGAGGACTTAACCTTATAACTAAGACTCTTTTTTTCGAAACATTATAATATGTATTTTGAATTAATTGGTTTGCATTGTGTTAATTTAAAATCATTTCACTTGATAACTTGAAATTATGTTGATCTCGAAAACAATGGCGCACTGTATCAAGTTCTATATTTTTTTTCAATTCCTAAAATAATAAAACTACTTGATTGCTTTAAATGTGTGTGAATGATATCTTCAAAACGTATACTGTTATTTTTGGTATGTAAGATCATAATAAAATAATGATAATTCTAAACATGAATTTATTTGCATTATTTTCTAAACTTTATTATGTTACAAAAATTCATATTATCGTAGATTTATTATTTTACAATTATATATATGCATACAAATTTACAAATTTACAATTTTACAATTATGATAATTTAACAATATTTACGGTATACATTTTACTTACAGTAGTTATGGTTCAAAATTGAAAATTAATTTACAATTATACAAATTTACAAATTTACAAATGTTAGAAAAATTGAATGATGACAATACATACAATTACAATTACAATTTTATAATTTCACAATATAATTACAATTACAATTATAAATTTATAAATATTTTACATAAAATTACAATTACAATTACAATTAGAATTACAATTACAATTTTACAATTTTACATAGAATTACAATTAAAATTAAAATTACAATCATTTCACAATACAATTACAATTACAATTACAATTTTACAAATATTTTACATACAATTACAATTAAAATTGCAATTACAATTAGAATTAGAATTATAATTACAATTACAAATACAATTTTACAATTTCACAAACAATTACAATTAAAATTAAAACTACAATTACAATCACAATTTTATAATTTTACATACAATTACAGTTAAAATTACAATTACAATCACGATGCATACAATTACAATTACAATTTTACAATTTCACATAACAATTACGTACAATTACAATTACAATTTTAAAAATATTTTACATACAATTAAAATTAAAATTTTACAATTTTACATACAATTAAAGTTAAAATTTCAATTACAATCACGACAGAATGTTTAATAAATATCATGATCTAATATTAAAAATAAACATCACAATCATGATAACGATCATATAAACATCATATTCTAAAATAGACATTCAAATTTGCTAGCATCATCTAATCATTGTCATCATGATCATCTAACAAAACACAAGCATTGTATAACATCATCACAACACAAACATCAAATATACATCTCATTTCAAATAATTGCTATCACATACACATCTATCCACAAGCACATGAAATTAACATATATAACATGAACTAATAATGTACACATCATGATGAACACCAACATGTAAATCAAGTACATCAACATGAACATAAAATATATATATGTGTGTGTGTGTGTGTGTGTGTGTGTGTATGTGTGTGTCAAAAAAATACAACTCTAATATAACTGCATATAAATATCAAAAATCTGGTGGTACTACATCAATACTAGTACTAATCGAGGCCTCGTCAGTCAATGGTGTAGCCTCATGCTCAGATAGATGACGTGCCTACTCTATATGTGCTTATTGATCAGTCGATGGTGCAGTCTACTCAGGAACTGCTTGCTTATGACTCCTCGATGGTGAAACATGCTCAGTGGATGTTGCGACGTACTCAGATGGACCTGCTTGCTCAGGATCAGGTGCCTGCTTAGGACTAAGTGTTTGCTGAGATGGTGGAGACTGCTCAAAAGATGCCTGCTGATCAGGAGTAGATGCTGGCTGCTCATGATATATGGTATGAGGTGAAGGAGAAGGAGGTGGAGTACTCAAATGATGATCACTCCCCTCGCGATCATGACCATCAGATGAGTTGCTATGTTGTGCATCTCCCGAACACCTACCCCTCCTAGCACACGCCAATGCTATGGAAGCTCCAACGATATGACACATGAGGGTCATCATATCACGAGGCATGCCTCTCCAGATCTGTGTGAGCCTACGATCAACCTGGATCTCTCTGATCGTAACTAATTGGACTCCCTCATCAACTAGGAGTGGACGCAGTTGGTCACCCAACTCCATCGTGAATCGGGTGTCTGGCGTACGCTGCACCCTCGCAAGTATTTGCCCTAGATCAAGATCAGTTCTATCACCCTGATCCTCTGCCTCTGCCATCTCCTCATCAACATGTACACCTGGATCATTCGGTGGGGGTGGAATCATGTCCCCAAAGAATGTCCCAATATCTACAAAATATATAGTACACAAAATAATTAGACAATTTAATAAAACAAGTTAAAGAACATGTTAGAATAAATTTGATAATTCTAATTAATTAATTAAGACAATAAAATGAAACTATATGAATTTAAAGAAAACACTAATATTACCTCTCGCATTTGGTGGCTCATCATATGTGAAGAGGATGTTGGTACACCCTCACCAATCCACACTGGTGTATAGACATGGCATGAGAACGAATGAGTGATCATCAACACTGGCTAGAAAATCCAGTGCATCAGGAGATAATATGGTGGGAAAGTCAGACTAGCCCCTCTTGGGCATCATCTAGCCCCATATCTACATCCATACATGAAGCATCGACCTATGAGGCTGCTAAAAAAAGTGGGCCTCATCTCTGGAAACCGCTCAAAAAATAAACAAAATAACTCTGAAGCAAAAGGGAAGGTGAACTGCCCATGTGCCTAAGAATGAAATATATCTAATGCTGTACAAAAATGATGCAAAAAAATCGTAGACCATCTCACAAGTTGTGGTGCTTGGAAGAAAGAATCAAAATAAAATAAATGTGGGTAACTAGTGCATTTCCCATCACTGGAATAGTTTGCAATGGTCGTCAGCAGTAGTGAGAGGCACCTCATCTCCTCTGCACCTAATGAAGCAATACGTAACTAACCATCAGACACCTGAAAAATCTGCAGGAGAAACTATATCGTCCTTAATGTATCTCTGGGAGTACGCCAACTGACTCCCTACTACATAACCGACGGGGAAATATGGGAATTGGGGAAAAATTTTCCCTCTCCTAGATAGGCGAGGAATAAAATATATTTCTTCCTTAGTGGGCGTGAACCACTAGCTAGGACTGACCTGGAAAGCCTGTCTGTGGGCATCCCACCTGAAGATTAGTTCTCCCAATAACCCACTATGGCCTTTCAGGGATGTATCCTCCTCATAGAACATGAGGAGGCCTACTTCCCTTAGGAGCAACTGGGTGACTGCTGTAATAGGGTGAGGGTACAAAATTCTCTCCCTCTCTCATGCCTCCCATAGTTGAATCATGTTATACCTGTCCCCCATATGTTCTTGTTGTTCCATTTGTTTTCTCCATTGATGTCGCTGAATGATTCACATATTAAATACATCTTTTTTATTAAATGAGAAAAGTATTTAAAATTATAAATATAATTTTTTTGAAAAAATAAAAAACATTCGGTGCACCCAAAAAGAAATTCACGCACCGGTACCTGTGCTTACTTTTTTATCATGCATCGTGCTCAATGCACATGGAAAATATTCACACACCGCCAAAGAAGGGAATATCTTTAAACAGTGCATTGACGAAACTATCTGCCCTAGGGCGGATAGTTTGGTCAATGCACTGCCCAATAAGAGTACATGGTCAACAGTGTGGTCCTGTAAACGACAACACCATTGACCATGTACTGCTGTTGGGTGGGCGATGCGTTGACCTAACTATCTGCCCCAGGGCAGATAGTTTGTTCAACACACTGCCCAACAATAATAGATTGTCAACGGTGTGGTCATGTAAACGACCACACTGTTGAATACGTAATGATGTCAGGCGGGTGATGCACTGACCTAACTATCTGCCCTAGGGTGGTTAGTTTGGTCGACACACGGCGCTTCTGACACTATTACATAGTCAACCGCATTTTTATTTTTTAAATTAGTTACGATGCATGTTTTTTCATTACCGCACCGGAACCTGGTGCAGTTTCCGTTAACACCATTCACGGTGCGGCCTATAAATTTACAGGCAGCACCATGAATGGGGGAAGCCGGACAGCTTGAACGAACCGCGCATAATTTTTTTATTTTTTAAATAAAACAGTTAATTTTAAGTTATTTTTAAAATTTAATCCCCTAAAACATTTAGTCACTGAGAAACAAGTAGATTACTTATAAATTTGCGCGTCGAGGAGGAATATTTTCTGAGGAATTGAAGAAACCAAATTTTCCCACCATTTTCGAAAATTCGAACTCCACATAGTGGGAAATGGACGAAAAAAATGCATGCAATAGGAGCACCGATTACCTCACAAAATACAAACTCACATCAGTGCTTGAGAGGTCTGGAGCACTGAAGAAGTAAAAATGACGTTTTCACTGCTGGTATCTTTTTTTTATTTAACCATGTTTTGGTATGTAGGTTCTTGAGATGCATCAGGCAGTATTATCGATGGTGCACCACACGTTGTTCCAGTGCATTGGATTACTGAGATGCACTAGGCCTACTTATATGTAGAGCACCGATGCACTAGACTACTTAGACGTACCACGCGGGTTTGTACGGAGAGCACAGTGTGCCAATTTTTTAGTATGCACCAGTTTGTTTTGTGTAAAACGCATCGGTGTGGCTTATGATGAGAAACACACCACAAAAAAAACATCCGCAAAAACCTCCATGCAGCAACCTCCTCTAGAGGCCTCCACTACAAACGAATATCTGGGCTATTTTTATAACGAGTTCCTGAAAAACATTTGCTAGAGGGTCTTTTCCTTGGAATTTCACCCATGCCACTATATATATATTAATTTATTTGATTTTATAATCCTTAATATATCGAATATGTATTTATATGTGGGTCAAAGAATAGAGTTGGGTTACACTCTTTTACAAAACGAAGGCATGTTTTGGTGAAGCAAGGATGCTCAATAGAGAAATTTTAAGCGCTCAATTGAGAAATTTTTAAGCATTCGATTTAGTTGTTGAAGGACATAAACATAGCTCGATCGAGCGTTTAAACAAACTCTCGATTGAGCTCTTGTGTAACCCAAGTTAGGAGCTTGATTGAGCCTTAAAGATTGGAAGTTTAAATTTTATGTAAATATCAATAATGATATGTAAACTTTAAAATTGTAAGTATTTGATAGTTAAAAAATAAAAAAAATTATTTACTAATTACGTTTGAATAGGTAATTAACAATGGTGTGCATTAATTTCTCATTACATTTCTAGTGTTTTCGTTTATATATTTAAAAAAATGATTCTATCCCACTTTCAATTGAAATTTTAATACTTAAAATTTAGTTTTAACTATGATTTAAATTTTCAATGTTATAATTTAAATAATAATTTTATTATAAATATAAATTAAATAATAAATTGATTAAACATAAGAAAATTTATGAATTTGATTTTAATAAATATTATATATTTTTATATGAATAAGTGTAACTAAAAAATGTGAATTTAACACTACTCGAAATGTACATTTTATAAAATTCACTAAAGAGTTAATAAACACGATTTCTTCAGTCATAATCATATCTATTAAAATCAAACTTACATATATATATATATATATATATATATATATATATATATATATATCCACTTGTTCAGGAAAAAACGAGTGCAATAATAATCAACCTAGTTGGAATAGTTGTAAGTTATAATTAATATAGTTATAATCTCTCTCAACTTTTAAAAATGTGATTTCACTCAATCTTGTCCTCGGTTTTCACAAGTACGAATTATATATAGAAATTTTTACTCTTGAGTGAGGTTTGCAATATATATTTTTAAAATAATAAAAACATAAGGAAATCATAAATTTTAAGTAATCCAAATTTTTATTGTGTGTATTTTTTCTTTTTAAATAATAATATTATGAAATTTAATGTAGTTTAGTTTTTTGTTTATTTATTTATTTATTATTATTTGATTTATTTTTATTGAAAATTTCTACTACAAAAACAATAAACATTTATAAAATGATTAAATATAAAAATATAGTATATTTAAAATCAAAACAATAAACTAATTATCATTTTTAAGAATTCAAAATTTGAAAAATCAAGGTTAATTTTTTTATAGAAATTTATCTATATATTATTATAATTATTTTCTTCATAAAATAAATAAAATTTGGATTTCTAATTAAGGAAAATTAGAGTTGGAAAATATTTGAATATATATATAAATTATTTTTGTGGAATAAACAAATTTGATAATTCGCTTAAAGACAACTGTTGAGAGACTTTTTTTTTCTTTCTTTAGATAATTGTGATAGCTCGACCAAGACTCTATTTAAGCACATTAAGGGATCGATCAAGATACCCTCGATCAAGCGTTTTAAGTGCTTGATCAAGTTTTTGAAGGCCTAAAAAACAAAGTTTTAGCTCCTCTTTTATGGATTTCTCTGCAACACCATTTTGTACCCTAGCAGACTCCAAGGAAAATTTGTCTTTAAGTGGCAGAGTTGATCATGTTGGATTCCAGAAGAAATCATATATCCAATGGCATATGAGTTTGATATTTTCAAATTCATATGATATTTTTTATCTAGTTTCTTTCAAACATAATTCTTGAAATTTTTTTTCGACTATTTCAAAGGGGTTGAATAAAAAATCAATAACTTAAAATATACGTAATGAAAAAAACTCAAAAAATGCTACTATCTTCATTTATGATTCCTCTCCAAAATGGTACTCTTGTTTTTTCAATTTATTTAAAGAGTTGAAAAACACCGTACGTGAACACATGTGTCTCCAAAATTCAATTGAAATATTACTTGAACAACTTCCAAAATAATAAAAAATATAATTTTACATTAAAAAAAAATATTAATATAAAAAACTTAGTTATCTCTCTGTATATTATGCTCATATAAATATATTTTTTAAATTATACATTTACATATATCTTAAGTTTTACGAAAATTTGCAAGGACACATATTGCATTTAATGGGAAATTGAGAGATTATATGGCACTAACGTTTTTTTGCAAAAAATATAGTTTGGACAACAACATAATTCTCCACATATTGTATTTTTACCTTGAATCAAAATTCACAATGCTTATATGAATTTTGAGGGCTACAATTCAATCAAAGAGGAAAAACTTGAAATTTCATCACCACATTTGTCTCAAAAGTGTAACCCATCTTCATGCTTTCACCCATGTTTATTTTAAATTTAGACACTGTACCCCAAATTAATATAAATAACCATTGATTTAACAATTTTGATCGCCCGTTAAAGTCCACTTCTCACAACGATTGTGAGTTTCACCCCTATGACATCAACAAACGGGGGGGAACACTCCAAGTTCCACAATGGAATTCTGCCACCTCAATCTAATGGTGGAATTTTCACTTGCAAATATCCATGATTATTGTACATGGTGGGGGGAGGACCCCCATGATGTCACCAGGAGAAGGAGGGATAAATCATTCTTCTTCTACCTCCCCAAAACTCTACTCTCTGATGCAAATTACATCATGAACTATCAAAATTTTTATTTTTTCAACCACAAATTCCACCACAAACTATTAACAATATGATTTTCTAAACCAACATGATGGATCCTCAGCCCATAATACCCACACTTCTAAATTTTACCAAAATATGCCCATCGTTTTGATTCTGCAAAGATGCATTGAGACACTTGGCTTTCCACCCTAATTTTTAATGAGCATACCCAATGATGGAATTTTTTATCTTATTCTAATAGTTTCTTTGACACACACTTCTTTGGTCTTCATTCTATATAACTATTAACTTTATTTGTTTCAAACTTCAATTTTTGATATTGATATGGACTTGATTAAATATGGGCATAACCTCAATCTTTTATTATTTTAATTTGTCACTTGAATATAGCTACCATCATTGATCATGATTCTAGGCTCTTATTTTAGTTTTCATTTTTGCTTTTTCCGAGAGTAGTTGTTAGTTGTTACTTGTATTGAATCCCAATTTTTTTTAGTAATGTTGATATTTCAATGTTATAGTTACATAGAATAAAATAGTTACACATTATAAAATTTAACAAAAAAATATTGATAAACTAGTTTGTGCTTCGAACAATTAAGGTTTTTCTCACAAAGAGTAGCCCAAACTCTATTTGAGGAAAACTAAAGTGAGAATTTTTTAAAATTAAAGTTAATTGATTGTATCAAAACCTCTACAGCATGATTTTGGTGCAGTGCCTTTGGAACCCAATATAAAATAGGGTGATCCCACGACATGCCCACCCATCGAATCACTCTTTGCAGTTAACCACCCCACCTTATTCTGTAACCAATATATAATGTCCATCACTTATTTATAAAACTAACCATATGGAAACATTTCATGTAATATGTTTTAACCATGTCTGTGAATTCCCTGTCCCCCCCCACACACCCTCCACCCCCCTGCCCCGCCCCCCATAAGGGACACAATACCCCACCAATCATTGATTTATGTCACAAAACATCCTCCATCAATCCTTTTTGTATGAGAATTAGCATAAACTACAGTTTCCATTAAAAATAAATCATTAAAACCATGATAGGTTGTGTCGAAGCCTCTACAACAACCAAACACGTAATTATTTTTTTTCATATTTTAAAATTATTTTCCCCTGCTTGAAAAATACCAAAAGTAAATCACCTCTAGCAAGGGAATTATGTCACATCAATGCTCGCTCAACCAATGGAAAATTAAAAATAAAAAATAAAAAATTCGAAATATATTTTTTAATTTACAGAAAAATGTAAATAATTAACATTTTCTGAAAACTTTGGTTAAAATTACAAAAGCTTCTCATATTAACACATGTTCAAAGAGATTTGGTTGCGATATGAAAACTATAGTCCCTAGAAGAGACAGGGACTAATAAGAGATTACAAAATAAATTTATACTTCAAATAAAAACACCAAATGTATATCAAAATTAAATTCTATATATATATATATATATATATATATATATATATATATATATATAGCTTATTTTAATGTTATATTTTTACGTCAAAATGCATTCTCTTTGCTGGCTTGGGATGAGAAACACTGTTCACCCCAGCCAATGAGAAGAATTTCTTATTGCCCTTCCAGCCAATAAAATTTGGACATGTGGAACTTCCTCCAACAAATGAAAATCCTCCATTTGGACTTCGCCCCTCCAACGATAGTTTTCTAGACTTAACACCTAGACAATTTCTTTACCAGTTGTTGCATGAAACTTCTGAAAAGCCCTTGACAATACTCATTTTTCCATACCGGGCCCTTGACAGTCCATTTTGCCATACCGGGAGACTTCAACACAATCTGATGAAGGAGAGATTTTTCCATGCCAATAATTGCTGGGAGAGTTTAGCGAAGTTCGAGGAGGGAGTGTTAAAGATAATGTAGTACTTCCATACATAATTTCTCTATGGCCATGCCTTTTCATGGCTCCCCTCTCCTGCTGTTGTACCCTTCTCTTTCTGCCTCGGAAATCTAACCCCTCCGGACATACTCCTCATTCATTTTAATTCACCTTCTCTGCAGCCCGTCACTTTGTTCCCCTACTCATATATTCTGACAACCCTCTCCTTCCTTCCATTTGTTTCACTACCTACCATTCAGAATTTTAGCCTCAACAACTTAACTGCTTCCACCTTGCAGCCTCAATGACTTACCAGCTTCCAACTTGAAGAACTTACGATTACTTTTTCGAGTGAAAATAATTGGTAAGCTACGACTTGTCTTCCTCTGATAATAACTATTTTATAGTGTTGGGACTTCTCTTCCTCTGCTTCACATATCTGACTTGATTCTTCAGCTGAAGAAATGAAGGAAAATGTTTTATTGCCACTCACATAAGATTTTCTATTATTCTTTTGACAAATACTTTCAAAAGTATGTTATTTATTTTCAGTTGTGTCAGTTGTGTAAAATCATTAGCCAATTTGGTCATTCAACAAAACTTCATTGAATCAAAATAACACCTTCCTTTAACAAGATGCCAACATTGCTCTCTGTCTATCTGTAATTTTTATTCCCACAATATTGCATTGTCTGTGTTGTAAGGGGGAAATGAATCCCTGTATTGTTTATTTTCATTTTCCAACATCATACACATGTTTTGTTTGTTGTAAATAACTCCCAACCACCGCCATGAATTTACTGGAAACATCCCACACTTTGAATTGATGTTTTTGTTGCAGGAAAGATGAGTCCAGGATCGAAATCCAAAGTTTTGTTTTTTTCTTTACACAATTTTCAGAAATTTTTAGAGCAGAGTACCTGAGTCATTATCTGCATTAATTTATTCACCCATGGCATTACTTACCATTTTCCCACAGTCGCAGCCCGCAAGTCTCAACCCTTACCTTTTAACACATTACCATAATGTTATTTCCCCACCGAAGCGATTTGGTGGGACCAAAAACCCATACCCAAACTCCATACACACCTTCTATTTCTGCCTTACCTCATGCATTTTCCATTTCACACTTGTCATTGTTTACCACACCACAACCCGCACATCGCACATCTAAACTGTTACCCGTTATCCTCCTTGCCGAACCTTATGATGTTGTGATGTGATGGTTCCTGTGCACATCGCAATCGCAACCCCTTATGTTTTCCTTTAAAGTCCCGCAAGTTATGTTATATGCTTTGTGATGCAATAGTGTTATTGCACATCGCAATCACAACATTTTAACTTTTCCCATAGTTCCCGAAGGTTGTTTTGTTTATGGTGTGATGTGATCGTGCCAGCACACATCGTAGTTCTCAAAGCTCAATGGATAGTACCCAGGTTAATGTTTGATATTCCCAAAATTCCATAAGGGCGCGGATGCGATAAGGTTTCAAAGTTGAAGCCCACAGAATTTCAGGTCTGCCAATTTATGTGTTTTGTACATTGATTCATGTATAAACAAAAAAACAGAGAAGAAGGGCGTATGTGGCTCTGTGCGTCGTTAATGAAGAAATGGCCTTTCACGACAAAAAGGACGATTGGTTGTTACCCGTCTAGTTCCGCATTGAATTGCATTGAATTGCAGGCTTCAGCCATTTTGTATAAGCGATGTAATTTCATATTTTCAGAGTGAGATGAATCGAATATAGAGAAGAGTTGAATAAATTGAAATATTCTTCTCCTCTGTGTTTGCTTTCTGTCTGGCTATGAATTGTTATTTCTACGTTTATTACATTATCTGTGTTGAAAGGGGAATGCACTCCTCTATGTTTTCTTTTATTCATAATTTCCAACTTGCTTCTTGACATACGTTTCCTTATTTTCAATAGATATGCCAACAACATCAGAGAATAGTCTGCAAAGGGAACAATGACGACACCACTACGTGGTTAACAAAGAAATAATTAATTTTTCATCACCACCTCCTCTTCGCCAATCATCAAGACAACCTTCACTCTCAATCCAACACAAACAAATCTCCCATTCCTTCCCAAAATAGCCTCCTGCCCCTACATTCCACCCAACCTTTCCCACTTCACCTTCCATCTCCACCCACTGACCAAACCTTTCCAAACCCTTCAAATCCTTCACCTCTCGCCTTCGCTGTACATGCACCCCACATGTTCCTCCCTTTATAACTTCCAATCAATTTCTCCCCATCCATCTCCAACATGCACATCATCACTTTCGTGCAAGGATCGATGCACTTTGTCCCATCCAATTTTTCTCAAGTTGTCATGAAGCTTACCCATCCATGAAAACAAAAACAAATAACGAAATCATTTCTTGTACTTGTTGTTCCAGTGAATGAAAAACCCACCGTTTCTCCTCCACAAACAACATGGACCCAGGTATCTAACCACATGTCCTCTCCTGCCTAACACAAGTTGAAGAGATGCTCATTTCTCGTGTCAAACCCATTCTTCAAGTCACCCATGCACGCGGTGGCCAGCTCAAATATTCTGGCCATACTATTATATTTCCTCAAGATATCACTAACATTTTCACCTCTCTTCCTCACATGCTTTCAGAACTAGACATCCTTCTTGTAAACAAAACTAGTAATGATGAAAAATCCTATGAATTTTTTGTTAGTAGATCACGTGTTCATGCAACTTTGCAATTCAAACTACAAAACAACCCATACTACAAAGATGTCCAGATTAACCAACTTTCGCTCTCTACTTTTCCTATTGCACCTAACAACATTTCCAACATGCTACGCCATATCAACACGACTTCCATCCCACTCCAGGAAGCCATTTCAGAAAATCCTAATTGTGAACTTCCACAACCATGCCCATCTGACCTCCACCCATCCTCCTTTGTTTCAACTGTACAAAACTCTCATTCATAAATTGACTAAATACTTGCCTACATAGAATCCTCCAATTGCACACCTACCCATTCACTTCAATGGCCCATCATTGGCCTCTCTCCAGTCAATGAATACAACATAGGGGGCCTCTTCTCCATGGCCTCTCCCACCCTCTTCCACACCAGTTCTGCCATGATTAACCAACCAATAATTGCAAAATTTGGTATACAGGAATACGTTTTACATCTAATCCACTACCATGACAACCGTTTTGGCCAACATCCTCGCTTTTGCTATTACATGTACAACCTTATCATGTGCCATCACAGCTAAGCAACCGTTTCTGTCTTCATTAAAAGGGACCTTTCAAATGCCCTTCCGCCAAAAATTGCCGACCTTCACCACCACCTTCAATAAATTCCACCTTCCACAATTCCATACCAGATTATGTGTTTCAGCTCATCCTTACATTGGAGTCATTCATTTTGGACCAGGGCTAGAGGGGAGCTCACTGGCATGATCATTCAATAAGGTAATCCTACTATATTCTTCACACTAAGTGCAGCTGATACCAAATGGCCTGACTTGCATAACACCATACCTTCCAACCCTCCATCCAATCCACATGATCAAACTTGATGGAGAATCCAAAACATTGTTGCAAACCCACACCTTGCATCTCAATACATCCATTGCATATTCGCAATATTCCTGGAAGAGGTCCTACTTAAAGGATTCCTTTTAAAGGATTACTAGTGCAGGTATGAATACTATTCCTTCCTCATATTTCATTTTGTTACTTACACTTCGACGCATCCATCTTACTTTTTCTCCCCTTTATTCTAAGGTATGAATGGCAACATCATGGCTACACACATATCCATGGTTTCTTGTGGCTTCCAAATGCACCTGCTATGGACACTCTCAACTGGAATGATGCTACATATGTCCCTACGGCCAAAGGATTTTTTGATACGTACATTACTTCTTGGAACCCTAGCCCCATTCACAATCAGGCTCCTGGCATGAATCATTCATCTTTACGAGACCAATGCCTCCTTGGGACACATGAAAATTTTGCAGCCAATCAGTTGCAAGACTATGAACAACTTCTTAATACCGTTGAAAGAAACACAAATTGCCACTCCTCTACATGTTTTTGCAAGAGAAATAACATTGAAACTTGCCACTATGGAGTGTCATGGGAGGTTCACGACACCTCCTCCCTTCACATTGATGCTGCTAGCCAGAAATTGTATTCCCTTGCTAGAAATGATGACAAAATAAATGTGCATAGTGCTCATTTGCTTGCAATATGGAAGGCCAACATTGACTTTCAACCAGTTCTCTCATGCCATGTTGTGCTAAACTACATTTCAAAGTATGCAGCGAAAGCAAAGGAAAATTTCAAAAGCCACTACCAAATTCTCTCCCGTCTCTCGCAATGTCCCCCCCCCCCCTCCCCCGATGCTCCTACTGTAGTTGTCGTCCGCAAAGTCCTAACCGAAATGGTCATTGATCTAGACATTAGTGCATAAGAAACATGCAACATGCTACAAAAACTCCCTCTAAAAAAGTGTAGTCATTCTTTTGTCTCCCTCAATGTAAAAAAGCAAGTATTCAAATGTGTTTCACAATAATTGGATGGTCATCTTCCATCAACAGCTTTCATTGCCTCCTACATGCAAAGGCCACCTGCACTTGCGGGATTTCCTCTTATTGGAGTCACACACCCCTGGTCCTTCTCCTCCCATTGGAAAACATCGACGTGGAAACACATCTTCTCTCCCATGGTTGTCCGCATCCTTCCTCATTACACCTCCATTCCATCGAAAGAATCGACATCCTATGTAGAATTCTATTAGATAAAACTCATACTATACGACACTTTTCGCAGACTCTCTGATGACATTGGCACATCCAACGCAGCCATTGTTGCACATTGGGAATAAACTAGACACACGTATTAGGCTTGTCATGTTCACTGCACCTCGTCCACCCCAGACCTTTCCGACTCTAGTTGT
Organism: Pinus albicaulis; assembly: GCA_034641835.2. Taxonomy (NCBI): domain Eukaryota; kingdom Viridiplantae; phylum Streptophyta; class Pinopsida; order Pinales; family Pinaceae; genus Pinus; species Pinus albicaulis. Next base: position 158,616,433 of record CM076577.1, on the reverse strand, counting down.
TCATCACCTGATGACCCTCCCCATGCCCCCACCATAGAGATGGATGAATGGAAATTTCTCTCTCAACTCCACCCAGGTAACAACATCCCCCTCATTGAGTTTGAAATGCTTGGCCATCATGACTTTGATGCAAACCATAATTGGGACTAGTCTATCATCCCTACACACTTGCAAGAAACAATCATCCGCTTCATCGACTTGAACCGCTCCTGCACACGAATCCAAAAAATCCTAACTCCCTGCTCACATTCCCTTTCCACCTTGTCCCCAAGCTAGGCGATTGCATTTAGTATCATTTTCTCCCACTTTCACAACAATGCCGCCACGATAGTTTTTAGAATGATAATCCAAGGCATTGCTGACACCAGCAAGTCGTTCCTAATTGAGTACCTCAAAAATGCCTTCCTTGACAACTCCACCAATGGAGAAAATACCTCCTCTTGCTTGCTCCAATCGGTATTGTAGCATTCCACATTAATTCCCTGATGATCCACTCTTCTCTTCGCATCCCTATATTCTCTATGTAACCTTTAGAAGGTCAATCCCTCCTAAACCTTCAAGAACAACTTTGGCATGTCAAATACATTATAATTGACGAAATGAGCTTCATTGGTCCTAGATTTATTTCTCAAATCGATGATCTCTTGTGCGAGGCATTCCCGTCAAATAGAAATAACCCATTTGGTGAACATTTTATAATCCTTGTGGGGGACCTTGGGAAACTTCCACCTGTCAAAGACACACCAATGTATATAGGCACTTCTCGTGGCACTGCACTATGGAAAAGCTTTGATACTATGGTTACACTTTCAACAATTTTTCGACAACAAGGAACAAGCCCTGCTCAAATTTCCTTTTTCCAACTCCTCTCCAACATTTGCAATGCAACACCCACTATTGATGATTGGAATATTGTTATGACACATTCAAAAATAGACCTTCCTAAAGTCGAACTCCAGTCATTCTCCAATTTAATGAATCTCTATAAAACAAATGAGATTGTTTCCCTGCACAATAATTCCATGTTAAAGACACTAAACTAGCTAGTTCCATGTTGCTATGTTTCCCAAAGGAGACAACTCCTTGCAAAGAAACTAGAAGATGATCAACTAGCTATGAAAATACTCCTTTGCATCAGACAACATGTCATTCTCACCAGCAACTTGTGGGTTGAGGCTTCCCTTGTTAATGGTTCACTCGGCACCATTCGTGTAATCGTATATGCACCAGGCTCTAAACCCCCCGAACTCCCATCATTTGTTGTTATTGAATTTCGTCACTACAAGGGTATACCATGGGATCCTTCAAATCCAAATTTTGTGCCAATCCCCCCCATAACAACGGGTTCACGAACACAAGTGCCACTCTTCATGGCATGGGGCTTAAAAATCCATTAATCACAAGGCATGACACTAGATAAGGCAAAAATCAACATTGGCAACATTGATCGATAAGGCCTAACTTTCACAGCCATATCAAGAGTTCGGTCTTTGAATGATCTTTGAATCTCCCCTACTTTCTCCTTCACACGCTATTCGCAGATGCAGGAGAACCCTTTCGTGATACAGAGGAAAAAGTAAGAGACGTACCTTGCCTCCAAATCTATTACTCAAAATCCTTGAAGAACTTCTCCTATTGGTACCTTCCCTTCAATTGCATTCCACTTTTACATCTTCCATCTTCTCTCTCATCTTAACACCTTGCAATTTTCCTTCTTAATTTACGTTTTCGATTTCCAATATAACTTCACTTCAAAATGGTTGCTACTTTTTATTTGTTGTTGTGCTTTCCCATATGAATATTTATTTTTTACATGTTCACTTACGTGCTTTTCCTTTCCTTGCAGAAAAATATGGATCGGAAATATATTTCACAAGTCCACAAATTTTTCCAGCAAATCAAATTTTTCCTCTGTACCAATTACGCCCGGCGCTATAACTAATTCAAAGGATTGAAACTTTAATGAATCTCCTCATCCATGTACATGAAAGGGATGCACATAGAAAACTCCATCATACTATCTTGACCACGTCCCAACTGTGGACGTCAATTGGTGTTGTCGCTGTTGCGCAACACCTTCTGTTGACAACTAGGAGTACCAGCTTCTGGGAAACAATCGACATGCACTCTGCTAGAAAAAATGCAAGATTTTTTTGGGAAATAGAACACATATTCTTCTTCAAAAGGAAACAATACATCTTATTTTGTCAACTTTAACTTGCTATTAACTAATGTATATAGAAAAAATTTCCATGCTTCCATGCACAATCAGGCTACTATGTTGTCACTTGTTCCTTCTCTTCTTTCCAAATGGGTTTTCTACTATATTCAAAAATATCTTATTTCGTGCTTCCTAATCTAAAAAAAAACATAAAATTATACTGTACAAGTCCTTCTTCATACCCTTCCTCCTTGTTTATTTTCCAGATGCCTTTTCACTCTTTAACCTTTTCTTGAAATGTGTTAATTGCAAACAATAATATGAATCTATGTTTCATTCAAGCATGTCACAGTTACATGCTACGTTGTTATGAATTATCTCCTAGGGTCCATCCCATTTTTTTGCATTTGTTCCACAACCTCTAAATGCAAACACACTATATTTCATTTCAACTAGATTTTATTGTGCTCTTCTATAGGTTTCATTATTTTTTAAATGCAACAAAGTTCCAAAAAATTGTAATAGAACAACCATGTGACATGAAGACATTTTCAGTGGAATAAAGATATAATGGATCATTGGGGAGTCATGGACAAGTGACGTGGAGGGAGAGGATTCATTGGTCGACAATGGATATCGCGCGGGAACAAACGGTCGTCAGCAGCTGAAAACTGGAGGTGGATTTTGGGGGGGTGGTACCTCCTAGTTTTTGGTTTAAGGCAGAGGGGGTACGAAGTGATACTGTGCTATCATGTAGCAGAAAATGGCGGCCATTAATATCAGAGTGTGGACCACCCCCCCCCCCTCTCGTTAACAAGAAAGTGTCGGGGTGGGGGTAGGGGAGGGGGGAGGGCGGGGGGGTGTGAAGTTGCTCTCTGTCGTGGATCTCAGGAGAGCTCGAGATCTGCCATCGAAACATACTAGCGCTTTTATCTCTAGTGATTTAACCGCTTTTTCATTTAGCAACCTTATAATAAAATCATATGCACATATATATCAATTTAATAAATGAAAATCAAACCCTTTTTCAAAGGTTTTAACGTACACAAATTAAAACTTTACATTTTGAAAATCTAGCACATTTAAATAGGTGGCCATTTTTCATTTTAAACACTAAAGCATTGGCATTTTTTTTTATTTCATGCTTCCCTAAAAAAAAAATTTTTGCCTCCTTTATTTATAGCAAACTACTCTATCATTTTTTCTAACATGGATGTAATAAAATATATTTTTCCTAACATTTTTTATATTTTTTTATTTTTCATCCATGTTCTAACTTATGATTTAATTTTTTATTTTTTAAACTACAATGCTAACTTATCAAAATCAAATAATGTTACAACAGGAGGAAATTGGACGGCGAGAATTGAATCACACAATTGAATTTTTTAATTTAAATGGCAGAGATCACATTGCAAGGTAAATTATATAACTTGCGATGCAATGGAGGCCTAGCAGTGTTGATCGTTAGATTTGGCTGTAGATCAACAATGAACAGCAAATCGCAAGTTTGCACATCGCAGATTTTACCAAATATCGTTAAGACTTGGCTGCGTATGTTATAATTCATGTGATGCGATGAGGAGAAGGCCACGTGTCGACATACCGCATTAGCTCTTATCTCACATTGCATGATTTATGGTTTAACCATTTTCGGTATAAGACTTAAACTTACGGGCAAGCGAAATGCGATAAGTTATAAAAGTTCCTATGTTGCGATGCGGCATCGTCATCGCAACTTCGCATCGACAGTATTATATGTTTGTTGTTAACGTTATTTTTTAATTTTGGTGATATGCGATGCACCGTGATTGGTCACCGTATTGTGGGACTGTAGAACCACAGTTCTGCCTGTAGGCATGTTGTTTGGGAGTATTCGTGCTTTGTTTAAATTCCCGATAAAGTGATTGTTGTTGATTGCACGCATATGTATTTTTAATAAAACTCCAAAAAATTAATCCGTTGCCAGAAAAGGGAGTTTATATGGCTCTTACATGTACCACAACGAGATTCACGACTCCTCCTTTTGGTGTTCCCTTGCACCTCCCGATGCAATTGCTAGTTCAATCATCAAAACATTAACACGATACATGTCATTAAACATAGTTTTATCTTAAAATAAAAATGATATAAACCAATATTCAAAAGATGGAAGTCATTTGGACAACTATCAAATGATGAATATTCTCACTCTATACGAAAACAACAAATTACAAATTCAAAGAAAGATATCACTCTATACCTTGGGTGGCTCTTGGAAATAAATTCCCATTAATATGATTAAAGAGAAATGGTGGGTATAGTAACTTTGATTTCATATTTGATATTTTGTAAGAATTTTGATGTTTAAAATCAAAACCATCATCATGAAATGAATTAATAATTATTATTAAGTAAAATACATAAATGAAATAAGGCTCTCAAGAAATAATAGACAATATCTTCCTACTATCTCAATTTATTTATAAATGTTAAAATCCACATAATATTTATTGCATGATTATATAAATTTTATTTTTGTTATTACATATTTTTACACTATAAGGATCATTATAGAAGTCTCAAACAATTTTGGACTCGATACTCACCTTATGTGGTTGAATATGCTACACCATATAAATTTGGAATGTATTTTGGATTCAACAACATGTGTTCTATTGCAATGATTCATATTTCACTTTCACCAATATATATCTATTTTAACTATGGATTTATGTGTGAATGGGATCAAGCTCTTAAAGGTCCAAATATTTCCTCAAATTTTGATTCCTCTCATAATAGCATCAAAGTTAAGATTGATCTAGACTAGTTCTTAATTTGTAACATGTCAACTCCACGTTAAGAAAAGAAAGATTGAAACATCACCCTCATACTAGGAAAGATGTCATTGAAATGTTTTAACCACTGTGAGTTAAGAGGGATCAAATTCTTAGAGGTGCAAAGTTTTCCTCAAATTTATATTTATGAAGAAAGGATTTTAAGAAATATATTAGTGTTGAATATGTTACATGTCAACTCCATATTAAACATGGAAGGAATTAAAGACCTCCATCATGCTAAAATACACACCATTAAAATATTTTAACCGTAAAAAATAAAGAAATAGATAAATAATATTATTTTTTATCATATATATGAAATAGTTTACTTAACATATACATTAAAATACTTTATTTATGGATAATATTAAAAACAAAATTAATATTTCTTTTATTAAATACTTCTCATCAACTTCATATTATGAATTAAATGAATTATACATCTTCCTATTTTGTAAAATAAAATATACTTATTAACAAATTAAAAATATTGTCTCTATCTTTGAAATTTTTATATAATCTCATAAATCTTATATCTAACCACTATTTATTATCTAATTTAATTTTAAACATTTTTTTATATTCATTATATTTATAAAATTGAAACTTTGTATTTATTTTATTTATTATTTAATGATTTATTTTGTGACTTTTCATCATAATTTCTGTATCATATATCTATAGAATTTAACCGTATTTCAAAACATATCTTTATAGTAAATATTTTTATTAATTCAAATTTATAATATTATTAATTTTTATATCCTTGAACTAAATTCCTATACCTACTACACCCCGTACATATTTTAGTGCATATCTTTAAATGTTAAATATTTTTTATATACCATTGAACTTTGGACATATTCTAGCACATTTTTTAAAATATTAAATATTTTTTAATAATTGGATATTTAGTCCTCTCCATAAGGAATCAATGACTATAGTAATCAGTGCGGTATTCCTTATTAGTCTTTGCACGTGAATTTAAACTCTAAACCTAATGTTTTTGCACAAACCTTATAATATATATTTTTGGCCACCTTTTGCACAAACATTATAATATACTTTTTTTTGGGCACCTTATTAGATCTTGACAACATTTTCTGTTGGCCAATGAACCATTTGAATATTTTATTTGGCCTTTTCCAAAGGCGGAGAGACGCATATGGTTTGGAAAACATAGGATTAAAATTCATGTTGGTTAGGATTTTTTTTCATAGCCATATAATGCTAACATTACTTTAGTATTAATTGGTTAACATTAATTGTTAGTCTTTATTATGGTATCTGGTACTTCATTGAGTGTAATCATGATCCTTCATCTAGTGTCGCCGAGATCTTGAGCCTTCTAGTACATTTGACTGCAAAATTTTTTAGACTGGCCAACTTGATTCTTGTTGGAATATTAATTCCAACTGCCGGCACACAGCAAGTGAACGCAGGCAGAAGCAGAACAACTCGACAAAAGAATTAAATTCTGGATGGGATCGAAAGATAGCTTGAGGAACAGCGACAATAAGTATTCAAGTCCAGACTTACACTTCACGCAACCACGTAGTTATCTGCAGCAACCACATTTATTTCGAATTCAATTCTCCGCTAGCCACATTGAATGCATAGCCATCAAACTCCATTCCGAGGGGTAGCAAGTATGGGCAACAAGGAGGAGCGATGACCCGTCGGAGTGGGTGACATCATCCTCCGTTTGACAAATGAGAACAACTCCGGGGGGGATAAGGAAAAGACCTTTGGAAAGGTTTTATAACCCCATGGAAAGTTTGTTTTATGTTTTGATTTCATGTTTTGGTTTAATTTTTATTCGCCGCATTATGTTTTAATTTTTAACGTTGGGTTAATTTTATTTACCGCGGTACATTTCGTTTTAACTTTGGTTATATATATATATATATATATATATCTGTGTGTGTGTGTGTGTGTGTGTGTGTGTGTGTGTGTGTAATGTAATATGTTGTGAGTGCATTGTAGTGAAGACTATGTATTGTTTTGAGAGAGCCCGAAGGTTGAAAAAGACAGAGAGACAGAGAAGAAAAATTGCAGCGCTACATGTGTAGCAGCTAGATAATTTTTTTTTATAAATCCAAAACTTTGTTCTGAAGAAATAATTTCACTTTTGTAACAGAGTTTTTCTTTTTAATGAAATAGAAGTGTTTTGTTTCCATCTGTCTATCCGCAATTTTTTTTTTTTAATCTCTGTGTTGTAGAAGAGGAATTTTATTTTCCTCTGTGTGTTCATAATTGTTCAGAAATTCCAACATGGTATTGGAGCTAGTATAGGTGCTCAGTGAATGAAGCAGAGATCTCTCTTCACTATAGAAGCTGTAAGAAGTTTGTTGAAGCGGATTTCTCCAGCAAAGAAAGCTTCTATTTGTTTGTTTTTTTAACACAGTCAAGGAAACTACCATGTTTGCACAGTTACGATGGCAACAATAGGCACCAGACTGACGAATCGCCAACTTCCATAGTTTAACGGGATGAACCATGAATATTGGGAAATCATGATGAGAGCCTTTTTTGCTTCACAGGACATATGGGAGCTAGTTGAGAATGGCTACCCAGAACCAGCAGACGCAACAATGTTGGCTGCTTTGATAGCAGCAGGAAGAGATTTGTTAAGATATAATAGGAAGAAGGACTCCAAAGCCCTCTTCTATCTCTTTCAATCAGTGCATGAGAGTATTTTCCCAGGGATTTCAGCGGCAACAAAGTCTAAGGAGGCGTGGGATATTCTCAAAAAAACCTATCAAGGCATGGAGAAGGTGAAGACAACAAAGCTACAACTGTTCAGGAGAGATTTTGAAACTCTCTGTATGAAAGAGTTTGAAACCATAGAATCATTCTTCACTCATGTTATTGGGTTAGTTACCCATATAAGGTCTCATGGAGAGATGCTTGAAGAAAGAAGAATAGTGGAGAAAACCTTGAGAAGTCTACCCTCAAGATTTGATGCTATAGTAGTGGCAATAGAAGAGACACAGGATCTCTCAATATTTACAGTGGATGAGCTTAGTGCATCCATGATGTCTCATGAACACAGACTGAACAGAGGAACAAATTCCTCATTGGAACAAGCTTTCAAGACTCAAATGTATTTTGGTAAAGCAGAGGTCAAGGCGGAGAAAACAACAGAGTAAGAGGCAGAAGCCAAAACAGAGGAAGAAACAACCCTGCAAGTTCGAGTGGAAGGAGTAGCAATCAGAACTAGAATGAAGGCTCAAGCCAACATCAAGCTCATGGACAAAGGTATGATAAATCCCAAGTCCAATTTCATTATTGCAAGAAATATGGGCACTATGTCAATGAATGTAGGAAAAATCAAAATGACATGAATAATAGGTAGAATGCTAATTTTACAAAAGAAGAAAAGAACCAAAAGAATGTGATGTTAACATGTAATGTAGCACAATATAGACAAGGTGATGCATGGTTCTTAGACTTAGGTTGTAGTAACCACATGACAAGAAACATAGCAATGTTTGCCAATCTAGATGAAAATGTTAAATCTGATGTAACAACAGGGACTGATAGTAAGGTCTCTGTCATGGGAAAACCAAGAGTAAGTATCCTGACAAGAAAAGGAGAATATAATTTTGTGCCAGATGTATATTATGTACCTGGCTTGAAATGTAATATTTTGAGCATTGGACAACTCATAAACAAGGGCTACAATGTATTCTTTAAAGATGATGTGTGCACAATCATAGACATACCTCCAAGCAAGAAAGTCATCGCAAAGGTGTAGATGACAAGAAATAAGATGTTTCCTCTCAAGCTTAGAATAGACTTGAAGGAAAGAAGAAATGTATTTGCTGTAACACAAGAGTTTTTTCAAGAGGAAGTGAAAGATGAAAACTAGTTATGGCACTTGAAATTTGGACATCTCAATTTCAGAGGCCTGAACCTGTTGCACAGAAAGGGAATGGTAAAAGGATTACCACTGATTGAGAAACCAGACAGACTTTGTGAAGGCTGCATCTTCAGAAAACAACACAGAGAAGCATTCCCAATAGGGAAGAGTATAAGGGCAAAGGCACCCTTAGAAATTGTCCACTCAGATTTTTGTGGACCAATACAAATGCCATATTTAGCTGGCAACAAATATGTTTTGACATTTATAGATGATTACACCAGAAAGACATGGGTGTATTTCTTGAAACAGAAGAGTGAAGTGTTTGAAAATTTCTGCCACTTCAAAGTTGTTGTTGAGAAGCAGAGTGGGCACTACATCAAAGTGCTGAGAACTGACAGAGGTGGAGAATACATCTCCAAAGAGTTCCTACGTTTCTGTAGGGAGGATTACATACATAAACAGTTTACCACAAGGTACACACCTTAGCAAAATGGTGTTGCCGAAAGGAAGAATAGGACCATCATGGACATGGTCAGAAGTATGTTGAAGGAAAAACACTTTCCAAATGAGTATTGGGATGAAGCTGTAAATTGTGTAGCGTACATCTTGAATAGATGCCCAACCAAAGCTGTCATGAACAGAGTTTCAAAAGAAGCTTGTAGTGGAACAAATAATTTTGTCACTCACATGAAAGTTTTCAAATGTGTGGCATATGCACATGTCTTGGATCAACTAAGGAAGAAATTGGACAATAAGGGGGAGAAATGTATCTTTGTTGGATACAGTGATGAGTCCAAGGCATACAAACTCTATAATCCATCCACCAATAAATTTATAATCAACAGAGATGTGCAGTTTAATGAAGAAGAAGCTTGGGATGGAAGCTTAGAGAAAACAGTGAACGTGAAGACATGTGTGTCTCACGAAGAGGAAGAGGAATGCACAACTGTAAATAATTCCTCCACGGTGGCTCCTCCTCCACCACCGCAAGCACAACAAACCACACCACAAGCTGGAAATAGAACATTCTTGAGAAATCAAGGAAGTTCTTCTCCAAGCACACCACAGGGAACTGAAACTCCCTCGAGTTCAAGTGGAACTCAAAGTACACCAAGAAGACCAAGATTCAAAAATCTGAGTGAGATTTATGAAGGAGAGGTAAATAATAATGCTGGTCTAAAATCTTTATTTGATTTGTATTGTCATGTTAATGACCAAATTCATTTTGAAGATGTTGTAAAGGAAGAAAAATGGATTGAAGTAATGAACAAAGAGATTGGTGCAATAGAAAAGAGTAATACATGTGAGTTAGTGGACCTCCCTAAAGGTAAAGAAGTCATTGAGTAAAATGGGTCTATAAGACGAAGAGCAATGCTGAAGGCAAGATTGAAAGGCACAAAGAAAGACTTGTTGTCAAAGGCTACAAGCAGCAACAAGGAAGAGATTATGAAGAAAACTTTGCACCGGTTGCAAGGATGGAAACAGTGAGAACAATGTTGTCTATAGTAGCACAACACAAATGGAAGGTTTATCAAATGGATGTGAAATCTGCATTCTTGAATGGAGTGTTGAAAGAAGAGGTATATGTTGAACAACTTCCATGCTATGATATTGAAGGCCAAGAGCACAAAGTATGCAAGTTGAAGGAAGCTCTTTATGGGCCGAAGCAAGAACCAAGAGCATGGTACAACAGGATAGATGCTTACATGACTGAAAATGGATTTGAGAAATGTGATGGAGAACCCACACTCTACATTAAAAAAATGATGGTAAGATTCTTATTGTTTTTTTATATGTAGATGATTTAAACTTTACTGGTAATGAAGTTTCTCTCATTGTTGATTTTAAAGCAGTCATGAAGAGTGAATTTGAAATGATTGATTTGGGTTTTTTGAGATATTTTCTTGGAATGGAAGTAGAGAAAAATGAAAATGGGATTTTTATTTCCCAAGAAAAATATGTTGAAGTAGTGTTGAAAAGATTCAACATGCAGAACAACAAGGCAGTTGTAACTCCAACTGTCATGGGTTTGAAATTGAGCAAAGAAGACAACAGCAAGGATTTTGATCCAAAGTTGTGCAAGAGCATAGTTGGTAGCCTCATGTATTTGACTGCAACTGGGCCGGATATTATGCATGCTATAAGTTTAAATTCTAGATTCATGGAAACACCAAAAGAGACTCATTGGCAGGAAACCAAGAGGATTCTAAGGTATGTGAATGGAATGAAGGGGTATGGTATTTTATATTCCCCACCTAAAAAATTTAAATTGATTGGATACACTGACAGTGATTGGGGTGGAAGTGTAGATGATAGGAAGAGCACATCTAGATATGTGTTTCATTTGGGATCGGGAACCATTTCATGGGCTTCCAAGAAGCAACCAATAGTTTCTTTATCAACAGTAGAGGCAGAATATGTGGCAGCAATAGCAACAGCATGCCAAGCAATATGGATGAGAATAATGCTCAGTGATTTATGTTATGAACAAGACAAAGGAAAAATAATTTATTGTGATAATAGCTCAGCAATATCTTTATCAAATAATTTTGTCTTCCATAAAATAACAAAGCATATTGATGCAAAATTTCATTTTATACGAGAATTGGTTAATAATGGTGAAATTGTTTTGCAGCACTGTAGGACAAAGGAATAATTTGCTAATATTTTAACAAGGTGATTAACGCAGAAAAGTTTTAAATATCTCAGAAAATGCCCAGGTATGCAAGAAAGAAACAGTTTTAATTAAGGGGGAGTGTTGGAATATTAATTCCAACTACCGGCACACAGCAAGTGAACGCAGGAAGAAGCAGAACAGCTCGATAGAAGAATTAAATTCTTGATGGGATCGAAAGATAGCTTGAGGAACAGCGGCAGAAAGTATTCAAGTCCAGACTTACACTTCATGCAACTACATATTTTTCTGCAGCAACCACATTTATTTTGAATTCAATTCTCCGCCAACCACATTGAATGCACAGCCAGCAAACTCCATTATTCGAGGTAGCAAGTATGGGCAGCAAAGAGGAGCGATGACCCTTCGGAGTGGGTAACATCATCCTCCGTTTGACCAATGAGAGCAGCTCCATGGGGATAAGGAAAAGACCTTTGGAAAGGTTTTATAACCCCACGGAAATTTTGTTTTATGTTTTGATTTAATGTTTTGGTTTAATTATTATCCGCCGCATTATGTTTTAATTTTTGACGTTGGGTTAATTTTATTTATGGCGGTACATTCCATTTTAACTTTGTTTATATATATATATATATATATATATATATATATATATATATATGAAATATTTATAATATACATATACATATATGTGTGTGTGTGTGTGTGTGTGTGTGTGTGTGTGTGTGTGTGTGTGATGTAATATGCTGTGAGTGTGAAGACTGTGTATTGTTTTGAGAGAGCTGGAATGTTGAAAAAGACAGAGAGACAGAGAAAGAAAATTGTAGCGATGTGTGTGTAGTTGATCAGGTGATCATGTCGAAGTTGAAAAAAATGCTCAAAAATGGAACTTCTTAGAATTGGTTGCAATCTGAATGACCAAAAAGGCCTCGTCGCTGTGATTCTAGCCTCGTGAATGGGACTCAAATCCGACATCGTATGTGAAAGTTATGTAGGTTTGGAGTCTCTAGTATTCTTCAAAAAAATTAGTTGACCAAAGTTGACTTTCTGACTTTGAAAAAAATTTAAAAAATAATATTCTTTGGAATATTCCAAAGAATATTCCCCTAGAATATTCCATCTAGGTGAATCATAGTCAAATAAGTGGCACATCCTTATTGGTTTATGGCTTGAATTTGTAGGAGCAGACCTATCAGAGGCTGCCACGTGGCAAGCCTGGAGGCTGCCACATGGCCCCAGGTCGGACGGAAATGGTTTATCAAAAATTTTGTTTGCACTCCACCAGATTCGAATGCAGGTCTAGCCCCCATAAGCACAGGCGCCCGACCATCTACGCCATTGTAGTTCTTAACCTATATTGTTCAAAGTTTAAATTGTTCACATTTTCCATTCGGTGGAGCGGAGGGGCCAGCGCCTCCCCATAGGCCCATAGCCTAAGAACCATGTTCCAAAAACCTTATCATGGCGGAGAAAATGGTTAACAAACCGTTACATGTGCCAGTGTATGGGGTGATGTTAAATGCTACGGTTGGATTAACAAAAAATACTGCGATTCGAGTGGAGACACCATGTGACTGCCACCAACGACATTTAATGCCAGCCCTAAACGGTTCTGCCCAACTTGGCACCAGTTCCACCAAATCCAGAAATTTGCTAAATTTAGTGCGCTTAACTGCAATTAGCCCACATTTAGTGGGGTTTTCAAGTGACATTGGGCATAAATTTGTTTTGATCATAAGTTTCACAATATTGAGCCAAATTGGACAAAATTTTAGTCAATTTTGGGTTTCTTGAGCATTAGGGAGTGTTTGGGATAGGTTTTTGAGCGAACAGAGGTGTTATTCAGCCATTTTTGCTTCAGGAAAGAGGAAAGGGCCACTAGGTCCATCAAGAAGATGGAGTTGTATTGGGTCGTACTTCACTGTTTGAGCTCAAACAAAAGCCATTTTTAGCTTATTTCTATCTTCTGAAGTCAAATTCACAGCTTTTTTTCCTATTTAGGCATATATTTCACTGTATAACCATTTTGAGAAACTTAATAGCGCAAAGACATGCCCATTGGGAGCCTTGGACCCTACAGATGTAGCCCAGGAGGGGTGAACTACCTTATCAGTTTGTTGTGTTATGATAAGGTGAATTTCTCTTGTTGTGTATTTCTGATATAATATGTTAAACAGTAAACTTAATTAGCATTTTCTCACACAAAAACTCAGAAAAAATTACCAAAAACACTTTGTTTAACTTGCAAGACATGGAGAATACTTTGCATACTTAATTAAATGGAAATGGATACTTTGCATAGCATTACAAATAGTTCCATTTTCAGATCAGTAGCAGCTAGATAATTTTTTTTTTGTGAATCCAAAACTTCATTCTGAAGAAATAATTTCACTTTTGTAACAAAATTTTTCTTTTTAATGAAATAGAATTGTTTTGTCTCCATTTGTCTGTCTGCAATTTTTGTTTTTAATCTCTGTGTTGTAGAAGAGGAATTTTATTTTCTTTTCTGTGTTTGGAATTTTTCAGAAATTCCAATAATTCTCTGCAAAGATGTTAGCTCTACTTAGGTTCTATTTGGCTCTATTAATTACTTTGTTACTCAGTTCCACTACTGCATTTTTCAACTAGATTTTCTTGTGGTCAAAGAATGTGTTGGAGGCCAAGCCGCATCACAAGATCAAGTGGTGCTTGCACCTGGAACGATTGGAAAAAACACAAAAATGAGATCAAATCTATTTATTCATGAAATAATCAATTCCGAGAACCTACCATTGAAGAATAGGACACACGAAAACTAGCATTATAGCTTATAGCTTCAACAATGCTCATGAAATTAATTCTAGGTATGTGTGGATAATTTATCAAATCAATTTCAATTCCAGGTGTTTGTGGATAATCTGAAAGCAATTCCAAAATTTTCACGATAATTTACAACTAATTTATGTGGTTAATTTGCAACTACTATGCTATTTAAGGTATGTACAACTACATTGTTATTGCTATGTTATTCAATTGAAAAATGAGATGAGATAAAATGGATATGTGGACATAAAACTTTGTATCTACTATATATCCTTATAATGCCACCTCCTACAACCACAATTTCATATACCTATACTAGAATTTCCAAAATAAAAACGAAATCAAAATCATACATACTATTGAAATGCAAGTATACCTTAGAACTAGTTCTTATCCAGTGCGTTATGGATTTTCCATGCAGTTCAACCATTAGTCCCAAAGTCCATGGCTAAAAGAAAAGATAGGTATTGTTTCATATCCAAATATGAGCTTGTTTAAGATCCAAATCCATTGGCCTAGGTGTCTCTTCCAAATCGAAATTAAAAGCCATTTGTCTCTTCCAAATTGAGCTACAATGTCGTTTTTCCTTGGCCCATCATCTATTGAATCGACACAATTAGGTTATTTGGGATTGGCACTGGTTCAGAAAGCCCAACTAGCTCTAGAATGGGTTGTAACATCTCTTGAGTGTTGAGCGTATTTTTCTATTTTGTTCACCATATCCTCATCCTCGCCCATTTGTGCAATTTTTTGATAATTGAGCCTCTTTTCTACTTTTTTTTCTTGTACATCATCGCACATATGTTGTATATGGTTATGTTTATCTTATAGATCTATTTTTGATGCATTCTCTGTATTCTTTTTATTCATCTCATTCTTTTTTCCCCTCTAGTGGGTTGCTCAACTTCTCTTTCCCTCTTTGCACTAGATTTAACTTCATTATTTGACCATGCATCCAACACTACACCACGATAGTTTTCTGTTGATGCATTTCCTTCCTCCTTACATAATTCCTCAAGAACAAATCTAGCAGATGCATGTTCCTAAATACATGTATAAGTTTGTAAACAAAAGGTAAGAGCACGAGCCAATTTTCATAGCTCCAGGTTATTTAACTACTAGAACTTGGAACTTGAGAGAGGAAGGCCAAAACCAAGAACAACCACTGCGACTAGAGGTAGATAGAGAAGTGAAACCGAGAGGAAAAGGAAAACAAACAACACTCTCTAAATTCCATGTGTAGTCCATGCAGATGTGTTTCCATATTTCCCATTTCCTATTAAGTATAACAATCTCAATTACATTTTATAATTAAATAATCTTAAAAGACCATTAAATTAAATTATAAAATACTATTAAAAATTTTAAAAGATTTTCTGAACATGTGTCATTTATGGGAATTCATGTTTGTTTGTGGTGAATTTTACATTAAATCCATAAAACAAAAATATCTTCTAACTTCTAAGATATTTAGCCTTAATTCATTAACATCAATCCCACTTTTCTTTTATATATATATATATATATATCCTTCTTGTTATTTGCAAAAGTAAAGGAAGTTTATTTTAAAGAGTAGCAGTGCAAAGAAAAAGCTTACTGGGGTTTGAGTTAGGCCATATTTTTAGTGTTTGAGTTACGATGTTTTTAGTGATATGGTCTGCTTACGACTTTTTTTTTCCCTTTCCTTAGGATAGCTTCACTGTTCTTTATATTTCTCAAAAAAAATTAATTGGAATTTTTAAAATTGTTATTATCTTTTATCTTAATTTCTTTTTATCTTTCACCTTAATTTTGCTATCGATTTGGTAATAGATTGTATTTTGATATTCAAGTCGTTTCATTATGGTATAATTGTATCTATCTAAGTAAATCATATGTTTATATTTTGTATGTAATGAGAAAAAATATTAATTGAATTTTCTAAGATTGTTATTATCCTTCACCTTAATTCCTTATTATTTTTCATCTTTATTCTGCTATCGATTTGGTAATGGGTTGTATTTTGATATTCAAGAGGTTTCATTACTGTATAATTGTATTTGTCTAAGTAAATCATATGTTTATATTTTTTTATGTAATGAGAAAAAATATTAATTGAAATTTCTAAGATTATTATTATTTTTCACCTTAATTTCTTATTAACTTTTACCTTAATTTTACTATCAATTTGGTAATATGTTATATTTTGATATTCAAGCAATTTCATTATTGTATAATTGTATCTGTCTATGTTTATATTTTGTATGTAATGAGAAAAAATATTAATGAAAATTTCTAAGATTCTTATTATCTTTCACATTAATTTCTTATTATCTTTCACCTTAATTTTTGTATCTTAATGAATTTTGGACATATTTTAAGGATTTTTTAAATATTAAATAATTTTGAGTAACTGGATCTTCTCAAATGGTTATTGATTTGGTAATGGGTTGTATTTAAATATTGCCATATAATTTTATTTATCTATTTAAATGCATGTCCACTTGCTTTCTTTTGAACTAACCATTGCAACATATTTGGTAATGAGTTTTATTTAAATATTGCGATATAATTGTATTTGTCTAATTAAATGCATGTCCACTTGCTTTCTTTTGAATTAACCATTGCAATGTATCCATCAACTCCCTATATTTTCTCCTACATGTATTTTGTCCATACTTCCTCTGCTGTTACATACAACTATGCAATGTATCCATTAACTCTTTATATTTTCTCCTACATGTATTTTGTCTATACTTCCTCTATTGTTACATACAGGTGTGAAATAAAACTTTGGCCATATTAACTGTTTGCCTGGGGCAGTGAATATTTTGCAGAAATCTAGTGATTTTTTTTAAACAAATCTCAATATGGCAGTGCTTAAAATAGTTTTTTTGACAAAAATAAATTTAGAATTATCAAAAATCTTTGAAACACCTATAATAAATATCATTAAAAAAACTAGAAAATATCCAATATTTTAAAAATCCATAACTATAACTTAAATTTTGAAAATTTTCTACTATTTTTCAAAAATTCATGCTAAATTTTTATTATGAAAATTTATTTTCATAATAAAAGTAAAACTTATTTAAACAAAAGTAAAACTTTTATTATTCAAAAGTAAAACTTTTATTATTAATTTTCCAAGTACGTTCAAGGAAATAAGATGCCTTGAAAATTATATACGGAAATTCATGCTTAGGGTGGTCAATGGTTGTTGGTCTATTTCCACGCTTAGGGCGGTAAATGGTTGTTGGTCTCATTGGGCTTATATCCTTAGTCCTTCACTTTTGTCAAGAGTCTAGAGTAAATCATGAACATGTAGTAAGTTAAATCATGAGGTCGATGTCTTTTCAGTTTATTTGTTGAATAAAAATAAAATGATATTTACAACGAAGGTGTTTCTAGTGAAACACTTGGCGACCAACATTCGTCAACAGTTTTATTTTCCACCGTTCGTTCGAGAGACAGTTGTAAGATCTGGAATCGCATATGTAAGATCTGGCCTTAGATGAGCCGGTTGGCTAATCAAACTAGATGTTCTTCCTTGTCTCACATCTGGCACACATGGCGACTCTTCTCTCTGCCCTTAACATCCCCTGTGTGATTGCTCTGTCTGCAGGTGACACACCTCCATGCTTTTATAGGTGCACGATAAACCGCTATTTGTTTCCATAACCAAGGTCAAGTACTTGTTGTAGTCTCCAGTTAAACTACATTAACATTCTTATTTACCTGGGCTGTGTATTTCCATAACGCGGGTTAAATATTTTTGGTAGCTTAGCGTAATAACGCAAGAAGTTGCTGCTCAGCGAGCAGTACTATGCACAACAAGGTCTGCTGAACTGAAAACAGAGAATTGAGTTTGAGGAAACCCTCAAGCATTGCTGAGGCCACCGTTTATCTAAACAGGGCGCATTGGGCTTCAAAAATTTGGCATTGGCACAAGTATTCATAGGTCGTGTCTTGCAAGCTACCTGTTTGCTCAGCGGCAAAATTCTGTCACAGGATAAAAGCTTTGGAGCAGCTGCTTCTCTTAGACGAGCTTTTAGCTTGCTCTCAGCAAGAGCAGTCATCTCTTTCTATGTTGAACGGATACGATTTCCTCTCTTCTGACCTTGTCAAAATACAGAGGATTTAGTAAGCTTTTCTTGGGTATTCTTCTATGATAACTTTATTCTAAATTCTTGTATTTCCGCTATGTATTATCTTTCTTAAGAGTTTTTGTTCCAACTTAAATCATATTCGACTTGCACTGCGAACGACAATGGTCACTGAGTAAATTTTAGTCAATTTAATTCAATTTCGCCACTCACCTAGTGCTCTCCCAAGGACTGTTCAATCGATTTCTTTTTCTTCGTAGATCCTCAATAGATCTTATTGATTTCTTTCTCCTTGCAGAGATCCTCAATAGATCTTATTTATTTCTTTTTCTTTGCTGAGATCCTCAACAGATCTTTTGATGATAGATTGATTGCTCCATTTTTTTTAAAGTTTGAGTGTTAAAATTAGTTAGTTTTCCCTTTCTTCTCTGTCTGTGGTTCTGGTTGTTTCATGTCATCTTTGTGAGAATTTTGTTTTATCAAAAATGTCAAGGCTGTTGCTTCTTACCAGCAAAATTTAGTTGTTTAGTTGGCCTTTTCTAGTGCTCAAGGTTGATGCTAATACGGTATACAACCACCAAAGTGCCAAGATTTCTCACATATCTTGAAGCAATGGGAACTTAAAACTCTTTAACATTCCCAGCTTCCTCTAATAAGAACTTAAAACTCTTCAACATTCCCATCTTCCTCTAAAGATTAGAGGATTTCAAGTTAAAGAACCCAACCAAACTTATGTACTTAACAGAACACATTTGAAAAAGTGCAAGAAATTAGCATATCTCCCTTGTGAAGTGTAGGATCATCCATTACATATTTATTTACCCACCAGTAGATTTCACATATGAGAAGACCCAACGCCACCATTATGTTATTCTGCTTATCATAGCCCTTTTTCTCAAAACCATGCGGTTCAAGCCTGCCTCTGCCCATGTTAACAGTTTATATTTTGAAATTCTATGATTTTCAAAGTTTCCATGGACAATCAAATACAAATTTTCTTAGAAGAAAGAACAAATACTATCAGTTTCATGTTTTTGGCGGAATGAAAATTTCGTTCCGAGCTTTAGAAAGTTTCTTTTGCAAAAACAAAGAAAAAAACAATCAATTTCAATTGTACATAAATTTCAAATTTCAAGCTAATTTCTTCCATTTCAAACTTCACAAAGTTCGATCAAATACATTTAATTTTAGTTTTTTTTGGTGAGTCAGTGCAGTTATTTTGGTAAGTCAGTGCAATTTTTAGAAAAAATTATAAATATCAAGCTTTTACTTCGACATTAAAAAGGAAAATGAGCGGAACGAAGTGTAGCCTTTTTGTTTTCCGCGAGCTACAATTTCGCATCTAGTCTCTCAAATCCCTGCTTGGATTTAGAGACATTAGCATCAAACGAAAACAAATCACAGCAGAAGCAATTTAACATAACCTTTCTGATAATTCCGCTCGAATTTCCAACCATTTTCTTGAACAAAACCCGGAAATTAACTCTTACGACACAAGAAGTGTAACCGCAATACTTCGCTTAAACTTCGCTTGCATTCTTAAAGCGCCTTCCTTACGACTTACCTTAGAACGGGGAGACCGCCTACCTAGTGCTTGAAAAAAATGATAGATGATATTGAGTGCGTGGCTTCTCTTTGATGTCCTGCTACGCTTATGTTTATGGTGCTTAACATACCATTTCTCATAATTATGCTCGAATTTCCAGCCATTTTCTTCAACAAAACCCGGAAATTAATTCAACGAGCTGAAGACATTAATACATTTGCAGCTTCGAATTTACGAGCATCACGTGAAAGAAGAAAGTACTCCATCAACGTGCCAAAATATTTAGAAATTATTTCGCATGTGCCCACAACGAGCTCCCTTCCCTCCAGCGGATTTCAAATGGATCTATGCAATCTTATCTGACATCTGTTTAAAAAATTGTAGAGCCTACCGAGGCATTTTCAATATTGAAGTCATGCTCTTTTGTTTTGTTGTTTAAAAAATGTTTTTAGAAAGAAATATATATATATATATATTTATTTATTGTATTATTTGGTGTTTGGTTGGTGGGCCAAATCGTTAGAGTTTATTAGTAGATTTTTATGGGAAAATAAATTTCAATTTTTTTTAAATAAAATAAATATTGGTTATTTATTTGGAAAATTAAACACATTTGATATTATTTTATTATTTGTTTAAAAAATTAACCACGTTTGAAAAATATAGAGTTTCAATTTCTTTAAATATTACAGTTTCATTTTCTTTAAATATTAATTTTATTATTTATTTGGAAATTAAACACATTTATATTAAATGTTTGAAATTCCCTATACAAAGTTTCAATTTCTTTAAATATAAGAGTTTCATTTTCTTTCAATATTAATTAGTAGGTTCCCATGGGATTATTTTCATACATATTTATTTGGAAAATTAAACACATTTATATTAAATGTTTGAAATTCAGAGTTTTAATTATTTATTTGGAAAATTAAACACATTTATATTAATATTAGGAATTTGGCTTCTGCGACTAAAATTATTCTGATGTGATTTTTACCCAAAGATTTTCTCACATTTATATTAAATATTTGAAATTCAGAGTTTCAATTTCTTTAAATATTATAGTTTCATTTACTTTAAATATTAATTCATAGGTTCCATGGGATTATTTTCACACATTTTTAAATACGGAGTTTTAATTTTTTTAAATATTACAATTTCATTTTCTTTAATTTCTTTTACAGTTTTATTTTCTTTAAATATTAATCATATAGTAGAAATCTTCATTTTATTGAATTATTTTACTATTTACATTATTTTAAATTTTTTTATCTATACACTCATTTTCATAATACATCTAGAAAATTAATTAATTAATAGGTTTCCATGGGATTATTTTCACACATTTTCAAATTAAAGAAATATTTATTATTTATTTGGAAAATTAAACACATTTATATTAAATGTTTGAAATTTCTTATACATTGTTTCAATTTCATTTTCTTTAAATATTAATCATATAGTATAAATTCATTTTATTGAATTATTTTACTATTTACATTATTTTAATTTTTTTTTTTATCAACACACTAATTTTCATAATATATCTATTTTTTTTTAATTATAAATTTTATATTGTATAATAATTATAAATATTAATTTATTTATTATCAATTATTATAATTTCAATAAATAAAAATGATTATAATTTAAGATATTTTGAATAATTATTATATAAAATATTGTAAGTTTATTTTATGTAATAAATATTACCGTTTTAAAGGTATATACTCTTTAATGGATGAGTAAGATGATAGAAATTTTATAGCAAAATCAACTTCCAATGACTAAGTTTCAAATTTATTTTAAATTTCTATATTTTGAATGTAAGAATTGTGAAAATCTTGATTATTATTTTATATATCTATATTTTGAATGTAAGATTTAGAGTTCTTTCTATTACAAATTTTGTGTGCTAAAATGAATATTTTTTTTGTTAATCATTATTTTTACTTTGAATGTAATTAAATAAATAAAACAAATGCACAGCAGAATCACCCAGAAACCTGAGACAAAGCTCACACAAATCAATGAATTCAATTGCTCAATTACATCACACTTATATAGGAAACTGCACTCACCTAATCTTCCTAAAGAAGAGGAAACAAACCTGAATAGATGGAACTAATTTATAAATACACACTCTCGTTCACCAAACCAAAACTAAATCTATTTCTAGATTATTCTCACATCCTCCCTTAATGGAGAAATGGATTTTCTACAATACCTAACTGACTTCTAAAAACTTCAAATTTGATTTTACCAAGGGGCTTAGTAAATATATCAGCCATATTATCCTTGGTATTACAAAATATTAATTCAATTTCATTTGACTCAATTTTCTCACGTACAAAGTGGTACTGTAACTCAACGTGTTTTGTTCTAGCATGGTAAATTGGATTATGTGCTAATTTGATAGCACTCTGATTATCACAATTGATACATGTTGAACCACTTTGTGCCTCTTCAAGATCTACAAGAATTCTCCGCAACCAAATAGCTTCACAGGTGGCATTGGTCAAAGCTTTGTACTCTGATTCTGTTGATGATAAAGAAACAGTTGGCTGTTTCTTACTACTCCAAGATACGACCCCTGATCCAATATGAAATGCATAGCCAGAGGTAGATCGTCTGTCATCTGGATTTCCTGCCCAATCTGAATCAAAAAAACCTGTCAGTGCAACATCAGATTCATCAGTATACATAATACCTAAATTCACTGTTCCCTTTAAGTATCGGAGAACTTTCTTTGCGGCATTCCAGTGATTTCCTGAAGGCTTAGCCATGAATTGACTAAGGATACTGACTGAATATGCAATGTCTGGTCTGGTAGTGGTGAGATAGTTCAAACTTCCCACTAACTGACGATATAATGTTCCATCTGCCTCTTTCGATCCATCTTCTTTGTACAACTTTGCATTCTGTTCTAAGGGAGTTGACATAGCTTTGCAATCTGTCATATTGAAATTTTTAAGAATCTCCTTTGTATATTTGCTTTGAGTGATCAAAGTTTTACCAGGCTCTCTCCATACCTCAATTCCTAAACAGTAATGCAATTCACCCAAATCTTTCATTTCAAATTCCTGTGAGAACTGAACTTTAATTTCTTCAATTAACTTGTGAGCACTCCCTGTGATTATGAGATCATCCACATACAAAGATATTAAAGAAACATTTCCTTTTCCATCTTTCTTAACATACAAGTTAGGATCATTTTTGCTTTTCACAAATCCATTCTGAAGAAAGAAGGTATCAATCTTTACATACCATGATCTCGGCACCTGTTTCAAACCATATAATGTCTTTCTTAACCTGCAGACTAGATGCTCCTGTCCCTGTTTGACAAACCCTTCAGGTTGAACCAAATAAACTTCTTCCTTTAAATCACCATTTAGAAAAGTAGATTTGACATCCAATTGATGTATATTCCAATTATGTTTTGTGGCTAAGACAATCAGTAATCTAATTGTATTCAACTTAGCTACTGGTGCAAAAGTGTCTTCATAATCAATTCCCTCCTTTTGAGCATATCCTTTTGCTACTAATCTTGCCTTAAATTTATCAATTGTACCATCTGCTTTAAATTTCGATTTGTACAACCATTTTCTTCCAATTGGAACTTTATTTTCAGGAAGTTCCACTAATTCCCATGTTTGATTTTTTATAAGAGAAGCATACTCATCATTCATAGCATTAATCCATTTTTCATGTTGTTTAGCTTGCTCATAATCAATTGGTTCAACAACATTCATTATATTAGACATTAAGGCATAATCTCTATACCTTGCAGGAAGCTGAGTTTGTCGGGTTGACCTTCTTGGTGCTTCAATGCCTATGGGTGTTCCATCCATGATTCTTCGGCTTTGAGGTGAATCACCCTCTCGTGATGACTCACTGCTGCTGGATGTGCTCATACTGTTCTCATCATGATCCTGTACCTGTACCTGTACCTATTCCTACTCCTGCTTAATCAAAGTATCAAGTTTGACATGAGCATCATTAGATATATGCCATGCATCATTCTTTGTATTACTTTTATCAGCCTGCTCATGAAACAGCACATCACGACTTGCAAATAGTTTATGGGAACTTGGATCAAACAATTTATAGGCTTTCTGATCCACACAATATCCAATAAAAACACACTTGATTGACTTGGCATCAAGTTTTCTTCTGTTAGCCTTAGGAATATAAGCAAAAGTAGTACATCCAAAGACTCTGAAATGACTCACATTAGGTTT
The DNA here is from genome assembly GCA_034641835.2 of Pinus albicaulis. NCBI lineage: Eukaryota > Viridiplantae > Streptophyta > Pinopsida > Pinales > Pinaceae > Pinus > Pinus albicaulis. The sequence continues at coordinate 158,592,276 of CM076577.1, read as the reverse complement.
ATAACCATGAAGAACCTCAAAAGGAGTTTGAAAAACTAATTTCTTAGTGGGACATCGATTCTTCAAATAAACAGCAGTGTTAATGGCTTCTGCCCAGAAACCATTAGAGATGTTCTTACCTTGCAGCATACTACGAGCAGATTCCACCAAGGTTCTATTCCATCGCTCAACAACACCATTTTGCTGAGGGGTATGTGGCACTGTGAACTGTTGTTGAATTCCATTAGATTTACAATAGGTGTTAAATGCTTTTGACTTATATTCACCCCCTTGATCAGATCTGAGTATTTTAATGTACTTACCTATTTGTTTTTCAACCATAGTTCGAAACTCTTTAAAATACTCAAATATATCACTCTTCCTTCGAATGAAATAGACCCAGGTATACCTAGATCTATCATCAATAAAAATAACAAAGTATGATGCACCACCAAGAGACCTAGTTTGCATAGGTCCACATACATCAGTGTGAATTAATTCAAGTATATCATACTGTCGTTTCTCAGTATGAACATGAAACTCTTCTCTATGCTGCTTACCAAGTGCACAAGCTTCACATGGTAAATGTTCACACTTCATAACAGGAAGACCTTCAACCATTGATTTCCTTTGCAACAATGATAAATCATTGTAATTTAGGTGCCCATACCTGTGATGCCATAATTCTGTTGTCGATGTCTCTTTGGATGTCAATGCAACATGGCGCTTCACTGTCACATCCAATCTGTATAATCCTCCAACCCTGGTACCTGTAGAAACAACCCTGTAGTGGTCCTGAACATCTTTCACAATACACCCCAATTTACCAAATTCAACTTTTAAATGATTATCAGTGATAGTGGAAACAGATATCAAATTCTTTTTGAGAGCAGGTACATACATCACATTATGAATCTGTCGCATTTGTCCATTAGGTAAATACACATTTATTATGCCATAGCCTTGAACTTTAAGTGACCTGTCATCTCCTAGGTAAATGTGTGTACCATCAGATTTCTCATAATATTTATCATACCATTATTTATTACAAGTCATGTGTGCCGATGCACCAGAATCGATGAACCATGCATTCTCATCATCAGTTTCAGCAGACAATGCAGCATCAGAAAGAAATAACTTAAGATTTCTAAATCCATCATTCACTGAGGTGTCTCTGTTTATGTAATTTCCATTATGCCTTCTATGTCTTTGATTTGATTCATTATTCTTTCTCCTATAGCAATCTTTAGCCAGATGTCCAGGTTTTCCACAATAATCACATTCAATGTTCCTCTTAACATAAGAATCAGGAGGTGCCATACCTTTTTGCTTTGCTTGAAAACGGCCTCTGTTCCTGTCCCATGGTCTCCCTCGGAATGGTCTTTTGCCTCTTGCAGTCAAAGCCAAATCAGAACCATTTGACTCTAGTTCAAAAATTTTCATTCGCTCTTCTTCTTGAAGAAGAATTCCAGCCAATTCTTCAAATGTAGGAGGTGTCGGTCTAGCTGAGAGTGCTGAAATAAAGACTTTATAGTCTGGAACTAACCCCTTCAAAGCAATAGTTACCAAGTCTGTACTAGACACTTTTTCACCAATATCACCAAGCTTATCACTCAAGTCTTTAATGCGGGAAACAAAGTTGCTAATGCTTTCATTGGCTTCCATTTTGATAGATAGCAGCTTTGTTTTTAAAAATAAAATACGGTTTGCATTAGTAGTTTCATACAAACCTTTGAGAGTGTCCCATGTCGCCTTTGAAGTTTCACAGTCCCGAATGTGAGGAATAATATTGTCCTTCACTGACATGCGTAGCAGCACCTTTTCTTTCATTTCACACTTCTCCCAATCTTGAGTGGCAGCAGGAGGTGTAGGCTTGGGCTCGTCACCTTTGACAATCGTCCAGAGATTGTATGCCTCCAGTACTGTGATCAGCTTAAATTTCCAATTTACATAATTTTCACCATCAAGTTTAGTGGATTCATTTAAGTATGAATCGGCAAGAGGATTAGCCATTGTTGTGAGCAGTAATGACGAAATTCAAAGATCTAAATATTCAAAAGATCATGACAAGAACAAATATAAATTTGTTCAACTCCCAAGCAAACCACAGCAGAAATCCAATAACTGTTTCAAAACCGCATCAAACAAACTACACTTGTTCCTTTCAAAGCCGGCTGTTTAATACTGTGCAATCTTTAAAAAAAAAAACTCCACGCACCAATTTAATATGGCAGGAAATCCAATGCACAACAAAAAACGCCTTTAATAACTTGCTGTATCCAACGTACAACAAAAAACGCCTTTAATAACTTGCTGCCACATGAAACCGTTTCAAAAAAATGCATAGCCTTTTTTCAAAGTTTGGTTTCAAACTCCGGCTTCAAAAAAACGTGATTTGAAAAACTTCGGCTTCAAATATAAGTCACTGTTTCAAATTGTTTCAAATATAAGTCACTGTTTCAAATATAAGACATCGTTCCAATGAACAGTCAGGCGTAGACTGATCAGATTACAGGCGGTTAATGAGTCAAATCCACGGTAATTAAGACAGTTCGCCTCTGTCTTTGCTGGCAGACAGCACACGTTTAAATGACACACAGGAAAACTGCAATGTTATAAGCGTAACTACAAATCTCAAATGATTTGAAACTTCACAATCATAAACCTGGATAGCTCTGCTCTCAGCTTTGACGCAGGTAGGTTTCTTCTTTGCTGCTCACACTGTTTGATTGGACGCAAGCCGATTTCTCCTTTGCTGCACACGCCCTGGCAGCTACCTTTGCACCGGAGTCAAATCCACGCGCAACAGCAAACTCTTCGACCTCAACAGCTGCGTTAACCTGGTGTGCCAGATCTGCGGGTGTAGATAGCGGACTAACTCCAGTACCCAACAGATCTGCGACCTCTTACTCAGCTCTGATACCAAAATAAAACAAATGCACAACAGAATCACCCAGAAACGTGAAACAAACCTCACACAAATCAATGAATTCAATTGCTCAATTACATCACACTTATATAGGAAACTGCACTCACCTAATCTTCCTGAAGAAGAGGAAACAAACCTGAATAAATGGAACTAATTTCTAAATACACACTCTCGTTCACCAAACCAAAACTAAATCTATTTCTAGATTATTCTCACATAAATTTATTGATTTCTAAAATTTTTAAATAAAAAATTGTAAGTAGTTGTGTTATTAAAAGTTTTTTGAAATTATGTAGCTGATTTCCAATTCTAAAATTTAGTTATGAGCATGCATTCAATAGTAGTCTTTGTTTTTTACAAAATTGTCTTATCAAATTTTCTATTCCTTATTGTATCTTTGCACATTTAGAGACAACTGCTAATTAATAAAGATAATAAAAATTCTAAATTTTGCCATGTGCTATATGATAACCGGTTGAGTTCTGCCATGTGCCGGTAGAGTTTTCAAACACGCATGCCCCTTCACTCCGCAAATTACGGCTAAATTACAGGCTCAGCAACGGTATGGGCCTACGTGTTTGAAATGCCGTAGTCTAACTAGCCAGAGGAATGGCCCTGAAAATCATGAAAATTCCGATAAGATTTTCAGAAAATCCGGCAGGAATTTTTCTAAATTCATGTTATAACCATCAAAATTTAATATTTTGGGTGTCCTACAGGTTTTTGATGGTGCTGAATCCATTTCCAATGTCAAAATCAGGATTCAAACACTGTTTCTGCAATATTTTTTAAATTTTTTTGGCCCGGATTCCGGCCAATTTTGACTGTCCGGGCAATTCCTCCGGCTAGTTAGACGACTCCGTTTGAAATGAACTGTATGCACCTACATGTTTGGGGTTTCAGTCGTTTGTTATATGACACGTTTTGCTCCTCCACGCCTCTCTTTTTCTACTCACACTGAAAATCGATGATGATATCTAATCCATGGAAGGGAGGTATTGAGGTACTTATTGAAGTCGGACGTCGGCCGTCAATAACCCAAAAGAAACGTGTGATTCGTCATTTCATTTACACTCCGCAAATCTTGAAAACACTTCTTTACAATAACACAAAATTTTCTTGAATGCGTCCATGATGCATTAATTTCGAAAGTGATGATATCATAAAATTTAAAACAGTATAAGGTAGAGAAGAAATGTACCCATAACTCCTAGAAGTTTGGGTACTAACTTTGATGGTATCATAAAGAAGTACTATGCATGAATGAATTCAGTTAGCAATATATTTTTAGAATGTAAAATTTGAAAAGATAATGTGTAATTTTGTATAGTTTAATTGTATTTTTGAATGTCATATAAAATATATGATTATATAACTTAAACTTATATGTTTAAAAAAAATATTTTTTATTTAGAAAAAAACAAAATAATTGGTATTAAAATATTTCTGATTTAATATATTTTTAAGTATATGTCAATATTAATTGGTATTAAAATATTTTTTTGACATTTTTTTTCTATATATAGATATATATGAAGTTGATATAGACATAAATTTGTTAACATAGATTTTCAAATATTTAAAAAGGTATAAGATTTAAAAATCTTATAATTTTTTTTTATTTCTAATTACTTTACATGAAATAATATTGAAGTCATATGAAAACTAACTAAAATAGCATAACATATTCTTTCTGTGAATTTTTCTTTTTTATTTAAAAAATGTTTTATTTTTATTATCATTTTAAGAAAATATGTCACCACTAAATTAAGTTAAAACATAATTACACATCTAATACATACTCTCATATAGAATAAACTTCTTGATTTAATAATTAATATAAATATATTTATAAAATATAAAAAATAAATAAATTATAATTATGTTTTCTTAAACTTAAAAAAATAGTATTAAATTTATTTTTTATTTCTAAAAAATTTAAAAATTAAATTAAATTTACAATGAATTCATTCATTTTGAAATACAATAAAAATATTTTAATAATAATAATTTATTTTCTTTTATTGTAAAGTATTTTTATATAAAAGATGACTTTAATGAGATGATTGGTTAGTAATCAAAGACATGTGATTATTCATTTCATTTACACTCGCAAGTCTGTGAGAACACGTCTTTACAATAAGACAAACAAAATTCTCTGGGATGCATCTATGACACATTATTTATCGAAGTAACCATAAAATTTGAAATAATATAAAGTAAAGAGGAAATGTTAATACTCCACGCATAAATCAATTTTATAATATAAAGTAAAGAGGAAATGTCAATACTCCACGCATAAATCCCAAAGGTTTGGGGACTAGGTTGATTGCATCACACACACGCATTATGCTTCCCGGGATTTTGTAACTTAGTCGGTGAAAATATGATTTTAAATTTTTTAATTGAATTCCAAATATATCTGGTGTAAATATATTTGTAAAATGTTTAAAGAATTTTTGTTTTTAAATTAATTTTTGTTTTTAAATTAAATTTTTTTAAGAGTGATATATTTTTGATAAATTTTGAAGTTGATTTGAATAAAAGTTAAAATCAATTTATACTGGTCTTATATAATGTGACAATTTTATATTAAATTTAAAAGAAATTGCCATTTTATTTATCTAAACTAAAATAAAAATAAAATAAAGTTTATATAAAAATATTTTATTTAATATAGACATCAAATATTTATTTGATTTACTTTTTATAAATATATTTTTAAATACATATTTCTCTCATACTATGAATTATAACGAACCTATCAATGAAATAAGAAATAAATATTTTAATGAAATAAAAAAATATTTGTTATTTATATTTCTTAAATGATATATATCAACTTCATATTAAAAATTTAATAAATTATATATGTATTTTTAGAATAGGAAGTAAGGAATAATTGAAATGTTTTACTTTTAATTATTCTTTCTTTATATCAAGTTAAGTTTTTAGGTTTATGATATTTTGAGTTAAGATGGGTTTATGTGGGTATGATTGAGATATTATATTGTGGATTGACTAAAAAATAATAGGATTAATGTTTTATGGATTTTTTTTTAATTCCTCTAGTTTACATAATTTCATATATATAATTAATAACCCAATATGTTAATTTGAGTAGTTAGGTATCATAAATCAAAGAAAAAGATGTTTGAGTTCTTGAAGAATAAAAGAACATGTTACTATACAAAATAAAATATAATATGTTTGCCATTAAAAGAAACTATCACATCTAAAATTATGGAGAAAATGTGGTGTTTTAAAAAATAGTAGGAAAATTAGAAAATAAGACACTATAAAGAGATAATAACCCCAATTTAAAATATTTGTAATAATATCAACTTCAATAAGATCTATTAATTTATTAAAACTATGAATTTTGGGAAAGTTTTTTTAAGAAAGTTATCTCTAATATTTTCATGAATAAACAAAAATAAAAATAAAAATTGAAAGAGAAACTAAATATTAAAAATAGATATTTTTAAAGTTTTTTAATTTATTAAAATTGTGAAAAATTATAATACTAGTTACAATTTTTTAGAAATAAAATTAAAATCTTCAAATAAATTTATTGAATTTTAACTATTTTTAAAAACCAATAAATAAATCTTAATCCTAATAAATATAAAAATACTCATCATCAACCAACAATATACACCTCTCTTAAAAGAATATATTTAAAAAATTTAACACATTAAAAAAATTACCTTTAAAACAAAAAAAATTACCTCTAAATATCAAGAAAAAAAAACTTAATAGTAGATATTTTTGTTATTTTCCATCTCTTTCACAAGGATGGTTTAAGTCCCATACATACACATGGTATTTTAGCTGCCTTCCATTGACTTTTGGAAAAATAAATGCATAAAATATTCAGGGAATTTTTTTTGCTTTTTATTATTTTTTATAAAAAAAAATACAACATATTTATTAAATAATTTAAAATTATTGTCGTTCAAATCATTTATGTCAAAGTTAGTTTTTTTTTTAAGATAGCGATTTTTAAAAAAAGTACAAAATCAATCCATATTTCTCTCAGATTTTAAGAAAAAAATTAGCCATTCTTTCACCTATAGACATATCTAATCAATTTTGGAGAAATCAAACGTATAGATTCTATTGCTATCTTCTGTATGTCCATGACCTCCTAAAACCTTTTCATATGCATAAATATCATTGTTATCACGTAGATTTACATGCACACGGCATATTCAAAATTTTTGTCACAACTATAAACTTAAACAATAAAATAACTTAAAATAAAAATAAATTCTTGTAATATCATCTATGTTCTTAACCGTAAGTTATTATTACATTTACATTTTCTAACGACATAATCCTAACCCATCTTATAATAACATGATTCATAACTACAATTTCTATGTATTAATTTCATATTATTATATTAATCTGCTTCCTCTATATGAATAATGTATAGATTTACCCTTGATTCCCTTTTCATTAGGAGTCATATTATTCGTACCTCTTTTGCATTATACAATTAACAAAATCAACATCAAAGTATATATGTATTTCACTCCAAAACTTTGGAAAATATATGCTTATAATATCTGGAAGTACCACAACTTAAATCGTTCTCGGTACATACAATCTCTACCCTTAATTTCTTAGGACGAAGGTTTTCATGTGATATTTAATATGATTAGTTGGAGATTTCCGTTCGGTCTGCAGACAATTATTACCATGCGATTGGAATGTGATTTGGTTTTAATTCTTCAAAAGACATCTGGCACTGGTATTATTGTGGTTGTACAACTCTTGAAGATCTTGGGTGGCAGGATCTCATCCATTGATGTTTGTAACCCTAGATCCGTCGAATCTGAGGGCCTCCAGAGTATTTAGGGTAACTACTCACATGAGCACGAACACTCCGCCTCATTCATTCACCACGCTAGTTGTCAAACTACTTTGCAATTTCTTGATTTTCTCGACTCTAGTTTCCTGTGGGTATAAGGGTATCGGTTTATGTCAGTTGAAGGTTGTCCTCCATGCCACCTCTGCCCTTCCCTATGTAGGTAAACCACCTTATCATTTCTTGCCGTAGTTTAGTTACTGCAGAGAGGTTGGTCTCTTTTGAAATTTTCTCACTTGAGCTAGTCTTTGTGGTCTATGGTTGCTCTCAATTATTTTCAGCTTGTTCTAGTAGGTTTTTAGGTTGTTTTAAGTCCAACCTAGGTCTGGTGTTTTCATCGTTGATAGTGAGAGTATTTATCTTTCTTTTTGTGGAAGGTTTTATTGTGCTCGGTCTCCCCAGGTGTGTATTCAGCTTTACAAAGTTATGTGAATAGAGAAGAGCTTTGTATCACGATAAACCCTCAGGTAATCATGCTTCGATACTGGCACTCCAATTTGTTCATCAATTTGTTTATGCTCCAGTATGTCATTAAATCAACTCACATTGTAATTTTCTCCTATTTCAGGTATGGATTTACAAATTCTCCTTTAGAGAAAGAGCTCGACACTCATTTTCATTCCTCTGTTGATCTTACAGGTAAGTCCCAACTGTTTTCGGAGCTCCGCATTTATGTGCTCAAATCTATATTTTTCTATGGTCGACTGAGGGAAAATCCCCTGTGTGTTCAGGGAGCCCCAAGAATTTGACAACACCGACATAATGCTCGTTTGAGGTTCCAGCATGAATATTTTTAGGTTCATGGTGTTAATTCTTATGTCTGTCTGTGCTCTGAGCATCAATATGTCTGTAATAGTTATTATGTTACATTTATGAGGGTTATGTATACACAGGCTTACGGGCCCTTATACCGAGTTCTTTCGATGAAACTTGAGATTTCTTTTTTTGGATTGTATGTAATTTCTAAATCTTGAATATTTTCTAGTTAATGTGAGAACCCTGTTGTGGGTACTTTTCTCGTTGGTTTTGTTATTTCGATATACAATTTTATCAACAGATTCTTGAAATATTTGTTTATATACGGTTATATCTTCATTATGGTAGTTTTCAATATCATTACATAAATTTTATTGTATTTATATTCAGATATATCCTATGTCGACATGCATACTTTATGTGGTAGATTCTATTACTCTGCTAAGTAATTCTGAAGACATTTCTGTTACATGAATTGTCATAGTGATTCCTCTAAAATATTTTTATTTTATAGTAAGTCGTAGAATAGTGATGAATGCAAGTTCCATGTCTCGGCTTGGGGACTGTGACCCTTGCCTTGTCTTCACAGGGCTCGGGGCTAAATCCCATTGCCCTTTCAGTTACAGGAAATTTACTTTCTATAGTTATGTGCTACTTCATGCATTTCTTTATGAATTTCTCTAAATAGGTTTGGAAAATTTAACTATTTATCTTTTTTTGGAAAGTGTTATGGAATTTACAATATAGTTCTTTTATTAGAATCTTTCCTTTGATCACTTAACTAATTAGTTTTCATGTACTGGGTCTTTAAGTTTATTCCCCATCATAACTCACTCATGATTTCTAAATCATAGTTCTATAAAACAACTTTTTAAGTAGATATTATTCCAGCATACACTATCAGGATGCTCATATTCATTTTCAATAATACAATGAGTAATCTAAAATTATATTTTCAATTCTCGAATCAGTCCTAGTTTGTTAGGAAATAGAGAAACGGAGATCGGATATTCATTTTATACTTATCTCAATGTCTGTCTTGTTAACTGATGGTCCACCCAACCATGAGAGAGGAAATCACGTCCTCTACTCTCCCGCGTGCTCCTTCCCAAAACCTTATGTAGAAGACAGTGTTATATGAGAAGATAGGCCTTGGGATTTCCAAATCCAGTCTATACTTCTAAGGGTTTAGAGCTCCACTGGCCAACCTGCCAGCTCTGGACAACTCCTAATCAATTTGCAGTTGTTTAACCCTTAGCTTCCTTCTGAACAGAACATTTTTCCCTCTTTAGGATTTTCATTATATCCTTTTCTCGAAATGTAACTGTTAGAATTGTCTCTATTTTTACTCTGGGATCTTGGAAACAATTACCATTCAGTTAATTTCTTTTACTCCATAAAATCATCCATATTTTCTTTTATTATAATTAAATTCAAATCCTACTAACAAATATCATATTCGTTAGTCAGTTCAATTAAAAGAAATATTAATGTGTCATAAAGTCTGTTATATTACTTAGTTCATAAAACGGGGTGTTACATCTCCCCACTCTAAGGAAAAAACCATCCTCGGTGTTACTTAAATTTTCGGAAACAATTCTGGATACATTTCTCGCATGAAACTTGCATCCTCCCAGGTAGCCTCCTCTAGGCTAAAGTGCGTCCACTGCACCTTAACCTTAGGGATGACTCACCTCCAGAGTGTTATTTCTCTCTAATTGAGAATACGTTGAGGCTCTACTAGAAACTCGTCATCCAGTTCCTCCTGCATTAACATAGTTGAACTTTAATTAGTTCCAACAAGAACCTTTCATAGTAGAAAACCATAATGCAATCAGGACTTACATGTATATTTTTCCAACGTATCACATTATTAGGGTCATGTATGTATCGTTTCAGTAGTGATACATGGAACACATTATGTACCAAAATATGACTGGGTAGTGCCATTCAGTAAGCTATCGACCTGATCCATTCCAAAATTTGGAATGGTTTGCAATACCGGGGGGCCAATTTAGCACCAGAAATCCACCTCAAGGTGCTCCTCTTTGGTTTAATTCTTACATACATGTGGTCACCCACCAAAAAATCCTTAAATGTTCTTTTTCGATCAACATATACTTTTTGTCGGTCTTGAGACACCCTCAGGTTCTGTCTAATCTTCCTTACCTCATGCTCCATTTCTTCAAGCATATTAGGTCCCAGCATCGTTTTAGTTTTCAGACTGCTCCAATTGATAGGGTTTTGGCATTGTCTACCATACAATGCTTCAAAAGGACTCATTTTGAGGGACTCTTGATACTCGTTGTTATATGAAAATTCCACTAGATGCAAGTACTATTCCCACTTTGTAGGCTGTTGCATTATGTACATGCGCAGCATATCCTCCAAAATTTGGTTTACCCTCTCTGTTTTTTCCATCCGTTTGAGGGTGATATGCAGTACTAAACTGAATTTGTGTTCCCACCCCAGTAAACAATGTCTTCCAGAAGGAAGATGTAAATTTTACATCCTGATCTGATATAATGACTCTTGGGATACCATGTAGTCTGAAAATTTATTTCATGAAGTTATTCACAATTTGTATTGTTTTGTATGTGGATTGAACATGTATGAAATGAGCTACCTTGCTGAGTCTATCCATTACCACCATGATTGAGTCATTGTGCTTCTTATTTCTTGGCAACCCAGTAATAAAGTCAAGGGATATGACTTCCCACTTATAGTTAGGTACAAGAATAGGCTCAAGCAACCCGACTAGGTGTTGATGTTCTACCTTGACTTGCTGGCACTCCAAGCATTTGGTCAAGTACTCAGCAATGTATTTACGCATTCCCAGCCAGAAATATTCTTTTATAATTGATGTTAACAATTTCTGATATCTGGGGTGTCCTGCATAGGAACTCATATGATATTCATCTAAAATCAACTTTTTCAGGCTTATTTGATTCAGAATAAATATCTTTTTCTGGTATACTAGGAATTGTTTCTCATTAAACTCAAATTCTGATTGTTTTCCCTCTTTACTGCCATCCCTTTCTTGCTACCATAAGAATTGATACTCAGGGTCCATTATTGTTGCCTCCATAATCTATTCCTAGAACTTAGATTCCACTTGGTTGAAATAGAGTTCATAGATGCCATGCAATTTCTTGCTCAAAGCATCCGCAACATGGTTCTCCTTTCCTTTTGCATGTTTAATATCAAAATCAAATTCACTTAGGAATGCATTCCATCTTGCTTGTCGAGCATTCAAATCAGGTTGCTTAAAATAACTAGTTAAATTGCTATGGTATGTTCTTAGGACAAATATTTTCCTGAGTAAACAATGTCTCCACACCCGCAAGGCATGCACCACTGTCGTTATCTCTAAATCATATGCAAAATAATTTTTCTCATGATCCTTTAGCTTCATGGATTCGTATGCAATGAATTTACCCTCTTGAGTCAAAACTGCCCCAACTCCTTTGCAGGCATCAATGCATACCTCAAACTCCTTGCTTGGATCTGCCACTTTTACTACTAGTGTAGTGGTTAATAATTCCTTCATCTTTTAAAAACTTTTTTGGAATTCTTGGGTCCATTTAAATATTTTTCCTTTCCGTTGCAAGGAGGTAATGGGAAAATCTATTTTAGAGAAGTTATTGACGAAGCATCGATAATAACTAGCCAATCCCATCATCGAACTTATATCCACCACATTCTTAGGTACTTTCCACTCCATGATCATCTTTATATTTTCTGGGTCTACTGAAATCCCTTCAGTAGATATCAGATGTCCCAGATACTGAATCTTCTCTTTGTAAAAATCGCATTTGCTAAATTTGGCATATAGTTGATGTTCTCACAACATCTTCACCACTACACGTAAATGCTCCTTATGTTCTTCCATATTTTTAGAGTGGATCAGTATATCATCTATAAAGATCAAAACAAATTTATCCAAGAATGGGTGAAAGATGCCATGCATCAAGTTCATTAAGGCTGCTGGTGCATTAGTTAAACTAAATGGAAACACCACAAATTCATAGTGCCCGTATCAGGTACGAAATGTTGTTTTTGATATATCCTCATCCTTAATTAGTATTTGATGATATCTTGATATTAAATAAATCTTTGAAAATACTGTTGCCCCCTTTACTTGGTCAAACAAGTCATCTATGCGTAGCAATGGATACTTGTTTTTTACAGTCGACTTATTAATTTGTCGGTAATCCATACACATACGCATAGTCCCATCCTTCTTCTTAACAAACAACACTGGTGCTCCCCAAGGAGACACACTTGGTCAAATATATCCTTTATGCATTAACTCTTGTAGCTGCGTTTTTGACTCTGTCAAGAAGCTCGGGTGCACTAGTTATTTGGTGGGAGTCCTAGAATACTCTCCGGGAACACATCCATAAATTCCTGTATAGCAGGAATATTTTCCAACATGAGGGTTCTATCTTTGGAATTTGAGAAACCCACCTGGTTTTCACAAAGTTTGCATCCTTTTCTAATGCATTTACTCAAATTGAGATGCGGTAATTGGGCGTAACTGAAGTGGTTTCTTAATTCCTTGAAATTATTGTCGAGTATCATCTTCAGATTTAAAGTAGATAACTTTATCTTTACAATCCACTAATGACCAATGTCTTTCTATCCAGTCCATACCCAATAAAATATCATATGAACCCAAACGTAATATGTTCAACTCTACAGTTATGTGGCGATCTCTTATGTCGACTTCACAATTTGGGATTTTGGCATTAACTCTCCTTTTGGCCCTTGTAGCCAATTGAACCAATCATGGATTCTTAAATTTGTGATTTTTCAATTTACAATTTTCTACTATGCGAGGGTTTATATAGCTCAAACTAGCACCAGGGTCATCCAAAATGGAAACAAATCAAGTTTGAAGCTTACCTTCCAGTTAAATCATGGTTGGATGAAAATCCGATTGCCTATCTACTAGAGCAACATTGATCATGGGTATGTTGCATGCGACATCTCCCACTGTATATGCCTCTTGCAGGTTAGTTTCCACTTCGTTTCTCCCTCGATTAGGACAATTCTTGAAATAATGCGCTTTGCCACATACCCAACATTGCAATGGGGGTTTTTGTGGTTGTCCAAGGTCAGGTCTACTGGAATCCTTTGTGTGATGTTCTTCAACTGCCCATTTGGGTTTCTGTTGATTTCTCCCAATTTGTTTATTTGTTTGGTTTCTGGAAGTGTTTTTATAATTTCCTGATCTATTATTTTTAAAACTTGAGGGACCCTTCTGTCCTTTCTTATGTGGCTAGCTTTTACCAATTCCCCCCTTAGCCTTAGACCATTGATAGCACATTACGGCCTTCCTTATCACTTCATCCATGTTTTTTGGGTTCACAAACTCGATCCTTTCCTTCATGTGAGTAGGTAGGCTACTCAAGAACCATTTTACCTTTGCTTTTTCATCTCTTAAATATGGTACATATCTTAATAGAGAGGTAAATTTTGTGACAAATTCATCCATAGACATTTTCCCCAACTTCAAATCATGAAACTCTCGTGATTTCTCATCACAAAATAATTCATTCAAGTAATTGTCTTTAAAATATTGTTGGAACTCATGCCACTTCATGTTTTGGTCTTCGATTCCATGTACATTTTTTACCTCCTCCCACCATAATGTAACCTTTTCCCTCAATTGGTAGATAGCTAGGCGAGCTTTTATTTTGTTGTTGTATTCATAAACTTGGAAGTACTTATTCATATTTATTATTGAGGCCTCTGCCATATCCTCAACTTCTCCATCAAAATTAGGGGGTTTGATTTTCCGAAATTCCCCTTGTAACTCCACTTTAAGTTTCTTTAGCTCTTGCTGGTATGTTATATTACCAAATTCGGCTTTGTTGTAAGTACTACTCTTCTTACTCCGTTGATTTTGACTCCCTTCTGGGTTATCATGTACTTGCTGTTGTAGCTCACCTTCTCCATGGGTGTCCCTTTCCAGATTAGGCTGTGCAATGTGATGGTTCTCCTTATCCGAGGGGATTTTCAGTATCTTTTATTATTCTCTTATTAACTTCTCATTATCACTTCGAACCCAAGTCATATCAATCTGAAGTTGTTGTATCGTATCCAACAATCTATTTTTCTAGCGTTTTTGCTCCTCTAGTATCCTACTAGTTTTTTGGTGTTAGTCTACACTTAGCTGCACCCACATTTCTGGGTTGAATTCAGGATTGGACAGGGAATGGGTTTCCCTTGTATTTCTGGGCATTTGATGACTAGTCCCTCTCCTCATTGCGGCTTCTGATTAGCCTTTCTATCACTGTGTACATTTTTCAACACAAGCACAAAATGAAAACATCCATGTTATCGCATTGGCCCATCTGGCCCTATTGTGTTAACTTAGCTCTAATACCACTTTTCATAACTATAGACTTAAACAATAAAATCACCCCCAAAAAAAAAAAAAAAAAAATTCACCTAAGTCAAACTTGGCACAACTTGTAATATCATCTATGTTCTTAACCATAAGTTCTTATTACATTTACATTTTCTAATCACATAATCCTAACCCATCTTATAATAACATGATTCATAACTATAATTTCTATGTATTAACTTCATATTATTATATTAATATTCTTCCTCTATAGGAATAATGTATAGATTTACCCTTGATTCCCTTTTCATTAGGAGTCATATTCTTCATACCTCCTTCGCATTATCCAATTAGCAAAATCAACGTTAAAGTATATATGTATTTCACTCCAAAACTTTGGAAACTATATGCCTATAATATCTGGAAGTACCACGACTCAATTTGTTCTCGGTATATATGACCAATCCCTTTAATTGCTCAGTACAAAGGTTTTCATGTGATATTTAATATGATTAGTTCCATTCGGTCTGTAGACAATTATTACCATGCGATTGGAATGTGATTCAGTTTTAATTCTTCAAAGGACATCTGGCACTGGTATTATTGTGGTTGTACAACTGTTGAAAATCTTGGGTGCTAGGATCTCATCTGTTTATGTTTGTAACCCTAGATCTATCAGATTTGAGGGCCTCCAGAGTAGTTAGGGTAACTACTCACCTGAGCGCAAACACTCCGCCTCATTCCTTCGTCGCGCTAGCTGTCAAACTACTCTACAATTTCTTGATTTGCTCGGCTTTGGTTTCCTATGGGTATGAGGGTACCAGTTTATGGAAGTTGAAGGAAATTTGTCATGTTGCCTCTACCATTCCCTATGCAGGTAAACCACCTTCTTGTTTCTTGCCATGGTTTAGTTACTACAGATAGGTTCGTCTCTTTTGAAATCTGTTGAGTTGAGTTAGTATTTGTGGTCTATTGTTTCTCTCGGCTATTTTCAGCCTGTTGCAGTAGGTTTTTAGGTTTTTCTAAGTCCAACCTTATGTTTTCACCACTGAAAGTGAGTGTATTTCTCTTGCTTTTTGTGGAGGGTTTTACTATGCTCGGTCTCGCCAGGTGTGTATTCGGCTTTACAAAGTTATGTGAAGAGAGCATATCTTTGTATCACGATAAACCCTCAGGTAATCATGCTTCGATACTGGCACTCCCTTTTCCAGTTTGTTCATCAAGTGGTTTATTCTTTGGTATGTTATTAAATTGACTCACGGTGTAATTTTCTCCTATTTCAGGTATGGATTTACAAATTATGCTTCAGAGAAAGAGCTCAGCTCTCATTTTCATTCCTCCATTGAGCTTAGAGGTAAGTCTCAAAATTTTTCCCAGTTTCGCATTTATGTGTTCTAGTCTATATTTTTCTATGGTTAGCAGAGGGAAAATCCACTGTGTGTTCAGGGTGCCCCAAAAATTTGACAGCGCCAGCATAATGCTCGTTTGAGGTTTCGATGTGAATATTTTTAGAGTCACGGTGTTAATTCTTATGTCTGTTCATGCTCTGAGCATCGGTATGTCTATAATAATTATTTTTTTACATCTATAAGGGTTATGTATACACAGGCTTACAAGCCCTTATACCGAGTTCTTTCTATGAAACTTGAGATTTCTTGCTAGGGATTATATGTAATTTCTAAATATTGAATATTTTCTAGTTAATGTGAGAACCTTGTTGTGGGTACTTTTCTCGTTGGTTTTGTTATTTTGATATACAAGTTTTTCAACAGATTCTTGAAATCTTCATTTATATACTATTAGATCTTCGCTATGGTAGTTTTTAATATCATTAAATAAATTTTACTGTATTTATATTAACATATCTCCTATGTCGACATGCATACTTTATGTGGTAGATTTTATTAATCTGCAAAGTAATTTTGAAGACATTTCCGTTACACGAATTGTCATAGAGATTTTATTAAAACACTTTTCTTCTGTAGTAATTTGTAGAATAGTGATTACTGCAACCATGTCTCGGCCTGGGGACCATGACCCTTGCCTTGTCTTCACAGGGCTCGGGGCTAAACCTTAGTGCCCTTTCAGTTACAGTAAAATTCCTTTATATAGTTATGTGCTACTGCATGCATTTCTTTATGAATTTATTTAAATAGGTTTGGAAGGTTTAACTATGTATCTTGTTATGGAAAGTGTTATGGAATTTACAATATAATTCTTTTATTAGAATCTTTCCTTTTATCACTTAACTAAGGAGATTTCCTGTATTGGGTCTTTAATTTTATTCCCCATCATAACTCACTCATGCTTTATAAATCATATTTCTATGATAAAAAAAATTAAGTAAATATTCTTCTAGCATGCACTATCAAGATGCTCATATTCATTTTCAATAATACAGTGATGAATCTAAAACTATATTTTAAATTCTCGAATCAGTCCTAGTCTGTCAAGCAATAAAGAAAAAAAGATCAGATATTCATTTTATATTGATCTCAATGTCTGTCCTGTTAACTAATGGGCCACTCAACCATGAGAGAGGAAATCACGTTCTCTGCTCCCCCCATGCTCATTCCCAAAGCCTTATGCAGCAGACATTGTTATATGAGAAGACATCCCTCAGGATTTCCAAATCCAGTCTATACTTCTTAGGGTCTAGAGCTCCACTGGCCAACCGGCCAGCTTTGGACAACTCCTAATCAACTTGCAGTTGTTTAACCCTTAGCTTCCTTCTGAACAAAACCTTTTTCCCTCTTCAGGATTTTCATTATATCCTTTTCTGGGAAGGTAACTGTCATAACTGTCTCTATTTTTACTCTAGGATCTTGGAAAAAATTACCATTAAGTTAATTTATTTTACTCTATAAAATCATCCATATTTTATTTTACTATAATTAAATTCAAATCCTAGTAAAAAATATCATATTCGTTAGCCAGTTCAATTAAAAGAAATATTAATGTATAATAAAGTCTGTTATCTTACTTAATTCATAAAACAGGGTGTTACAATTTCTTGCACGTTTTAGGTGGTGTATGTTTACTTTACTGGAAATAATGCTTTAACTTATTCTTATTTCCATGGGAGCACCACCTTTATTGTGAATTAATTTGGTTCTATGCCTTCATTGCAAGATAATGCAATTTATCTACTAAGTTTTTTTTTATGAGAATCATTGAGTATGATTAGCATTAATGTTTGGTACCTGATTATTATTCATAAATAAAATTATATTTTGTTACTTACTTTGTGTGTAAGGTTCTGATGTCATTATTTACATTTATTATTATATCAATTTAATTTTCTCAAAATAATTTATATTTCGATATCAATAATGTAGATCCTTCAATATTTTATTAGTCAATATCAGACTACATCAATGTTGATCCATCTTAAAACTATCCTTGGATATGACAAAGCTCAAACATACAAGAATTTTCTTTAGGAATGAACATTTCTTAAAATTGATGAGTAATTTATCTTGCTGCAACTTCTCCCACACACACCTCAAATGCCTAAACTGCTCTTCTTTGGACTAGTTTTAAACCAATATATCATCTAAATACACAATTTCAATCTTTCCTATGAATTCCTTTAACACCTCATTCATCAATATCATAAAGGTACTAGGTGCATTGGACAGCCCAAATGGTATGAACAACCCTTCATACAATCCATCATTGGTTTTAAATATTGTATTCCACTAATCTCCCTCTCCAATATTGATCTCATGGTACCCTCTCTTTAGATCAATCTTATAGAAAAAACTAGCACCACTTAAACATCTCAAAAATCATCTATGTGAGGTAATGAAAACATGTGCTTGATTTTGATCTTGTTCAATGTTATGGAGTATTTACACATGATCCAACATCCATCTCTCTTAGGGCTCAACATTGTAGGCACTGCGCATAGACTAAGGCTCTCTTTTATAAATCCTTTATCTAATAGCTCCTACACTTTATTTCTGATTTCTTCATTCTCTTGGGGGGTCATTCTATATTCAAATTTATTTGGTAGACTTTCACCTAGTATTAAGTCAATATTTTGACTTATACTCCTCACAGGTGGAATATAATTAGGCAAGTCATCCACTATGATTTCATTATTCTCATTTAATGTATCTTGAATATCAAAAGGAAAACCATTTACAATAGTGGAAGTAAGAATTACATTAGGCTTACACACCATAGAAAAAAACACCTCATTGTTTTCCATATGCTGCCAAAAATATTTCTTTATCAAGAATAGTTCCTTCAAATCATTACTCTATGATGTCCACTCTTCTTACAAAGGAAACACGATACAAATGTTCCCAACCTTCTATAATTTGTAGATGTTATTCTTCCCATCATGCAAAATACCTTTGTCAAACTGACATGGTCTACCCAATAGAATATGGTACACATCCATGGGAATTATATCACATAGGATTTTATCCTTATAGTTTCCTATCTGAAACTCCACTTCACACAATTCATTAACCAATAATTGATGACTCTTTTGAAGCTATCCCATGTTATAAGGTGTTGGATGTTTTGTCTTGTTCAATTAAATTTCTCCACCACTTCTATAGACACCAAGTTGTCTGTGCTACCACTATTGATCACCACCTTGCAACATTTTCCTTTAACTTCGTGAACAATCATAAACAATTCCTTCCTCTCAGATGGTTCAATAGCTTCCCTCTCTAGTTTCAACAACACTTTATTAAGTAATAGACTCTCCTGTCTCTGGTATATTCTCTTCCTCCAGTACCTTTGGTTCCCCTTCTTTTGTTGCGGAAAGAAAAACACTTCTTTGGCCTGTATCTCTATTTTATGTACATTGATATGCCATGTATCCAAGCTTTCCACACCTACAGAAACAAATATCTCTTCATATGACTCTTACTCTTCCTCGAGAAAAGTATATTTTTCCTCTGAAGTCTCCCTCCTACTGTCGTTGTGGACTTGAGCTACTAGACCCTTATTTTTTTGTTATAGATCTTCCTCTAGTTGACTCAGTGTCCTATTCCTCTATTAGTACTTTTTCCTTTGTCAGAATGATCCCTCGCAATATTATCCCCACCCTTCAAAGTTATCTGACATGCTTCCTCTATTATTCTCGGTGATAACACACTAATTTCATATTGAATATCTAAACTAATACCATTAATGTACCTATCTCTCTTATCCATGGACTCCTATACATATCCAACCCTAATATTCATGTTATAAAACTCTTTTGCATACTCTCTCACAATAATCAGTCTATGCTCAAGATTTTTTATCTACCTCAATAAATTAAGTTGATAATCCTTTGGAAAAAACTTTCCTCTAAGCTTTGCGGGCATTCTATCCCAATTCTTGATTTTCTACTTATTCTTCCCTGTTCTTTCAACCTATACACCATCCCACCATAAATCTACATGTACCTTCAATTCGGTAACATAAAACTTGAATCTCTTCTCCTTATCCATCTGTTCATACTCAAATAATTTATCCATATTTTTAATCTAGTCTATAAGCTCCTTTGTATTCATGTTGCCAGTGTAAAAATATATATCTAGATTTTTCTCTGTGACAGATCCTAGAATTTCTTTCAATTTTTTTAGGCTTCTACAGGATATTCAACTGCTTCTTCCTCTAGATATTATTCTTCTTCCTCACTTACATCTCGAGCTTCAAGTTTTCTTTGCTTAATAGTTTCCATAGTTTCCATTCTTTCTTCCAACCACCACATAGCTTGCATTACTTCAGCGTTGATTATAAGAATTTGTCCTCTTCGGTCTCCTATGACAACTCGTCTAATTATTTTCACCATGGTCAATTAGTTGTTCCTAGGGTAGATGCAAGAAATTCTATGATACCTATTGATTCAGTCCTTAGTTTTCCAAACTTTCTTTATATGGTGGGCTAGGCCCAAAAATACTCCTTAATGTCCCAAAAGTCAAACAAGAACCACCACAGTCAAGCCTTTAACTAATAATAAAAAGAAAATGTAGAAATTATATAGAAGCTCTATACCAATGGATTCAATTCGACCTTGTGATGTACTAAAACAAGATACCGAATCCTTCTAAAATATTGCGAAATATAAAACACGATCGCTCAATCACATGAAAGTAAGAGAAAGGAATTATCAATCACAAAACACACTATGTATCTGGGGAATGAAACTGCTCAAAACCCCTCTATCATATATTGTAAAAATTCAAATAATCATGAAACAATACCATGCTTTCTCACACCAAGAAAATAATGCACTATCTTGACTGTCTCACCCTAATCCTGCTCAAAGCTAACTTGCAATGCTCAGGAAAAAATGACAAGCACTTAGTCAATTCTCAGCCTCTGCTAAGCCCAACATTTCTCACGCAATCCCTGAGAAAATAAATCCATATTAAATAAGAAAATTAACCTTCCTTGACTACACAATCCATCATGGCCTTCATGTGGCTTTATAATTGCGCCCATGAAATTTTCTAATAATACAATTGATAGTTAAGTTCCCTTTAACCTCTGTCTCAACTGGGTCTTCATTGGAAATGTCATGCATGCAACTATTAATAGTGAATCATCAGTTATCTGGTTGATCACTACTTGTGAATTATATCTAATTTAATTCACCGGGCCTCTCACTAGCTCATCAATCAGTTAGAACTAGTTAAACTGATTTTAACTCAATTAATTTGGGTTAACTGAACACACTCACAGCACACTAGTGCTACAACTGCAACTAGATCCCCAAAATATTAGAATCACTCTACATGCCTCATATTAGACCCTTAACTCAAAATTCTTGAGCTAACTTAGTCTTTATGACTTATTTAACTGATACAAGTTGTTATGAGATGAATTTACAATTTATTGTCCAATTTATTTAAGGGAAAAATCAATTAGATGACCACATTTAGCACTAATGTGTAATTATATTCCTCACCAATGTGTGACTGGAATCCCACACTAGTATGTGGTAAATTTTTGTCTTTTTTTGTTTCCAATTTCATTGTTCTTGTTGTAAATTTCAACACTCCCTCTCAACAAGAAAGGAATTCAATATATCTCGATCTGCTACCTTTGCAATGTTTTGCATGAAACACTTCTCTAGTTTTCTTTGCACCTGCAACTCTTGAAACTGAATAGCCTCCAAAAAACTGAATCAGTATAATGCATATGTCACCAAAGTATTCTGGTTGTTGGATCCTACTTCACCTATCTACTGGACTCTCTACGTTTCTACTAACATCTGCATCCGTGCCCTCTGCATTGCTGCCAAATCTGATCTACGCTCTAGTATTTGACATCTATCGCTCTAATTTATTTCTTCCTGACATCTCACTGCATCAATATAATCGATCCTTCCTGCTACTGCTAAACTGTGGGCTCCTCGTAGCGAGGTTCGATCCATGAGACACACCATCTCAATGGACCCTACCCAAATTTATTCTTAGGATTATATTTGCACATTACTCCACCTCTCACCTGGAGGTATAGCTTCATGTACTCCCTCTTTCCATCTGGCTCAAAATTTCCCCCTCTTGGAGGTCTCTTCTTGAGTGGACTCTTCCACTCAGTCTCCTCTTTTCGTCTCCAATTGTGACTGCTCCACAACATTCTGAGCTTTATTCTGAGACTGCATGTTGAGAGGCTCCCTCTTAACCACCTAGTCACTAACCTCTTATTTTCTCCTCAAACATTTTCATGCATCCTCGACCTCGAGAGCATACAGGTTTCTGACTCTTAAACTGATTTTTTTCACCTGTCTCGTGGCTATGTGGTTAAGGAAAACCTTTCCTTTTCTAAACATCACATCATAGCCACGGTCTTGCAATACCACTATGGAGACAAGATTCTTCCTTAGGCCTCAAACATACAAAACATCTACTAGTAACTGTACTTATTTCGGTCGCGCTATACCTCTCGTCATCTCCAAATTCTATGTGCTGGAGGTCCTTCTCCACCAAGTCACTGAAGAGATCTCTATTCCCCGTCATATGGAACGAGGCACTGTTGTCTAGATACCACATGCATCCCATTATATTGATGGACATGCATGCTATGAGAGTAAAATCAAGCTCGAACTGTGAATCTGATGCTTCAATCACTGCAACTACAGGCTCCTTCTTTCTTGCCTTCTTTTGTGAACAATTTGAGGCATAGTGCCCATGCTCGTGACATTGAAAACATCTGATCTTGGACAAGTCTCTCTTGCCATATTCCCCTTGGGACTTCTTTCCCTTGGATTTATTTCCTTTTCTGACTAATGCACAATATTCTTCTTTCTTGGTGTTGGAGATCCCATCTTTGGTGCTCTGCGTGATCTCTTCTATTACCAAGTCGGGCCACAAACGCTCCCAGTTTGGTAACTTCTCCCTCCCATTCATAGAGTCCTGGTAAATATTCCATCTCTTGGGAAGGCCTAGAAATTCTAGGCTCACCAAATCATCCTGGGCTACGGTCACACAAACACTTCCAAGCTCATCTTGATATTGACTGAACTTCGCCAAGTATGTTGGTACCATCTCGCCCTCCTCCATCTTGATCTTTCTAAGCTTATCCTTCAACGCCAACTTCCTGTGGTCACTGCTATTATGCAATAAATTTGTCAAGGCCTTCCACATAGCATGTGGAGTTTCCTTCCCATGGATACTCAAGACAATATGATCTCGAAATCCCTCTAACAATATCCTTCTTTCCTTTGCTACCTTCTTCTCCCATGCATCAAGAAGGTGGGCATCTACTACTGCATGCTTGGGAATATCAGTGTCTATGAATTCCTTCAACCCTTTTTCCTCCAACACTTCCTCCATCATGTCCTTCGATAAATATAATTTGAATTTCCCTCGAGTCCATATTCGAGTCTCAAACCATTGAAATACATCTTGATTTGCTGCTGGATACTGAAGAATAAATCTGCAAATTTGAACCTGTTTAAGACAAAATCAATTTATTCTCTTCTATTATTATTCTTGGCACTCTGATACCATGTATAAATTATATAGGAGCTCAATACCAATGGATTCAATCTTATCTTGTGATGTACTAAAACAAGATACTGAATCCTTTTATAATATTTACGGAATATAAAACACAATCGCTAAACCACATCCAAGTAAGAGAAATAAATTATCAATCACACAACACAAGATGTATCTGGGGAAAGAAACTTCTCAAAAACCCCCTATCATATATTTTACAAAGTCAAAGAATCATGAAACAATACAATGCTTTCTCACACTGAGAAAATCATGCACTCTCGTAATTGTCTCACTCTGATCATGCTCAAAACTGACTTGCAATGTGCAGGTAAAATTGAAAAATTCTTAGCCAATTATTATCCTCTGATAAGCCCAACCTTTCTCCCTCAATCCCTAGGAAAATAAATCCCTCTTAAATAGCAAAATCAACCTTCCTTTACTGTGCAATCCATCATGGCCTTCCCGTGGCTTTATAATTGTGCCCGCGCAATTTTCTAATTATACAACTGATACTTAAGTTCCCTTTAACCTCTGTCTCAATTGGGTCTTCATCAGAACTGACATGCACGAAAATATTAATAGGCTGTCATCAATTATCTGATTGATCACTACTTGTGAATTAAATCTAATTTAATTCACTCGACCTCTCACTAGTTCATCACACAGTTATAGCTAGTTAAACTGATTTTGACTTAATTAATTTGAGTTAACTGATTACACTCACTCCACACTAGTGCTACAACTACAACTGGACCCCCAAAATATTAAAACCACTCTACATGCCTCATCTTAGACCCTCAACTCGAAATTATTGAGCTAAATTAGTCTTTACGACTTAGTTAGCTGATACAAGTTTTTATGAGATGAAATTACAATTTATTGTCTAATTTATCTAAGGGAAAAGTAAATTAGACGCCCACATTTAGCACTAATGTGTAATTAAATTCCTCACCAATGTGTGACTGGAATCCCACACTAGTATGTGGTCAATTTTTGTCCTTTCTGGTTGCCAATTTCATTGTTTCTTGTTGCAAATTTCAACAGAAAAAGGGGCTTACCTTTATATAACCACTAGGCTCAAGCCTTTGTTAATAACCAAAAATGTGGCCCACTTTGTAGCTCTCGATGCTTACACTTTCCATATGCTATTCAAAATACGACCAAACCACAAGACCTGGGCTTTGCTCCTTTATTTTGTTGACTTGTACACATCATCCTAAAATTTTCCATTAATTCACATTTCTTTTATCCTCCATGAAACATCATCCTAGGTTTACTTAACCCTAAGCTATTCCAAAGTGCGTGAAATGAGGATCCTCCAGGAGACAGACTTCGACGAATAATAATTATCCTCTTCAAGTGTTGTTCCTGGCTTCTATCAAAATCTGTTCTTGGCCCTTTTTAGAAGAATACATGCCTCATCCTCCCAGGACAAGTCAACATTTCTTTCGTGGGTCTATCATTAGTTATGTGCCAATAAATAAATACTTCACCACCTCATAACCTTACACATTTTTTGGCTTCCATGTCAACCTGGGTCCTCGACACCCTCGTTTTTCCCTTGTGTGCTCCTCTTTTGACCTTCTCTGAAAAGCCTTTGAGAACACATCACCCCATCAATAGTTGATGGGGTTGTCCCAACATACTTTTAATTATGCCTCCTGGCCTTTGTTAATTGACAATCTCTTTTTGACTTAGAAAAAAAACTAAGTGTTGTGGGACCACCTATTTATTTTTTTCTAATGTTTCCCCTCCTAGACCACTCCAACATACCTCCTACTCATCTAGTCTAAAAAAAATGCATTAATTTTCTTTTTCTTTGGGTTTTTGGGGTTGAATCCAATCCTGGGCACAATCCAAGTCCCCTATAATGCTTATAATATATAGCATATAATTAAGAAAAATTAAAAATGAGATTTAAGAAGGACTGTTTTAATTGGGGAAATCACACTCACCACCACTCCACACATGGATCATATTATTAAATAAATCAATGAAAGTTTCTCTTTTTCCATGGAAATAGAATCAAATTTACCAATTTAGGGAGAATAAAACAAATTACAATAATTTTCTAAGTTTAATGAATTACATAGCAATAAAAAACAAACCCTATCATAACAGTCTACTCATTAAGGAACCAACTCCTTTGGTAAATAAATTTTGACCTCTCAGTTAATCAAGTTTTACAGATTCCCATGCATCACCCCGCCTGGAGATTGACATATCGTAGACCCCGTTGCCACCAAAATCAAGTAATACTGAGAAAAGTTTACAAAACTATGCATGTTAATTCCAATTAGTACACTATTACAAAATGAGGTTGTAACATTGTTGTTGGTGTCAATTCCCAATGTATATTTTAGAAAATGTTACAGGGAGTGTTGTGTTTATAACCAACGTTGCATTAAATCCATGTCAACCATGTGTCATATGTTTTCATGGGTAAGCTACAAATCATTGAATTAATGATGAAAATTTTGATGCTAAACTATCATATTACATCTCATGCTATTAAAAAACATTGTATTAGCGTTGCAATGTGTTGATATAGGCATTGATATTTTAGATGATTTGTTGTTCTTACATCATATTTGTGCTCATTAGTATCAAATTAAAAATTAATTAATTTGTGTCATATTTATGCCTTACTAATTTCATTCTACATTGATATTGTGCTATGTTAGTGTAACATATGCATTGTTATTAATCCTTCTTTTTTGTCAGCATCATATTGCATTTCTTATGAATCATGTTAATGCCAATATTTTGTGATTATTATTTATTTTATATCATGTTAGCATCATAAAAAGTACACTCCTTCCCAAGTAACTTGAAAACTACGTTATTTTAGTATTAATGTTGCAAGAAATATATTTGATGATTCAATTATTATTATTAACTATATAATTCAATATTTAGTTAGTTTTTAATTATTATTTTTGCATTAGAAAAATAAAAATATTGACAAATTTGATTATTAGCGAATCTATTTTAAAGCATGTTAATAGTGAGAGAAACAATTGTGTTTATAAATGCAATGCTTGAGTCTTAATCAAATTTCAAACCATGAGATTTAAAAAACCGTGTATACATAAACAAAATTGTGAAATTTAACTAAATTAACTTTCAATCAATTTCAGAACGTGGAACAAATATGTACAACATGTAACAAATATGTAGAAATACAAGGAAATGAAATTAATTTGGCATTCAAAGTTTATTCATAAATTTTAGTATTCTCATGTTTTTAACCCTTCTCATTCATGCACTATAGAAACATAATAAATTAACATAACTTCAACCAAATAAAAAATCGATTAAAGATACATTTAAAGATATAAAGGTTAAACCGTTATTAAACACTATGATCCATTCCTCTCACCCTCATCATCATTAATATAGAATAATATAGTACATTTCAATCAATGAATGAGTAATTCCAACTATTTATAATTTAAATAAATAAATAAATAGACATAATTAACAAATAATTACATTCGCCATAAAATCCATATTTGTCACCATTTCTTTAGTTGTCACTCCTTAACACATTTTTTAATTCCTCATTAATGGGTTCATGATTTTAGTCAACTATATGCAATGATAGAAAATCATATATAATAATGATTGATATCAACTTAGTATATCAACATAAAAACTGAGATAATGTCAATAAGGTTACAAAATTCCCTCTAAACATGAACCTCCTAGTTAGATCTAAACAATGTGTAGAACTATTAATTTATTTTCACCAAATCATGATTGTATATAAGGCCCTCAAGATGTACATAAGTTAGCATAGAATGCATTATTAAGGCACTTCTTGTGACATCACCAATTCAAATCTCGAGTAGCCCTATGTGTAGTGTGTGGGGACATGTGGGGTTTATGGAGGTTATAGTGGTACTAAAAAAATAAACCTCATATTATGTGAGCCTACCCTAGTTATTGATTCCCATAAAATAAATAAATAAATCATGCATATACATGACATAATATAAGGTCACTTAGGTTTATCAATTCCCAACAAATGACCTTGAAAGAATAACAACGGCACTGAAATATTACATATGAAAAAGACAACAAGTTAAAACCATATCAAAGTAAATCATTACAAACATATCAGTGATTTTACAATAACCACAAGTAGATAGCACTAATTACATTTTTGTACTTTTTCATAGCATCTTGAGGCCCACTTCTTTTGTCTTCTTTACATTAGTGATCCTCTTGGCCTCTAATAAATCATTAACGAGTTTTCAAAATGTTGTTTTTTCAATGTTATATGGTATTTTTTCTGTGAAAAATAAAGTATATCCTTTAAGTTCCAACACATAAAGGAAATCACTCACATAAATAGACCAAATAATATTATACTAATATATTAAGTGATTAGAAACATTTCAGTGGAAAATAATCCATGGCCCCAACCAATGTGACCACTTGAGACAAAATATTAATGAAAAAGGAAAATAATTTACATGAGTTTCCCACAATTAGTCATTAGCAAATGACCCTCCATGTTATTTAAATAAATATCATAGAAAAGTATGTTCTTAAGACATGGATCAACATGGTCATTAGTATCATGGAAAAAATGAACCATTATATCACTCGATTTTTATAACATAATCATGAATGTCAAATTAGATAATTACAATGTGTACCAAGAAGCACACATAACCTAAAGACACAATAAACCAAGTTGATATTAACTAACTCCTAAGTGTCTAAATATCGTGTCATCCCCCTTCAAAACAACTTGGGATAGGATTGAAGGAATTATAAATGTGATACAATAGGTGAAGGAGTGAGTCTATGGAGCTTATCCCCTTTAATGGAAACTTCTTGAACTCTTAACATATATTGAATTTTTTCCCACAATACATATTTTAATTGCCGATGGTCGTCTAATGAAGTACTATGTAAACAATCAGATTCAAGGTTCAATTATTCCGTGGGTCAAGCCCCCCCAAAAAAATCATAGATTGAAGTTTGAAAAGATTTTATTTATGAGATACTTTGTGAAAATGTTTATAACCTTATAATTGATGAGGAAATAATGAACTTTCATAATTTCATCCTAAAGAATATTTCTGAGGAGTGCATCTAAACCTCAAATTTTTTTTTTGTATCAATGTTAAATTAGAGATATGGTGATTTAAATGGCATTCTAATTATTTCACTAGAGTGTGGTAAAATATTGATAATGGAATATAAACCTAAAAGAATATACCAAATCCATATGGTTTCTTAAATTCAAATAATTGTAACTCAATACTTCATTTATATTAAAGAGAAGGAAAGGTAAAATTACGCCTTACAAGACCAAGCGAAAAGTCCATAACTAAGATTGAAAACATGACTTGTAGTAGAATTTGATCACCAAGGTCACTAGTACAATCAAAACTAGTGAAACCAAATAACAATAAGTCCCCCTTAAAGGGTAATGTAATGAACTGAACCCTACCTTGGATACAATAATATCCATTTTTCTACTCTCCATTGCCTCTTATTAAGTGTCTGCATATTCTTGGAACAAGATCAATAACAAAGAAAACATTAGGATGGGAATGAGTCAAATATAGAACGCTACAAATTAAGTGATGGTACAAAGTGACGTCTGCTTTAGGTATAGTATAAGTGATAGATTCTGTTTAGAATAATCCATGTGAAAATGGTGAAGAATGTCACATGTACATTTAAAATTTAAATATGGAAATTCCTTCCTTGGTTTTTAGAACTTGGAGGCCAAGAACATATTAAAAATTTCCCTAGTCTATCATTTCAAATTTATTCTTAAGGGGAAAATTTACATCATTTAAAATTTTGGAACCACTGCCAATAAGTATAAGGTCGTTTTCATAAAGAAAAAAGTATTATGAGATGGTTACCTATTTCCTTGGTACCGACATTGGGGTTAGAATGGAATCTGAAAAAATTAGTGTCAAGAAGAATGATATACATTTTAGCATATCAATCTCAAGGAGTTTTATTAATGCCATAAATATATTTTTGAAGATGGAAAACAAGGCCTGAGTAATTCAAGATATAGCAAAGAGGTTTTTCCATGTAAATTTATTCTTGAAATCCCCATGCAAAGAGGTTGATTTAGCATATATTTTATGGACCTCCCATTTATATGATACGTCAAAGGCTAGAAAAAGGTGCATGGAATTCATTTTTTCTATAATATTCAATCTATTCCACTTAAGGAAATCCTTTGGAAAATAACTAAGCATCATGTCCTTCAACAATAACATTTAATAAATACTTAGTCTTATACACCCAATTATGATTGAAAAGTTTTATTCCTTTTAGAAGAGGTACAAGATCACAAGTATTGTTCACTATTAAGGAATGATATTTTTCATTCAACTTGGATGGCCAAAAACTTATACAAATGTTGTCATATATTGTTTTTTTTTAACTTGAACCAAAATAAAATGTCCTCATTGAAACTAAGAACATGTACAATTTCTATTTGAAACATCACAATTAAGATCACTAGCAAATTCTCATGTTGTATGGAAACATCTAGGAAGCTATGGTGTTGGATCAATTCATGTTCAATTGACCAAAATAAAGAAAAAATTGCAATAAGAGGTGAATATTCATCCTCATTATCATCATAAAAATAAGGAGATAGAATAGGAGCACTGCTAGAAAAGTTGGCAACAAAATATCACACAAACACCAAATATAGTGCAAAGGAAAAATTTGATGTGAAACTACTAAATTAGGATTGTAGGCCAAGAGATATTATCAAACTTACAATCTCCCCTAACAATAATTTCATTTGAATTGGCTTGACGAATTAAATAACCTTTCACATATTCAGAATATCTAATACAAAATTAACTTCTCACTCTTAGGCTATAATCCTTTTCTTTTCTCGTCAAGATTGTGAGTCCATGCATCACTACTAGATGAAAAAAATTGACTTACATATGGTTTAATTTTACTGCATGCTTTATTTCACCTTATATCCTTTAAATACTTTGTGGGAGTGTGATTAATTATATTATTTGTATAATTAATGGATTTCACCCAAAAAATAGGAATTAATCCCTTAGGTTGGATCATATAATTTTCCATACCCGTTCATGTGTGATTCTCTCAATATGTTGAATATGAATTCCCTATGTAGTGAAATAAGTTTTAAGATTAAGTTGTAAACTTATTGCTAACATATATTCCTCCGTTATTTGTTCTTAAATTTTGAATTTTTCTACATTTGGAATTTCTACATATGCCTTTTAGGACAAAAACATGTCAAAAATGTCACTCCTAAGTTTTAATAAATAAACCCAAGAGCATATATACAAGTCATCAATGAAAGTTAAGAAGAAATTTAAGAAGTACTTGAGGCCTAAGAAATAATTAAAAGGAAGTGGATTGAAAAATGACTATGAATAAGCTAAAAATGCTTTTCAAATTGACACATTTGTCAAAATGATCCTAATTAGGTTTTCCAAGGACATGGCCAAAGAAAGCACCATTGTTGCAAGAAATGAGAGGAAAACTAGTCACCATATTATGATTGCATAGTTGTTGTAATGATAGATATGATGTGACACCCCCTTTTCATTTCCACAAAAAATTTGATGTTATTAAATACGTGTAATGTTAGGATACTATCATGTATATTATGTACAAAACTTTGTTATGTGACGTATTGTTCTATTTTATTAATAAAATTACTAAAGATGAACGAAGGGAGCCACCAACATATCATGATTCCTTGGGGAGGGGGGCAACTTGAATAGGGAAGAAAATATGCAAGACGGGTGGAGGTGGGAGAAATGGTAGCCTTGGTTGAATAAATATTATTTTACCTTTGTGTGATGGTTGGTATTCCCAAGAAGCTTCTTTCAAAAGATTGGTAAGATGAAGGGTAAAGGTGTGATTATAAAATTAAGAAGGAGAAACTATCAAGGGGGTTCTTCTTTCTTGTTTTCTCAGCTTTTCTCTCATACTCTCTCACTCAAAATTTTGATTTTGAAATAGAAATGGTGACATAACCTAGAGAGGTTAATACACTGTGATTAGTTAAGAGTTAATAGTGATAGCCTACGTAACACAGTAAGTTTTTCCTATGTGTGAAGGAGAGTGACATTCACATATTGTGTTAAATCTGATCTAAAAATTGTGTGATAAATCCTTGAGTTTAGTTTTCTCTCAATGTAGAAAATATCTTTAACACAACTATAATAACATGTAGGAATTATATCAATGGATTCAATCCGATCATGTAATGTACTAAAACAAGATACTGAATCCCTCTACTATATTTTCAGAATATAAATATGATCGCTTAATCACATGAAAGTAAGAGAAAGAAGTAAATCAATACACAACACTAGATATTCCTGGGGAAAGAAACTTCTCAAAACCCCTCCATATTTATTGTATAATCAACAAAGGAATTAGGAAACAATACATTGTATTTGTGAGCACCACAACCTCATACACTCTACCAATTTCTTCACACTGATCTAGGAAAAATTGGACAAACACATTGCCAATTATCAACCTACCCTCAGCCTACCCTGCTTACGCAATCCCTAGAGAATTAAACCCCTATTAAATAGTAAATTCAGCCTTCCTTGACTGCATAATTCATCATGGGATTCTCATGGTTTTATAACTGCATCTGGGCAGTTTTCTAAAAATACAACTGATAGTTTACTTGCTTTGAACATTTTTCTCAACTGGGTCTCCACCAAAATTAGCATGCATACAACTATAAATAGTGAATCATCAGTTACTTGGTAGATCACTACTAGTGAATTAAATCTATTTTAATTCACTTGATCTTCCACTAGCTCATCAAACAGTTAGAACTAGTTAAACTGATTTTAACTCAATTAATGTGAGTTAAATGATCCTACTGAGAGTACACTAGTGCTACAACTACAACTTAACCCTGTTAATAATAGAATCACTCTACATGCCTATCCTTTGACCCTTAACTCAAAATTCTTGAGCTAAGTAAGTCTATCACACTTAGTTAACAATTACAAGTTGTTATGAGATAAGATTACATTTAATTTTCCAATTTATTTAAAAAATTGGTTGCACACTAATGTGTCACTAGGATCCATCACTGTGTGACCTGTGATCCCACACTAGTGTGTGTGTTGTTTCTAGATGCCAATTTCACTGTTTCTTGTTGCAAATTTCAACACTCCCTCTCAAGGAGAAAAGAATCAATCTGTTCCAATCCAGTACCTTTGGAATGTTCTGCATGCAACACTGCTCTAGTGTTGTTCACACATGCAACTCTCCTAAGAAATTGAATCAATATAATGCATCTGTCATTAGAGTCTTCTGACTGCTGCTAGCTACTGCACATGTCTACTAGACTCCCTACACTACTGACATCTGCATCCATGTTCTCTACGCTGTTGTCAACTCTGATCTACGCTCGAGTATCTGACACCTGTCACTCTTATTTTTGTACTCCTGACATTTGACTGTGTCAATATAATTGATCCTTCCTGTTATTTCTATACTGTGGGCTCCTCATATCCAGGTTCAATCCATGAGACACAACATCTCAATGGACCCTGCCCAAATTTCTTCCTGGAATCATATCTGCACATCTCCCCACCTCACACCTAGAGGTATAGTTGCATGTACTCCCTCTGCCCATATGGCTGGAAATTTCCTTGTCTTGGAGGTCTCTTCTTGAGTCACCTTTTAGATCCACCTAGATCTAACCACTGACTTCCCAACTGGTCTTGGGACGACTTCCCATGCACTATTTCTGATAATGGAGTCATACTCCTCAACCATGGCATCAACCCAAGTTGTTTGTTTCATTGCTTCCTCAAAAGAAGATGGTTATGTCACAATACACTCGCTCATAAGAGCCATGTATCTAGTGTACCTGTCTGGGGACCTTCTTTTCCCATGCTGTGATGTAGGTGAACCTACATGCTTTGTCACATCTAGCGTCAATCTGTCAGTCTCTCTGGTGTGATTCCTACCATTTCTAGTCGATGGCTCTGCATGAGTGGTTTCTGCCACTCCATGATCCTCTTCTTGTGGCTGCTCCACATCCCAAGGTTCATCCTTTGAAACTAAGAGTTCCTCATCTACATGCAATTCAAGCTACCTCTCAAGGGATAATCACATGGATTTCTCATATTTACCCATGGTACATCCCTTGAGTGTGTCTATTTGCACAAGAGTACCATTTGGAAGAACTCTAGAAATTTGTTGCATGATCCTCAAATAACTGTGGTGTAGATGGCCCAATCTCTTGTGCCATAACTCACCTACATCCTGTCTCACCACCTTCCCTTCTTTACTGCTCAATGCTGCACAACCATATACATCAAGTTTATAAAGTTTCTTCACACAAACCTCAATATTATTTACATGTGATGTGGCTTTGTGACAAAGGAATGCTTTTCATTCACTGAAAACCACATCATATCCAACATCCTCCAACATAGCAACTGAAACTAAATTCTTTTTCAAGCCTGGTAAATACGTGAAATTTTTAATATGAAAGGTTTAGCTGACTGTCTATGGAAAGTAACTGTACCAATCCCGGTAACGCTATACCTCCCGTCATCACCCATATCGATGTGCATCTGAAGATCATTCTCCTCCAAGCTACTAAAGAGTTCTTTGTTTCCTATCATGTGGAAATATGCTGCACAATCCAAGTACCACATAGATCCCATCAAATTTGATGCCATTCATGTGATGAGAGGGAATTCCAACTCAAACTGTGAGGCCAAAGCTTCACCCGCTATAGCTCCTCGATCCTTCCTATTGTTCTTCTTCTTCTGTGGAAAATTTGTGACATATTGTCCATGATCATGACAGTGAAAACATTTCACTTTTGACATGCCATGCTTCTTGCCTTCTTTTCCAGTCTCATATTTGGAATGGTAATCCTTCCCCTTCCCCTTCTTTCCTTACCAGCCAAGGCACATTTTTCCTCATCATCAGTCTTGGATGAGGATCCATCCCTGGTATTCCGCTGAAAGTCTTATTGTACCAAATATGACCAAATTAGCTCCCAATGTAGTAACTTATCCCTCCCATTCATAGAGTCTTGGTAACTATGCCAACTCTTAAGAAGGCCTATAAGTGATAGGCTCACCAAGTCATCATCAACTATAGTAATCCCAACACTTCCAAGCTCATCTCAACATTGAGTGAACTTGGTCAAGTATTTCTGGATTGTGTCGCCCTTATCCATTTTGATTTTCTTGAGCTTGTCCTTGAGTGCCAATTTTCTATGGTCATTGCTGCTTTGAAACATATATGTCAAGGCCTTCCACATAGCATATGGAGTTTCCTTTCCATGGAGACTCGATACAATACAATCTTTAATTCCCTCTAATAAGATCCTCCTCACATTTTCTAGCTTCTTCTGCCATGCATCAAAAATATGGGCATCTGTTGTTGCAGGCTTGGGAATATCATTATCTATGAATTCCTTCAACCCATTGTCCTCCAACATTGCCTCCATCCTGTTCTTCCATGCAATATAATTCCAACTATCCTCGATATTCGAGTCTCAAGCCATTGAAATACATCTTGATCCACTTCTAGCTCCAAAGAAAGTATCTACAAATTTGAATATTGTTCAACATAAACTCAATTTCTTCTCCACTATTTTGACTCCTTGCTCTCTGATACCATGTATAAAATCTCTAACACATCTATAATACCATGTATAAATTATATGAATGGATTCAATATGATCATGTAATGTACTAAAACAAGATATTGAATCCTTCTACTGTATTTGCGGAATATAAACACAATCACTCAAAAACATGCAAGTAAGAGAAAGAAAGAAATAAATACACAACACCAGATATTCCTGGAGAAAGTAAATGCTCGAAACCCCTCCATCTTTATTATATAATCAACCAAGGAATCAGGAAACAATACAATGTATTTGTCATCACCCGAACCTCATACACTCTACCAATTGCTTCACATTGATCTAGGAAAAATTGGACAAACACATAGCCAATTATCAACCTACCCTCAGCCTACCCTACCTATTCAATCCATAGAGAATTAAACCCCTATTAAATATAAAATTTAGCCTTCCTTGATTGTGCAATTAATCATGGGCTTCTCATGGTTTTATAACTGCATCTGGGTAGTTTTCTAAAAATACAACTAATAGTTTACTTTCCTTGAACCTTTGTCTCAAATGTGTCTCCCCCAGAATTAACATATATGCAACTATAAATAGTGAATCATTAGTTACTTGGTAGATCACTACTCATGAATTAAATCTATTTTAATTCACTTGATATTCCACTAGCTCATCAAACAGTTAGAACTAGTTAAACTGATTTTAACTCAATTAATGTGAGTTAACTGATCCCACTCACACTACAATAGTGCTACAGCTACAAATGGACTCTATTAATAATAGAATCACTCTACATGGCTATCACTTGACCCTCAACTCAAAATTCATGAGATAACTAAGTCTAACAAACTTAGTTAACTATTACAAGTTGTTATGGGATAAGATTACAATTAATTTTCCAATTTATTAAAAAAATTGGTTGCACGCTAATGTGTCGCTAGGATCCATCACTGTGTGACCTGTGATCCCACACCAGTGTGTGTGTGTTGTTTCTGGATGCCAATTTCATTGTTTCTTGTTGCAAATTTCAAAACTCAAGGCATCGAGCTTTGGCACAGGGGTGGCCAAAAATGAGAGAAAATGTTGCGTAGTTGAGCCTAAGGTGGAGTGAAACATGGGTCACCCTACTTGAATTGTAATATTTTATTGTAATATCGATATGTTTATTTCTATGTTATTTTTATTTCTTACATGAAAAATTTAGTGATATGTAGGAATTATTATTGTTGTTGTATTATTTTATCTATGATCATTATGTCATTTATGATAGTAAATTCTAGAGAAGAGGGTTTGAATTCACTTGGAAATTGGGACGCATGAGAAATGCATGATATTTTTTGTATTTACATGTCTTCCTTATTAATTACATGTTTTCACAATTAAGTACATCTTGCATTTTCTTTAATTTCCTCTATATTTTATAAGTAATTCAATAGAGTTTAATGGTGGAAGCTCAAAATGTGATTTATGGGGTAAATAATTCATCTTGGAATTTTTGCTATAAATTTTCTTCTTGGATATTCCAAAGGTTAAAACTTGGATCATAGTGAAGGGAAATATTGATGATCGTTTAGTTCATTTTTCCGACCTTGATTCATTATCTTTTGAGAGCTATGCTCTAAGAAAGTCAAGATTCTTAGAACTTGAACGTTATGTAACTAGATCTCAAAACATAAGAAAAGATAGATCAACGACTTGAAAATAAGCCTCTTCGAGGGGGAAACCTCATTTTACATCACATAAATGAAAAATTCTTGGATGATTCAAATGACAATGCCTCCTTAGTATATATAGGATTTTAAAGTGTCAAAATATATAATTAGGGCCTACATAACACTAATAATGTAAGGGCTCAACAATAACAATAGTGGGTTTCTAAGGGGCACAACAATAAAAATATGGGGGCTACACTAGTACTCTAGGGACCTAACATACCCCTCTGCTTCAAAAAATTGTTGTCCTAAATTCTTGAGTATATTTGGTTGCTTCTATATGAAATACTTATCCTCCCATGTGTAATATTCAGTAGGTAAGTTCTTCCACTTTATGAGATACTCTGAAATTGATCGATTCCATAAATATCATATTATTCTTATGTGATTGTTTCAGGTTCCAATATGATTTCCTTCCTCATCAGTTTTTGGAAATATAGTTTGGACTAGGATCTTTTCACCTATAACCTTCTTTAAGAATGAAACATGGAAAATTGGGTGTACTCGCGAGGATGCATGAAAATAAAATTTGTACGCTATAGTACCAATCATTTGAGATACCTTGTAAAGTCCATAGTACTTGGGTGATAATTTATTATCCTTCTTGGATTGTGTGAGGGACATTTGTTAGTAAAAATACCCAATCGCCAACATCAAAACTTATTTCATGGCAATGTTGATAGGACTATTGTTTCATTTGATTCTGAGTGAGATTCAGGTTATCCTTTAAGATTTGGAGAACTTTTTATTGATGCTCAATTTGATATTCTATTTCTTGAACCTTATAATCGTCTCTTAAAGACGATGTGATAGATAATGGATTATATCCATAAACATAAAGGACCCTAAACGGGGTCATTTTTGTTGCACTATACTGCCATTATTCCAAACGTAACCACTTGAACCATTATGTTTGTTTATCAGATACAAAGAAACAAATATATCCTTCCAAGCATTTCTTCACTATCCCATTTTTCCCATCATATTGAAGATGATAAGATGAGATATGAGATAATTGAGTACCAAGACAAGAAAATAATTATGTCCAAAAATTTCCAATGAAAATAGTATCTCTGTCACTTACAATGATCTTTGGGTTTCCATGTATCTTTTGAAATGTTTCCACAACTACAATAACGACTGTACAAACTTTGAAAGGATGATATGGTGAAAAAAAGTGTGCATAATTGGAAAGCATATCAACTACCAACATGATGACTGTAGTGTCCCTTCTTGGTGTGATAACTTTTATGACACTTAGAGGGTGATTTTGATACAATGATATAATATTATGCATGATAGACTTATGCACATGCTTATATGCTATAGACCTCGTTTGGGTCACCTAGTTTTTGTGTGCTTATGATAATATCTATGGTTTTGTGTATAAGAACTTATTTTGGTTAAGAGTATACTAACGATGTTTTCTCTTTTGCTATCCTAGTGTGTACATAGGTGTATGACATGAATGGTGATCTAGGATTGAGACACATATATCCTTGGATGATCATGGTTATGTGGAACATATGGTTAATTATGATTTATGGATGAAACATGATTTGTATGATTATATGTGCTTAATATCATACCAAGCATGATGTGGCAGGGGACTTGTTCATTGCAAACAAGGACGCTCGATTTATAAATGACTGCAGAAGTCATTTATCAATTACCAAAATGATTGTGGAAGTCATGAAAAATCCTTGGTAAAAGGTGAATAATTTCATTATGAAATTCATTTGACTCCTTTAATCTATGAGATTGTGATGTGTGCAGGTCTTGGAAGAAGACCTTACCAACGAACCATCAGATGCGTATGAGCGTGGCAATCAATAATTTAAGGTGAAGCATGAAGTTTCAAAGTAGAGTATATGAGAATCCATGGAAATTATGGAGCGGAGTCCTAAATCCATGAAATATAAATACATCGAGTATTGGATATATAAGAAAAGGATTAGGGCTCAGAATCCTAAATCCATGAAATATAAAGACATGGAGTCTTGGATCAATAATTAAATGTTTGGGGCTTGGAGTCCTGAATATTTAAAAATATCAATGTGTGGAATCTTGGATCATTAGAGTAGATGAGGGAGCGAAGTCCTCAATCTACTAAGGCATGGAGATGCATGCAATAGGGGTGCAGAATCCCTATTCTCTAGAAGAAAAATACCACTCATGGGTACCTCGGGGATGAATTCCCTAAATAAAATGTCATTCCTAACAATTTTGGAGTGACTTTATAAAAATATAAATTCATGTCTACAATCTCAAGCATGACTTTTCAAAAATATTAAATCACCTAAAATCAATGGGTAATCAAGTATACTTGAAGGAAAATCACTTAACCTATCATTGATCAATCCTAATAGTTCAATGTTGACTTAATCCTCAATATTATTAATATTATTGTTATCTTTTATGAGACTATAATATTATTATTAAAAGGGAATTATATCTCCTCAATCACTGGACACCGTGATTGACTCCTATCTCCTTGATGATCTCTTTTATGCACTCATAAAAGAATGGCATATTCCTCTTACACTCATTAAATACATGTCATAAAACATTCCTTTTACACTCTCTTTAATGAATATGTTACACTCTCTTTAACTAAGCCATGCATGCCTCCCCTTAATGACATGAGTTACTCTTCTCTAAATGGAATACAAGGTATGCGTATTACTCCTCTTTTATGACAATAATTTGTTGATCCTCCTATATATGTGTATAATGTATTCTCACTTAACAGAGGTGCATTGTGATACCAAGAGTTGGAGATATTTGAAAAATATAATGAGAGGGAGATACTTGGAGAGTAGTCAATTTCTTTTGAAATGAACTTGAAATTCCTAAACTAAATTACTAAGTATATCTACATGGTGAAGCTGACCATGAGTGGTATTGGGAGGAAGTGAAACTTATCTTCCTAATATTTCCTTGGATATCTCTCTACTACTATATTTTGGTAATTTTTGTGAGCTCCTACAGCTTGGGGGTTCCAAGGGAAGAATTTCTCCCTGGATATGGTTGGGTGGAAAACCAGATGGTCACAGTGAGTTGGTAAGGATATGCATACTCTCATTGGAGCTGGAGCATATTCGCATCCTTTTGGACTTGTATAAATACACAACTAGGTATGTTCATAAGAATTCTTGAAATTTCAATTATTATTAGTTTAAAGTGTTATAAAAATTTCAAGTTATTGGAACTGATATTTGTGAAAGTTTTTGAGATGTTTACAGAGTTAATTCAAGGCTAACCAATAATGAATGGAAGTTGTAGTTAAGCATGTACTTGTAGAAGGGATTAAAAGAAGAATGTGTTGCTAAAGTATTTAAGTTCAACTTATAATGAATTTTTTTTCATAGAAATTTTTCATGAGTTGATGAAAACATAATATCACCAAAATTTGGGGTTTTATTTCTCCAAGTATAGCTGTAGTTGAAGTTTGCACACCAAGTGTTTGAAAAAAAATGATAAATGAGGTAGTATGAATTTTTGATGTTGTTGTTTTAATAAATTGCATCACTGAGCATTTATGTTGCGCTTCAGCTTAACATCAAAGGGTATCCATACAAATAGGACTTGTAACCCCCAACTTGATTCCAAAACAACACTTTTTCAAACAAAAATAGTAAATCTAGGCGATTTTGTAGATTGCTTCTGCGCACTGTGTGCAGTGTTATCAAGTTTTGGGTAAAAAAAATAAGATGATTTAGTCCTTATTTTAATATTTTGTGATTTTAAAAATTAATTTATAAATTTTATGAGCTAAATAGGTTGAAGTAGAATCTTATATTCATGTCAAATTGCCTTAAGATATTATGGCTTCCAAGTGTTTGACAGAATGCCTCAATGACTGTAGATTGCTTGCATGCCTGCAAAGTGTTTGTCGAAAGGCCTCAATGGTTGTAGATTGCATGTTTTAAAAGTGTTTGTCAAAAATCCTCAATGAATATATCTTATAGACTACATGCTTGCAAAAGTGTTTGTCAAAACTTCAATGGATGTAGTTTTTGTGCATATAAATTGTTAGAGAAAATTCCCTACTTACTATAGCTTTTATGTACTAGAAAATTTATGAATAGATTATTTAATGGATGTAGCTTCCTATGTCATCAAGTTTTTATGAATGTGAAAATGAATCTAATAAACTGTTGAAGTGTAAATAAAGAATATGATAGTTGTTACTTTTATTATCTAAAGCTTTCATTTAAAAAAAAAGGGTTGTTGGTGGAAACAATTTTACGGTGACTAATTTTGTTGGATTTTGTGCAAGTGAGCATAATAAGTTTCATCTAAGATGCATGTATTCAAGGGTGAAATCTTATGTTTTAATGGTTGTAGCAAACAGCTAGTGTGCTCAATTTTGGCAAGTCCATTGTTTTATTTGCCACTTTTAGAAGAATAATATTCTTTTGAATTGGTAATAGTTGTTGGCAATATGACTATGATGTGTTGTTCTTGATGGAAACCCACTTGTAAAAAACCAGTGTATTGGTTCTCGATAAGCTCAAAGATGGAAAAATTATGGAACAAAATATCAAAGTGATGTGACAGAAGCTTTACAGATCAGAATCAGAATGTGGAAAAGTACATATTTGAGGAACTATACGCGAGTTGATATAGGAAAAACTGCATATACACACGGGTACAAAGAAGCAAAGTCATGTATGAGATAGTGCAATAATTATATAATACCAGGGGTTCCTTTACCATGGTATTAGCCCACACTATTGAGTGAAATAACGATTATTTGATCCCGTCCAAGAATACCATTGACACTTCTACCGTCTTGGCTCATTGTATTGGCTAAGGCTCACACTATATAAGGAGGTGAAGATCATAGTGCTAAGGGGGAATGAGTATGTGAATTGAATGAATACTTCAATATAAAGTACATCTGTATGGAATTAGATATAACCAATAGATAGATATGATATTATGATGCACTCATAAATACAATAATGGATGAGGCTCTCTAGACCTGAAATGTATTTGCATGATCTGTTTGTGAGATGATTAGACTTGTGGTCTGGGGCATGTTTGCTGAAGTGAAGGGTAGGATGTGAGTAAGCTTGTAGTTCTGAAGTGTTGCACAGTCCTGAATTATTTACATATCTATATGTGGGTTCATCACATTGAAGGCACCTATACACGCAGCTTTGGCTCTTTAAAGGCACGTATGCAAGCTAGGGTTTTGCTGAAGAACACTAAAGGAAATGTCTTATCAATTTTTTTGTATTTCTGATGTTTTTCAATGATGTCTTCATATAGATATGGGTTGTTTGAGTACTGATTATGTTGCTAGTTGATAGTGTATAAAGATCACTGATTATTTGATTGAAAATGATGGATGCTACTGACCGTATGAGGGATCTGTAAATATGACAAAACATGTCTGAATATCTCTTATCTATTCTAAGTCTCATCAAAACTCTAATCATAGTATATTAAGTTCTATACACAAGTTTCTCCACAGAAAAACACGTATACACATGGGTTATCGTAAGTAAAGTGGCATATACATTTTTTTTATGAATGATCAGGGCTGCAGTTGATTTTGTGTGTTCATGCAGAAGTCTAGTTTTAAGTTATGTGGTATGGTTACAATGATCTCATCGTTCTGTTCAAATTTGGTTGATGGTTGTTTATGTTGATCTACAAGTTGTGATGAATTAAAGGTTGTTGTATTAGTGTGAAAATTTATGAAATGTGGTCTTCAGTGGTTCTGAGGGTCAGATCCTTTAGTGTGGAAGTTGAAGATTCCTACTAGTAGGAGTTGGTGAAAAGATCACGGGGTTATCACTTCGTTCTAGTGGTTGAAAATATCTTCTCCTCATGGACCCTCACTCCATCCACCCCAATGATGTGCCCCATGTAGAGCATCTCTGTAAGCCCAAACTCGCATTTGGAGAGCTTAGCATAAAATTGATGCTCCTCCAATATGCAAAATACAGCCTCAATATGCTGTAGGTGCTCCTCCCATGTCCTGTTATAAATAAAGATGTCATTGAAAAACACTAACACAAACTTCCTCAAGTGACTGCGGAAGATGTGATTCATGCATGACTGAAAAGTGGCCGGAGCATTGGACATCCCAAAAGGCATCATGAGGAACTCAAAGTGACCGTAATGAAAACTGAAAGCGGTTGGGAATATCCTGCTCCCTCACGCGAATCTGATGGTACCCGGATCTCAAGTCAATCTTTGAGAAGAACTTTGATCCCCTCAGATCATCCATCAACTCATCTATCCATGGGATGGGGTACTGGTTCTTCATGGTATTCTTGTTGACGGCCCGGTAGTCAATGTACATCCTCAACGTGTCGTCCTTCTTCTTCACCAACACTACTGAAGAAGAAAAGGGTCTAGTGCTAGGAAGGATGTGCCCAAGAGCTAAGAGCTCATAAATGGCCCTCTCAATCTCATCCTGGTAGGTCTTAAGATGCTTATAGGGTGTAGTGATGAAATCTTGGATGCCCTGCTCCAGCTCAATCGTGTGTTCAAATCCCCGATCTGGTGGCTGCCCTGGTGGTATCTCTCTACAACCTTGGCATATCTATCTAAAATGGACTGTACATATGGGTGTATAGCCT
The DNA here is from genome assembly GCA_034641835.2 of Pinus albicaulis. Classification (NCBI taxonomy): domain Eukaryota; kingdom Viridiplantae; phylum Streptophyta; class Pinopsida; order Pinales; family Pinaceae; genus Pinus; species Pinus albicaulis. The sequence goes on along the minus strand of CM076577.1, from coordinate 158,548,463 downwards.
GCTCTGTAGATACTGCCTCTGAAACATGCAACTCCACTGCCCACTCTATGTCTCCCTTCTAGAAATCTTCGTCCATCCAGTGTGCCAAAACTGTTTATGGTGGGTAAGTGTGCATACCCTGAATCTTCTCATGCCTCCCAGTCTTCTTATCCATCCACTCTATCTCCAAGGTCTCCCAATCAGTGGTGACATTCCCTAGCATGATCAACCACTGCACCCCCATTATCACGTTGGTGTCTAGAATGTCCACCACAAAGAAGTGATATGTTAGGGTGTAAGTCTCCATAGTCACTGCCAAGGCTAGCACATACCTAGCACACTGCATGGTCCTATCACCTGGAACCAGTACCAAAAATCCATCAAAGCTCTCCATTGGTATGCTCCTCTATTTTATCAATTAGGCATAAATAAAATTATAGGTGGCCCCACTATCCACTAATACTGAAACACACTGCCCCACACAGTGCCTCAGACACGTAGTGTCAAGTATTTGGGAACCCCTCGCAAAGAAGCAAGGGCTCCCCCGGTAGGTGAAAATGCCACACCTCCTGCTCCTGGTGGTGGAGGTGGAAAATGAGCTCCCCTCTGCGCTATGATGCTGCCTCTTACCTCTATCTCCTCATACTCCTCCTCATCCCCGCTACTGTTGGAGAAAACCTTGATGTAATGCGCCTTTCCCACGACACAACAGTGTCCTGGTGCCCATGGCTCCTGGCATGTGAAGCATAGCCTCTTCCGCCTTAGATCTCTCCTGGCCTCATCATCTAAGGGCCCTCTTCTTTGGTTCCCCTTTGGAGGTGGAACCCTCATGTCCTTCTCCTTTAGCTGGAATGTCTGTCTCTGGGGAAAAGGAGCTCTAGTCTAGGGTAGTGCATCCTGCAAATCCCGAGTCCTCCCAACTACATCATGGAGTGTAGCTAGCCTTGTCGATATGACTAACCCCCATAGAGGCTCTGCAAATCCATCGATGAACATATAGATTATCTGGGTTGTGGATAAATCAGGCACCATCATGGAAAGTCTCAAGAACTCTGAAATGTATGTGTCCTAACTCCTAGTCTACTTGAGCTTAGTTAGCTCAACAAAGTTCTCCTCTAGATCCCTTCGATCAAAACAATCTATCAGCCTCCATGTAAACTCGACATATGTTGTCATTCCTGAGTGCCCCAGCGTAACCATCCCGTGAAAGAACCAGTCATGGGCCTCACCCTCCAGGTGCACATTGCCACCTTGATGGCCTCTATATCTACCATCTGATTAAGCTAGAAATATATATCCAACTTCTCCAGCCAAGCCTTTGCCAAACACTTGCATGATCCGTCAAATTTTGGTAGATAGAATATGCCTACAGTGTGTTGTACATCCCCATCATGTGAATGCCTGCTCCCCTTGTGATGGTTGTGGGGTCTGCTTTCCTGCTTGAGCTGAACGAATTCATGGAATGTGAGGGCATCTCTGAACTCCCGACCATAGGACTGATACTCAGCAAATTAATCTCCCATGTGGGCCAGTTCCTGCTCCTACTGTGCTCCTAACCCAGTGTCTGTGACAAGAAATGTAGGCATCATGGAACGTGGAGGTGTATGTGATTCCATCTGTTGTGCTATGATATGCTCCTGTAGATGATGGGATGTGCCCAATCCATCTTCGATGTGGAAAACCCTTGGGGTTTCACGCTGTCTAGATTCTTCCATGAACCTTTTCCCCATCTCTTCTATTTGTCTCAAAAAATCCTGCACTGATTTGAGGAGAAGTTCCTCGAACTCCTTCTCGGCATCTCTTTTCTCTGCCATTGGTTCCTCTTCTTCTGCGTCCACAACTGGAACGCAATCACCTTCCCCGAAAGTGATCTCTAACCTCCTCTCTTGGTCTCTGTACTTCCTCCCTCGGTAACATATGTATGTTTTTCCTGTCGGTGTCATAGACAATCTGCTCCACAGGCTAAGCCAAGTTTATGGGCTCTGATACCACTGTAATATTTCGAATAGAAATAAACAGTAATATAAAGCACATAAACAAAGAGCTACAACAACTAGCGAGGAATCATATGAACAATAGAAAATATGGATAATGCTGAGCCATTTTATTAAATACTGAGATATGAAATGAGTACAAAGGTGATCAGAATGATGGCACCTTGGATTGCACTAGGCAAGCGTAGAAATACTCTCAAAAGATAACACAGAATGGCCGCTCCCTCAAGGACTGCGTAATCTCTAGTGCTACTAGTGTTGCTACTGTGCTGCTACTACTGTTGGAATGAACTGACTATTTGGGGCTGCTCCCCACCTCGGAAAATTGTGAAACTTTGGGAATGGTCTCTCCGCCCAATACCCATCAAATCCCAGAGAGCTTTCCAGAAATGGTTGCTCACCAAAAATGACCTCCCTTGAGGTACCGCGTTGTCCCAAGGGTAAACGTTGGCCCTGAATAATCTACTAAAAATAATGGCCTCAAACTCTACCAAAATGATGGAATAGGGTAGGGCTGATCCCTTTCCAACTCTCCTGGGATGAATCCCCTTATAGTTCCTCAATCCGGAATCACCTCCTCCAGAAACTCCATCCTCCCTCTCACTGACTATGTTGTCTCTTCAAGGGGATACTCCCAGTTGTGGTTGTTGCAACTCTCTCCGGCAAAACAAGATGGAACTCCTCACCTGAGCAGGCACTCGAAGTCCCCCGGGGCTGAGGTTGGGATCTCTGCACGGAGACACCCAGTGTACTGAACAGTATGTGCAGACTTTTATCAAGAGAAAGTGTGCCTAATGTCAAAATAAAAATTGCATAGATACATAATCAGAATGATCCAAATGAGGAGACCCTCTCCCTTTTTATGTTTGGAGAGCCTTGCTCTCACCTAGGCCCCACCATCAACTGCGTTGTCTCGTTGAGCCATGTTGTCCTTCTATCTTTGCGCTGGCTTGGCCCCACACTGCCCACGCTATCCTTTTCCCCACGCTGCCACTTCAACCTCTAGGCCTCACACTGTCAATTAGTCATGTCTCTCAAGTGACTTTAGGAAATTCTTTTATCCTAAGTGTGAGTTAAGTGTCCCTCTTCACCCACTTTATTTCTAACTTAACTTTATTAAAGTAAAGTAGTCAAAAATTAATATTTCTAATTAGCTATTGCTAATTGGGAATATTACATTCTCAGTGAGCCTTGCTCATGCATTATTGGAGGAATTTTTGCGCTATTAAATAGGAAATTCCTTGGAATTGATTGCGCAATGCATCATAGGCTTCTACACGACTCTATAACTGACCTGTATAGTTTTCTAATTATACAACTACTAGTTATCATCCCTTTAACCTCAGTGTAAACTGGGCCTTCCTTAGAAATGACATGCAAGAGTTATTTATAGTGAATTATCAATTAACTAATTGATCACTCAATGTGAATTAAATCAAATTTAATTCACTGGACCTCTCACTAGCTCATCACAAAGTTAGAACTATTTAAATTGATTTTAACTCAATTTCTTGAGTTAAATAATTACAACTAAAAAATAACTATAACTGGACCCAAAAAAAATAGAAAAATCCTCTACATGCCTCCTCTTTGATCTTCAACTCAAATTTCCTAAGCTAACTCAGTCATTCTGACTTAGTTAAATAATACAAGTTGTCATGAGATGAAATTACACTTTCTCTTCCAATTTAATTAAGGGAAAATTATATCAAAAGCCCCCTTGGGGTGCCATTTCATTACTCCCTCTCAAAAAGAAAGGGATTATCTACTACCTCGTTCCTATCTTTGTTGAATTCAAATTTGCTTCTTTCCAGTTCCCTCGTCAAGATGTCTGCGTCCTGCTCTTGTGTGGGAATGTACTCTAATGCCATAATTTGCCTTTGATCACAATCTTTGAGATGGTGATATAGGATATCAATATGCTTGGTATATCATGGAATATTGGATTAACCGAGATTTTTATGCAACTATGGCTATCACAATGTATCATCGTCAGATCCATCTATTAACCAAACAAACCAACAAGTATCTTCCTCATCTAGATGGCCTTGCATGCTGCCTGACTGGTCGCCATGTACTCTACCTTAGCTAATCTGAGTGAAATTAATCTTTGATTCCTATTGTACTAGGAAAATATTGTTGATCATATGCTGAAGATGCTCCCTAATGTGATCTTCCTATCAAATGGACTCCCTACCCAATCTGCATCGGTGAAGCCTTGAAGCTTCACTCCCTCTGTCTTTCTATACCATAATCCATACTATGTAGTGCCCCTGCGATATCTCAACACATGCTTCCTTGGTTTCCAAAGGATATTGGTATGGTTAACCATAGCTTAACTCAACTGGTTAACTCTGTAGCATATGTCAAGTTGTGTGTTCACCAAATACATGAGTGAACCCACAACTTACCTGTAAACAATAACATCCACTACTTTACCCGAAGTAGCAACCTCCTTCGTCCATTTTCTTGCTAGAGGAGTCTCCATGGGTGATGTAGGAGTATCAATGCCAATTTTCATTTTTTTATTATGTAATAAAGGGGGGTGTGACATTTTAATTGTTTTATTAATTAATTTGTTATTTTAAATAAAATAGGAGATAAATTATAAAAGTGAGGATTTTGTATATATTCTTTTATTAATTAAAAGGATATGAGAGAAACTAGAATTAGGTAACAAATTTAGGAAGTAGGAATTCTATGTACGGAACTTTGTTGAGTCCACATCTAAAATGAATTTAAATTAGATTTAGCTGAGGATTATGTGGAGAGATTTTTGGAATGAATTAAATTCATTATTTGTGTATAAATGTGAGTGTTTTGTGAGAGAAAAAAACATAGTTGAAGAGCTGAGATAGTTGAAGAGTGGAGTGAGAGAGGAGTGATTTAAAGAGCTAAGAGCCAAGAGGCCACCCAATGTAATATTTGTCCACAGAATTTTGATATAGTTAATGGAGTTGATTTGCATGGCTCTTTCTGCCTTCATGTAAATTTGAGCTAAATGTTTTTTTTTTATGGATTTATTCTATAGAAGATTTGAACATTTTTTTGATCTTGATTGGGCAATAAGTTTCTTATATGCCAGGGTCTGCTTTCTAGTAGAATTCCTGCATCATTTTGGTATCAGAGCTGGTGCACGAGAGGTTTTGATTGTATGGTTTGAGGATAAATATTCTTGATTTAAATGTTTTGTAGAATTGTGTGAATCGATCTCAGAATGGATCGATTTCACAACATGATTTTCTTATTGATGTAAATTTATACAGTGCAAGAGTACAATTTTGTTTTTGCATATAGTATTCAATGAGATGGTTTGATTACACGTTCTATTGTGTAACAAAGAGCGAAGAGAGTTTGGGAATTTGAAATCGCATTTGAGATTTTATTTATAATCGATCTGCATGAACCACAATGTGTGGATGGAGAGTCTACACAGTGTGATTTTTGTGTGTCTGCTGATTGTAGAACCTTTAATTGGGTTGCGAATTTTATTTTCCAATGTTGGAGAGCTTGTGAGTACAATGTGTCATTTTTTCCAACGACATGTAAAAAAAAAGTCTTGTGCGGCTTGTGATTTTGTGCGAGTGCAGGGAAGGAGATCTCTGTATTGAAGACTACAAAGTAATTTAAGTCACTGTATGCTTGTGCGTGATTTTATATCGGAGCATGGACACGGAGCCACAGAGCCTGTGGCGTTACTGTGGGTGTTGGATTTGATCCCATAAAAAAAAATATACAAGGAGAGAGTCAAGTGTTGGTGATCTGTTGGGATATGATCTTCCTGTTGAATGTTGGATCACTGGAATGGTCAGGAATATGCGCAGTGGAAAGGAACCACGGGTTCATTAAATTTCTGAGAGAGCAGGATTGAAGGAACCGATTAATGAAATCAGAGATCAAGATGCAGAGGAAGTAGAACTGATGGTCTGTTTAAAGTGTGAAATAAAGATGTTGGATCGATCAAGTGATGGCATAGTGAAAGGGGGACAAGTTTTTTGGTGCAATGAAATTGGAAGGCACAGAGTTTTTAAGATTGTTTATCTATTTTAAAATTGATAAGAACTGACCTGTTCTAAAAGCTGAGTAACCAGAAGCTGTAGCGTTGAAGCGTTGAAGATTGGGACAAAATTTGTAAGTACCAGTTGTTTACATCATGTGATATATATATTATTGAACACTGATTGATCAAATTGATTGAATCGATTAGATTCGATCCTGGATTGTTGGTTCACGGTGGTAGAGAAGGTGTTCTCACCTTCTTGGATTCGATTGGGTTATATCCGTTGGTGTTAAAATGAAACACAACTGATCCACATTCCTTGTTGATGAATTACATGTGTCTTACCTGTGTGAAGGTTTCAAGGAGAATTGATGAGTTTAGTTTATGAAGGATGCAAGTCATATCACAGCAACTGATTACTGATATAATCTGCGTTAACCTCCGTTTGTGAAGCAATGTCATTGATATTAATCCTGAAGGGAACGTAGTCCAAACTTGTTTGAAATGGAATGAACGTGAACATGAGCAGAGTTGAAACAGGTGTGTTGCCATATGGAAGTGTTAATTTGGCAGGGGTTTAACCCTGTTTGAATGTAGTCTCGTGCAATTATTAAAGTGCTATCAGCCGTTCGATGGAAGGAGAATGGTAAGTTGAGTTGCTATGTGTTAATTGTTGGGTCCAAGTATTACTTTGGTGTGGCGTTTAAAAATTTCCGTGAGCATTTCTTGAAATGTTTATTGATAATTGTTTATTAACCATTGATGCGATGGGTTGTTTATAGCGGAATGGTTAATAAATTGTGAAGCTAGAATTTGATTATATGATATGAGTTTCTGCACATGAAGATTGAAAGAGATTTTTTTTACATTGGTTTGATAACCATAAAGTAAGATAGAAGCTTCCGCACATACATATATAAGATTGCCCAGTTTTTTATATTATTTGGGCATTAAATTGACATGCATTTTTATATGCATACCGAGAGAGAATATGCGGATTCTTCACAGGGAAATGTTTGCATTGAGATGATAAACTTGTGAGCGTGCAAGTATTGACGGTGATGAAGATGGTACAAAGGAACGAAAACCAGAAGATTGAGTTTACAGGAAGAAAGGTTTACTAATAACCTTACAGGAGCATGAGGTATGATATTTTAGGAAGATATTTTTTGGAATGGTTTATTTATTTTCACCTTAAAAATAAATCATGGAACACTTGAATTGCAATTGACTAAAGACTTCAGTATCATGTGGAATGATAAGGAAAATTGATGATTTTTCTTAAAGAATGAATTATGAAAGAAAGTGAAGATTGTATAACTTGAAACATCCATTGTCATAATTTTGGTTCAAGTCTTGAAGTGAAAATAGGTGTTAGAGTCAAATGAAAGCTTGGATAGTTTTGAGTTGAGCTTGAGTATTTTCATCCAAGATGAAAATTTAGTATAAGTATGAAGTAAAAGAGTCGTAAGATAAGTACAAAGTCTGAATGTAATTGGGTGCATGATCGGCGGAGCCCGACACCCAAAGAATTGGTCATTGTAACACATGTGTTGCTAAAGTGTTGTTTGCAGAAAATTGTAGCACAAAGGTTGCCAGGGATTGGTCCCAGGACAAAGAGAAGCCAAGCGCAAGAGGAGAAGTTTCATTTTTGATGAATGAAAAGTGTGAAGGATTGCAGGGAAGTGTATTAAATGAATTCCACACGTGAATAGATGCAGTTCACAAAGGAGAGGAAGATGACTGTTGATAGTCATTTCTAGAGATCTGATGAAGAGTACGAGCGGGAGAAGGCCGAGATAAAAATTCACCTTGAATTGTTAATGAAGTTGTTGTAGGAAAATCTGAGAAACCAGACACATGGTTGGACCATGAGAAAGAAAGTGAAGTGGCAGAAGCTACACGCAAAGAGTGAAAAGCAGGTAAACATACAGTTGATGGAGGAGCTGAGGAAGCTCGAGCAAATGCTGAATTGTGAAGAACTCAGAAAGGCTGAGTTAAAAATGGATATTTCCATTTGTGGCCGGGAACATGGTGAAATTATGGGTGAAGAGATCAGTGGAGAATATATCATGAACTATTAGGATAGTTTAGAAGCATCTGAAGATGTGTTGGCAACATAAGCAGGTGAGGCTATGAAGCCTTGCAATTTTTCTCACAGTTTATGTATGTTTGCAGGATGTGCAAAAGACGGTGAATAGTCCGATGGAACTGTCACAAAGGAGAATGAAACTCTTGAGGTAAATTCTAGTAGAGAATTCCTTTCATAGAAGGAATGTGTTGATTGGTTACAACAGGAAGAAATGAAGACAGAAGGGTCTTATGGAAATATTCAGCATAGTATTGAAGCGGGGGAAGAAGGACCATCTGATGATTGGTCAACAGAAAATGAAGGTATGGAAAGTTGTGTAAAATTTCCAAGTTCTACTCCAGTTGAGATTGTTAGGTTATACAGAAAGTTAGATCTTCAGAGAAGAGAGTTGGAAAAGAAGAGGATCTATTTTCAAGGAAAGTTATTGAAAGACACAGAACAGGGAAACATTTTTGAAACAGATGATGTGGAGGAGGGACTAAATGATAGTCTCACAGAGGAATTAAATTAGCATACTGATGTCCTGATGGACAAGGGAATCTCAGAGCATCATACTGAAATGTTTCCAGTAGTGGAAGGGGCACTGACGCCTTATGTTTTTTATTCTAACAATTGTTTTTTGAGTACAGGTTTTATTGCCGATGTTGGGGGAGATATATTGGATCGAGAAATTGAACTAATAAGGAGGATAATGATGAAGATATCCCGGAAGAGGTCAACAACAGTAAAACAAAGAAGAAGCAGCAAGAGAAAGAAAACAGAAGATTGTGAAAGCATAGCCAGTGGGGCAATGCAGCATAAAGTGTGGAGAACTGGAGAAGAACAAAAAATAGAAGCAGCGGCAAAGATCCAAACACATGATCAAGCAATCATGATTAAATTCAACCTTGGGGGTCTGATGCAGGAGCATCAAGGCCAATTTTCATTTTTTTATTATGTAATAAAGGGGGGTGTGACATTTTAATTGTTTTATTAATTAATTTTTTATTTTTAAATAAAATAGGAGATAAATTATAAAAGTGAGGATTTTGTATATATTCTTTTATTAATTAAAAGGATATGAGAGAAAATAGAATTAGGTAGCAAATTTAGGGAGTAGGAATTCTATGTATGGGACTTTGTTGAGTCCACACCTAAAATGAATTTAAATTAGATTTAGTTGAGGATTAGGTGGAGAGATTTTTGGAATGAATTAAATTCATTATTTGCATATAAATGAGAGTGTTTTGTGAGGGAAAAAACATAGTTGAAGAGCTGAGATAGTTGAAGAGTTGAGATAGGTGAAGAGTGGAGTGAGTGAGAAGTGATTTAAAGGGCTAAGAGCCAAGAGGCCACCCAATGTAATATTTGGCCACAGAATTTTGATATAGTTAATGGAGTTGATTTGCATGGCTCTTTTTGCCTTCACATAAATTTGAGCTGAATGTTTTTTTTATGGATTTATTCTATAGAAGATTTGAACATTTTTTTGATCTTGATTGGGCAATAAGTTTCTTATATGCTAGGGTCTGCTTTCTAGCAGAATTCCTGCATCAATGGGTTTTCTTCCCTCCATGTGGAACTTATAATCTCCTTGGCATACTTTCCTTGAGATACAAATAGCTCCCCATATCTTTTCCATATTTCCAATCCAAGGAAATAGTGCAAGAGCCCCATGTCCTTAATCTCAAATTCTCTTGCAAGATCCTCTTTGTAAGACTTGATGAGCTTCTCATCACTTGTTAGTATCATATCATTAAAATAAATTAGAATAATCAAAAGCTTACCATCGACCACAATATGATATATGTTCGCACGTGCTTCACTCTTGGTGAATCCCAACCCGGTGAAATAGTTTTCGATGCTGGTGTACCAAGCACGAGGTGCTTGCTTCAGCCCATACAATTCTCTCTTGAGTATGCACATATGAGTCTCCCTATGTAAGGTCTCAAAACCTTTTGATTGATCAATGTACACCTCTTCCTCAATAAATCCATTGAGAAAGTTTGTATTTACATCCATATGATGTAGCTTCCATCCCACCTGCACTGAGAGTGCAAGGATGGATCTAATATATGAGCACCTTGCGACTGGTGCAAAAGTGTCATCATAGTCAACCCCCTCCACTTGAGAGAACCCTCTAGACACAAATCTAGCCTTGTGCTTCTCCACACTCCCATATATTATTTGCTTCACCTTGTAGACTGACTTGGATCCTACAACTGACTTCCCCACTGATCTTTGGACAACTTCCCATGCAATGTTTATGATAATGGAGTCATACTCCTCAACCATGGCATCAACCCACACTAGTTGTTGCACTTCTTCCTCAAAAGAGGATGGTTCTATCTCAATACCTTCACTCATAAGAGCCATGTATCTAGTGTACCACAATGGGTACCTTCTCTGCGTCCACTGTGATGTGGGTGCTCCCACATTCTCTCTCGCATCTAGCCATAATTTTTCAGCCTCTCTGTTGCACTTCCTTCCATCTATGGTAGATGGCACTGCATTAGTATTTTCTACCACTATTTGTTCCTTTGCTTATGGCTTCTCCACATCCCGAGGTTTATCCTTTGGAGCCAAGAGATCCTCAACTGCATGCAACTTAAGCTCCCTCTCAAGGGACAATCACATGGCTTTGTATTCATCAAACTTCATATCTCTTATGACCACTATCATTGTGTGTGCTGACAAGTACGCCCAATAGTTTTGAGGTGTATCAGTGTACCCCATAGATATCCCCAACTCTATTGTTGTCTCTAGCTTCGTCATGGAATATTTTTTTACATGGAAATAAACAGATGAACCAAAAATTTTAAAATATGACACATCTAGTATCTTACCTGAAAAAACCTCCTCTGGTGTACTCATCCCAAGTATCCGATGAGGAGTTTTATTCTTCAAAAATACTGACGTATTGCATGCTTCCTCTCATAGATGCAATGGTAGGACCTGATCATGCAACATAGCTCATGTTTCTCCCACAATAGTTATGTTCTTTATTTCTACAACCTCATTTTGTTGTGGGTTATGAGCTGCAATCAATTCCCTTCGAATTCCTTCTGAGGAACAAAATTTATCAAATTCGTTAGATATTGATTCTTCACCATTGTCACTCCTGAGAGCCTTCACCTTTTCCCCATATCTTTCTTGACAAGTTACTTGAACTCAAAAAACTTGGAGAACGCCTAATATTTCTTTTGCATGAATAAAATCCAACACTTTCTTGAAAAATCATCAACAAAAATCACGTAATACGTATGCCTTTTTGGGGAAGCTATCCAGAACAGTCCACACACGTCTGAGTGAACTCTCTCTAGGATCACCTTGGCTTGGATTTCCTTATCGTGAAAATTGTCTTTGGCATACTTCCCCAATGTACACCCTTTTCATCTATCTCTCTACGCAAGCGCACCCTTGCGAAGTCCTATAGAAATCTGCTACATGGTCTTCAAAGCGCTATGGTGTAGATGGCCCAACCTCCTGTGCCATAACTCACCAATTTCTTGACTCTCCACCTTCTCTACTTTAGTGCTCAATGTTGCGCAGTCTTCTACAACTAGTTTGTAAAGATTCTTTACTCGAACCCCAATATTTTTCACCTGTCCCGTGTCTTTGTGACTATTTTGAAACCAACTCCAAAAATAGAAGAAAAGAGATATCAACGCCTAGAAATTAGCCACTTCTAGGGGGAAACCTCCAATACATTACATAAATGAAAAATTCTTGGATGGAGTCCATGGGGCCACAATATAATCCTAGCCGACGTAACAATAATAATGTAAGGGCACAATAATAATAATATTGGGGTTATAGGGGTACAACAATAACAATAAGGGGGCTACACTAATAAAAATAAGGAACTAAACTACTAATATAAGGCCGTGGGATTGAACGAGAAAGAAAGACATAAACTCCCACGGCGGGGGTTCGATTCGGTTTGCGCAAGAACCCTAATATCTTAGATTGATTGTACCCTTCATTCGGCCTACTATACTCTAATCTACATGAATGATGTGCCATCCCTGCCTACCATGAGGTATGGGGCTCTAGTAGGATCGGTAGTAATCTTCTTGTTCATCCCTCCATCCTCTTCTCCATCCCCCACTTCTAAGAAAGAATAGCTAGAATTACGTATATAATATCTAAAGATCTTCCCCCTCTCCTTTACGCCATGCTTCTCTCCCCTCTTCGTCATGATTCTTCCCCTCCATCAAGCATCTTTGCTCCTTCGTCAAGCATATTCTGATTATCCGTCGTAGGTCGATCTAACTAAATTGCAGTCAAACGTTCGTGTTCAATCCTGGTTAGTGGCTTGCTTCCTTCTTAGCTTGTCTTTTTTGATGGAATCTCTTATTGGTCAGTCAATATCTATATGGTCGGTGAATCTAGATGGTCAGTTTAGGGGGCTAGGGCTATAGATTGGGGCAAGGACCCCCGCACCACACTACACCGAATAAATATGCAAAAAATATAGGAATTTATTGCTTTCCTGCATCGGGAAAGGTGTCGTAAGGCCTATCTATTGTTAAGTAGAGGATGCGCAAGCAAGCTCGACCAACGGGAGAGGAAGGATGAAGGATGGATCACCTGAAAAAGGAAGGTGAAGAAGGCTCAGGCCTTCTATTTTGACTGACTGTTGTCTGGGGCCGGGCCAAAGGTGATTCGTTTCTCCCCCCGGCTGGTCCCTTTCATTGCTATTCCTACTAGATGAATTCGGGAACAGATTGAATCTTTAAACGATGGTGGGGAAACACTAACTCTCTGCCTTGGTGCCTCGCTCTCGCTCAGCCTTCGGTTCACATGGCAGATGTATATCGATTCACTCAAGACCAGGTAGGTCTCAGGTGGGTATTTTTAACTCTGGTCAGGTGTGATGAATCACTCCATTATTTTTTTGCTAGGCCAAACCATTGAAAATGAAGATAAAGTGGGTGGTACGAAAAAATGAAATAAGGAGTAGGGGCACCCCCTAAGCTTGTCGTTCATCTTACAAACAATAAAGGTGTTCCCGGCAGCAGTGCACTAACATATCTCTCGGCGAACCAACTATTCTTCTTTGGCTTTGGCCATTGATACGAGATAGAAATGAATGCTCCCCAACTATTTTACAGGCCTCCACTGCGATTTCCAGATAAGCTCCTTAACCTTATATATGAAACTGCGATTAACTATGATCGAGTGAGATGGGAGTGGGAACACTGGAGACCAACCTGACCTTAGTAACGCTAGCCACCGCTTCTATTCAGGGAGCCAGCCATCTATCTAAAGAAACCTATATTATTCCTTATTCTTGGTTACGCCTTGTCGATCTATAGCAAGCAGTACATTCATCACTACTTAAACACTCTCCTCTCCCCTTGGTCGAGCACTTCATTCCTGGGTGATCCATTACCTATATTTAAGGTTCCCCTCAAAGAGCTCTACTCAGGTAAGGTATAACGAGAGACTTTGCAATGCCTTAGGTAACATGCCCTATTTTAAGGTGCCCTAAATGCTATGCCTGCTATCTATTTTTCCTTTTCCCTTTTATTCTGAATAGATTCCAGTATTGAGGGATCCGCTTCATAACAAAATGTATCAGGGTAGTCCTTACTAATGAATAATGAGGCGTTGCTTCATTAGAAAGTCTATTAAGTAAGGTGGTTCTATGGGGAAGGGAAAGATCTATATATATATATATATATATATATATATATATATATATATATATATATATATCTTTTTCTTTGGAATTCCCGGAGGCAAGCATTCTTATTCACTTAGCGTTGCTTCATTAGAAGGGGGCGGGGCCTATTAATAGATGAAATTAATTATTTGGGGCTAGTCGATTCATTCTTTAAAAGGGGACGGGGCCGGTTGCATCCAATTTCAAGATGGGGCCATCCAATACTATTCTTTGGTTCCCACACAACAAGCTAAACACTTCGTTATAGAAGCATTGTGTAAGCATTGTTTTCCAAGCAGCCAGCTCCTCGTTACGGAGGACCCAAATACTAAAATTAAATATAAATTAATATATAGGCTCCCCAGTAATATATAAACAACTAATGGATGGAATTAAAAACTCATATATTACATAGAATAACCCCTCCCCCCAACTCTAGGGCTAGTTCTTTAAAATGTAACGCCACTTGGTTGGGTGGAAACTCTATATAACCCAATCAATTACGTTATTTTTAAACTATATAAATTACATACATTATTTAAACCTTTTATTACTGCTCAATTTGACAACCTTAAGAGAGGACTGTATCAAAGGCCTATCTGTAATGTGCATTTAAGGACCTTTCCATGCCTTATGGATGGAACGAATACTAGCCTGGTCCAATGCCTCTAGGCCTTTACTTACTTCCTGTCTTTCTTTACCCGGGAAAGTCACTTTCCAACGTCAAGACTTTCCTAGGCCAAAATACCTGGAATTTTATGGATCCATCTGTATTACTATACGGATATACACCTCGCTAACTCACCCCTAACGTACTATAGCGAGCACGACAAAGAGACATAAAATAAATAAAGCTTATAACCTCTGAGGGGGAAAGGAGATAAGGAAGGGCCTACTTCTTCAGGACCTTCCCATCCTCGTGTTCCCATTTTCCCCTTGCTCCTCATTCAAGTTTGGCTTTCTGATAGTCTACCCTCCTCCTTCCTTTAAAGTCCTTACAATGCCTTCTGTCAACGTAGGTAGCCGGGGGAAGCAAGTAGCCTGCCTTAGTCGGGGTAGCTAGCTAGGGGGGAGGATATTAAGTACCCCTTGAGCAAGAGTCAGGGAGCATGAGTCAGGGAGCATCAGGGAGAAAGAGTCAGGGAGCATGAGCAAGAGTGAGGAAGTGAAAGCTTACACTGTCGATCTTACCTACGCACACTCTCAAAAGAAATCTCACCGTCTAATGCTTCTATTGCTAGCCGATATCCCCGTCTACTGCTTCTATCGATAGCCAATATCCCCATCCACTAATGCTATCCACCGCTACTAACGCTATCCAACACTGCTATCCCATGCCTACCACTATCCACAGCTACTAATGCTATAACCACCAATGCTACTGCCAGCTACTTGGGGGTGAGCGAGTAATGGTTCCCATAGCTTTGTTCCAATGCATGGGGGTAGGTCAGTCTCAGTGAATCAGTTAGTAGAGTTCGTTAGCTTGCACTAGCTTTCTTTCCCATAGGTATTGGACGGGGCAGTATGATGGTGCTAGCGATGGTGTGCGTAGATAGGTTCGAGCGAGTGACAGTGTAAGTTCTGGGAGTGTGTCATAGCATGCCCCTGGCTGGCTACTTGAGTGTTCCTGTCTTAGAGGTTGGGCTGCCTCCATGCTCCTAGGATTTAGGTATAAAGAGGGTAAGGTAAAAGATAAACTCTCAGGTATATGAAAGTTCTAGTGACGGTTCTACTAGGTCTAAGGGAATGGCTAATAAATGATCCCAATCCCAATCCCACTGGCCATTCCCATGTTGATTCCGATTTCCATCCCACGATCCAACGATCCATCCGTGGGTTCTAAGGTCTGATAACTGTCCCTCCAAAGCCCTCATGGTATAGGGCTGGTAAAGTAAGTATTTCTGGAGGGTGGGTAGTAGTAAGGTATATGGGTCCCCTGATCCCCTACTGCTACCTGGCTTCATGTTGGGCAACACTCCAAGGACTAGGGTGGAGGAACAAATAGTAAGTAAAGAGTGTATATAAGAAATCTTGTACCTCTGAATATTTATTCCTGCAAGTGTGATAAACAAAGCATATTCTCATGGTTGTCTGAGCATCATATTCTAATTCTAGGTCTGAAGCCCGTCCATCCTCCAATGAGGTTCTCTGATAGAGCATAGCCATTTGGAAGTTAAATGAGATATTGCCTGAAGAAGTTATATCTACGGTTCTTTCTGGCTATAATGAATCGAATTCAATCCGGAAATTCAACAATCTATGCTAAGAGGGAAAACCGGCCTCCTCAAGACCCCTCCATCCTCGCAGGAGCATAGACAATAAGCCCTCGGCTGACCCATCTCATCCATCCATGTCTCTTAAGTTAGTATGGCTATTTATTCTAATATATCCTGGGAAGGTCTTCCGATGATCCCACCTACTTAGTATTCCTGGCTTCAGCATCAGAAATTGGGCAGCACTTTATCTCTATCATCTTAGGGTGACGAGATAAAGGTAAGAAGGTTTTTCATGCTAGCCATGCCATCCAACAATTGTGAAAGCATGGGGAGCTACGAAAAGTCCTCTGCTAATCGACCACCATCCATCCGGTGCTTATAAGAGAAGGAAGGGTAATTTATAAGGCTCGGCGCCAGACCAATACCAATAGGTGGTAATACATGATACCCGAAATAATTCCTAGGGAAGGACAGTATGTAAAGTGATTTATCTGGTGGATTCTCATTAAGTAAAGGTAAATAGGCAAAGGTAAATCTGAAAGGTCTAAGGTGCCTAAGCAAGCAACCAGTTCAATTACTAAGGTTTCGTTAAAGTCGTTAAAGTCAATATAAAGGTTGGTAGCGGTAGGTTGTAGCACAACCATTCAATTTATCTAGGCCTAAAGGTGCCGACCCATCCCTCCCATACATAAAAGCGTGATAATAAATAATAGGCAATGAAACAAATCGTTTCCACGTGTAAGATCCAAGGGTGGTTCCTGTGCTACTTCCATAAGAATTTAAAGGTTTTCTAGCCTAGAAATGTTGGTTGGTTGTCTTCATTCCTAAATCATATCTGTAAGCTCGTTCCCCCAACTAATGATGCGCTTTAAGGCTCGACCATAAGGCCTGGTAGGCTTGGTAGGGTGAGCCTGCCGAACTCTCGACTATAAGGCCGCCATCGAATCACTCATTCATATGGGTGAGGGACTCACTCATTCATATGGGTGAGGGACTCACTCATTCATATGGGTGAGGTATTATATACCTAATTACGCTTTAGCATCGTATGGGATCTCCACACCGTCATGACATATAGAAATCCTATCCTCGACCTCGTAACCTCGGCCGAGTCCCTACGGGCCTTATGGTCGAGCCTTAAAGCGTATCATGACGTAATTACATATATAATGAATTCATGCATAATTACATATATAATATATCTCATTCATGACTGGAAGAAACGAATGGCAGAAGTGAGAAAAATCGATCGATCGACAGACCATAATTACATATATAATATATGCATTGTCTGCTAAAGCGTAATTACATATATAATGATACGCTTCATTACTGTTCCTACGAAATGAAGTGACAATATCGCTCATAATGTGGATCGAAATAATGGGTCAAATGGCCAAATTCCTGCTAAAATGAGGGTGAGCCAGCCGAACTCTCGACAACAAAAGAGGTTTATTGCAAACCTCATTTTAGATTGAAGAAGGGGTTTCAACATTGCCAGCAACAGATCCAGGTGCATCCCTCATTGGTCAACCGCTTATGTGACTATGGGCCCTAGAACTAGGAGTGTTGTCCTCAACGCTTAAGTATATTTGGTGCTTCTGTATAAAATTCTCATCCTCCCATGTAGAATCTTTCGTGGGTAAGTTCTTCCACTTGATGAGATACTCTGAAATTGATTGATTTCATAGCTGTCGAGTTCTTGTTTCAGTGACCGCTTGAGGTTCCAATATGATTTTTCCTTCCTCATCAAGTTTTGGCAATATTGTTTGAACTGGAAGATTTTCACCTATAACCTTCTTCAAGCATGAAACATGGAAAACTGGATGCACTCGCGAAGAAGCAGGAAGCTCCAATTTGTATGCCATAGTACGAATATTTTGCAACACCTTGTAAGGACCATAGTACTTTGGAGATAATTTATTATCCTTCTTAGCTTGCTTGAGGGACATTTGTTTGTATGGTTGTAGCCGTAAAAATACCCAGTTTCCTACATAAAAACTTCTCTCGCTGCGATGTTGATTTTCCTGTTGTTTCATTCGATTTTGTGCCAAATTTAGGTTATCTTTTAAGAGTTGGAGAACTTCTTGTTGATGCTCGATGTGATCTTCCACTGCTTGAACCTTAGACTTTTCTCTTAAAGATGATGTGATGGACGGTGGATGATATCCATAAAGTGCCATAAATGGGGTCATTTTTGCTGTAGTATGGAAGGAAGTGTTATACCACCATTCAACGAGAGGCAACCACTTGACCCATTGTGTTTGTTTATCAAATACAAAACAACAAAGATATCCCTCCAAACATTTATTCACTATCTCAGTTTGACCATCAGATTGAGGATGATAAGATGAGCTATGAGCTAATTTAGTACCCAAACAAGAAAATAACTTCATCCAAAAATTTCCAGTAAAAATGGGATCTCTGTCACTCACAATAATCTTTGGGTTTCCATGTAGCTTTTGAATTCTATCCATAAATGTAGTAGCAAATGTACCTGCTTTAAATGGATGAGATAATGCACAAAAGTGTGCATACTTGGTAAGTCTATTACCTACAACCATGATGAAATTATTTCCTTTGGACTTAGGTAAACTTGTGATAAAATCCATTGAAATCTCCTCCCAATGTTGACTGGGAATGGATAAAGGTTGTAGAAGACACGGGGTCTTAATTGTCTTAAATTTATTTTTCTGGCAAACCAAACATTCTGCCAAATTTTTTTGAATATTAGATTTAAGGCCATCCCAAAAAAATTATTTCTTCACCCTGTGGTAAGTTTTTAAAAATCCTTAGTGTCCTCCTAAAGGAGAAGTGTGCAATTCCAAAATAATCTTTTGTTTTAGTTGGGAATTCTTACAAAGATATAAGCGATCTTTGTACCATAAGGAATCATTTTTCCAACTAAATGTATCATATGTACTAGGATCTTGCTACAAATTTTGAATTAGTGTCCACACCTCTTCGTCCTTCTTCCTTTGATTCCTTTCTTCAGTTATCCAATATAGTTGGATAATAGAAATGGCATAAAGCAATGCTTCCACCTCTTCATTCTTTCTTGAGAGTGCATCTGCAACAACATTTAGCTTCCCTTTTTTGTAGATTATTTCAGATTCATAACTCAATATCTTTGTGACCCATTTTTTATGCTCTTTTGAAGATAGCCTTTGTTCCAAAAAGTGTTTAAGACTATCATGATCAGTTTTTACCTTGAAGTGTCTTCCCATTAGGTAAGGTCACCATTTCTTTAGTGCATATAGTATTGCTAAAATTTCCTTCTCATAAATAGATTTTTGTAAATACTTTCCTTTGATTGGATGACTTTCAAAAGCAATGAGTATTCCTTCTTGCATTAATACATCACCAATTCCATTTCCTGAGGCATCACATTCCACAAATAAAGGTTGTTGGCGTAGCTAAGACTGGTGCTAGGCACATTGCCTCTTTAAGATGTTCAAAGGACTTAGTTGCTTCAAGAGTCCATGAAAATGCATCTTTCTTCATTAATGTTGTTAGAGGTGCTGCTATTCTCCCATAATTATTAACAAACTTGCAATAATACCCTGTTAACCCGAGAAACCCTCGCAACTACTTTATGGTTGTGGGGACTTTCCATTCCTTAATGGCTTTAATTTTGTTAGGGTCTACCTTAACACCCTCGTGAGATACAATATGACCCAGATATTCCACCTCTTGTACTCCAAAGAAACATTTGGATGTTTTTTCATATATTTGTTTCTCCTGCAATAATTTGAGCACCTTGTCAACATGTTGAACATGATCCTTCCAAGACCTGCTATAGATTATTATATCATCAAAAAATAATAGCACAAATTTTCTAAGGAAGGGTTTGAAAATGGAATTCATCAACCCTTGAAATGTAGAAGGTGCATTGGTAAGGCAAAAAGGCATGACCAAAAATTCATAATGACCCTCATGAGTTCGAAATGCTGTTTGAGGAATATCTTCAGTCTTAATTCTAATTTGATGATATCCTGAATGAAGATCCAACTTGGTAAAATAAATTGCTCCATGTAATTCATCCAATAATTCATCAATCACAGGAATGGGAAATTTATCTTTAATGATGAGCTTATTGAGCTCCCTATAATCCATACACATGCACCATGATCCATCCTTCTTGTGCACCAATATTACTGGAGTAGAGAAAGAACTTTGACTAGGTTGAATTATACCACCCTCTAACATTTCTGCAATCATACGTTCAATTTTTCTCTTTTGGACATAAGGATATCTATAAGGCCTGATGTTTAGAGGAACACTTCTTGGAATCAAATGAATATCATGATCATGATCACGAATATGTGGGAGTCCTTTCGGAGTTTCAAACACCTTGGAATGATTGTCCAAGACTTTTTGGAGATTTACAAAAATAGATGATTTTGATGTTGGAACTTCTAGTGAGCATAATTGTGCAATTACACCTCGTTGTTCTTTCTTCAGAAGCTTTGCCATGACATTAGAGCTTATTATTTTTCTGGGGTTCCCTCCAATACCTCGTAATTTGACTTCCTTTCCTTCTGAAAAAAAAATTCGAGAAAAGTTCTTGAAAAATAAAAGCAACCGTCCCCAAATATTGTAAGCATGTCCCCCTAGAACAAGATTAGCACCTCCCATTGGAATGGAAGGCATTGGACTATTCAATACATATTCCCCCATGGTTAGCTTGATATTATGAAATTTTTCAGAGAAATTTATAGTTCCTCCATTTGCAACCATAACTTGACATTATAGTGCTGGGTATAGGAAACAATTCAATTCCTTGGCTACCTTACAATGAATAAAATTATGGGTACTACCCGAATCAATCAACACTATTACCTTTTTCTTCTTGATATGTACTTCTATCTTGAGAGTTTGAGGAGTGGTAATTCTTGTCAATGCATTACACGATATGGTCAGACTCATTTCTTCCTCTTCTAGGGTTGGTTCCTAGTGTATATCCTCTTCTTTTGAAGATTCTTGTTCATTTTCTTCTTCCTCTTCACAATCTATGTAAAATAATTTCTTCTCAACACACTTATGGCCTTGAGTGTATTTTCTATCACAACTGTAGCAAAGCCCTTTTTCTCTTTTTTCTTCCAATTTTTGTGGTGTCAACCTTGTAGGTTGTGGAAGTCTAGGACTAGGAATACGTCCATCTTTATAGATGTGAGTGGTAGGCTTCCTTGTCGCCATAATTTTACATTCAATTTTTCTTGCCAACCTAAATGCCTTCTCTAATGAATCAGGTTCCCAAAAGCGAACTTCATGTTGGATGTTATCCTTTAAAGTCCCTATGAATACATCAATCATGTTTTCCTCTGGAATATCAGTTACCCTTATATTCAATTTTTGGAACTCCTCAATGTGCTCCACCACTGAACCCTTTTGTTTGAGATTTATCAATCGGCTAAAGAAGGTGTTGCTTTTTGTATCCTCATAATGTGCTATCATTTCCTTTGTAAAAATTGACCAAGTGACAATTCTTTTATGGGAGAAAAGCCATCGATACTATCCAAATGTATTTTGTTCTAAATGTAAAGTTGCAATGCATACCTTTTGTGTGTTTTTCACATTATTGAGATCAAAATATTTCTCCATTTGTAGTATCCATGTTACGGGATCCTTGCCATCAAACTTCCTCATATCCATCTCTGGAATATGGTGGTTCTTCCATCCAACATTAGAGTTTATGAAATCATGATTAAAATTTATTTTTTTCTCATCATCAGTGTCCTCTACTATCTTTTCGCCATTAGGAAACATTTATTGTATCAACTTTTCTAAACCTTCGATGTCTACTTTTAGATCATTCTTCATGTTTTCCATTTTTTCATCGATCTTAGCTTCCATGTCATCCATCTTAGCTTCCATGCCAACTTCCATTCCCTCCATATTAGCTTCCAAACCATTCATCTTAGCTTCCACACCTTTCTTCAAACCATCCATCTTAGTTTCCATGCCTTTCTTCAAAACTTTCATTTCATTTTTTGTTGCTCTTTGTGATACGTGCACTTGCTCTTGTAATTTTGACATCTCATGTTGCATTTCTTCGTCTTCATGAGTCATAGTAGAGCCTTTTGAATGCTTAATGGGTGTTGAATTATTTTTATGGGGAATTTTAGAACCCAATACAGATATCTATTCTTCAATATGCCCTTGGAATAAATTCAAAATATTTTCTTCAAATGAGACTTATGTAATTTGAAAAAAAATACACACCTTTTTCTTTCTTTTGAGGAGCCCGATATTGAAATTGAATTATCTCTATGATTTTGGATCTTTAATATCAAAAACTTGGCCTTGAGGTATCCCTCTAAATCCTTTTTCGAATGCCACAGGTCTAACCTGATTTTGATTCTTCAAGGCAAATTTATGTCCAATCTCCCACAATGACCTAATTATGGACTGGTTCAGTAGAGCGAACTTGTATGATGTGCCATGTGTCACTGTTTCCTCCTTTGGCTTTGAAATTTATAGAGAGGAAACTAAATTCCATGCACTTTCTGCCACTCTTTACAAAATTCCAATCCGATGTTCGGAGAGAGAGTTATGAATATTTTCCCACGGTCACCTATTTGAGATGAAATTCGGGATCCTGGAAAAGGCCTAACTTCCACAGATCCTACCTCCCAAAATCATGTGAATCAATCTCTAAAATTTTTCCATAATGTTCCTCGAGATTTCAGCTTCACTCTTTAAAACATTCAACTTTGGAAATGTCGTAGAAAAATATTTCAGTGAAAATGCCGCGATGACCTCTTTAGGCTAAATTTAGGAGCCTGCAAAAAGCCCTACCTTCCATAGATCATTTATTCGAAAATATTGCGAACCAACCTCTAAAATTTTGCGATGATGTTCCTCAGGATTTCTGCTTCATGCTCTAAAACTTTTAGCTTCTGAACCTTCGTATAAATTGCGTTATAGTGAAAATTCCATGATGACCTGTTTGGAGCAGTGAAACCCTAGAATCCAAAGCTCTGAAACCGAATTTTGTGAAACCAACTCCAAAAATAGAAGAAAAAAGAGATAAACACCTTAGAAATTAGCCACTTTGAGGGGACAACCTCCAATACATTACATAAATGAACAATTCTTGGATGATATAAATGACCACAACCTCCTTCTATATATAGGAGTTCGTGGGGCCACAATATAATCCTAGTTGACCTAACAATAATAATGTAAGGGCACAATAATAACAATATTGGGGTTACAGGGGTACAACAATAAAAATAAGGGGGCTACACTAATAAAAATAAGGGAGTAAACTACTAATATAGGGACCTAAAAGTGACTAAGAAAATCATTTCCTTCACTGAAGATCACATCATAACCACGATCTTCCAACATAGAAACAAAAACAAAATAATTCTTTAAACCAGGAACATACATGACATATCTTAATGTGAGTGGATTACCTGACTCCATATGAAAGGTAATTGTACCCATGCATATGATGAGAGTGAAATCCAACTCGAAATGTGAAGTAATTGCTTCACCGATTGCTCCTCCTGAGGTCTTTTTATTGGTATTATTTTGTGGAAAATTTGTGGCATAGCATCCCATTCTCATGACAGTTAAAACATTTTACCTTTGAAAAGTCTCATTTCTTTCCATCCTTGCCGAAATTTGATTTGGAATGGGACACCTTCCATTTTCCTCTCTTTTCCTTTGCATCCAAGGCACAGTTCTCCTCATCATTAGTCTTTGATGAGGATCCATCTTTGGTGCCCAACCAAATTTCTCCTTGTACCAAATCGAACCATAGTCACTCCTAGTCTGGTAGCTTCTCCCTCCCATACACAGAGTCTCGATAGCTATCCCAACTTTTGGGAAGACCTAGAAGATCTAGGCTCACCAAATCATTTGAGGAAACAATTATCCCAACACTTCCAAGGTCATTTTGACACTGAGTGAACTTTGTCAAGTATTTTTAGATCGTTTCACCCTTCTCCATTTTTGTCGTCCCGAGCTTGTCTTTCAGCGCTAGCTTCCTGTGGTTACTACTATTATGAAACAAGTATGTCAAGGCCTTCCATATATCATATGGAGTAGCCTTCCCATGGAGAGTCGAGATAATATGATCTTGAACTCCTTTTAACAATACCCTTCTCACCTTCGCTACATTCTTCTTCCATGCATCAAGTTGTTGAGAATCTACTGATACAGGCTGAGGGATATCATTATTTATGAAAGCCTTCAATATTTTTTCCTCGAGCACTACCTCCATCCTATCCTTCCATTCTATGTAATTTGAATTTCCCTCAAGAGAATATTTGAGTCTCAAGCCATTGAAAGACATCTTGATCTGCTGATGGGTCCTCAAGAATAAATTTGCAAATTCAAACTCGTTCAAAAACAAACTTTTTCCTTCTCTTCTATTGTGATTCCTAACACTTCAATACCATGTAAAAAATATAACAATGGGATTCAAACTGATCTTATAATGTACTAAAACAAGATACTGAATCCTTCTACAATTTTCGAAAACAAAACATGATCGCACAATCACATAACAAGTAAGAGAAAGAAACAATCCATCACACAACACAAGGTGTATATGGGGAAATCACACCGAGGCTAAAACCTCATTATCTGTATATTGTATAAATTCAATACCATGAAACACTACAATTCTTTTCTCTCACCGAGAAACTCCTGCACTTTACCAACTATCTCACTCTAATCTAGGAAAAATTAGTCAAATACATAATGAATTCTCAACCTCTACTCAGCCATACTTTCTCACGCAATCTTGGAGGAATTTTCACCCTATTAAATAATAAATTCCTTGAAATTGATTGCAGAATGCATCATAGGCTTCCACATGACTCTATAATCGACATGTATAATTTTATAATTATACAACTGATAGTTATCATACCTTTAACCTCTGTCTCAATTGGGCCTTCCTTAGAACCAACATGCAACAAATATTTATAGTTAATTATTAGTTAACTTATTGATCACTCATTGTGAATTAAATCAAATTTAACTCACTCGGCCTCTCACTAGCTCATCACTCAGTTAGACCTAGTTAAACTGATTTTAACTCAATTTCTTGAGCTAACTAATTAGAACTCACAAATAACTATAACTCGACCCCCTAAAAATAGAAAAATCATCTACATTCCTCCTTTTTGACAGTCAACTCGAATTTCCTAAGATAACTCAGTCATTCTGACTTATTTAACTAATACAAGTTGTCATGAGATGAAATTATAATTTCTCTTCCAATTTAATTAAGGGAAAATTAAATCAAAAGCCCCCTTGGGACGCCATTTCTTGGTGCCATTTCAACAAGTAGAGTTATAATATTGGCTCTTTTATAGTGCTTTTATTCATGATCATGTGGGTAGTTTATTTTCCATGATTAATGGGTATTGACATGGCATCCTCTCCAATCATGGTAGTCAAAACATGAAGTTCCAATTTTTTGTGGCATAACTTTTGCATGTGGACTCTATTCGAGGAAATTCTTACTTCATTGGAAAGGTATTTATGTGTTGAATAAAGGTGCAGGGTGATGTGCTTAAGCAACACTATTTTACCTACAATTGAATGTCATGAATGCCTCGTGCTACTTCTAAAATATTTCAAACCTAATTTCACCAAAATGGGGCCCATTAAAAAATTTGGTTTTGTAAGTTGATGCCTCCAAATTTTCCACTTTGAAGGCACTAAGATGGATGAAAATATATATAATGATCTAATCTAGATCATACCTCCCATTTTGGGAGGCTTTTGGTCCCCAAAATCATTTAGTAAATGAGTGAGGAAATTTTTCCTATACCTTCTCCCTAGATTACTATTTAGCATTGCTTGCAAGCTACCCTTTCAACCTGATTTTCCAAAGGTTGTGTTGGCCCTCTCTTTATGCTAATATGTGGGAATCCATGAGAATCACTTCAAGTAGGCTTAAGGAGATACTCTTGAAGAAATAGTACAGATTGTTTCCACAACACCATTTTTGTGTTGTTGAAACACTTTTAGGTTGCAAAAGCACCCCTATATCACTTTAGTGTTCCTTGTATGGTCTCAAACAAGCTCCTAGAGCTTAGTATGAGAAGATGAACATTTTTCTACTAGTTTCTGGGTTCAACCCCTGTCATTGTGATCCTACTATTTACAGTCATAGACAAGGCTAAAATTTATTGATTCTAGTTATGTACATGGATGATTTGGTCCTCACATGGATTTTTTCATCTATGAATCAAAATGATAAGGAAGTATTGATGGGATAATTGCTATGATGGAACTTAGTCTACTACAATCTTGCAGATTCCACTAATCTTAAGAAGTGACCACCATATTCTACAAAAATATACCCTTGATTTACTTCAATGTTTTAGCATGGCTAATTGTAAGCTTGCACCTACTCATTTTAAATATATTGAACTACTCTTACAACCAACAACACCTCAAAGTAAGTGAATCCTACATTTTATTGCCAAATTTATTGATTCTAGTTATGTATATGGATCAACAACAAGACATATTAATTGATGAAATTAAAACGCACTCTGTGCTCCATGCACAATAATGGAAATTAATATGATGAAGAGGGAAATTATGGAGGATAATGAGCATGCAACATGAATGGGCTTGGTGGCGGCCTTATCGACTCTGAAACAATGCACTAGTTCTGCACTTTTTTGAGAAAAAGCAGCCCAATCAGCTGAGCTCTTTAACGTCAGTGAGTTTGTAGGTGTGGTTGAGAATGATAATGAAGTTGTGTATTTATTATTGAGCCGAGGGGCCATTGCACACCCCTCCCAGGCCCCCACAAGGAAGGATTGAATGTGTGTAATTACCCGGGAATATTTTTTGAAAGTTGGTGATGAGGAAAGATTAATTTTGATGAATGAAACAGGCCTGCCATTTTCCTCCACAAATCATGGCTAATGTAATCTAATTGGGTGCAATTTTCATGTCTGCTGTCATGTCTTCTATAGGCTCAACATGTGCTATAGGCTCAACGTCTGCAATTGTCATGTTTGTTGTCATGTCTACTATTTAGGTAGGTTCAAAAAATACTTGAACCAAAAATAAAGGATAGGTGTTGCAACGCCCCTTTTTATTGTTGCAATCTAATGTTCATTCTTCGGTATTTAGGAATGAATTTACCTTTTTTATGCTAATATGTGGGAATCCATGAGAATCACTTCAAGTAGGCTTAAGGAGATACTCTTGAAGAAATAGTACAAGATTGTTTCCACAACACCCTTTTTGTGTTGTTGAAAGAATTTTAAGTTGCAAAAACACCCCTGTAGCACTTTTGTGTTCCTTGTATGGTCTCAAACAAGCTCCTATAGCTTACTATGAGAAGATGAAAATTTTTCTACTAGTTTCTGGGTTCAACCCTTGTCATTGTGATCCTACTATTTACAATCATAGACATGGCTCAAATTTATTGATTCTAGTTATATATATGGATGATTTAATCCTCCCATGGAGTTCTTCATCTATGACTCAAAATGATAAGGAATTATTGATGGGATAATTTCTACGATGGAACTTAGTCTACCAAAATCTTGAGGATTCCACTAATCTTAAGAAGTGACCACCATATTCTACAAATATATGCCCTTGATTTACTTCAATGCTTTACCATGGCTAACTGTAAGCTTGCACCTACTCATTTTAAATATAGTGTTACTCTTACCACCAACAACACCTCAAAGTAAGTGAATCCTACATTATATTGCCAACTAGTTGCCAGACTACTCTATCTGACACACACCCAACCTCACATTTCTTATGCAATAGAGCTAGTTTCTAGATTCTATGAGGATCCTCATCAAAGTCACTGCAATACCACAAAGCATATTCTGAGATATATTCAAGGAACTTAAAATTTTGGCATTTAGTATACGGTTGGTTCTGTTAAGCTTTTGGATCTCCTATATTTTGATTGGGTTGGATCAATGGAAGATGGAAAGTCCACCTTAAGAAACAGTCAACAATTGCATTATCTAAAAAAAATCTAATCATAAATTTGCAGTTCTCACAAGTCAAAAAAATCTTTAGCTATAATAGTTATTAGATGAGTTTGGGATTTAGCTGGAATAACCAATTTTATTTGGTGTGATAATAAAAGCGCAATAAATATTTCTAGAAAACTTGTGGAACATCAAAGAACCAAACACATTAAGATCCATATGCACTTCATTCACCAACTTATTCAAGATAACATTCTTAGCTTGGAGTATGTACCTATTGAAGAACAAGTATTAGATTTTTTCACAA
The DNA here is from genome assembly GCA_034641835.2 of Pinus albicaulis. Taxonomy (NCBI): domain Eukaryota; kingdom Viridiplantae; phylum Streptophyta; class Pinopsida; order Pinales; family Pinaceae; genus Pinus; species Pinus albicaulis. The sequence goes on along the minus strand of CM076577.1, from coordinate 158,520,277 downwards.
ATTCCTTGGCATCACCAATGTTTCTTCATTAACGGAAAATTCTTTGAGTGAAGGTAGTTTTCCTTGGGGGTTCATCTTTAGTCCCCTTCCTTCATCTTTTCTTTTTACTCTTTCTTTCTTTCCATTTTAATGTACTCTTTTTTTTTTTGGGGGGGGGAGTTTTTTTCTTATGGGTTTTTCTCTCTTTCTCTCCTTATGAGAGGTTGTACATGCGTACCTAAGTAGACCTTGTTTCCATAACCCACTCTTTGTTTTTTTTCTTTATTTCATTCCTAAGTTTTAGTTATGGGGGGTGTTAGAGTTCCAATAAAAAAACCTTAAAACTCATCAAATTATGTAACATCCTTATTGGTTGTGTTGTAAGTATTATATTCTAACCACTTGATAAATTTCTATTACTCCTCTAAATTAAATTGATGTTCAACATATTTTGTTGAAACAATGAAGTATCTTTCTTTGTTCTTCAAATTATCTCATCTCTTTGTAGAAAACTTTTAGATCTTGCATTCTGAATAGCTAATGTAATGTTAAGTATTACAATTTCGTACTCATCCAAATTTCCAATCAAGGAAATGCACAAAAAAAAATCACAAAAATATCCCATCACTAAAATATTTCTATTTGAATTTAATAAATATACTACACATACATTGACGTTATTGATTTGGTTATAAAATTATATTTTGCATATCACACATATGCTCATATTTTACAAACCCTATTTTCTAGATAGATTAATCTACTAGATTATTAAAAATTTCATTACAAATCCTAAATTTACTTTTCAAAATCTCATTGTATAAAAAATCAACTAGAATTAGCACTAACATTCGTTTACGGGTACTACATATCATATCCTGGAGGAGTCTTTGAAATTAGATTGCCCACAAGAAATTAAAAATTCTATTGGGAATATGCTCTGCCCCATGTGAACAATATCCGAGACAAAACTTTGAATTGGCGTATTAATACAAGAATCGAATCAAACCGCCGATATTCGATTTTTTCAGTCAATTCAACCGAATTATAGAATTTCGAATTGGTGTTCGTGTATTAATCCAAGAATCGAATCGAACAACCCAATATTTGTTGGAATTTCTGAGAATTCCAGAACAATAATGGAGTAATACTCTCCTCTTCTAACATAGAGAAATATAAAAATTTCACTCACAGGAGACAGAGTTTCAACTCTGAAAAACAAACTTCTATTTCATAAAATAAACTGTTACAATTATGCTGGACTGCTACAACAACACAGTGCCAGAGGAGACCTCACTGTATTTCTAAATAAACTCTCCGTCTCTTAAAAAAAAAACGCTCTGTTTTTTTTAAAAACAACGCACTGCTGTGCATAAAAACAAAAACATTTACTTTCACTGTGTATTGTAAAACAAAACAAAATTACATTCACCTCTCGGGCTTTCCACTTTATATATATGCCGTGCATATAATCAAAATTAAAACAAAAACTATAATGTATCGGGTCCGGTCTTAACACATAACTCGCAACCCTTTTAAAATCCCGATCACCAATTGTTATCTGGACGCGATGACCAAACTTAAATTTGCTGCATAAGTCCATCGGGTCTCGGCTTCAAAGCATAACAAAATGGTCCATCGGAAAAGTTCCGATCTCTGATTTTGTAACGGACGCGATAAACCATTTTACTCCGGCATAATAAAACATCGGGTCCACATTTGGTTAATGCAATCGGGCCATAATACAATGAGCCCCCGATTGACTTACTTGCGACTGTTCAATAGACTGCCGCATGGTCTGTGGGACCACCCACGAACCTCAGCTTTGGTGGAGGGCGATTGAAATACGATTGCGATTGTGTTTATCGCATCACAATGTTTTGACACTGGAAAACACATTGCAGTGGTATCATATGAAATTGTCGATTGCGATGATCACATTGGTCCATCGCCACATCAACAAGACATTGCAAGTAAAACTTGCGATTACCGCCTAAGTCATTAACTCTGCCGATTAAATTGGTAAGGCTTTAAAGCCTGATTCAACCTGTAATCAAAGCTTTGCGCTGTTGGCAAGACTTTGATTCTGAACATTAAACTCTGCTCTTAAGAAACCAGCTACCGCGTTAGATTCAATATCAAGGGGGTCAATTCTTATCTGCTCTGTACTGCACCTATGCAGGCTTTCCAATCCTTTTGCAATTGCATTTAAGTAAGTGGCAACAACCTTTGCTAAGGCTTCAATGTGCTGCAGTTCTTTCACTTCTGCAATTACTGCTGATTGACTTTAGTAGTTGGAATTAATTTTGAACACTCCTCCTTAATTTCAATTGTTGGGTTTTTCTGCAAGTGGATTTGTGAGGATATCTGCAAATTGATCCTCTGTTCTGCAATGTTTCAAAACTATCTCACCATTGTTAACCAATTCACGTATGAAGTGAAATTTGGTGTCAATGTGCTTTGTCCTTTTATGAAAAACTGAATTTTTAGATAATGCAATAGCTGAGCTATTTTCACAATAAATGACGATTCCCTTTGTCTGCTCTTGGCATAAACTTCTCAACATTTTTCTCATCCAAACTGCTTGACATGCTGCTGCTGTAGCTGCCACATATTCCGCCTCTGCTGTAGACAACGCTACAATGGGCTGTTTCTTAGAAGCCCATGAAATGGCTCCTGAAACCATGTGAAAAACATAACCGGAAGTGCTCTCCTGATCATCTACACTTCTAGCCCAATCACTGTCAGTGTATCCAATTAAATCTGAACATTCTGAAGTAGTATATAAAATACCAAACCTTTCTGTACCTTTAACATACCTCAGAATTCTTTTTGCTGCCTGCCAATGTGCTTCCTTTGGATTTTCCATGAATCTAGAAATCAAACTAACAACATGCATTATGTCGGGCCTAGTTGCAGTCAAATACATGAGGCTACCAACTATGTCTTGTACAAGCTAGGATCAAAATCCTTGCTGCTGTCCTCTCTGCCGAGTTTTAATCCCATCACTGTGGGAGTGATTGATGCTTTTCTTTCCTACATGTTAAATATTTCAAGAACTTCATTAACATACTTTGCATGTGAGATAAAAATCCCATTTTCATATTGTTCTACTTCTATTCCTAAGAAGTATTTCAGCAAACCCATGTCAGTCATTTCAAATTCTTCTTTCATGACTGTTTTAAAATTTTCAATAAGGTAATCATCATTACCTATGAAAATAACATCATCAACATACAAAACTACAATCAATATTTTACCATATTTTTCTTTGATGTAGAGGGTGGGTTCTCCCTCACACTTTTCAAATCCATTTTCCAGTCGATAGGAATCTATCCTACTGTACCATGCTCTTGGCGCTTGCTTCAGCCCATAAAGAGCCTTCTTCAACTTGCACACTTTGTGCTCTTGGCCTTTCTTTTCATAACCGAGAGGTTGTTCAATGTAAACCTCTTCCATTAACACTCCATTTAGGAATGCTGACTTCATGTCCATTTGGTAAAATTTCACTTGTTTTGTGCTGTTATGGACAACACTGCTCTCACAGTTTCCATTCTAGCAACTGGTGCGAAAGTTTCCTCATAATCTATCCCATTCTTCTGCTTATAACCTTTGACAACAAGCCTTGCCTTGTGTCTCTCTATTTTTCCTTCAGCATTACTCTTGGTCTTTTAGATCCATTTAACTCCAATGACATCTTTACCTTTTGGGAGTTCAACCAAATCCCAAGTCTTGTTTCTTTCTATGGCTTTTATCTCCTCATCCATAGCTTCTATCCATTTCTTATCCTTGATAGCTTCTTCGAAATCAACAGGATCATCAACATGAAAATATAAAGCAAACAAATAATTGATACCTTCATTTGCTATATCTTGTTCATATATGTCTTTTAAATTTCTAAACTTCTTACCTCTTTCATTAGATGTAAAAATGCTTTAAGAAGCACTTGAATTTCCTCCTTGTGGTGTGCTTGGAGAAGCACTTTCATTTCTCCTCAAGGGTGTGCTCTGCTGCTCTTGTGTTGGTGCTGCTGTTTGGGGATGTATTTCAGCCAACTCATCATTATTTTCATCATGAGATAAATAGTGTTTAACATTCATTGTTTTCTCTATGCTTGCATCCCAAGCTTCCTCTTCAATCAACTGAACATCTCTACTCACAATAAACTTCTTGGTGGATGTGTTATAAAACCTATAAGTCTTGGATTCCTCATTGTATCCAATGAAAATACATTTCTCCCCCTTGCTGTTCAACTTCTTCCTTAGCTGATCTGGAATGTGTGCATAAGCCACACATCCGAATACCTTCATGTGTGTGACACCTTTCTTTGTGACAGTCCATGGCTCTTCTGGCACTTTGTTCATAGCTGCTTTTGTAGGGCTCCTATTCAAAATGTATGTTGCACAATGTACAGCTTCAGCCCAATAATCATTAGGAAAATTCTTTGCCTTTAACATACTCCTCACCATGTCCATTATGGTTCTATTCTTCCTTTTGGCTACTCCATTTTTCTCCGGAGTATATCTAGTTGTAAATTTTTTATGAATACCATTTTCTCTAAAAAAACGTAGAAAATATTTAGAGATATACTCACCTCCTCTATCTGTCCTTAGGACTTTGATGTGCAGCCCACTCTGGTTCTTCACAAGTGCTTTGAAATTGAAAAATCTTTCAAACACTTCACTTTTGTTCTTCAGAAAGTAAACCCAAGTTTTTCTTGTAAAATCATCTATGAATGTTAGTATATAATGGCTGCTAGCAAGTGATGGAGTTTGCATCGATCCACATAAATCTGCGTGGACAATCTCTAAGGGTGCTTTTTCCCTTATGCTTTTCCTGGAAGGAAAACTTTCTCTGTGTTGTTTCCCCAAGATACAACCTTCACACAGGCTATCTGGTTTCTCTATCAATGGTAAACCCCTTACCATTCCTTTTCTATTCAACAAATTAAGACCTCCAAAGTTGAGATGTCCAAATCTCAAGTGCCACAACCAATTATCGTCTTTTGGTTTGCTTTGGAAAGTCTCTTGTGCCACTGCTGCTTTCTCTTCACCATTCTTCAAATCTGCTCTCATTCTGAGAGGGAACATCCCGTTCCTTGTCATCTTCACTTCAGCAATACATTGTTTGCTAGGTGGTTTATCTATGATGGTACAAACATCATCCTCAAAGAAAACATTATACCCCTTATGGACAAGCTGTCCAATACTTAAGAGGTTACACTTCATTCCTGGAACATAATAAACATCTGATATGGATTTCTTTGCACCTTTCCTTCTTAAAATATTTACAATCCCTTTTCCCATAACAGAAACTTTGCTATCAGTTCCTAGTGTGACTTGTGACTTCACACTCTCATCTAACATAGAAAACATTGCTATGTTTCCTGTCATATGGTTACTACAACCGGAGTCTAGAAACCATAAATCCTCATTCATTTCTTCAGCGATATTACAAGCTAAAAAAAAATTATTTTGGTTGATATTTTCTCTAGTGAAATTTGCACTAGTTCTACTTCCCATATCATGCTGCTTCTTTCTACATTCATTAGCATAATGACCATATTTTTTACAATAGTGACATTGGACATTGGATTTATCATACCTTTGTCCTTGAGCATTCTGTTGACCACTCTGTTGGCTGCTGCCTTGGCTGTGGCTGTGATTTTGACTGTTGCACCTTCCATGTGAATGTGAAGGGCTATTCCTTCCACCTCTGTTTTGGCTTCTACCTCTTCCTCTTCCTCTGCCTTGCCCTCTTCCTCTTTCGAAAGACATTTGGGTCTTAAAGGCATGCTCAAGATATGAGTTTTCACTCCTACCCAATCTCTGTTCATGGGTCATCAGTGATGCATGTAGCTCATCCACTGAAAACTTTGTGAGATCCTTAGTCTCCTCTATGGTGGTGACAATCACATCGAATCTTGAGGGTAGACTGCTCAAGAGTTTTTCAACAATCCTCTTGTCTTCAAGAGTCTCTCCATGAGATCTTATTTGTGTGACCATTCCAATCACATGAGTGAAAATTGAGTCAATAATATATGACTCTTTCATACAGAGAGTCTCAAAGTCTCTCATCAACAACTGAAGTTTTGTTGTCTTCACTTTTTCCATGCCTTGATAGGTTGTCTTGAGAGTTTTCCATGCTTCTCTGGATCTCATGGTTGCTGCTATCCTCGGAAACACACTCTCATGCACTGCTTTATACAGTAAGAAGAGAGCTTTTGAGTCTTTCTTCTTATTGCTCTTCAGCATCTCTCTCTCTGCCTGAGTTAAATCATCTAACTCTTCTTCATTTGCTGGATCTTCAAAGACATCCTCAACAAATTCCCATAAGTCTTGGGAGACAAATAAAGCTCTCATATTTATTGACCAGTATTCATAATTTTTCCCATTAAACAGTGGGAGGTGGATATTTTCCATACCCATACCAGTGCTGGCTCCAGCCATTCTGCACTCTTAACTATGATTCAAAAACACTTGACTGTGTATATAAAATAACTGACTGTTCTGCAACAGTAACACACTAAATTGTATAGAGAAATCCCTTGAATTCTTTTGGCTGAGTCTTCACACTACTGGAGAAGCTGCTGCAACAAAGAACTCCTTTCCTTCAGCTTCTTTGACCTTCAAAGAGTCTGGACTAGCTCTGATACCATGTTGGAATTTCTGAGAATTCCAAAACAACAATGGAGAGAGTAATACTCTCATCTTCTAACACAGAGAAATATAAAAATTTCACTCACAAGAGACATAGTTTCAACTCTGAAAAACAAACTTCTATTTCATAAAATAAATTGTTACAATTATGTTGGACTGCTGCAACAACGCAGTGCCAGAGGAGACGTCACTGTCTCTCTAAATAAACTCTCTGTCTCTTCAAAAAAAAATGCTCTGTTTTTTTTAAAAACAACGCACTGTTGTGCATAAAAAAAAAAAATTACTTTCACTGTATATTGTAAAACAAAACAAAATTACATTCACCTCTTGGGCTTTCCACTTTATATATATGACGTGCATATAATCAAAATTAAAACAAAAACTATAATGTATCGGGTCTGGTCTTAACACATAACTTGCGACCCTTTTAAAATCTCGATCACCGATTGTTATCTGGATGCGATGACCAAACTTAAATCTGCTACATAAGTCCATCGGGTCTGGGCTTCAAAGCATAACAAAATGGTCCATCGGAAAAGTTCCGATCTCCCATTATGTAACGACGCGATAAACCATTTTACTCCGGCATAATAAAACATCGGGTCCGCATTTGGTTAATGCAATCGGGCCATAATACAATGAGCCCCTGATTACTTACTTGCGACTGTTCAATAGACTACTGCGTGGTGTGTGGGACCACCCACAAATCTCGGCTTTGGTGGAGGGAGATTGAAATATGATTGTGATTGTGTTCATCGCATCGCAATGTTTCAACACTACAAAACACATTGCGGTGGTATCATATGAAATTGTTCCATCGCCACATCAACAAGACACTGCAAGTAAAACTTGCGATTACCGCCTAAGTCATTAACTCTGCCGATTAAATTGGTAAGGCTTTAAAGCCCGATTCAACCTATAATCAAAGCTCTGCGCTGCTGGCAAGACTTTGAGTCTGAACATTAAACTCTGCTCTTAAGAAATCGGCTACTGCCTTAGATTGAATATCAAGGGGGTCGATTCTTATCTGCTCTGTACTGCACCTGTGCGGGCTTTCCAATCCTTTTGCAATTGCATTTAAGTAAGCGGCAACAGCCTTTGCTTAAGCTTCAATGTGCCGCAGTTCTTTCACTTCTGCAATTATTGCTGATTGACTTCGGTAGTTGGAATTAATTTCCAACAATATTCGTATTTTTCAGTCAATTCGACCGACTTTGGTAACTATGTTTGATTCTACTTTCCTCCATGAAATTGCTTAATAATGATAGTGTACCTAAGGATGGGAGTGCAATTACAACAACTTTCGACTCAGTTTTGTGGTTGCCATACGATCCAGGGATCCATTCGATTTGGAATAGATGCTTAACTTTGATTTCGACAAAGTGGACTCCGATTTCTTGACCAGATTGGGAGACCTGCTTTTCTGACATTCGCACATGCTCGATCAAGATATTCCTGTCAACACCATGCCGCAAATCTGTTAGCTAAATACTTAAAAAAATGAATTGTTGAGATGAGGAGAAACAGGATCAGAGGGACCGACCTTCTCCTGCAGCGAGATTGACAAGCAGATCGATGATGTTGGGGCAATTGCTGCAGCACTCAGAGGAGCAAAACTTGGTACTAAATTATGCTTTGTGTATATAATTGGTTGTAATTCCCACAGCCATCCGTTCGAGGCCACACGCACTTATGCACTCCTCGCTTTCGATCCATCCCACCATTTTCTCCACTATCACAACCGATGACTATATATATATGCACAATTATAGTTAGTCTCTCTCAACATAATGATCATCGCCAAATAACTTATCTATAATCATATAATCTGGGGTTTATATTATTGAAGACGTTAATAATAAAAAGATACCTGGCATTGAAATTGCAAGGTGCTGTCATTCATTACATCCTTCTCGAGTACACATCTATTACCAGACGATGAGATAGAGAAGGCACATAGTTCCACCGAAAGCTCCTCGCACTTGATAATGGCTAGCAAAATATTCCTCACAGTCAAAATGGGTGATAATATATTCCTTCACGTTTCTCTTTCTACTCTTAAAGTCAAAATGGGGTGATAATATATTCATTTCTATTCGGATGTTGTGTAAATTGGAAGAAGACAAACCATCCATGCGAGGTCGATGAGATATCACATATATACGATTACCATTTAAATTTCAAAATGTGAGTGATTAAAATCAGGTGCTAATAATAATAACAAGAAATACTTAAATTTCAAAATAAGGGTAATTGAAGTGAGGAATGACAAGAGATATGTAGTTACACATTTTATAATTGAAGTGTTATATTTTGTTTTTTCATTTTGAAAATTTTGACAAAATTTTAATAAAATTTGGTAGAGAGTTTTATAAATTCAAGCTACAGTTATCTAACTTTAAAATTTGGAATATCCAAAAATTTAATCATTAAATTTATTTCCACTATAAAAAAGAAAAATTACCATTGCAAATAAATTTAAAATTTTTGAGAGTGCAAGCTTCTGTGATCCATAACATATTAGATTAAAAATCTTTCGGGAAATCACATGAGAATTTTGGAACCGACGCGTTTCGAACTACCAACTGTAGTTCATCATCAGGATAATGAAGAATGGCTGATCAGACACACCTATTTATACAATGAGGAGAGAAGCAACGGTCAAATCCAAGGACGGTTAAAGTCAAAATTAACTAGTCAAAAATTAAAAATAAAAATAAAAACAGAAAACATAACAAACCCACCCTTAAAAATGCTAGTCAAAACTAAAAATAATATAAAACCAAAACCAAAAACTAAAATGACCCCAAAATATAAATAAATAAATAGATAAAAATAAAATAAAAACATAAATCCAATAAAAGTCAAAGTCTTCATAAACGAAATTAATCTATAAAACAATAACGTTCAATTAGGATAAAAATAAATAAATAATTAATTAAATTAAATATAAAATAAAATAATAAATATAAAAGAATAAATAAATAAAATAATCAATAAGTAAACTAATAAATAAAATAATGACAAATACATAAAATAAACAAATAACTAATTAATTATATTTAACACTTTAATCTTATAATAAGTTGTTTATATAGATTATAAGATTAAAATGATTATATTTTTCAAACACTTATGTTATTGTTATGCAACTCATAATTATATTATAGGTGGATAAAAAACGAGGATTGATGGAGAGTTATGTTAAAAAAAAAAATTGCTTTTAAAATTTTCAATTTTCTTTTAATAGTTCATATATATATATATATATATATATATATATATATGACTTATAAATTTTAGTGGATATCCTACTAAACAACTTGTGACACGAAATATGATATAATTATATTTAAATTGTGAATATTATTTTGTAGGTTATTTTTTATAGTTTTATTAATTTATTGTTTTTATATATGTAAAATGTGGAAAGTAGACAACAAACAAATATAAAATCACTTTCTACTACAATAAGAAAGGATATGATCTAGTAATTTTTATAAGGGAAAATCTAATTGAAAGGTGAGGTTGCTTTGCTCTCTCTCTCTCTCTTTGAATGGAAATGGATGTAAGTATGAAGGAGTGAAACATGTTGCCCATGGGCCGCTACAATGCATAGAACCTCTCAATTTTCTCTCTTTCTAAGCACCCTAAGCTACATTTCTCATCTATGGAACACAATGCACTCAAATAGGCTCGATTATGACACAACCTAATAACCCACAGGTGTTAAATTTTGACTCTTTCAACTCTTAACTAGTGTAGAAAATATAATGGGATTCAAACTAATCTTATAATGTACTAAAACAAGATATTGAATCCTTCTACAATTTGCATAAAAAATACACGATCGCACAATCGTATAAAAATTAAGAGTGAGAAACAATCGATCGCACAACACAAGATGTATCTCGGGAATGCACACTCCCTAAAACCCCATTATCTGTATATCGTATAAATTCAAGACCATGAAACAATAAAATGATTTTCTCTCACCGAGAAGCTCCTGCATGCTGCCAACTGTCTCACTCGGATCTAGGAAAAATCAGTCAAATACTTACCCAATTCATAGCCTCTGCTCAGCCAGCCTTGCTCACACATTCTTGGAGGATTCCACATGACTCTATAAATGACCTGTACAATTTTCTAACTATAGAACTGATAGTTATCATCCCTTTAACCTCGTCTCAACTGGGCCTTCCTTAGAACTGACATGCAAGAGTTATTTATAGTGAATTATCAATTAAATTATTGATCACTCATTATGAATTAAATCAAATTTAATTCACTAGACTTCTCACTTGCTCATCACTTAATTAGAACTAGTTAAATTGATTTAAACTCAATTTCTTTAGTTAATTAATTACAACTCACAAATTCCTTGATGGGGTTTTCAACTCAGTGATCCAGGTGGGTAGAGGACAGTTGTGGCTGAACCATCCCGAAGCCATGTGAAAACGACCACGTTTACCTCCCGCACTTGAGAGGTAATGAGCCTTGGGACCAGTGGACTCGCGATAGGTGACATCGAAGTTATGAGAAAAGAGGCGAGTGAGTGAGCATTTGGAAATTGCAGGAGATGGTGAAAGTTGGCGAGACAGTCCTCCTCGATGTGCAGATGTTGACTCTCAAGCCCTAGCTTGAGCTATGCCGATAGGAGACAAGGTGGGGGACTCTGCTAATGGGAAGTTGTGGATAGCGATTGAACGAGTGACAGACTCATAGAAGAAGCTACAGAGTGTTGCAACAAGAGTAGGGGGAAGGTGGTGAGTCTGAAACTGCAGTGGAGGAAACACCCTCGGAAGGGTGGCTCTAGTGTTCCTCCAGGATAGTGGTAGCTAGTAAGTAGGATGTGTCAGGAAGGTAAGCCCCCGGTTGGGCCTCGGGGTGGTATTGCTTTGGGCTCACTGACCCTTTCAGTTATTTGATCACCAGGATTTGTAGAGGGTGGTAGATTACTGTGACAATTGATGGCTATGATGCAATTGATGGTGGAGTAGTGGTTCTTTTTTGCGGTGCACGAGAGGCGTATAGCGAGACGAATAGAAGTGGGTTGGGGGACGACATTATGGCGTTAGGGGCTGCTTAGCATGTGGTTAATTGGATCTACAACACGGAGAAAGGTTAATGGCTGTTTGGAAAGTGCATGCTGCGAGAGAGGGGGCATGCACAACGAGGAGGCTTTGGACGCAGGATGGTGCGTCGACGACTTCTCGAGGACTCTAGTTCACCCTAGGAATCTACCAAGAGACAACACTCACTAGCGGCCATGGCTGACTCTCCAGCTCAGTCACCAGGATAGGTAGAGGCTCTGGTCACCCTTGAAACGATTTCAACGCAACTCCAACATATCCAGCTCAACCTAAACACTTTGCGTGAATGAAGGTATGAGGATCGCAGTGAACTTGTGGCCTATATCAATGACATTCATCACATGAAAAATGAGACCCTTGAAGCTCTAGAGTGTCTGTGCTAACTTCTGAGGTGCTCACACAACCACCTCTTAGCTTTATAGGCCCAGGTGGACCACATCGACTACCATGTGCATAACCAAGGATGCATCTTTGCAGGTCCTCCAGAAGGTCCTCTAAACCTGACTCCATGATGTTATGTTTTATCTAGATTTTTTGTCATTTTGTGCGGATAATAACTAAGAGCACCATGTGCCTTGGCGAGCACCCAAATTATTCTTGGCACTTCTTACCTCCTGGGTTGCCTAGATGTAATACAAAAACATTGTTTTATGATGTAACTTTTGATATAATAATATAAAATAAACTTTGACTGACAAAAAAGTATTACAACTCAAAAATAACTATAACTAGACCCCCTAAAAATAGAAAAATCCTCTACATGCCTCCTCTTTGATCCTCAACTCGAATTTCCTAAGATAACTCAGTCATTCTGACTTAGTTAACTAATAGAAGTTTTCATGAGATGAAATTACAATTTCTCTTCCAATTTAATTAAGGGAACCCCCTTGAGGTGTTATTTCAACACTCCCTCTCAATAAGAAAGGGATTGTCTACTACCCTGATCCTATCTCTATGGAATTCAAATTTTCTTCTTTCTAGTGCCTTCGTCAAGATGTCTGCATCCTTCTCCTCCATGGGAATGTACTCTAATTCCATAATTTACCTCTGAACACAATATATGAAATGGCAATATCATATATCAATATGCTTAGACCTGTCATGGAATATTGGATTAACCGAGAGCTTTATGCAACTCTGGTTATCACAATGTATTATTGTTGGATCCATCTGTTGACCAAACAAACCAACAAGTATCCTCCTCATCTAGATGGCCTCGCATGATGCCTAACTTTCTGCCATGTACTCAGCCTCAGCTGAAATGAGTGAAATTGATCTTTTTTTTCCCGATAAACCAAGAAACTGTTGTTTATCGTATGCTGAAGATGCCCCCTAATGTGCTCTTCCTATCAGATGGACTCCCTTCCCAATCTGTATTAGTGAAGCCTTGAAGCTACACTACCTCTATTTTTCTATACCATAATCGATACTCTATAGTGCCTCTTAGATATCTAATCTAAGTATAATGTTAAAACTAATTTTGAAAGAAGGAAGTAAATGAAATGTTCTTTAACTATTCTAATTTTCATAAAATGAATCAAACTTTAAATGGTTAGAATCTGATCTAAAAATAGAGTATTTATTCTAATGACCTTGAGCTTTTGGAATATAAATTTAATTCTAATCTATCTTAATTTAATTCTACTCCATGGATTAAAATATGACTATGAATTGAAATGACAATGCTAATCTAAAAGAAAACAAATTCAAGGAATTGAAAAGAAAATACTGCATGACCAATTACTCAACCATACAATTTTGGAAGAATGACAAAGTCATATTCTTGACATGATTTACAAGTAATTTATTATACTTTACTTTAAAGATTTAGTCTAAGAAATAATTTAAAAATCATGTAAAGGAAACTTAACTACTGTAAATTTTAAATACTCAATCATCCAATTTTGAAGAATGACAAAGTCATCTTCTTGACATGATCTTTACAAGCGTGTAATTATAAATTTAATTAAGGATTTACTCTAGGAAAGCAGTGTAAAAACATTTAAAGGGAGAAATCAACTACTGTATATTTTAAATACTCAGTCATCCAATTTGGAAGAATAACAAAGTCATCTTCTTTACATGATCTTTACAAGTATCTAATTATACATTTAATTGAGGATTTAATCTAGTAAAGTAGTGTAAAAACATGTAAAGAAAACTAAGTTAATTGTATGCTCTAATGCATCAAACATAATCCAATTTTGGAAAATAGAAGAACTAGTTTCTTGAGATGTTTTTGGTAAGCAAAAGATTACAAAGTCATTCTAAAACTAATTCTAAGAGAGAATTCATAAATTTAATCTATGAAATGATAAACAATTTAATCTAAGTATCAACCGCAAAGAAATGTAAATTCAACTTATAAATTGACAAAACAGAGCTAATGAAATTAAACTAAAACAACTAATGAAAACCTCCTTCTGTGCATGGGCTCTCTGTGATAGAATTAGTTGAGATCTTAGCAGACTATACAAGCATCAAGAAGAATCTGGAACAACAAACATGGTATTCGTATTATGAAAAGGAACAGAGTCTCAAAGCATACACAACGTTCACAAAATTAAGACTGTTTTCAGTTTTCAAACAACCAGTATTTAAATAAAATTAAATGTAACTGTTTGGAACTATTTCCGCTTACATATGGCGATTACAATTGAAACATAGAAGAAAAATATAAGTGGTTAACTCTCGATTCGCTACGTTAGAGAAAATCAAGAGTTCTTCGTTCTCGGATCATGTCTTTTGACCACAGTTTGACCATGAGCATAGGCACCTTTTTTTTCTGAATTCAACCAGGTGGATAGGATGAGATCTGTATGTGGATCATTCTAAATATGCCCATGTGACTCATTCCTTCATTCACTCCTCGAAACCTGTCAAACCATTAAATTAGTTGTGGAAACAACAATTAGCTGCAGAATAGGATGCGTTCTGTAGCTGAGTTACACAAATTCATTCAAATAACAAAAAAATCAAAATATAACCTAAAGATCATTCAAATGCATTCTCTGAGATAAAACATGTCATTTATCATTGATTGGAGTTATGGATTTATGAAAAGGTAGGAAAAATATGTCAGCGAAAGAACAATTATGAGGTTCAAAATACCCCCACTAAGAAGCCATTGCATGTCCTCATGCAATTATAAAAAATGTGAACTTCCTTCTCCTATTGCATTTGTTCAGACACCTCTGCTAATACATCCATTTTTCTCTTCTTTCTTTTCGTTGAGGCGACTACCATCCTAGGCTTCCTCATAAGTAGTTTGTATTTGAGATTGATGACTATCCTCTTCAGTGATTTTTTCTTTATTTTTAACTTTCTGTTATTTTTGTACCACAATCCCAAATGCAGGATGGTGTTATCACTAATGACTTTCTCCAATTAGTTCTGCTGCTTTAAAGCTTCATTCTCCTGTTTAATATGCCTATTCAGTAACTCTAACTCATAGATTTCTTTATTGAGAGTGTTAACCAAAGGTTCTTGTGGACTGATAGGTTTTTCTTGCATACCTAGATTCACCGTTGTATTCCTTTTCTGTAATGACTTTATATAGTCATATATCTCTTGTTGTGTTGGGTCTATGCGTGGAGATATTCTACTGGGTCTGCCTTCAAAATTATGTACATGAGAATTTATAGGACTATGTGGAGGAGAGACATTGATGGGTGATGGACATTGAGGTTCCCCCTCTAAATTGATAAACTTTGTTTCTTGTGGTGGTGTCTTCTTCATTGACCTTCGAAGTCTAGAGCTTCTCCTAGGATGTGGAGGGTTTAATTTTTCTTCACTTGTAACCTTGCTCTTCTTTTTTATTTTACCTCTTGTCTTAACTCCAACCTGTTTCTTATTTTTCATGAACTCTGTAAGGGTAAGTTCCTCTTCATCCTGTTGTAGTGGAGGTGAAGATCTATCTTCAATGCTTGTATCAATCTTCCTTCTTCTACTTTTTCTAGTCTTGTCTTCCTTAGGCTGCTTTGGCTCATCTTTGAAATGGTTTCTGATTAGAAAATAGTCTTCCAAGAGTCTCCTATAGTTTTCAAATGAAATTCAAGAAGTATTTTTACCAACCCATGATGGTGCATAGTGTTGTCTATAAACTGAATTCTCTTCTGTACATTTGGAGACATTATTTTTAAACTATTCCGTAGAAATAAAGGGAGGTTTATTTCACCATCCTCCAAAAGGTTCATCAACAACTAAATATGATAAACAAACATGCAGCCAAATATTCCTTCACAAGTGATTAAATTCTGTTAAAAGCATGTTTCTCCATTTGTTCTTGAATGATGAACTAGGAATACCATTTTTGTAAATAGAAGTATCCATACCTGGATTTCTGAGGAAAAATATCCATGCTTCACTGTGAAATTCTTTGTTTTTAAACCATCTCTCGTTAACTGTTGGGAGCCCTATAGCTTCAACTATGAAAGCCTCAGTCACTGAAAATTTTGTGTCTCCTATTTCGACCTTTGTTCCCTCGAAAGACCTCTCAAAATACTTAGTGATCTCTTTGTGGAAACCATCAAAATTTTCTATAAACCTGAGCCAATTAACCTTTTACAACATCTCTTTGATTTGATGATAACCCTCCATGTATTTAGCTCCCACTGGTTCAGTCCTGAATATCAAACCCATGTCTTTTGTCATGAAGAGTCTAGCCTTCAGAATTGTTATTCTCTATATGAAATGAATTAGATTGTGGATTTGGTTAAGGACATCGAGGGTTTGTAGAGATATATGAGTGAAGTGAATACTTGATGGGGTTTTAAGAAACATAGATGAATAGGTTACGAAAGTAGGATATGACCGTTTAAACATAAATGGGAGAATCCATTATGGATCGTTATGAAATATGATGCGGATGATGTGGTCGATTTATGACATGATGTGTGTCTAAATAAAATCAAATGATGACATATTGAGGCAGCATGTGATCATCTATGTTATATACGCTAGTGTTTTTGATATTGCTATTTAAACAAATTTATGTAACCATACCTTTAGAACTACCCTTTTGTTGCTATTTCCTTGTTGTTGATTCTTCAGGTATCCTTTAACATGATGACCTTGAAATTGAGTTCTCAATTTCTTGTGCTCAATATTCTTGCTTCAGTAGGCTATAAGAAAAATGTAACAGAGCTGAAGAATTTGGTATTAGCTGCAAAATGGAATGTCAACTGTAGAATGAAATGAAAACAACAAAATGGAAGTAGTTCTGTACTACTTTTTATTTCTTTAGAAAAAAGAAAGGGCAGAAAGCTTTTTGGGATTTTTAGAAATGGAATGGAAAATATAAGATGTCAGAACTCTGATTTCCATCATATATTTTCTATATAAGGATGCCAATCATCGATTGGTTTTCACACTTATACAATTTTTTTTTTTTAATAATAATATATATATATCATTTTTTTTCTATTTTTTTTTAGATATGAAAAATAAAAAGACTAAGTTGGGGAAGAAGAAGGATTCTTCTTCACTAACTTCATATCAGTATTATCTTGAAAATTTTTGATAAACTCCTTCGAAATTGGCTTATGGTAGACATTTAATCAATGTCCATTCACAAGAAGAGGTACCTTTTCTTGATCAATTGTCCTTATCCTAACTTCTCCATTGTCAACGATTTTTTCAATCTCATAAGGCCCAAGCCAATGATTATGAAACTTTCCTTGAAAGTATTTAAACTTTGAATCAAACAAAAGTGTCCAATCCCTTGCTTGAAACTTTTTCTCCTTTATATATTTATCATGCCATTTGGACCTTTGCTACTGGACTAGACTGGTTCTTTGAACTACATCGTGCATGATTTCATTAAGCTTATTAAGTTGCTCCAATATAAGCTTCTGGGATTCTGATAATTGAAGCCCCAATTGGAATGCCATATTCAAGGTTTGGATATGAAATTCTATAGGAAATAGGAATTGCTTCCCAAAAAAAAGTTCATATGGAGTATGTCATGTTGTATTCCTCCATGTGGTTTGGTAGGCCCATAAGGCCTCAGGAAGCCTATTTTCCCAATCCTTCTTGTGTAGATGTACATTCTTAGTGGGAATTCCTTTGATCACTTTATTGGTAGACTCCACTTGACCATTTTCTTGTGGATGATAAGGAGTGGATTTTCTATGTTTGATCTTGTAATTCTCCACAAGCTTCTCCACCAACTTGGATGTAAGTTGGGTTCCCTGATCTGTCACAATTTCCTTTGTGACACCAAAACGATTGAAAATATCCTCAAAAATAAATTTAATTACAACTTTAGTGACATAATCAGTACATAAGATAATATATTTCTTTTGATTATATGGTGGATTGATTGGTCCAACAAAATCTAGGGCACATTTTTCAAATGGTTCGATGAGTACCTGAGGTTATAATGACATTTCATCTATAGGAACATGTTTCCCCATTCTTTGACAGTTGTCACACCTTTTGACATACTCCTTGGTATCTTTAAATATGGATGGCCAAAATTATCCTAAATGAAGGATTTTATAGGCAGTCATCTTATCAGCAAAGTATCCACCACAGGGTTCATCATGACATGCCTTGAAAATATCAGGCATTTCATCTTCTCGAACGCACCTTCTGATGATGAGATCTGGACCCGTTTTATACAATTCATCATTAACCCATGAGTAAACTACACTTGTTTGAATAATTTTTCTTTTCTCTCTAGGAAACAAGTGTGTAGGTCAATTTCATGTGACTAAGTAATTAGAAATATCTACAAACGAAGGAGTTTTAGTGGTTATTGAAAAAACATATTCATCAGGAAAATTATCCTCTACTGGAGTATCATTTTTGACATTTTGAATTCGAGACAAGAAATCGGCAACTGTGTTTCATTTTCTAGTTTGGTCTAGAATGGTGATATTGAATTCTTGCAGGAGTAATAACAATCTTGTGACTTTTCCATAAGTAATAGATTTATTCATTAAATATCTAATTGCAGAATGATCTATATCAATAAAGGTTTCATAACCGGTGGTATAATGTATAAAATTATTAATAGCATGAACAACATTTAGAAATTCTTTTTCAGTTACAATGTAATTTAACTTAGCAGGAATCAAATTTTTGCTTATGTAATAAATGGCATAGGGGGTCAAATATTTTTTCCTAATACAGCTCCCAGAGCCATATCTGAAGCATCTGTTGAAATGTGAAAAGGTAGTTTCCAATTTGGACCTCTTAAGATGGGTGCTTTAGAAAATTTTGTTTTTAAAGTTTCAAATGCCAATTGGTAATCAAGATTCCAACTGAATTCACAATCTTTGGTAAGAAATTTGAAGAGTGGGGATGCTATCTCAGTGAAGTTTTATATAAATATTCTATAATACACTGTGAATCCTAGAAAAATTCTAACATCCTTTTGACAACCTGAAATTGATATTTTGGAGATGACTTCAACCTTAGATGAATCAAATTTAATTCCATCTCCTGAAATGTGATGTCCTAAAACAATTCCTTCATTCAACATCATAAAAAAATTTCATGACTTAATGAAATATTTTCTTCTTTACATATTTTAAGAAACTTTTCCAAATTTTCTAGAGCTTCTTCAAATGAATTCCCATAAACTGTAAAATCATCCATACATACCTCCACAAAATCGTGTATTAGATCAGAAAAAATTCTTAATACTACCCTTTGGAATGTTGCAAGTGAATTGCACAAACCAAAAGGAAATACTCGGTAGGCATAGGTTCCCCATGGACAGGTGAATGTGGTTTTATCTTGGTCTTTAAGTGCTACTTGAATATGATTGTATCCACTAAAACCATCCAAGAATGAGAAATACTTCTTTCTTGCTAATGTATCCAATACTTGATCTATGAAAGGCAAAGGAAAATGATCTTTTACGGTAGATTTATTCAACTCTTGATAGTCGATGCATACCCTCCACTTACCATTCTTTTTAGGTACAATCACTAAGGCAGAAACCCACTGACTGTCTGAAATTAGGTAAATGAATTTTACATTCAACAATTTTTGCAATTCTTATTTCACAATTTCCCTAAGATTTGGATTCATCCTTATTTGAGGTTGTATGATAGGTTTACAATTTTCCTCAATGCAGATGTGATGTATACAAGTCTTAGGACTAATTCCTTTCATGTCAGTGTATTCACATGCATATGCAGAAGAATGTTGCTGTAATGTTTTGATTAATTTTTTTGTAGTAGTCTTTCCAAGTTTTTGTTTATGTTCAAAGATTTTCCGGAAATATTTCAAATGTAGAGTTACCGAATTCATCCATAGAATACAGATACATCTACCTATATGAAAATTATTAAATATTGCATTGTTCTTGAAAACGATCATGCTCATATTCTCAAGATGATTCAAAGTTTTCTATTGAATTTAATATTTGACTATCTTCAGTAATACCATAAATGGTAAAGAGAGGTTGTATATCATTGTCATCATCAATCCATTGTTCATCTTCTAATTATGTGATTGTTTTTGCTGGAGGATATAGAGTGAATATCTTCGTTGAATTACCATCAGATATATACATGTCATCAGATATACAACTAATGAAAGCATTAGTTGTAGCCAACCATGGTCTTCCTAATATTAGTGGATTTCTTCCTAGATTATTCTTGGGGGTTAAAATCATAAAATCGACCGGATACTCCCAAGAATCTAAGGATACTGAAATTTATTCTAATACACCATCTAGCTTGATTACTGATCCATCTGCTAATTTCAATAATGTAGGTGTATACTGAATATTTGGAAGCTTGAGTTGTTCCATGGTTTTTTTGCTCATGATGTTTATAGCTGCTCCTAAATCAATCAATGTATATGGAATTTCAATAACATTGATATGTTTTTTTACAACTGGACTTCGTGGATCTAAATATTTTTGTATGGCAATTTTTCCCATCATAATGTCTGCATTTTTTCCTACTATTTGAATTCTTTTTAATTCATTTGTTTTTCTTCCTAGTTTCTTCATGCTCAACTCTCTTATTGTTTTGGATAGAATTGGAACCTCTTTAATGGCCTATAGCAAAGGAATTTTGATACAGTCATTTTTTAATTCATCTAGAAAATCCTAATTACGAAAATTTATATGTTTTTATACCCCTCTATCAACTTGTAATATTTCAGGAAACGGAGGGTTAGAAATAGATATTGATGGTTTCTCTATGATAGGAATTGAGTTTATTGGTTTTTCTTGTTTTTCATTTTTAGAATTCTGGTTTTGTTGAAGAGATGTTCCTTCTTCAGAACTTTTATTTTTTTGTAGAGAAATTTCTTCATGAAAATTATCTTGTTCTTGAATAACAACAAAAGGATTTTTCCTTTCTAATATTCTACCAAATCTAAGTTGAACATCGTTAAGATCTAGTGTAGTAATCATGTAAGTTGGAAATTGTTGTCCTTCTATAATGTAAGCATTTTGAGGATTTTTATTATTTGGGTTTGGAAATGGCTGGGCAGGTAGTTGGTTTGGTATTTTTGGAAATGGTAATGAAAGTTGTGGGTATTGGTTTTGGAGATGGGGTTGTTGATTTTGTTGTGGAAATTTTTGGGGAGGATAGTTTGGATAAGCTGGAGGATATTGGTAGTATTGAGAATATTTAACATAGGGATTTTGAATTCCTTGTGCCCAAGGTTGAGGTTGGGACCAAGGTTGCTGCCAAGAATTCCAAATATTTGGTGGGGGTTGAGTATACATTTGGTTGTTAAAACCTTGAGTTTGTGGCCCCTGCCATGGTCTTCTAGATACAAAGCAAAGAGGTTCTATTGGGTTTGAAGTTACTTCTTCTTGAAAAATAGCCTTAAGATCTGGAATTGAACGGAAACTCTTAGTTTCATGAATTTTTGAGAAAATCACACAGGTCTCTATGACTTTTACATTAAGAGGACATTCTCTTAAGGCATGCTTCTTTCTGCATTTAGGACAGAAAAAAACTAAGGCATCAATTTCAGCTTTCTTCTTGTTTTGTAATATAAGGGTGTCTATCTGTTCACTAAGACTCCTCGAAATATTTGTTTTAAATTCATCAAGAATATTTCCAATTTCTGCCCTACTTACTGTTCCAGTTACAGATTTATTCACTCTAGAGAGAGAAGGATCTCTTGGATTTTTCCCATTTTTTTATTTTCCCCTTGAGATATGAATACATAATCCACCAATTTCAGGTAACGTGAGTTGATAAATATCTCCCCTACCCATCATGTTGAGAATGTCTATCCACTCATCTCTAATGGATTTTAACAAGATAGATTTTAAAGTATGTTTATCTAAGTTTTCCATTTTAGCTCTTTTTATGTTATAATTGAATCTTTCAATTAGATCCTCCAGGTTCTCATCCTCTCTTTGCATCATCTTGAATACTTCATCCTTCCAATTAATAGGTAATAATCCAAATATCTTTCTAAAAATGCTATTTTCATATCATTCCATGTTCTAATAGATTGTGTTACCAAACCCATGAACCATTTTAAAGTTTCTCCTTTAAGTGTTGCAGGAAATAGCTTTAGTTTTTTAGAGTCTTGTAAGTAGTCATAATATCTACACAAAACTTCAAATTCAAACAAAAATTTTTCAGGATCTTCACTCTTTAATCTATGGAAATTTTTAAGAATGGAAGGTGAAATATTTTTAATTGTGGCCTTTGTATCTTCATCAATTATAGGAAATCCATCTTCCCTATTTCTTTTGTTTCCTTCACCTCCTCCTCTGATGCAAGAGCATCCAGAATTTAGCCGGCAATGTGATTGTGTGTTCACTTGTTGTGGCTAACAAGAGGTGGAAAAATTGGTTATTAATATTTTGTTAAGCTTTAATTGTGAGAACTTAGTTTGTTTTGATGTCCTAGCTTAAATAGGAATAAAAATAGTAAATTGGTTCTCCCTGCAAGGAGATTTAGCTAAATAGATTAATTCATGAGGATAGGATAGAATTGTCTATTAGAGTGGTTCAAATAGAAAGATAATAAAAGACAAGAATAATCACTTTCAGTTAGAGATAAGCGTAAATAGGTGTGAGGTGTGATAGGGTAAGATAGATAGAGTGAAGTGTGAGAGAAGTGTGCAAGAAGTGTGAGTGGACAGAGATGAGAAGTAATTGTAAAAATCCAACCATCAAAGGGCTCGACTTTGTGTATTTGCATCTCTGACAAATTCCAAGTTTTTTGTGTTTTAAATTGGCTGTCTGGTTTAAACTATCCATTTTTATTTCTCTATTGTGTTGGATATCATCTTTATCGCACAACGCATTGAAAGAAATTTGATTGACGGTTTGAACAGAAAAGACACGATGGGTTTCTATGTAAAATGTTCGGGTGAAACCATTGATTCGTGCAAAATTCAAAGTTTCATACAATGGCCATCACACATCACATATTTTATTGTTATATGTTGAAGGCTTCACACGATAAGATATTAGAATTGTGATGCGAAGTGGATTAGTAAAGGAGCAGTGAGGACTGTTAGATCTAGGTGATATCAATCGTAGAATTTAAATCTCACCCAATAGTATTTCGCACTTCGATGATTTTAGTATTTAAGTTTAAGGCATTGCCCGATAAGTTATTTTATTTGCGATGTGATAAAGAGTTAAGATGCGATAAGGAAAGGAGGGTGCGATGCGACACATATCTCATATCACACAAGATAAGGAACACAATTATTGCTAAACTCTAAAAGTCATGACGAGTGATGTGGAGTTCGTTTCAAATTGCGAAATTGCAAAAGCACAATATTGAAAAAATTTTTAAGTTGTGAACCTATGGGGAGGTAATTTATAAAAGGTGTGAAGTGCGACACACTGTGATTGGTCACCATTTGTGTGTGCCATAAAACCATAGTTCCATGCGTATATTCTAGATATTGTAGCCATTGCTGCATCATTTGGTATCAGAGTAGAAACTGAGTTCTATTCTCAAGGATTGTAGCAAATATGCCATCCAGGAGAGGATCTGGCATGATTCGAGGAAGACCTGCAGCAAACGCAACTTTTCTCAAAGAGATTCGACACCTTCGTACAAGGTTAGTGACCATGGAGATTGCTTAGAAGAGAGAAACTAATGAAGGATATGTCATCACAACAAAAGAATCTTCTAAGGAAGAATAAGAAGAAGAAAGCGAGGAAGATAAAGTTTTGAAGATATTAGCAAAGGTTAGTGGAAAACCAAGAATGGAGATTCCTTTATATAAGGGGAACCTTAATGTGGACAAGCTGATATATTGGATCAGTTCAGTGGATAAGTATTTCAACTTAGAAGAGATCAAAGATAAGAAGAAGGTAAAGTTTCCAGGTACCAAGTTGAAGGGCCATGCATCTGTCTGGTGGGATGAACTACAGACATCCAGGATTAGAAAATGAAAGCCTAAGATCAAGCAATGGGATGAAATGGTAAGTAAATTGAAGAAAAATTTTATGCCAAAAGACTATCAATTGAATATTTTCAAACAATTGTAGAATTTGAGACAGAAAGGAATGACAATCAAGGAGTATACATAGGATTTTTACAAGCTGAACATTAGAGCAGGGCATGCTTAATATGATATGGAGAAAGTAGGTAGATACATAAATGGTTTAAGATATGATATATAGGATGAAATCAGTTTTTTGAGTCTAAAGAAAATTGACGATGCCTACCAAGCAGCTTTCAAGGCAGAGGAGAAAATGTTGAGGAAACAAAGTCAGAAGAATAGAGGTAAAAGTCTAGCAAGAGGAAGAGGAACTTTTAGATCAAGATTTCAACACTCTCAGAATAAAGCAAAAGGTTCGAATAGCAGACCGCCACAAAGAGGAGACTTTTGTAGGGGAATATTTTCACCCATAGGTAGAGGTAGAGGAAGAGAAATTCAGTGTTTTACATGTGGAGAATGGGGACATGGATCATGAGACTGTCCTCATAAAAAACCAACAAATCAGCAGAATGTGAATGTAGCTGAGGCAAAGGAAGAAAATTTTTAGGTCACAAAAAAAGAAGAACCACCTGAGGCAAGAGATTCTTTATTGCTCTAAAGAGTATTTCTTAAGGGAGAGAAGGAAGAAAATGTGCCAAATCAAAGGAAGAGCTTATTTAGGACTGTATGCAAGTCTAAAGATAAGTGCTACAAAGTTGTGATTGAAAATGGAAGCACTAATAATCTTGTTTCCACAGAGATGGTTGAGAAATTGGGGTTGATTTAGATGGTACACCTTACTCCCTACAAAGTGTTTTGGCTACAGAAGGGACATCAAATTTTAGTGAGAGAACAGTGCAAAGCAGAGATACATATGGGTACATATAAGGATGTCATATTCTGTGATGTGATGGCAATGGACGTGTGCCATGTATTGCTGGGAAGGCCTTTGAAATTTGACAGAAAATCGATTTATGATGGAAAAAGGAATACTTATACCATAGATAAGGATGGAAAGAAGCACACATTTCTACCTTTGAAGGATGAAGCAGACAAAGGAGATGGTGGGAATAATTTTATGCTGATTAGTGGAAAGGAATTGTTGCAAGAAGTTAAGAAGGAGAAAGAAATGCATTTTTCTATTGTGGGTAAACCCAGGGTAGTTCTGAATTTTACAAATTTAGAAAATTTTCCTATGGAAATTAAAAAACTGTTAGATGATTATGCTAATATAGTTGTTGATTAATTACCAAGTAAATTGCCACCAATCAGAATGAGTCATCACATATATTTAATACTTGGTGCAAGTTTACCAAAAAAAGCAGCATATAGAATGACCCCTTGAGAGAATGAAGAAGTTAGAAGACAGGTACAGGAGTTGTTAGATAAAGGAATAATCAAAGAAAGCATTAGTCCATTTGTAGTACCAACTATGCTTAGTCCAAAGAAAGGAGGATAGTGGTGCATGTGTAATAATGCCAGAGCCATAAACAAGATCACTATTAGGTATATATTTCCATTTCCATTCATAGATAATTTGATGGATTGTTTAAGTGGGTCAAAGTATTTTAATAAGATAGATCTAAAGAGTGGATACCATCAAATAAGGATTAGAGAAGGAGATGAATGGCAGAATGCATCTTAGACCAACAATGGGTTGTATGAGTGGTTAGCGATGCCTTTTGGGCTGACTAATGCACCAAGTAAATTTATGAGACTAATGAATGAGATCTTGAAAGAGTATGCAGGAAAATTTGTGATAATATATCTTGATGACATTCTAATTTTCAGTCAGAGTAAGGAAGATAATTTGGAGCACGTCAAGTTGGTGTTAAATACTTTGCAAAAGGATAAAATTCTTATAAATTTGAATAAGTGTAGTTTCATGAAGAAGGAGCTCATTTACATGGGATTTATTGTCTCATAATAAGGCTTGAAGATGGACCCAGAAAAGATGCAGGTAATACTGGATTGGCCAACTCCGAGAAGTGTATTTGAGGTAAGGAGTGTTCATGGTCTTGCAATATTTTACAGAAAGTTTATAAGAGGTTTTAGTCGAATCTGTGCACCAATAATTGAAACAATAAAGGAGAGAAACTAGCCATTTAAGTGGACAGAAGTAGTAGATCAGAATTTCAAGTTGTCGAAAAAGAAGATCACTGAAAGACCTGTTTTGGCCTTGCCAAATTTTGATAAAATATTCCAAGTTGGGATTGATGATAGTGGGATAGAAATTGGAGTTTTCTTGAGTCAAGAGAAGAGACCGATAATTTATTTTAGTGAAAATTTAAATGAGGCGAAGAGGAAGTATTCATCATATGATAAGGATTTCTATGCTATTGTGCAGACTTTAAAGAAATGGAGGCATTATTTGTTGCCCAAATAATTTGTGTTGTATTCACATAACCATGCACTGCAGTTCATAAATAATCAACTAAAGTTGAACCAAAAGCATGCTAAGTGGGTGGAGTTTTGTATAGGTTTACCTTTGTAATCAAACACACAAGTGGTAAGTCAACCAAAGTTGTTGATGCTTTGATCAGAGTAAATTTGATTATGGAGGAATTGAAGATTGGCATTTTGGGGTTTGAAGAAATGATTGATATGTATGAGGAAGGCCCAAATTTCAAAGAAATATATGGATTTATTAAAAATCCTGTGATTTGTAATAGAAGCTAGTGGTTGGACTACCTGATTCAAGGAGGATTGTTGTTCCAGAATAATAAATTGTGTATACCTAAGTGCTCCATAAGGGAAAATCTGATTAAGGAAAAACACAGTGGAGGACTTTATGGACACTTTGGACAGGAAAAAATAATTTCTTAAGTAAGTGATTTTTATTATTGGCCAAAAATGCAATCTGAGATAAAAAAACTTATTGAGAAGTGCAGGATTTGTCAACATGCCAAAGAAAGAAGCCAAAACACTAGGTTATATCAGTCGTTGCCAATACCCAATAGTGGGATGCTGTCAACATGGATTTTGTTTTAGGTTTTCTGAAGACTCAAAGAGGACCTGATTCTATCTATGTTGTCGTAGATAGGTTTTCTAAAATGGCTCATGTTATTTCTTGTAAGAAAACTAGTGATGCAAGTCACATTGCTAATTTATTTTTCTCTAAAGTTATAACATTACATGGATTTCTTGTGATTATTGTTTCAGACGGAGATACAAAGTTCGTAGGTCACTTCTAGAAGTCTCTATAGAAAACGTTAGGTACAAACCTTAGTTTTAGTTCAGCCTATCATCCTCAGACGGATGGACAAACTGAAGTGGTGAACATGAGCTTTGGAGACATATTAAGGAGTTTGGTTTACAAAAATCCAAACCAATGTGATTTAGCACTTGCTAAAGCTGAATTTTCCTATAATTATACTCCTAACCGAAGTATTGGGATGAGTATGTTTCAGATTTTTTTTGAAATGCATCCAAGAGGTGTGTATGAACTTAGGGATTTGAGAAAACAAGGAAAAAGTAGTGCAAAGGCTAAAGAATTTGTAGAATAGATAGAAAAGTTGCAAGAAGATGTCAAGCAGAGCTTACAGAAAAACAACCAAAAGTATAAACAAAGAGCTTGATATGAAGAGGACTGAAAGGGAGTTTCAAGTAGATGATTTAGTCATGGTTTATCTAAGGAAGGAAATGTTTCCAGTCAAGACCTATAACAAACTGAAAATGAAAAAAGTAGGGCCACGTAGAATTTTGAGGAAGTTTTCCTCAAATGCATATGAGATTGAGTTACCAGAAGGAATTGGGATATCACCCATCTTTAACGTTGCAGATTTGTACCCATACAAAGGAACAAAGGAATAACTACAAGAAGAAACTACAGAAGAGGAGGACCAGAATTTGAATTGGAAGGAACAGATGCCAAAGACATCAAAGAAAGAGGTGGAAGCCATTCTAGAGAAAAGAGAAATGAAGAAGAACAGGGGACAGACCTATTATTAGTATCTAGTTAAATGGAAAGGAAAACGAGAGGAAGACGCTAGTTCGATGACAGCAGCAGTGTTAGAGAAGTTTAATGTAGATCCTGAAACATTAAAGGACCAATCTTTTCTTTCTTGGGAGTCTGATGGAGGAGCATCCAGAATTTAGCCAATAATGTGATTGTGTGTTCACATGTTGTGGCTAACAAGAGGTGGAAAAATTGGTTATTAATACTCTGTTAAGCTTTAATTGTGAGAAGTTAGTTTGTTTTGATGTCCTAGATTAAATAGGAATAAAAATAATAAATTGGTTCTCTCTACGAGGATATTTAGCCAAATAGATTAATTCATGAGGATAGGATAGGATTTTTTGTTAGATTGGTTCAAACAGAAAGCTAATAAAATACAAGAATAGCTGCTTTCAGTTAGAGATAAGCGTAAATATGTGTGAGGTGTGATAAGGTAAGATAGATAGAGTTAAGTGTGAGAGAAGTGTGAGTGGACAAAGAGGAGAAGTCACTGTAAAAATCCAGCCATCAAAGGGCTTGACTCTATGTATTTGCATCTCTGATAAATTCCAAGTGTTTTGTGTTTTAAACTGGTTTTTTGGTTTAAACTGTCCATTTTGATTTCTTTGTTGAGTTGGATATCATATTTATCGCACAGCACATTCAAAGAAAGTTGATTGACGGTGCAAACAAAAAATACACAGTGGGTTTTTGTGTAAAAGGTTTGGGTGAAATCGTTGATTCATGCAAAATTTGAAGTTTCATATAGTGGCCATCACACATTGTAGATTTTATTGTTATATGTTAAAGGCTTCACATGATAAGCTATTTGAATTGCAATGCAAAGTGGATTAGTAAAGGAGCAGTTAGGACTGTTAGATTTGGGTGAGATCAATGGTAGAATTTAAATTGCACCCAACAGTATTTCTCACTTCAACGATTTTAGTATTTAAGTTTAAGGCCTCGCCTGGTAGGTTATTTTATTTTCAGTGCGATAAAGAGTTAAGTTGTGATAAGGCAAGAAGGGTGCGATGCGACAGATATCACATATCGCAAAAGATGAGGAACATGCTTATTTCTAAACTCTAAAAGTCACGATGAGCAATGTGGAGTTTTCTGTGAATTACGAAATCATGAAAGCGCAATAATGTGAAAGTTGTTAAGTTGTGAACCTGCAGGGAGGTAAGTTGTAAAAGGTGTGAAGTGCGACCCACCGTGATTGGTCACCATTTGTGTGGGCTATAAAACCACAATTCCACGTGTATATTATGAATATTGCAGTTGTTGCTACATCATCCTCTATTCCCTCTACCTCGTCCTCCACCTCTCCCTCCTTCAAACAGTAAATTTTCTCCATTTAAAATTTCTCCTTCTGCTTCTCCTTCTCCTACCATTATAGATTCCTCAAAGTTAATATAAGATTCTAACTGTAAATTTAATTTATATTCCTCTAGTTCTTCTATCAATTAGATATTGAAGAAAGTTTCTTCTTCTTCTTCACCACTAGGAATTTCTAACTCTTCATCTAGAATGTGTTCTCCTGTAGAGGTGAAAATGTTACTCCTTCTATTGGAGATCTAGGATCTTCTTCCTCTAAGATTGCCTCAATGGATGAAGTAGGAGATCCTCCTGATTGGATTTCTAACCTTAAGACTTTAGGAAGTCTATGTCTAGTGAAGTATGGAATATGAGTTTGAGATGGTGGTGTAGAACTACGTGGTCTAGGTGGGGTGAGTGGTGTTGTTGGAATTTAACTCCTGCCTCTAGCTATGAATCTACCCCTAGAATATCTTTCTCTATGCATGTCATTTTTTTTAGATGTAAGAAATAAGGTTACCTAATTACACTTCCCCAGAAACCGTGTCACAATGTTTAGCCAATTTAATGTCTTAAATTTCTTATCATAAATCAATAAACGATGTGTATGTTTTTATGTTGTTTTGGGGGGTTTTATTTCTTTATGTCTAAATGTTAATTTTAAGGAATGAGAAATTTGAAATGAATCAACTAAATCTAATGAAGTTTAATGTTAAAACTAATTTTGAAAAAAGGAAGAAAAGGAAAAGTTCTTTAACTTTTCTAATTTACATAAAATGAATCAAACTTTAAATGGTTAGAATATGATCTAAAAACAAAGTATATATTATAATGACCTTGAGCTTTTGGAATTTAAAGCTAATTCTAATATATCTTAATTTAATTATACTCCATGGATTAAAATATGACTAAGAATTGAAATGACAATGCTAATATAAATGAAATAAAATTCAAAGGAATTGAAAAGCAACTACAGCATGAACAAATACTCAATCATCCAATTTCGGAAGAATGACAAAGTCATCTTCTTGACATGATTTACAATTAATTGATTATACTTTAGTTTAAATATTTAATCTAAGAAATCATTTAAAAACCATGTAAAGGAAACTCAACTATTGTATATTTTAAATACTCAATCATCCAATTTGGAAGAATGACAAAGTCATCTTCTTGAGATGATCTTTACAAGCATCTAATTATACATTTAATTGGGGATTTAATCTAGCAAAGCAGTGTAAAAGCATGTAAAGGGAAAACTCAACTACTGTATATTTTAAATACTCAATAATCCAATTTGGAAGAATGACAAAGTCATCTTCTTGACATGATCTTTATAAGCATCTAATTATACATTTAATTGAGGATCTAATCTTGGAAAGTAGTGTAAAAACATGTAAAGAAAACTAAGGTAACTATATGCTCTAATGCCTCAAACATAATCCAATTTTGGAAAATAGAAGAACTAGTTTCTTGAGATGTTTTTGGTAAGCAAAAGATCACACAGTCATTCTAAAGTAATTCTAAGGGAGCATTCATAAATTTAATCTATGAAATGATAAAAAAAATTAAAATAAGGATCAGCTACAAAGCAATGTAAATTCAACTTATAGATTGAAAAAACAGAGCTAATGAAATTAAATTAAAACAACTAATGAAAACCTCCTTCTGTGTAGGGGCCCTCTGCGACAGAATGAGTTGAGATCCTAGTAGACTATACGCGCATCAAGAAGAAACTGGAACAATGAAAATGGTCTTCGTATTATGAAAAAGAACAGAGTCTCAAAGCATACACATCGTTCACAAAATTAAGGCTGTTTTCAGTTTTCAAACAGCCAGTATTTAAACAAAATTAAATGTAACTGTCTAGAGACATTTCTGCCTACAGATGGCGACTAAAACTAAAACATAGAAGAAAAATATATTTGGTTAACTCTCGATTTTCTACGTCAAATAAAATTGAGAGTTCTTCATGCTCAGATCATGTCCTTTGACCGCACTTTGACCACGAGCATATGCACCTTTTTCTGTGGAATTCAACCAAGTGGATAGGACAAAATCCATATGTGGATCATTCTAACAATGCCCATGTGACTCATTCCTTCATTCGATCCTCAAAACCTATCAAACCATTAAATTAGCTGTTAAAACAACAATTAGTTGTAGAATAGGATGCGTTCTGTAGCTGAGTTACAAAAATTCATTCAAATAACAAGAACATCAAAATATAACATAGAGATCATTAAAATGCATTGTTTGAGATAAAACATGTCATTTATCATTGATTGGAGTTATGGATTTATGAAAAGGTAGGAAAAAGTGATGAGAAAGGATGTCCGGGAAAGAACAATTCTGAGGTTCAACAACTTCTTTCCACCTAATCACTTGAATCTATGGCCATGATATTTTTATTCTTAGCATCTTTCTTTATATTCTTAACGTTCAGATCTAAATGAAATTTCCAACAGTTCTCCTCTATATGACCATCAATATTACTGTGGTTTCATTGGTTGTTGGGATCTTTTCACTTATGTGTTATCGCTACTATATTTTTGTGTCCCCCCTTTTTACTTCTTCTTTATCTCCATGGAAGCTTCCTAGTGCTCCTTCTACTTTGACCTACTTAATTTTCCTTTAACTTGGGATATGTTCTCTATGTATTTTTTCTATACACAAGCCTCATCCACCATTCAAAGTTTGAATAGAATCACTTGCTTCCAAATATGGCTATGTAAACCCCCTATATACTTGAAGAGTAAATATGATCCCTTTGAGGAAATACCTAACATTATTGTCATATTTCCAAATCATGTGGCGTACTTTTATATACTCCACCTCTCTTTTACCTAAAGTAATGCCATCAAATCCACTCATCCTCTACATCATTGATAGGGTATAATCATGACTCTATGAGAGTTTTGAAATCCTTAAATATGATCCATAAAAATACACTTGCTCTAATACAAATATGATCTGTAATCTTTTTTGGATATTCTAATGCATAGTTTTTCATAAAAAAATTGATAAAATTGGAATTAAAACTTGAAATATATTCTATGAGGTTTACTTCCCTTATAATTATGGATTTATTAAGTTATTTTTCATGCATGCGATATATAAAATTCAAAAAATAGAAAACAAACAAAAATTCAGTCACTCACAACCATAATAACACAAGGTTTGATCTTGGAAACCCTTATGGGAGAAAACCTAACTAAAAGGTGAGGTTTCTAGGTTCTCTCCTTCTCTGAATGGAAATGGATGCAAGTACAATGGAGTGAGGCTTGTTAATGCACCCACTACTGGGCGCAACTCAATTAGATTACAATAGCAGATCAACAGACCAAATAGGAACCTTCGTTTTCAAAACACCAAAATCAAATCTCCTGAGAAATCAAGGAGAGCGTAGCCAACATAATACTATAAAAAAATGGAATAGCATTTAAAAAAAAACATATTCTTTAACACAGTTGAGGCACACATATATTGCATCTGACCGCAATATAAATAATACCAAATCCTTTTTCATCTGCGTTAAAACGCTCTTATACCATATATCAACGCCCAGAAATTTTGACGTGACATTGAATCTAATTGCAACCTGTGGAATTTCTGTATATCATAAGAGATCTGCATTTTTCCTTTTTTACTGGTCTTGGACGCGATATACAGTTATCACGACTCACCAATTTTTTGTCTGTCCATAACACCAATGCACGCACTATTTGGGATCGCAGATTCGCTGGAGTGACATGTCATTCATCCCTCGTAGAAATTACATCGCCGATGCGATAATTTTGGAACTGCATCCATTTAAAACTGAATTTAATCTTACTTTCGGTTTTATTGCGATAAGATGGGACATTTCATTACTTCCGCTCCGATTTCAATTACACCGAACCGTTACAACTAACACGATATATCTTCCCTTGATTGTTGCCGGTTTACACAACGCCAATACAGACTTTCTCACCGATTCAATTCAAAACTGAATTTAATTCAATTCTGGATTCCTGTATTAATGTCTTTCGAACTCACCAAATTCAACAGCGCTGAAAGTGAAATAAAACACAGAATCTACAACAGAAACACAACTCGAAACCCACATCGACCAACTTCTTTGATAAACAATCTTTAAATCAACGATATTTTTATTCGATTATATATATCACAGTCACATTTATAAAAACAAATAGAAATCGACTTTTGGCCTCCTTTACGCTATAAAAGGCCACTGTTCTGCACAAAACACCATCCTTTTTTCCATCTGAGCTTTTGCTCTACAAATCACACACTAAAAACTCTCCCTCTACACAGAAAAATCTCTCCGTTTATTACCACTTTTTTTCCTTAACTCTACTAACAAATCGATACATAATCTTCTAATTTTAAAAATTCTAACAAATAAAACTCCTATCTATTAGCGCTCACACACACCTGTTATAAAAAATCTTATCAATAAGATAGACACACTTATTACAATAATAACTAATTATTTGTGAAATCGACCTCCTTAGTAAACTGGATTTTAACACACAGCAATGAATTTCACCCTGTCAAGCCACAACATGTGGACAATTTTCCACATTGCTGGCCAGTTCCAATGCTCCTGCATCAGACTCCCGGAGAAGAAAAGATTGGTTCTTTAAACTTTCAGGATTTATGCCGTATTTCTGCAATTCAGTTGCTGTCAACCAACTGAAATCTTCCATTGGTTGCTCTTTCCACTTGACAAGATACTAAAAATATGTCTGTCCTCGAGTTTTCTTGGATATCCTTTGATCTAAAATAGCTTCAACTTCTTTCTTGGATGTTTTTGGTACCTGTTCTTCCCAATCCACAGTTTGAACTTCATCACTTGTAGCTTCAGTCTGCAACTCTGTTTCTGTCTCTTTGAATGGATACAAGTCTGCAATATTAAAAATGGGGGATATTCCGATCCCTTCTGGCAGCTCAATTTCATATGCATTGGCTGAAAATTTCCATTTGATTTTACAGGGTCCTATCTTCTTCAGTTTCAGCTTATTATAAGTCTTTGTAGGAAATCTCTCTTTCCTCAAATATGCCATGACCAAATCTCCTATCTGAAACTCTTTTTCTCTCCTTTTCAAATCTGCTCTCTGCTTGTATCTCTTGCTTCTTTCCTGTAGTTTACCTTTAACCTCTTCCTTTAGCTTTTGCATTTGTTCAAAAAAATCTTCAGCACTTGCACTTCTGGCTTCTTGTTTCCCCAAGTCTCTTAGCTCATATACTCCTCTCAGATGCATTCCAAAGACAATCTGAAATGGACTCATTCCAGTGCTTCGGTTTGGTGTGTCATTGTAAGCAAATTCAGCTTGGGAAATGCCAAATCCCACTGTTTGGGATTCTAATGTACCAAACTTCTTAATATATTCCCCAAGCTTCTGTTTACAACTTCAGTTTGTCCATCCGTCTGAGGATGGTAAGCTGAACTAAAACTGAGTTTAGTTCCCAGTTTCTTCCAAAGTGTCCTCCAGAAATTCCCTACAAATTTAGTGTCTCGATCTGATACAATACTTACAGGAAAACCATGCAATCTTACAATCTCTGAAAAGAATAAGTTTGCTATGTGTGTGGCATCATTAGTCTTCTTACAAGCAATAAAATGAGCCATTTTAGAAAATCTGTCTACAACAACATAAATAGAATCGTTTCCTCTCTGAGTTTTTGGTAAACCCAGAACAAAATCCATACTCACTGCATCCCATGGTCGATCTGGTATGGGAAATGGCTGATATAGACCGATATTCTGACTGCTTCCTTTGGCATACTGACATACCCTGCATTTCTCAACAAACTTTTTAATATCAGTTTGCATTTTAGGCCAATAATAAAAAGCATTCACCTGAGTGAAAGTTTTGTCTTGTCCAAAATGGCCAGACAATCCTCCACGGTGCTTCTCTTTAATGATGTTTTCTCTCATTGAACATTTAGGAATACATAATTTGTTGCTTTTAAATAACAGGCCCCCTTGAATAAGGTAATCCATCCATTGACTTCTGTTATGGCTCACCGGATTCTGCACTGTAGTGTAGATGTCTTTAAAATCCTCATCATCCTTGTACATTTCTATCATTTCATCAAAACCTACAACGCCCGCTTTAAATTCTTGCAAAAGAAAACTTACCCTGCTTAATGCATCCGCCACTTTATTAGACTTACCACTTTTATGCTTTATTACAAAAGTGAAACTTTGCAGAAATTCCACCCACTTGGCGTGCTTCTGATTTAGCTTTGGCTAATTATTAATAAACTGCAAAGCGTGGTTGTCTGAATATAAGATGAACTCCTTCGGCAACAAGTAATGCCTCCACTTTTTCAATGCCTGCACAATAGCGTAAAATTATTTGTCATAGGAAGAGTATTTTTTCTTTGCATCATTTAACTTCTCGCTGAAATATGCTATCAGCCTTTGCTCTTGGCTCAGCACCACACCAACTGCTTCTCCACTTGCATCAGTTTCCACTTGAAATACTTTCTCGAAATTTGGCAATGCTAGAATAGGCTTTTCTGTTATCTTCTTTTTTAGCAAATTAAAATTCCTATCAGCTGCTTCTGTCCATCGAAATGGTTGATTGACCTCCTTGATTGTCTCAAGGATTGGTGCACAAACTTGACTAAATCCCTTTATAAATTTTCGGTAGAAACTAGCAAGTCCATGGAAACTTCTTACCTCGAATACACTCCTGGGAGTAGGCCAGTTTCTGATTGCTTGTACCTTCTCCAGATCCATTTTCAAACCGTCTCTGGAAATCACAAATCCCAAATATACCAGCTCCTCTTTCATGAAACTACATTTCTTCAGATTGATTAGTAGTTTCTCTTTCTGCAGATTTTTCAAAACTAACTTCAAGTGTTCCAAATGTTCCTCTTTACTTTTGCTGAAAACTAGAATATCATCAAGGTAAACAACAACAAATTTACCTGTATATTCTTTCAGAACCTCGTTCATTAGTCTCATGAATGTGCTGGGCGCATTAGTGAGCCCAAAAGGCATCACTAACCACTCATACAGTCCACTGTTGGTTTTGAAAGTTGTTTTCCACTCATCGCCTTCCCGAATTCTGATCTGATGATACCCGCTTTTCAGATCGATCTTAGTAAAGTACCTGGATCCACTTAA
The DNA here is from genome assembly GCA_034641835.2 of Pinus albicaulis. Classification (NCBI taxonomy): domain Eukaryota; kingdom Viridiplantae; phylum Streptophyta; class Pinopsida; order Pinales; family Pinaceae; genus Pinus; species Pinus albicaulis. Next base: position 158,483,764 of record CM076577.1, on the reverse strand, counting down.
ACAATCCATTAAATCATCCATCCTGGGCAAAGGAAATCTATACCTGACTGTTATCTTGTTGATAGCTCTGGAATCGGTGCACATGCACCATTCTCCTCCCTTTTTCCGACTAAGCACCGTTGGCACAGCACACGGACTCAGACTTTCTCGAATCAGTCCCTTGTCCATCAGCTCTTGAACCTGTCTTGCAACTTCTGTGTTTTCCTGAGGAGTTAATCTATATGCAGCTTTATTAGGTAGACTTGCTCCTGGTATTAAGTCGATATGGTGACTTATACTTCTAATCGGTGGTAATTCATTCGGCAATTCATCCACAATGATATCCATGTAACTATTTAACACAAATTGAATTTCTTCAGGAAAATCATTTAAATTTGTGGAGGTTAAAATTACCTTTGGCCTTCCCACGATAGAGAAATACACCTCTTCGCTTTTATCAATCTCCTGTAGCAGTTCCTTGCCACTCATCAACATAATACTATTTTCAGGCAGCTCTTTATCAGCATCATTCTTCACTGGCAGCAACGTATGTTTAACTCCATCCTTTTCTATGGTGTATGTATTTCTTCTTCCATCATGAATCGCCTTTCGGTCAAATTGCCATGGTCTCCCCAATAACACATGACATACATCCATGGGCATTATGTCACATAAAATCACATCTCTGTATGTGCCAATCTGCATTTCCACATTACACTGTTCTGTCACGATGACTTGATGACCCTTCTGAAGCCAAGATACTTTGTAAGGTGCAGGATGCGCTTTCCTTGTTAACCCAAGATTTTACACCATCTCTGTAGACACAAGATTTTCAGTACTCCCGCTATCAATTATAACCTTACAGCACTTACCCTTTGATTTGCATGTAGTCCTGAACAAGTTCTTTCTTTGCGCAGGTTCTCCAATCTCCTTTTCTGATCTCAGCAAAGTTCTTCTGAACAGCAATGATTCACCTTCTTCCGGTGGTTCTTCCTTCTCTACAAGTCGAGGTGGTTCCGGCTCCGCCTCAGCCACATTTGCACCCCTCTGGCTTGCTGATTTGTTATGAGGACAGTCCCGCGACATATGTCCCCATTCTCCATAGGTATAACACCTAACATCTCTTCCTCGCCCTCTTCCTCTGAGCGCAAATCTCCCTCTACTAGATTCACCCATCTGTGGTGATCTACTGCTTGAACTTCCTGCTTCAAACTGATGTTGTGTTCCTCTGGATCTGGCTGATCCTCTACCTCTTGCTGAGCTCTTTCCTCTGTTTCTTTGACTCTGTTTCCGCAGTATTTTCTCCTTTGCTTTCAAACTTGCTTGATAGGCATCCTCAACAGTTTTCAAACTTAACAGGCTAATCTCATCTTGGATCTCATACCTTAGCCCATTAACATATCTGGCTACTTTCTCCAAATCATCTTCTACATGCCCTGTTCTGATGCTTAACCTGTAAAATTCTTCGGTATATTCTTTAACAAACATTCCTTTATGCTTCAGATTTTGCATCTGCTTAAAAAGATTCAAATGATAGTCTTTAGGCAAAAACTTGGCTTTCAGTTTGCTTACCATTTTATCCCACTGCTTGATCTTAGATTTCCCTTTTCTCGTTCTTGATGTCTGTAACTCGTCCCACCAGATGGCTGCGTGACCTTTCAATCTAGTGACTGCAAATTTTACCCTTTTATTTTCTTCAATCTCTTCATAATCGAAGTACTGATCTATGGATCTGATCCAATCCATGAGCTCCTCGGCATTCAGACTCCCTTCATACATAGGAATCTCCATTTTGGGTTTGCTTCCAACCTTCGCCAGCATCTTCATGAATTTAACATTTTCATTCTCTTCTTCTGCTTCCACATCTTCCTCATATTCTTCTGAAGAACTTTCAGCTCCCTCATCAGGCGCTCTTCTCTGGGCTGTTTCCATTGTCTCCATTCGTTCACGCAGTCTTCGCACTTCTTCTATCAGGACTGCATTTGGTTCTGGTCTCCCTCGACCAATTCCTCGACCAACTCCTCTCCTTGGCGGCATCTTTGCTGCAAACACCTGTCTCACTTGGCTCCGATACCAAAAATAATGCACCCACTACTGGGCGCAACTCAATTAGATTACAATAGCAGATCAACAGACCAAATAGGAACCTTCGTTTTCAAAACACCAAAATCAAATCTCCTGAGAAATCAAGGAGATCATAGCCAACATAATACTATAACAAAATGGAACAGCGTTTTAAAAAAAACATATTCTTTAACACAGTTGAGGCGCACATATATTGCATCTGACCGCAATATAAATAATACCAAATCCTTTTTCATCTGCGTTAAAACGCTCTTATACCATATATCAATGCCCAGAAATTTTGACGTGACATTGAATCTAATTGCAACCTGTGGAATTTCTGTATATCATAAGAGATCTGCGTTTTTCCTTTTTTACTGGTCTTGGACGCGATATACAGTTATCACAACTCACCAATGTTTTGTCTGTCCATAACACCAATGCACGCACTATTTGGGATCGCAGATTCGCTGGAGTGACATGTAATTCATCCCTCGTAGAAATTACATCGTCGATGCGATAATTTTGGAACTGCATCCATTTAAAACTGAATTTAATCTTACTTCCGGTTTTATTGCGATAAGATGGGACATGTCATTACTTCCGCTCCGATGTCAATTACACCGAACCGTTACAACTAACACGATATATCTTCCCTTGATTGTTTCCGGTTTACACAACGCCAATACAGACTTTCTCACTGATTCAATTCAAAACTGAATTTAATTCAATTCCGGATTCTTGTATTAACGTCTTTCGAACTCACCAAATTCAACAGCGCTGAAAGTGAAATAAAACACAGAATCTACAACAGAAACACAACTCGAAACCCACATCGACCAACTTCTTTGATAAACAATGTTTAAATCAACGATATTTTTATTCGATTATATATATCACAGTCACATTTATAAAAACAAATAGAAATCGGCTTTTGGCCTCCTTTATGCTATAAAAGGCCATTGTTCTGCACAAAACACCATCCTTTTCTCCATCTGAGCTTTCGCTCTACAAATCACACACTAAAAACTCTCCCTCTACATAGAAAAATCTCTCCGTTTATTACCACTTTTTTTCCTTAACTCTACTAACAAATCGATACATAATCTTCTAATTTTAAAAATTCTAACAAATAAAACTCCTATCTATTAGCGCTCACACACACCTGTTATAACAAATCTTATCAATAAGATAGACACACTTATTACAATAATAACTAATTATTTCTGAAATCGACCTCCTTAGTAAACTGGATTTTAACACACAACAATGAATTTCACCCTGTCAAGCCACAACATGTGGACAATTTTCCACATTGCTGGCCAGTTCCGATGCTCCTGCATCACTTGTGGCCCGTGAACTACTATAGTGCACAAACCCTCTCCATTTTATCTCTCTCTCTATCCATTCTCATCTACTCCACTCATCTATGGAATAAAATGAACTTGAATAGAATGGAACCCGTTTCCCTCTTAGAGGCCTATTTATAAGGCATCCTAATAGTCTACTAGTGGTTAAATTTGAATCCTTAAACATAAATTAGAGTTACAATATTCAATATTCTATATTATTCGTCATCATTATTACATGGCTAGCCCATTTTACATGAATAATGGGGGCCGACCATGGGTGCTTCACTCAACGACCCTCTAACATAGAACATGCATTCATGGCATACTAAACAATACCTTAAATTTGACTACATATTGGAAAATCCTCTGAAAATCAATTCATTTAACCCCCTAGAAATATTAACCCAATACACCTTCCCAATTTTAAAAACCCTAGTTTCACTAGATATTGTAGGTATCCATTTTTATATACACAAAAAATATTTTTTATACCCCTTTATATTTTTTCATTAACTTTGAGGTCCATTTTTTATATGCAACATATACAAACCCTTTAACCCGTATTATATGCTTAATATATTATGTCATTTTTTCCTCAATATCTATCCCCTAATATGAAACCACGTGGTATGGTATTTCTCCTCCCAGTGAAGCCCCCTTGGGGATTACTTTGCATCTTCTCAAATCATGACGATCAAGGCAAGAAGGTAAATTTTTGGTTGTTGTAACTTTTGAATATTGAATTTGATTGATAAGATTCTTGCATTGTTGAAAATATATCTATGTAGAATTGACATAGGGGGTGATATGCTTCAGAGAAAAAAAAAAAAAAAAAAAAAAAAAAAACTTTATTTACTGCCTCAAACTACTTTCTGGCGTATTTGGAGTATGCGACCCTACCATTTTATATATTATAGGGTATTAGGAGTATGAAACCCTACCATTTTACATATTCTAGGATATCTGGAGGTGTCAAAACAAAAATATATTTGTGAAGAAAGATCCATATGTCTAATATATTGTCATTAAAATTAATAATTATTTTAGGGAGATTGGGCCAAAAAAATGAACATGGTAACACAAAAATTCAATTGAAATACATTTGGAGGGAGTTTCATGTTGGATTTTTCGATGGGTTGTGTGTATATAGAATGTGTGGATGTGGGGCATATATTATCATTCATATCAGTACATTATATCATTTCTGGTGGGAGAAGATGAAGGCTACAAATAGCCTAGCTGAACTAGTTTCCCTATGGGTGACTTTGTTATGTGCCAAATGGTTGGTCATCAAGGAAATTTATGTTTTTGGGGACTCAAAAGGAATCATAGACTAGGAAAATGGGTTCACCTATTTCAATCCTTTTATCTTATATTCTTGGATGAAACACATATGTACCCTCGAGCATACATTTCAACATATCTCCTATATGCATATATATAAGGCTCACAAAATTAGGTTATAGAGTCCTTATCAATGAGAGGAGTGTCAGTCAATGCAGGTATCATACACTTCACTTCTTTCGAATAGGGTACATTAATTAATACAGGGAACATTGATATCATGTAGTTTTTGTCGATCAATGACATAAAGTTGTTGGACTTTTGAGGTTGTGATGATTGTTTCGGACCTCATGGACTAGTTACTAATTTTGTAAACCGTTAGGCTGAGTAGGATACCAACATATTGTGGTCTAGATGTGACTGTGTATTTTATGTAATTCTGGATGTTTTGTGTTTCTTTCTTCCCATATCTAAGTGGATAGTTGTTTAATGGTCAATGTAAATAGTTGATGTGGAATTCTATATTGAAACAAACTCATGTAATATATTTTTCAATGAAATATGATGTTTTTATCTTTTGGAAAAATAAGAAGAAGAAGAAAATAAAGGAAGGAAATTAAGAAAGAAAGAAAAGAAAAGTTTAATCTACTAACCATTGCTAGATCTTACATTACTCCTATAAATTAAGCTATAGTGAAACATATTTTCCTCCAACAATGAATTATTTTTCTTTGTTCTTCAAATTATTTGATTTCTTAGTACCATACATCTGTAGTTATCATTACTTACCAGGTGTTCCAATAGATTTAAATATAGTAATAGTAATCCACAAAGTGAATCTACCAGGGTTCTTATGTGATTCAATATCCCAATAAAATCAAGGTTATGGGAGTGTGTGTTTGCGATGGAGAATTGGGTGTGACCCGCTGATCTGCTAGTGGCAAAGGAGGTATCGTTTGTTGTGTGGTGTGAATGCATGCTAGCATCTTTCATCGATGGAAAATAGTTAAGAACATCTTCAAAAAAGAGAGTGTCCTTTCCCATATAGTCTACCTACAATTTTTTGACAACCATGGGTTCTCTTTATAAAGGTCGCTAAATTTTGGTGTAAAATTTATATATGAAGGCTCTCCATTGATGAATCCTAAGTTGCCATTTTAAAAAATGCTCTAATGTCACGATGGAACAAAAGATGTGTGTAGCATGTTTAGTGACATCGAAATATATATCTTATCAACTTGACTGTCTAGAGTTTCATAGGAGTGAACCAGAGATTTGAACAAGTTTTTCCAGTTTTAAATTTACTCAAGTAAATTTTATATTTAAAAAAAAAGAGAGAATGGAAATTTTTTTTTTCAATCAAAAATCATTTTTTTAAAAGTTTATTGACAATAATTTTTTTTTAACTTTTTAACTTGATTTTTTTTTTAAGGAAAGTAAGTATATATATATATATATATATGGTGCAGTTAAGTGTGATAGAGTTTCTTACTTCACATAATTATAATACCTTGAAAAGAGAAATACAATAGATGTTACAACCCAAGGGACTAGTAAATGTAAGTGAAAACCAACATGTTTCTACAAAAAAAAATGGAATTTTTTCCTATAGAAATAAACAAGATCAAGAAATGGGGTTGATTGGGTTGCATATTCAAAAAAAATTATCTATCACTCCCAAAAAAATTTGGGATAAGTTGGATTTTGTATTTGGACGTGTCAATGAATTCCACACTTTAGAATTAAAAACTAGATTGTCATCCTTGGTACTTGATGAACATGCCTATATTGAGGAATTCACGACATTTTTGTCCGAGTTAAAGGCATGTGGCAATGAGAAAAATTAATCAAAACATATTTTTTTTATCTTTTCAAAACTAAAGGGTCTTTCTCAAGTTTTATCATCTACCTTCTATGCAACAAGGGATTTCCTTGGTGATTCATTCAAATGCCTAGCTCGAAGACATTTTGTCATCGTCTCATGAGAGAAGAATCTATGCTCAAGCATCTAGATGTTCTCTCTAGCTCTTCAAATTAGGTTTTAGTGGCTCATAACTCCATAGGTCAATATAAACCCCAGTGTAAAATAAAACGATATTCTACTCAAGCTTGTGAGTCTTCCTTTAAGCCTCAGCAAAATATTAATTAGGATACTTTTAAATCATGCACTTTGATCTATGGGTGATTTTGCACTTGTACATCGCTTATTAATTACTCATTTTCCCAATCGAACCAAATTCTATTTTGTAACACTAAATATTAGGTAACAATTTAGTACTCATCCAAAATTTCATTAAAAAAATACACTCAAAAAAGTCACAAAAAATTTCGGAGATATTTCTAAAATTTGATGAATATACTACCCATATTTTCCAATTATAAATTTATAGGTTACATATCACACATAAAGGATAAATGAATAGATCTAGGACACATAAATGATAAATGAAAATAGTATTATCTATGCGATAGAGGTAAACATAATGATAAACAAGTGTAATATGCAACATTTCTACTTAGTAAGTTTCTCTTATGCACAAAAGTAAAAATTTATCATAACTAAGATAAAACCAATACTATAATATTTCAAGAAATGATTAAGGCTATAAATAAGAAAAAATAATATTATTATTTTTTAAACTTATTGGTCTCATAAAGATATTCGAGACCTCAGGTGTCTCGAAGAAAAATTAAAATTGTTTGTATTTTATTATTATTTTTTTTTTGGTAAACATGGTAGGACCTTTCATTTTTCTTTTTCTTTTTTCTACTTTTTTCTATTATTATTCCATCTTTATCAACATGTAGGGGAATTGTTTGTATTTTGTTAATTACTTGTAATTTAAGGGTTGTCCTAGTTGTCAATTCCTCTAGTTCACACATACAATAATGTTTAATAAGATTAAATTTGGTTGATGGAATTTTTAAAAAGATAAAATAATTCTTTAATTTGCTTTAAAATTTTATTTATATATTTGATTTTTTTTTAATAAATCCAATCATAAATTATTTTAAATTTTTATGAGTTTAAGAAGTTGGTATTGCAACAAATATTTTTCAATTATGATTTAATATGGATGTACATGGTATATTTATAATAATAAATAAATAGAGAAATTTTAGTTGAATTATTGGATGTTTTGGCCCTTTTAAGGGTACATTCTTGGATCAATTTTTTTTATATCTAACAGGGAATTGTAATCAAAATAACATAAAAAAATAATTTCTTATTCCATTGGAAATATCAACAAGTGAATTTGATCAACCAAGTTAATATGTGTGATTGAGTACTTAATAATACAATTAATTTTTATTATATTAAAAATATTTTTGGAAAAATATCATAAAAGAAATTGAGCTCATTTGTAATAACTAACTTTCTATATGATTATTAATTATATAATTCATATAATTTCATTCATTTCGATGATAAAAATATTTTAGAAAGTGTAACAGTCATCTAGCTACAATCTTACCACATAATTTTTTTTTATTATAACTACTTCCAACCTGTGAACTATAAACGATGTCATCACAAATTACTGGATCTATTGTTTTTCTACAGCTGGAAATATTGCTTCGGACTATCGTACTTCAATACTGTGATTCGTGACATTATTACACTGCAGTGATAATGCTTTGTTTGTTTTTAATCAACTCTACGTTTCCGGCCCGTTATGATGACATACACATTTACATTGCCTTAAATACTATGTACCCCATAAATTATTGGTACCAGCCACAGCAATAGGCTTTAAATGAAATCCTTATGAATTGTTTGCATACATGTCAACTCGGATCTGTAAGGTCTTTTATTGCACAATTATTTTGATGTGGAATGATTTCCTGGAAATTTAACTTGGTCCCGCCATCCTACACTTGGCATCCTATCCGCCGTTGATCGGAAATTAATCCCACGGTGATTATGCCCTAGGGTTAGCTAATGACCTCAGGGTCCTAACTGAATTCACAGTTCATTGTTGCGCTTAATCGATGGTTCTGGAGGCAGTGCCGCTAGCCTCAGGGTTTGTAGCAGGCTTCGCCAGCTCTCCGGTGGTCGCCGATGGAAATGTGGCTTCCAAAAGGTTTCCCCTGAGCTAAAGGTACTCGGTCCTCTCCTGTATAGTTTTCTTGTAGTTTCTACGCAGAACTTTAGACCCTGTGCATACAGTGAAATGAGTAACTGTTAATTTTTTTTCCTTGTCAGTTGTCTTCTTATTTATCTTCCGTGGCCTCTTCGGTTAGGCTGTGCCCTCGTTTTATTCTTACTCTTGTTGCCAATATATTGGGTTTGTTGACAGAATGTTTGGTGCTCTCAGCTCCCACTATTTCCGAAGAACTACAGGTATCATTTCCTCCGGTGCCGTTATTCGTTCTTTGGTTCTGTTTACCACTATGGGACAGGTTACTTCCATTTGTTCCGTGTTTTATTTTTTTTTCTTTGGTTAATGAACTTCCGTCCTATTGACAGGTACTATCCATTGCTCCTTCTACCCATTCAGGTTCTTGGCTATTGCATGGTTCCGGCTGCAAGCAAGGTCTAATCTTTACGCATATTTACAGGTACCTTACTATTGACGGGGTTGAACCCTTAGGTTCTTCCTCAACTGGAATATCTGGTTAGTGATAGTTATTACTTGGGTTGCTCAGGGTTTTAAACTTGTGGCCTTGTTTCGCAACCAACCAATGTTTTAATGTTCTATGTATAAAGAGGGTATAGCCAGGGTTTACGGCTTCGTGCCGGCAGTTTATATCATACTCCAATATTCTCCAAGGAAATTTTGTTTTCAAGGGTTATATTTCAAAATTATTGTGTAAATATTATAGTTGTTGACTGGTCGGGGTTTCCACTCAATCGTGCTCCTTTTTAAAAAAAAATTGTGCCGAAGTAACCCTTGATAGTTGGGGTTTCTGTTTACTGTCTAGTATTACAATGTTTTTTTTATCTGGATGCCTGCGAGGCATGTATTACTGTGTGAACCCTTGACTGTCTTCTCTATTATTTTTTCTATTTTCTGCACTCATGAATTTACATCCTGAAACGTATTATGTAATTTTCCATTGCAAATGATGGTCCTGTGTAATGTGGTGTGCATTAAGACTATTATTGGTGTATTTCAGGGTTCCTACAATGGCCTTAATTTTTTTATATGATCCCTTTGAGGTTTCTCTTGCAATGTTCTTTTCTTCTACATTATCAGTTTATTGCATTCTATTCCTATGAGGCTTTTCGTCCTTTTGTAAAGACTGATAACTCACTTGTTCGTTACTAGGGCTTCCTATAAATTTCTCCTGAGAATTTCTGTTTACTTATTTAATTGTTATAGGGTGTCCAGACCACCAGTTCGTCCATGTATTATCATAGATGGGAGGGCGACCAACCCAGAAGCTCTGGTTTACAGGCATTATGGGTTAACGGTCCTCCCGAAATTACTATCTAGTATTTTATTTTAATGATTTCAACTTATAGGATTAACTCAGATAGATTAAACGACATTGTTATCCATTTGCTTAGTCCATACTTCACTACATTGGTTTCTATATTCGACCTTCTACTCTTCCCTTGCAATGATTTAATTTTCAAACACCATTAAAATTAATTGTACAGAAACAGGAAAATAGAAAATCTTTTATCTACTTCCATGTTCACAGTTTTCAACTTTTCACATAAAATATCTACTTTTACAGGCAACCTTAATACCACAGGGAAAATTAACAATTCCTCTTCTATTTTAAAGAAAAAAAAGATCTAACTACATTTTACTCATCTGAATTTAGACCCGTCTGATGGTGTTTAGTGCGTCCCTTCCACGAGTTGGGGCAATTACGTCTCGCAACTCTCCCCCGTGCTCCAAGACTGGGCCTTTGTTGAACACTGATTTTTGGAGGAGAACTCGGGACAATCCGGTCCAATTCTCCGACTCCAGTGGAACAATAATTCTGGAGGAGAACTCGAGATAGTCCGGTCCAATTCTCCAACTCGAGAGGACAGTCTGTTCTGAGAAAATTTCCCTTTTTTTTCAGAATGAACAGAGTTCCTTTTTCACACACAGAACCCCAAACTCTCCTCAGAATTCCTTATTTATTCCAGAGTTTCTTTGGGTAACTGTGGAAACTGTTTTTCTGTTCAACTAACTCCAGATCTTGATTTACTTTTACCATCTGTTTTTACTCATAAAAACTAATTTCACCAGAAATATTTTATTCAATACCAAAAAATAATTTTGTTCAAATATTCTAAGTGAATAAAACAACAGTCATAATTAATCCATAATTAATAAAATTCTAACCATTTGTCAACAGCTAAGACAGTGGTTACAGTTTTCCACCTCTGGAAGAGAACACCGTCCCCGGTGTTCTTACTTTAATTCAGCAAAAAGCTCAGGATAAGATTATCGGACAAAACTCTCGTCTTCCCAGGTGGCCTCCTCCGGTCCAAAGTGCCTCCATTGCACTTTAACCTGGGCAATGGCTTGTTTTCAGAGCATGATTTCCCTCCGGTCGATTATACTATGAGGCTCGACCAGAAATTCTCCGTCCGGTTCTACCTTCACACAATAGACTTATGTTATTTATATAAGTCTTTAACATCATATTATTATTTTTAACCATTATGCTCACCCACTACCTGAATATTCTGCCAATGGATTATATGTCTTGGATCATGAATATATCATTTTAATAACGATACATGAAAGACATTATGCACCCGGATATGGCTAGGAAGAGCTAAGCGATATGCTACCGGTCCTACTCTTTCTAGTATCTAGAAAGGACCACAAAATCGGGGCGCTAACTTTGCACAAGATGCCCATCTTAATGTACTCTTCTTTGGTTTAATTCTTACATACACGTGATCTCCAACTTCATATTCACGGTATGACCTTTTTTTTATCTGCGTACACTTTCTACCGGTCCTGTGCTGCTTTCAAATTCTGTCTAATTTTCTTCACTTCTGCTTCCATTTCTGCTAGCATGTCTGGTCCCAACATGAGTTTAGTCTTGGGACTGCTCCAATTAATGGGAGTTCTGCACTGCCACCCATATAGCACTTCAAATGGGCTCATCTTTAGCGATTCTTGGTAACCGTTGTTATAGGAAAACTCTATCAAGTGTAGATATTCCTCCCACTTAACTGGTTGTTGCATGACATACATTCTCAGCATGTCTTCCAGTACTTGATTTACTCGTTCAGTTTGTCCGTCTGTTTGCGGGTGGTATGCAGTACTAAAATGTACTTGAGTTCCTAATCCCGTAAACAGTGCCTTCCAAAAAGTTGATGTGAATTTTACATCTCTATCCAAGATAACGGTCTTAGGAATGCCATGCAGTCTAAAGATCTCACACATAAATAAATCCGCTATCTACACTGTCTTATAGGTGGATTGGACAGGTATGAAATGTGCCGACTTGCTTAGCCGATCTACAACTACCATTATGGAATCATTACCCCATTTTGATTTTGGTAATCCGGTGATAAAATATAATGAGATCACTTCCCATTTCCATTCTGGAATGGGTATAGGCTGCATTAATCCAGCTGGATGCCAATGCTCTACTTTCACCTGCTGGCACTCTAAACACTTGTTTAGATAGCTTGCTATATCCTTCTTCATGCCTGGCCAACAGTAATCCTTCCTTATAGCTATCAGCATCTTTTGATATCCAGGGTGTCCCACATAATTTCTTCTATGATATTCGTCTAGTACCATAGTTTTTAATTCCACTCTGTTTGGAATGACTATCCTTTTCTTAAAAATCAGCAACCCGTCTTGGTTAATCTCATAATCTCCTTACCGACCTTGTTCTTCAGATTCTTGTGTTTGTTGCCACAAGAATTTATATTCAGGATCTTTGTCTGCTTCTTTTCTGATTTGATCTAGAAATCTGGTTTCAACTTGGTTAACATATAACTCATAAATGTTATGCAGTTTTCTGCTCAATGCATCTGCAACTTTGTTCTCCTCTCCTTTTACATGCTGTAAGTCAATGTCAAACTCGCTCACGAAAACATTCCACCTTGCTTGTAGAGAATTTAAATCAGCTTGTTTAAAGTAGTTGGTCAGACTACTGTGATCAGTCTTCAGTACAAATTTCTTCCCAAGTAAATAATGTCTCCAAACCTGGAGAGCATGCACAACTGCGGTCAGCTCTAAATCATAAGCTGAATATCGGAGCTCGTGATCCTTTAGCTTACAAGATTCATATGCGATTACCTTTCCTTCTTGTGATAAAACTTCCCCAACACCCTCCTTGCATGCATCAATACATACCTCAAATTCCTTATTCGGATTTGCCACACTTAACACAGGTGCTGATGTCAATAACCGCTTCAATTTTTCAAAACTCTCTTGACATTCTTTTGTCCATTTAAAAATTTTTCCCTTCCTTTGCAAGGAGGTAATAGGGAAAGCTATTTTTGAGAATCCTTTTATAAATCGCCGGTAATAGCTAGCGAGGCCCATAAAGGATCGTATATCTGCCACATTTTGTGGCACTTTCCATTCCATAATAGTTCTAATTTTCTCCGGGTCTACTGCTATACCTTTTTCAGATATCACATGTCCAAGATATTGTATTTCTTCCTCGAATAAATCGCATTTACTGAATTTCGCATATAACTGGTGCTTCCTTAGCATCTGCAATACCATTCGCAAATGTTCCTTGTGTTCTTCCACATTCTGAGAGTAAATCAGTATGTCATCAATGAAAATTAATACAAAGTTATCCAAATAAGGGTGGAAGATACTATGCATCAGTCTCATGAAAGTGGCTGGTGCATTAGTTAGCCCAAAAGGTAATACCACGAATTCATAGTGGCCATACCTTGTGCGAAAGGCAGTTTTGTGTATATCTTCATCTTTAATTCTGATCTGGTGATAATCGGACCTCAAATCAATCTTTGAGAATACAGTAGTTCCTCTTACCTGGTCAAACAGATCGTCAATACGGGGTAAAGGATACCGGTTTTTAACAGTCAGCTTATTTAACTGTCGGTAATCCATGCACATGCGCATGGTTCCACCCTTCTTTCTAACAAACAGTACAGGTGCTCCCCAGGGTGACACACTGGGTCGTATATACCCCTTATCTAATAATTCCTGAAGTTGCATTTTCAACTCAGTCAATTCTGGCACACTCATATGGTAGGGAGCCCGTGAAATTGGTGATGCTCCCGGCAGCAATTCTATTGTAAAGTCAATATCCCTTCTAGGTGGTAATCCTAGTATTTCTTCTGGAAATATATCCTTGAATTCCTGTACTACAGGTATATTTTCCAACATGGCAGCCTTTTCCTTAGACTCAGATAGTCCAACTTGTATAGCGTACAACTGACATCCCTTCCTTATACATTTTCCCATTTGGGAAGCTGTAATTGGGCGCAGCTGTACAGGCTTCTTTATTCCTTGAATCTCTTGGCGATTGCCATCCTGATCTCTATAGTAGATAATATTTTCTTTGCAATCTATGAGAGTCCAATGCTTTTCGAACCAATCCATTCCCAGCAACACATCATAAGATCCCAAGGGAAAAATATTCAGGTCCACCATTAATTGTTGTCCACTGATTTGTAGTGCAAAATCTGGTATTTTGGCACTAAATTTTCTTTTGGCCCCAGTAGCTAACTGAACCAACCAGGTCTTTTTAAATTTTTGACTATGCAATTTATAAATTTCTACTAAATTAGGACTTATATAACTTAAGGTTGCTCCCGGATCTACCAAAACGGAAACAGTTTGAGACAACAACTTACCTTCTAGTTCTATCATGGTAGGTTGGAAATCAGCTTGCCGATCTTCCAATGTTGCATTGATTCTGGGTATGCTTCGAGCAATATCTCCCATAGTAGAGGCCTCCTGCAAATTGGTTACTGCTTCGGTTTTACCCCTTTGTGGGCAATCTCGATAGTAGTGCGCTGCTCCACAGCCCCAACACTGCAGAGGTGGCCTCTGATTTTGAGGTTGCTCAGGCTTACTAGAAGCCTTATCAGTTTTGTCTTCCACAGGCCATCTTATCCTCTGATGGTTCCTCCCGAAATGCCTACTAACTAAATTCCTAGCTGTACCTTTAAAATTACTGGTTCTACCTCTTTTGAAACCAGCACTACTTCTATTTTCTTTCCTTGCCTGCCATCCTTTTCCTTGGTCTGCTTTAGTTTTAGCTTGCTGATAACACATTCTAGCCTTCCTAATGGCCTCATCCATTGTTTTATGATTTACAAACTCAATACGTTCCTTCATATGGATGGGTAAGCTGCTCAGAAATCTTTGGAATTTAGCTTTCTCATCCCTTAAGTATGGTACGTAACGCAATAACGATGTGAACTTAGTGATGAACTCGTCCATAGTCAACTGTCCTAGCCTCAAATCATGGAATTCTCGAGCCTTTTTATCGTAAAAGCGCTCGGGCAGGTACTTGTCTTTGAAGTACTGTTGAAACTTATCCCATGTCACATCCTGATCTTCTATTCCCCGCACGTTCTTCACTTTCTCCCACCATAAGGTGGCTTTATCTTTTAACTAGTAAATAGCTATCCGTGCCTTAAGACCACTGTCATAATCATACACCTAGAAGTACTTGTTCATATTAATCAACCATGCCTCTGCTACTTCCTCTTTTTCTCCATCGAATGTAGGTGGCTTTATCTTTCTAAATTCTCCGTGCAATTCCACCTTCTGCTTTTTGTTTGCCTTCTGCTCGGTTTCATTTTCAGATTCAGCCTCATTAAGATTTCTATTTTGATTACTTCACTGAGATGCACTTCTTTCTTTTCGACCTGCATCCTGTTCACCTGTTTTCTATTCATTCCCTTCCTGGAATTCTCTGTCAGCACTGGGCTTTTCAATCCTTTGATTTCGCTTATCTGAGAGACTTTTTAGGATTCTCTCCTGCTCCTGCATCATTCGTGCATTTTCACTTCGTACTCTCTCCATTTCTTCCTACAGCTGCTGCACAATGGTTAGCAGGATGTGAGTCTGATGTTGTTGTTCCTCAATCATCCTGTTGGCCCGTTGATGTTGTTTTATCCCCAACTGGACCCACATTTTGGGGTTTCCCTCTGGTGGAGGTTGAGTCTCCTCGACATTTCGAGGTGGCGGTTGTGAAGGTGCTCTCCTCGTTTGTCTTTCCATCTAACTATCTGACTGTGCAAGAATAACATACAAATTTTAGCGTCATCTGACCCAATAGGGTCCCAGCGTTGTAACGCCGCTTTGATACCACTTGTAACGGTAATCTAGCTGCAAACTTACCACATAAAAAAAAATTATTATAACTACTTCAAACCTGTGAACTATAAACGATGTCATCACAAATTAATGGATCTATTATTTTTCTACAGCTGGAAATATTGCTTTGGAATATTGTACTTCAGTACTGTGATTTTTGACATTATTACACTGCAAATCAACTCTACGTTTCTAGCCCGTTATGATGACATACACATTTACATCGCCTTAAATACTATGTACCCCGTAAATTATTGGTACCGGCCACAACAATAGACTTTAAATGAAATCCTTATGAATTGTTTGCATACATGTCAACTCAGATCTGTAAGGTCTTTTATTGCACAACTATTTTGATATGGAATGATTTCCTGGCAATTTAACTTGGTCCCTCCGTCCTACACTTGGCATCCTATCCGTCGTTGATTGGAAATTAATCCCACGGTGATTATGCCCTAGGGTTAGCTAATGACCTCGGGGTCCTAACTGAATTCACAGTTCATTGTTGCGCTTAATCGATGGTTCTGGAGGTGGTGCCGCTAGCCTCAGGGTTTGTAGCAGGATTCACCATCTCTCCGGTGGTCGTCGATGGAAATGTGGCTTCCAAAAGGTTTCCCCTTAGCTACAGGTACTCGGTCCTCTCCTGTATAGTTTTCTTGCAGTTTCTACGCAGAACTTTAGACCCTGTGCATACAGTGAAATGAGGAACTGTTAATTTTTTTTCCTTGTCAGTTGTCTTCTTGTTTATCTGCCGTGGCCTCTTCGGTTAGGCTGTGCCCTCGTTTTATTCTTACTCTTGTTGCCAATATATTGGGTTTGTTGACAAAATGTTTGGTGCTCTCGGCTCCCACTATTTCCGAAGAACTACAGGTATCATTTCCTCCGGTGCCATTATTCGTTCTTTGGTTCTGTTTACCATTATGGGACAGGTTACTTCCATTTGTTCTGCGTTTTATTTTTTTTTCTTTGGTTAATGAACTTCCGTCCTGTTGACAGGTACTATCCATTGCTCCTTCTACCCATTCAGGTTCTTGGCTATTCCATGGTTCTGGCTGCAAGCAAGGTCTAATCTTTACGCATATTTACAGGTACCTTACTGTTGACAGGGTTGAACCCTTAGGTTCTTCCTCAATTGGAATATCTGGTTAGTGATAGTTATTACTAGGGTTGCTCAGGGTTTTAAACTTGTGGCCTTGTTTTGCAGCTAACCGTTGTTTTAATGTTCTATGTATAAAGAGGGTATAGCTAGGGTTTACGGCTTCGTGCCGACAGTTTATATCATACTTCGATATTCTCCAAGGAAATTTCATTTTCAAGGGTTCTATTTCAAAATTATTGTGTAAATATTACAGTTGCTGACTGGCCGGGGTTTCCACTCACCCGTGCTCCTTTTTTTTTTTTAAATTGTGCCGAAGTAACCCTTGACAGTTGGGGTTTTTGTTTGTTGTCTAGTATTACAACGTTTTTTTTTATATGGATGCCTGCGAGGCATGTATTACTGTGTGAACCCTCAACTGTCTTCTCTATTTTTTTTTCTATTTTCCGCACTCATGAATTTACATGCTGAAACGTATTATGTAATTTTCCATTGCAAATGATGGTCCTGTGTAATGTGGCGTGCATTGAGACTATTATCGGTGTATTTCATGGTTCCTGCAATGGCCTTAATTTTTTTATATGATCCCTTCGGGGTTTCTCTTGCAGTGTTCTTTTCTTCTGCATTATCAGTTTATCGCATTCTATTCCTATGAGGCTTTTCGTCCTTTTGTAAAGACTGATAACTCACTTGTTTGTTACTGGGGCTTCCTATAAATTTCTTCTCAGAATTTCTGTTTACTTATTTAAATGTTATAGGGTGTCTGGACCACCAGTTCGTCTGTGTATTATCATAGATGGGAGGGCAACCAACCCAGAAGCTCTGGTTTACAGGCATTATGGGTTAACGGTCCTCCTGAAATTACTATCCAGTATTTTCTTTTAATGATTTCAACTTACAGGATTAACTCAAATATATTAAATGATGTTGTTATCCATTTTCTTAGTCCATACTTCACTACACTGGTTTCTATATTCGACCTTCTACTCTTCCCTTGTAATGATTTAATTTTCAAACACCATTAAAATTAATTGTACAGAAACAGGACAATAGAAAATCTTTTATCTACTTCCATGTTCACAGTTTTCAACTTTTCACAGAAAATATCTACTTTTAGAGGCAACCTTAATACCACAGGGAAAAGAAACAATTCCTCTTCTATTTTAAAGAAAAAAAAGATCTAACTACATTTTACTCATTTGAATTTAGACCCTTTTGATGGTGTTTAGTGCCTCACTTCCACGAGTTGGGGCAATTACGTCCCGCAAATCTCCCCCATGCTCCAAGACTGGGCCTTTGTTGAACACTGATTTCTGGAGGAGAACTCGGGACAATCCGGTCCAATTCTCCGACTCCAGTGGAACAGTAATTCTGGAGGAGAACTCAGGATAGTCCGGTCCAATTCTCCAACTCTAGAGGACAGTCTGTTCTGAGAAAATTTCCCTTTTTTTTCAGAATGAACAGAGTTCCTTTTTCACACACAAAACCCCAAACTCTCCTCAGAATTCCTTATTTATTCCAGAGTTTCTTTGGGTAACTGTGGAAATTGTTTTTCTATTCAACTAACTCCAGATCTTGATTTACTTTTACCATCAATTTTTACTCATAAAAACTAATTTCACCAGAAATCTTTTATTCAATATCAAAAATTAATTTTGTTCAAATATTCTAGGTGAATAAAACAACAGTCATAATTAATCCATAATTAATAAAATTCTAACCATTTGTCAACAGCTAAGACAGTGGTTACAGAAAGGTTTTTTTCTTATTATTTTAAATTAGATTTTGAGATATAGTAATAATTAATTATGAAAAATTTAACTTAATATTATTTTAAATAATTAATTTTTATGAAACTATTTTTTAATATTAATATAAAAAAAATTATTTATTCTCTACAACTATTTTTTGATATTAATATAAAAAACAATTAAGTATAAAATTTTAAAAATTGTATATAAAATTTAAATGAAAAATATTAACCTTTAATTAGTTAATTAATTAGAAAAGAAAAACATATTTATGTACTTATATTTTTTTATAAATAAATACATATAAGTTTTATATAAGTTTAACCAAATGCATAAGTTTAAGGAAAAAATGTAAAAATGATAAAATTAATATTGAAAATCTTAAAAATTATAATAAAATAAATTTGATAATTGAAATGGTAACTTGTACCTTAGAAATTAAAATGTTTTGAAAACCTTATAAAGGTATTTAGTCTTATCTCCTTTTCAAAAGATTTGTATTTGTATACAATATTAATAAATTATATACGTAGAAATCAAAATATTTTAACAAGTTTACAAACATATTCCATTTCAAAAGTGTGTTAAGATGTATTATACAAACACAATAAAATAAATTACACCATCATGAATAATATTAATAATATATATATACTAAATATATGTATGCATCATATGGTATTTTGTGTTGATCGATAAGGTGTTCGACTTGTGGAAGTTGAGTGCGTTTATCTTGCTTCCATACATTGCTTGCGATGAAACATGTGTAAAATTAAAATGTTATTTGGGAATTCAACCATTTCAATGGGTGTCTAAGTCAACTGATTTCTCCTTCATAGAGATCATCCACACAATGCTTGGGATGAAACATGCTTAAAATTAAAATATTATTTGGGAATTCAACCATTTCAATGGGTGTCTAAGTCAAGTGATTTCTCCTTCATAGAGATCATCCACACAATGCTTGGGAGTAAACATGTGTAAAATTAAAATATTATTTGGAAATTGAAATGGGTGTCTAAGTCAAGTGATTTTGTGTAAATTTAATATTCTTTCGGATTTCTCTTTAGTAGAGATCAAAAGTTAATTACAAATGTGTTAGTGAAAGTATGATAGATCAAATTTAAACTAAATTAACATTACTTCTTACTACTTAGTATGTGAGTCTATACATGCCCCTGTACCAACTCCACATGATAAAAATTACACACACTTCGCTCATATTAAAAAACACATGAGTAATATATATATATATATATATATATATATATATATATATATATATATATATATATATATATTTTTTTTATTAACATTGACATAATTTATATTTTTTTTGATAAATATTATTTATAACTCCATAAAATTAATCACTTCATCTCTATGAAGTAATAAAAAAAATTAAATTTAAATTTAAAAATTTTCAAAATTTATTTTTAATTTTCAAAATATTTAATTTGATATTTATTTCTTTCAAAACTTTAATAAATTTTATAAAATCTATTAAAAATCACTTGTTTTTAACTTTAAAAACAAAAACAATACAACTTGGGTAGAGTATGTATGCCTTCGTAGACTTAGCAGTCAAATCGCTGCAAAGAGGTGGGTCCCTTGTCTCACAAAAAAGGGGGTCTCATACACCAATTTGGTGTGTGGCTTCAGTGTGACTTTAAAATTAGATTATTATTATTATTATAATATAACCAACCATAACACATAAATGAAAAACATCCATATTAATGTAATTTCTCTTCATGTATTCATACTCTACCTTACAACCATTTTTCTTAATCTATAGCTTCTATCATAATATAACTAAACATAACACATCAAAAGAGATAACCGGCCATAACACATTAAAAAAATAAAATAAAAAATCCATGTTAATATAATTTCTCTTCATATTAATTTGTTCATACTCTACTTTAGGAACCCCTTCTCTAAATAGCTTAACTTAATCTATAGCTTCTGTAATACATCATATCCATGTTAATGTAATTGCTCCTCATATTAATATGTTCATACTCTACTTTACAGCCCCTTTATTCTACATAGCTTAATCTATAGCTTATGCTATACATCATAAGATATAAATTATTACAGATTTCATTAACGATGAAATAATCCTTAACGTATTTTCTCTTCATATTAATGTGTTCGTACTCTACTTCGTTATATCAAGCCCCTGTAGGTGATTTGGGATCATTACTCTGTCTGAATTGGGGCTCCCTTCTCTCCTGGTCGGAGATTGGGATACTTTCTTCAGCATGTTTTGTATTGACTGATGGACTGTTTTCACATTAATATAAACAAAATAGTGTTTTTTCTCTTGTGAAAATAAAAATGTGTTCATATTCTACTTTATCTCTTTTTTCTAAATAGCTTGATCTATAGCTTCTGCTATACATTACAAGCTATAAATTATTACAGATTTCATTATACATTACAAGCTATAAATTATTACGGATTTAATTGACAACCAGGAATTTACTTTGCAAAATATGATAGTAAAAAAAATCAACCAGCGTTAACATTCAGTAATGGGTAACAGTATGCCATTTCCTAGATCAGGAAAAGTCTCTGAAAAATATACTGGCCACAAGAAATTAATAGTTCTGATTGGGAATCTAATCTGCCTCCTCCTGCATTGATCCGTGAACACAATATCCAATACCGAAATTGAATTGGCGTAGTCATCCAACAACTGAATCGAACCGCCGAATATTAAAAAAATTTCGGTCAATTCGACCGAATCTGGTAACTATATTTAATTCTATTTTTTTCCGTGAAATTACCGATGATAATGGTCTATCTAAGCAAGTGAGTCAAATTACAGCAACTTCCGACTCAATTTTGTTGTAGCCGTTGCATCTGGGGATACAGGAGATTTGGAACAGATGCTTGACTTTGATTTCGACAAAGTGGTCTCCGATTTCTTGACCAGATTGGGAGATCTGCTTTTCGATTCGCACATGGTCGATAAAGATATCCCTGTCAACACCATGCCTCAAATCTGTTAGCTAAATATTTACAAAAATGAATTGTTGAGATTAGGAGAAACAGGATCAGAGGTACCGACCTTCTCCTGCAGCTAGATTGACATACAGATCGACGATGTTTGGGTAATTGCTGCGGCACTCAGAGGAGCAGAACTTGGTACTAAATTCTGCTTCGTGTAGAGAATCGGTTGTCATTACCACAACCATCCGTTCCAAGCCGCAAGCATTTATACACTCCTCCCTTTCGATCCATCCCACCCTTTTCTTTTCTCCACCAGCACAACCGATGACTAATGATGCCCAATTATTGTTAGTCTCTCTCAACATTATGATTATTGCCAATATAAACCTCTCTATTATTACAATGCTAGTTGTGTAATGTCAGGCTTTTAATAATAAAAGATGATACCTGGCATTGAAATTGCAAGGTGCGGTCATTCATTACATCCTTCTCTAGCACACATCTATTACCAGACGATGAGATAGAGAAGGCGCAGAGTTCCACGGGAAGCAACTCGCACTTGATAATGGCGCGTGAACACATCACCCCAGCATATTAATTAAATAACCGCATGCATCGACTTTATGATTAATCCAATAACTATTTCGAACAGCGAGACATATTAATTGATGCAATTAGAACGCACTTTGTGCTCGATGCACGGTAATGGCAATTAATATGATGAAGAGGGAAAGTATGCATAAAGCATGAATGGGCTTGGTGGCGGCCATCTCTAGGGGAGGGACGCCAATATTTGGGCGCTCTCAGTTTCACGTCAGCAATCCACATGGTCAACAGATGGGATGTTGTACGACATGTGCCATCGAGCTGCGTTGATGTGTTTTGGTTGGTGACAATATTAAATTCGAGCAGGTTTCGTATGTTTAGGGTTTCAAACCACCTGTTATGTAACATGCGTTCCATAGCTTGTGCATTTCTGTCCGGGGCAGGATGTTGCTCGGATTCCTCCGCCGGTCGCTGCGCACTGTGTCACCAGCACTAGTGCATGTTCGCTTCCCTAGTTGAACTTACACTCGCGGTGTCTGTTGCTGTTCGAATGGCTTGTCGGTTTGTGGTGCTTTCGGTGATGTTTATCCTGCGCCTTGCTGTGGACATGTTTGGCTCCCTGGACTGTCAATTTTCCCTCCTCGACTGCTCAATGTAGCGCGGAGTTGTTGACCGCTTCGTCCCCTCTACAAGTTTTCTCGGCTCCCTGGACTGTCAATTTGCCCTCCTCGACTGCTCAATACAGCGCGGAGTTGTTGACCGCTTTGTCCCCTCTACTGGTTCGCTGAAGTATCATAAGGTTAAGTAATTTTCGAAAATTTTTACATTTTGCAGTGGTGTTTCTTGCATTTTTGAGGGGTTTTACATAGATTTTGGTTAATTTATGCTATATTTGAGGGTTTTGCAGGTATTTCCGAACTCTGGTGGGCTCTGGCTATCAGGTGGCTCCTGCATCGACGTTTTCCTCTTCATTTTGCGTGGCATCTTCACCTCTCGATAGGAAAATAATTCCTACCAGCCCTGTTGTGTTTTTCAACACTTAAACATGTTTTTATGAACACTTCTAATCTATTTCGGTTCAATTTACCTCTTCTTGCTTCTGTTTTTTCATGGCACTGGTTCAATTTAGCTCTTCTTGGTTCTGTTTGTTGATGGCACTGGTTCAATTTAGCTCTTCTTGCTTATGTGCCTTAGGGTTTAGGGTTTCTAGTGGCTTATGTGCCTTAGGAATTAGGGTTTTCTAGTGGTCTAGGGTTTGTCCACTGTTGAGCTCTTGTGCTCCTGCTTGAACTGTTTTTGCTCTACTCCCGAGATTCCTCCTCAATTACACAAGCTCTGTTTGAGCCTCTAACTGTACACACACAGATAAACTATTCTTAGTTCTATTAATCAGAAAATATCCTAACAGAAAGAAAGATAATTTGTTAGCCTCTGACTGTAACATGTTTAAATAAACAGGGAAATTTACAAGTCCTCCTTGGCTCTGTGCAAAATTCCCTGTTACAACTTAAGTCCTCTGTAAATAAATCTTAACAAGTTGTACCAATCCTTTGTACCAGGCCTTCAATAATAGTTCAATCCCTGGAATTGATAGCCTAATGTTTTAGTCTACATAATTTCTAAAGAGTGTTGATAGGGCCTCTCGTTCGGTCTAGTCTTCTCTAACATAGTGTTGTAGGACCTTTTCCTTGGAAATTGAGGGGTTAAGATCAGGCCTATCCAGGGACTTTTGTGTCTTTGTAAACCTTGTAGGGGTGTGTTTTGAATCAAAATTTTGGGCTTTGATCATTGATTTTTTACTCGGCTTACATGCAATCTTGTAGACTTTGTTATCTCATTAGATTTTGAACCTTCTTCTTGTGTTTTAGTTTTTGTTAGGCACATCAGTGTTCTGATATCTCTCTATCATGATTGTACTAACAACTTTGCACTGATTGTATTCATAGCTTCATTTCTTAATTCAAAAATATGTTTCACATCTTAGTGAATTCTTGTTGGTAGACTTAGGATTTTTTGTTTTAGGGACAATTTTCTTTGTTTCATTTTGATTCTTTTGCGACTATTTTTCTACCTTGAATGATAGCATCAGAGTGTTCAATGAGAGAGGGGAGGGTATTAATAACATAAAATTCAACCTTTTTGTTTAATGTGAGGAGGGGAGGGGAATTTTATGTTTGTAGCTATCATTCAACACTATTTTTCTACCTTGAATGATAGCATCAGAGTCTACAATTTTCTTTGTTTCCTTTTGCTTCTTTTGCGACTATTTTTCTACCTTGAATGATAGCATCAGAGTGTTCAATGAGAGAGGGGAGGTGATTACTCACATAAAATTCTTCCTTTTTGTTTAATGAATTTTATGTTTGCAACCAAAAATGCTTCCAAGTGTTGATAAATTTCTAATTATTCCTTTTTGGATTGCAGTGGACTAAGATAGGTAAAGTGTTGGAGTGGAGTAGGATAGGTAAAGTGTTAAAAAACCCTGCTGTGGAGCATTAATCAATTTTCATTTCACCTGCATTAAAATTAACTTATCGCAAAGAATATGTTGTTGTTTCTGGAGTTGTGAATTAAGTTCATAAGCTTCATGTTTGAACTCGGGGAAATCCAAAGCTTTTTCTTTTGCTCACTCAATGCTTTGTTGTAATTCTTTTAATTGGTCAATGATTCTTTTGATCTATACAGAATGTTGTCTCTTGACTAAGGTAATTTGTTCTTGAAGTTGAGTTTTAGATTGGGCAATTTTTTGTTCTAGTTATTGTTATGATGACACATTTTTCTTTAAAGAACAGTTTGACATGCACATAAATGCACAGGTTGTGAAATGCATGTTGCAATTTCTAATTATTCCTTTTTGGATTGGAGTGGACTAAGATAGGTAAAGTGTTGGAGTGGAGTAGGATAGGTAAAGTGTTAAAAAACCCTGTTGTGGAGCATTAATCAGTTTGCATTTCACCTGCATTAAAATTAACTTATCGCAAAGAATATCTTGTTGTTTCTAGAGTTGTGAATTAAGTTCATGAGCTTCATGTTTGAACTCAGGGAAATCCAAAGCTTTTGCTTTTGCTCACTCAATGCTTTGTTGTAATTATTTTAATTAGTCAACGATTCTTTTGATCTATATAGAATGTTGTCTCTTGACTAAGGTAATTTGTTCTTGAAGTTGAGTTTTAGATTGGTCAATTTGTTGTTCTAGTTATTCTTATCATTACATATTTTTCTTTAAAGAAAAGTTTGACATGCACAAAAATGCACAGGTTGTGGAACACATGCTGCAATTTTTAATTATTCCTTTTTGGATTGGAGTGGACTAAGATAGTTAAAGTGTTGGAGTGGAGTAGGATAGGTAAAGTGTTAAAAAACCCTGTTGTGGAGCATTAATCAGTTTGCATTTCACCTGCATTAAAATTAACTTATCGCAAAGAATATGTTGTTGTTTCTGGAGTTGTGAATTAAGTTCATAAGCTTCATGTTTGAACTCATGGAAATCCAAAGCTTTTGCTTTTGCTCACTCAATGCTTTGTTGTAATTCTTTTAATTGGTCAATGATTCTTTTGATCTATACAGAATGTTGTCTCTTGACTAAGGTAATTTGTTCTTGAAGTTGAGTTTTAGATTGGGCAATTTGTTGTTCTAGTTATTGTTATCATGACATATTTTTCTTTAAAGAATAGTTTGACATGCATAGAAATGCATAGGCTATGGAACACATGTTTCATAATAGGTGCTTTGAAACCCTAAACGTACGGAACCTGCTCGAATTTAATATGCTCACCAACCCTCCCCTAGTATCTAAAGAGATTGTTTCAGGAGTTTCATTTTCCTTAGTTACATCATCTAGTGATGACGTTGTTTCCAAAAATGGTTGCCATTGTTTATTCATGTTGCTAAGTGTCACTTCCAACCCATGCATGGGAAATCTAGTGAATATAAGATGAGACATTTCACACCGAAATCTAGTGAAGGTAAATCTAGTGAATATCTAGTGAATATAACATTTGCACTTTGAGACATTTAGAGACATTTTTCTTTTACTGAACTTTCCTTTAGAGACATTTCTTTATTCTTTCAGTGCATCCAAATGACTTCTCAACATTATTCTGCTATTTCAAAATACATATTTGTAGCATACTCTAGCTAAGCCCTGTAGTTGACAAGAGTGCATGTCGTATAACCATTTTGTGCATTTCTCATCCATGACAAAGTGGATGGATTGTGATGATGTTAAATGGGGTCAATACTGTAGACAGCTTGATGTAGCATGTGTTTCAACTTTACAGTTTCAGAGAACTTCATATAATTAATTAATAAATTACTCTCGATTCTA
Organism: Pinus albicaulis; assembly: GCA_034641835.2. Taxonomy (NCBI): domain Eukaryota; kingdom Viridiplantae; phylum Streptophyta; class Pinopsida; order Pinales; family Pinaceae; genus Pinus; species Pinus albicaulis. Next base: position 158,457,176 of record CM076577.1, on the reverse strand, counting down.
ATGATTTTTAGTATCTTATGTTGGTAAAGTATATCTTAACCTTAAGGTACAATGAGAAGCACTTGACCACGTTAAAGGTAGATGTTAGGTTAGACTGGGAGTCTTGTTTGAGATGATCCCAACAAATAGAAGTTGGGTAAGGGATCCAACTAGATGCCTATAATGAAGTATGAATATATTATGTCTATTGAACCCTTAGATTAACATCTCATGTTAGGTAGATATAACCAGATTGGTTCTGATTATGTTGTTAGGCTACCTTATTTTCCTAAAAAAAAATCATTTAATTATGAAAAAAAAATTACATTCACTATGTATGTTTCTGCATTTTAGATATATCCTTAAGCATAGGAAGTGATAAAAATATGGCTGGGAAGATATCTTGCGTCATAAATAGTCTTCAAAAATGTCAATATGACAGCCCTATCATAGTCATTCTAACATATCAACGATTTGAAACTAGTTTTGTCTCATAAAAAATTAGCTCCTAGGTATGTTCATAAACAGTCCCTTAAAAAAATATACATATAGATATTTACATTTAAACAGACCCATGATTATACTTACTGTAGTAGAAAGGAAATATGAGATCTATTAAGATATAAAAGTCCAAACATATAGTCCGTCCAGAAATCCACATCATAATGTGCTACATCCAAAAAAATCTAACACTCCTATTCTTTATGGCCTTGAGAATCTTCAGTGCCAGACCTTGAGTTATCTGATTGAGCCAAATAGGTTGGCTTTCCTAAGAAGGCTTGATTAGGTGGTGGTTGATTGCTGCCATATAATTGAGACCAATTTGTCCCTTCCAACCATGGAGGAATTGAGTACCCGTACCTCACACTTGCATTAAGTGGAGGTGTGTGATGAGCATACATTGAATTCACACCTTCTGTGGTAGGAATAAGGCAAGTGGGTAAACCCTAAATTTGATAGTGAGGCACTTGAATGTTTATGAGGTCTCAGAATAATGTTGTATTATTTGCAATGTTGTCCAATGTGTTGGACATGTTCCTGGACTCATTCTCATCAATTTTGCTTGCATTTATGTCAACCATATCAGTCATCCCTTGTTCCCTTTCAAGCATTTGTTTAGCCTTCCTTGCTTCCTTTTCCTGTCTTGAAATTTTTTTTTGTTGCTCCTTCTCTTGCCTTGCTCTCTCTCTTTCAAGCCTTTCATCTGCTCGACGTTGTGCTGCAATAGCCCTTGCTGCCTTCTTCTCCTTTGATTGATCCTTTTTTTTTTGTTTTAATTCCTGAATTTCCATTTATTTTTTTTAGACTCAACTAGGAGCTTTATATAGTCTTCTGAGGTGAGTAACTATGAATTTTTCCCCAAACAAAGACTACTAGGTGTTCCTTGCTTCTTTTTCATTGACACTCTTTCTACTGGTAGCTTTATGAACCTCCCAAGTAACTTCTCCCTCCCTCGCACCTGCATGTCGTTGCTTGGCACTTCAGTATCCGTGGCACTTGATTGAACTATACTTTTTTCTTCATCTGGTGCCTCATTATGTCCTCCATATTCTTCTATTGATCTATTTTCCACAAAAAAATGAAAAATTTCACTATTAAATTCAACCACTTGTGAAGGCATGTTTATGCTTTGTTCATTGGTTCTTAAGACACTGTGGGCATTCAAATTAATCATGTTTTCTGTCAGCCATGATGGTGGGTTTACTTGGCTAGGCAATGTCAATTGGTCATTTTCAATTTCATTAACAATATCAGCAATTCCATTTTCTGCATTAACAATATCAACATTTTCATTTTCAACTACATCTGCATTAACAATATCAACAATTTCTATTTCAACAATATCTGCATTGTCAACTGCATGTTCAATGGTGTTGCCATCAATTTGTTGAAAAGTATACTATGTTTCACATACCTGCTCATCATCATCAGCATATAACTGTCCTTGAGAGAGGGAAATTATATTATCAGCTGCAACCACATCATCATGTTCATGTACTTCTTCTTCCACTTCATGCTCTTCTTCGTGACCATCCACATGGAAAGCTTGGCTACAAGTAGTATCATGCATAATAGCATCATAATTTAGTGGCCATATACCTGTCCTCCTAAAGCTAGCCTTGATATTTGATGGTGTCAGAGCCCTTTTAAAAGCCTTACTTGCAAGCTCTCCTAACTCGAACCTTTTCACCTCAACCCCTGGATTCTTTGCCATCCATGCAACACATTTTGACCTGAAATAGTTCTTGAAAGGGCCAAACACACTAACATCAAGGGGTTGCAATCTGTGAGTGGTATGAGCGGGCAATGTTAAAAGGTCAATGCCTAAATTGTTTGCTTCCTCAATTGTTTGTAGAGCCATGTGGCTTCCATGGCCATCCAATATCAATAGGTGTCTGTTATTAGGTGAGACACCACCTGGCACAGATGCAACAAAATGGAAAAGCCAATTTAAAAAAATCTCTTTAGTTATCCATGCATGGGGATGTACAGCCATGCATGCTCCAGGTTCACAGTTTTGTATATAATTTTTCAACTGATTTTTACCTTTGAGAAGATAAAATATTGGGATTGAAGCACCAATTGCATTGACACAACATAAAATGGTTATCCACTCCCTACTCTTAGCCAAAATCTTTGGCACGTTTCGATTGCCTCTTTTCACAATTACCCTCATGCCACAATTCCTTCTCGCTTGTAAACTTGTTTCATCACAGTTCCATATATGCTCTGCACCATAAGAATGTTTATCATATGCACTAGAAAGAGTGTCATAGAACTTACATACAACTGCAGGACACAAATTTAATGCTTTGTCTCTGTCAAGGCCCTCAGGTGTATGCAGTACAAGATCTTGATGCCTTTTTTTAAACCCAAACCACCATGATTTACTAGGAAACCCATCTTTGAATGGGTTTGGCCTCCCTTGACAGATTTGAGCAACTGTGGATTTGAGTTGTATCAACTCTAGCCCATGTCCCAATTGGGCCATTTCTTTACACCACTCAACCACCTCAGCCTCCTCCTCTTCAGTCATAGCTGTAACATGCCCTCTACGTTTGGAGTAAGTGAGCCCATTTATCCAATAATGTATTGATGAGGGAGGAATACTATGTTTCTTTGCAGATGCCCGAATAGAATATCCATTGAACTCTATGTTTTCAATTGCAGCTAACATTTTTTCTTTTGTCCAACCTCTTATAGCACTGATCTTTTTAGTTGAAGTTATGCCTTGGACTGTGGTTGATGATGGTTCTATGACTGATGGTGTTACAACATCAGCTTCAGCCATAGGGTCATTCTCAACAACATTTCTTGGAGCATTGTTGACATTGAGATCGCCTGTTCTTTCTTCATCTGATGAAGTGCATCGCAGCTGAGCAGCCTTAGTCACTCTTTTGCCACTTCTCCTTGTACGAGCTACATAACTCACTCTTGCCATGGATGCAACTACCTGTAGAATTATTGCATGCATTTAGTTAAGAAAATTTGAAAAGAATGCTTTCATACAAGCCAAACATCATCTGGTAACATCATCTCTTCCCATTTATAACAATTTATAACAGTTTACAATTAGTTTGTGTGTTCATGCCCGAGTTTTCTGAATGCCTTTCCTTTTGTTATAGTTTTCTTATTTTCTGTCTTGTCATCTTTGATTCTTATGATTAGCTAATGCTCAGCTACTCATGCTCAACTATTTTCCACAGGCTTCTATGCTCAGCTAGTCATGTTTTGTTTTTTAGTTATGTTTTGTTTTTTTGTTATGTGCAAGTTCAGAAAAATTCATGGTCATCAAGAAATTTTAATACAGGTAATAAAGTATACTTACAGTGCACTAGCTCCATGCTAAATTTGAAGGTGTGCACTATGAAGTACTGAGTGATAGAGAGATTTCATTACATAAAAACATTCACCAAAGTATAAAGACTAAGAGAATATTTACACAAGTCTCTTTGGGTTGCTATCGACTACTATAGTTGGCAGTTGAAACTTGAAACATCCACCGTCCAGATATTATGGCGAAGAAGGAAATCCCATGAAAATTTCCTTAAAAGAAATATATATCAACTTGCATTTTTGAACTATATTCATTTCCCTGATAAAAAAAATTCAGACCATTTTCTCAACAGTACCTATTTACTAAAAAGTTAAAAACTACTATGTCAGTATCTCAGATCTAGGCTTAGTTGTTGATAGATTGAAATTGATTTGTTATTTTTAGAACAGCCTTTGTTATTGATTGAAATTTTTCTTCGCTTAAAAAGAGTAATTTCTTCATGTCATTCTTGACAATAATCTTCCATTCATCTGATCATATTCCTAAGAGTGACCAAGATTAAGATTTCCTATATTATAAAAGCCTTCAACTGTATGATGATTTCACATCTTCCACAACTTGTATATTGGTGCAGACAAACTAACAAATAAATGACAAGATCTCAATGAAAATTTCCCACATTTAATGGGAAATTATGTACATAATACCTTTAAATTCAGGAAACATAGATATGAAAGTAGAGAAGGACAAAGAAGAATAAACACAGAAATCAAGAAAGAAAGCAAGGAGTAAATGTCTGGCATAATCTGCAATGGTGCGATGAAAGTATAGATACTTTGAACCATTGTTGGAAAAGGCAGAAGAGGTTGAAAAAAAGGTAATTGACTTGTAGGTTGAGTAGTGGGTAAGGTGACAAATGCTGAAATAGACAGCTAACTATTAGTGATACAAGTTTAGGATGCATTTGCAAGCAGGGCAACAAGGGTCACCAACTTGAGAGGCGAGGAAAAGGAACTTGAAGATTTCTTTAAGGCATGGGAACAGAGGATTATTGAATACCAAGTCCATATTTGGCACCTCCAAATTTGTGTGATATTTCCTCTTCACTGCCAACTGCCAGTGATGAGGCTGACTAGGCTCGGTTTATATAATTGAATGCCTTGGAGGATGACAACAATAAAAAGGGACTCACTAAAGTGGAAATTACAATACAAAGCTTGCATATTAAGTTTTTTTTTTGTTTTCTCTATTATGTTAAATAAGTTGTCTATTTTTGTAGTAGTAAGAATTGGATGCCATGGAGGATGACAACAATAAAAAGGGGTTCACTAAAGCAGCAGTTAAAATACAAATCTTAAGTTTTTTTTTGTTTTCTCTGTTACGTCATATAAGTTATCTATTTCTGTAATAGTATTTATACAGTCAATTAATTGGTCCTCAGGAGATTGTAAAGTTGTGGACTTTGGCCTTAATATGAAAAATTCAAACATGCTCATGTGTAGAACAAGGGAACTAGTAAAATATTAGCTAGTGGGCAGAAGCATCCACTGTTATGGACCTGAGAAATTGTACTATTCCATCCTAGAGGAAATGGCATTGCCATGATCAACATTGTAGAATTTAAGTTTGAGTGACTAGTTTTATTTTAGAGGGGCTGGGCATTGACTCAGGTTGATTTAACCTTAGAATAGGTTAACTTAGTTAGAATTAACAGCCACATAGCTGGGGCCACCTACCCCAACTACCCCTCGGTGGCATAATTTCACTATCATTCAGCCCCTTAGATTATATACATGAATACATACATAAAACATAGTAGTTGTTCATCAACATTCCTTGTATCTATATCAATATTATTATTATTCAATACAAAGTGCCTCTTTCACTTCATCAATAACTGCAGACTAGTTTCCCATCTCTCTACATAAGTTTTTCCTTTCTCATTTTCTATTTCTTCAATCATTCCTTGCATTCATAAACATTGTTGTAGTGAAAGAACACGAAGGACAGAGTTATTCAAAGGAGGAGAGAATGTAACTACTAACATCCCAATTCATCTCTTTGGAAAAAATTGTAATTAAATGTGTTTAGAACTATGCATGGATATTTTTATTTTCTTCTGTAAATATCACCATGAATTAAATACACATGGTTTTGTAAACATAGTAAATATTTTACTTTTGCAGTTACTTATGATACCACGAGTGGGGAAAGGTAAGGGGATGTGTGGGATTTCTTTAATCTTTCCTTTCTCATTTTCTAGTTCTTCAATTCCGTTCCTTGCATTCTTATTATCACTTTCCCATTCACCACCTCGCCAATTTTTTCTTCATCATGACTGAACACAATAATTGTGAGGTTTTAAGCTAAGGAACTGAATAATTGTAAGGGTTTAAGCATAAGAAACTGATCTCTGTGTTTTCTATTTAATGCTAATCTGTAAGTGAAGAAACTGATCTGTGAATTTAAATAAATACTCAAAAATAAATAATCAGAAATTAAAATAAAATTGTAAGAAATTTTTTCAAAAAACTAACCTGATTATACTTTGAAATGTTCTATGTTGGTTTGTCTCGAGGACTGGTGAATAGTTTGAATGTTCAGCAGTGGTTGAAATCCTTTTATAGTTTTTTGCAATTGAATTTAATTGGTGACAATGATGGACATGGATTGCAATGGCTTCATTTTACATGTGTGATCAAGATTGAATTTGATGTGATCCAATGGATGGGAATTTGTTTTTGTTGATCGATGTGCTTTGATCTGTTTTGATCCGTTTTAATGGAAGCTCATTTATTGAATTTATTGGGTGGGTGTCATTTATTGTACATAGTGGGTTTAAATGTTGTTTTGAGTGGGTGTCATTTATTGAACACAGTGTGTTTAAATGTTGAATAATACAACAGTTATGGCTAACAAACATTTCTTTTTATTATGTGTAGGTATTGATATTTACTTCTCCAACACAGCATTAGGGTTGATCAAGGGGCTGAAGTGACTGTCTTTTTGTACTTATTGACTTGACCATTTTGGAAGGAAAAATGGTTTTATGATTTTTTGAGTTGATATGATAGGATTTGTAATCTTGATACTTATTAAACTATTTATGGACAGTTGTGGACCCAGTCAATGACTTGAGAAATTTTGGACTTAATTTAATATATATTTGCACTTCAACTTATTTCTTTATCTTTAATTATTGGATGCATATATATCTATTTTTGGTGGGTTGATAAGACCAGTACTATAACAATTACTGGTCCCTGCACAACATTAAGCAACTCTCCCCTACTCAGAAACAATACACTGTGTTGAGAAAAGGCAACCTAATCAGCTAAGCTCTTTAACCTCAGTGAGATCATAGGTGTGGTTGAAAATGAGAATAAAATTGTGTATTTATCATTGAGCCGAGAGGCCATTGCACACCCCTTTCATGCCCCCACAAGGAAGCACTGAGCGTGTGTAATTTCCGAGGAAGAGTGTTTCAAAGTTTGTGTTGAGGAAAGAGAAATTTTGACGAATGAAACAGGCCTGCCATTTTCCTCCACAAATCACACCTAATGTAATATAATTGGGTGCAGTTGTCTTGTCTGCGATAGGCTCAACGACTATATGCACCTACAAGTTTGGAATTCCATTCGTTTCTTGCATGACATGCTCCCATCTCATCCAGGAGTCCCCTTCTTTGCTCTCTGTGTCAAAATGGGTGATAATATATTCCTTCACGTTTCTCTTTTCTCTAGAATTAGAGTAAGGCAAAATTGGTGATATTGTATTTATTGAGGTTTGAGATTCATTAAGATGGGTAAGTTTGTTTATTATTTTGTTTTTTTTAAAATAGAAATAAAATTTGTGATTTCAATTAATTTTTGTAAGAGTTTAAAGAAATTTTATTTTCCAAAAAGTTGTATTAAATACAAATAGAAAATTATGTGTTAAATAGAAAAATAATATAAGTTATAATAAGAAAGAATGAATATGTTGTAAAGTAATTAGAAGTAAAAAAAATGTGTGAGTAAAATGTTTAAATCTTAAACTTTTCAAAAAAATTCAACAAGAAATTCAAATAAATTATTTTAAGATTTATGTTAACTAATTTATGTGTATATCCATTACATATACGGAAAAATTATTAAAATAAAATATTTTAATGTTTTTTATAAAAAAATATTCAATATGAGTTATCAATAAGCTTTTTTTATTAAAAATTAATATTTACATATATTTAAAATATATATTAATAATAAAAAACTATTTTAATTTGTATGATAAAATGTCTAAATATACATTTTATGTAAAATATTTTAATGTCAATTAATTATCATTTAAAAAAAATACATATATATCATAAAAAAATTAAGTTTTTATATTTAAAAAGTTTATTTGATTTATATAAACTTTATTTACCATTTACAAATACAATTTAAACAATTAAAAATAACACATTGAATTTTGCACTTTAAAAATATTTTCGAATAAAAAAAAAAATTAGTTCTCTCAACTCATATTAGATTTATACTTAAAATATATCTATATTAATTTATTTTCACAAATTAAAAAAAGCAAACCATCCACAAAAAAAGAAAAAGAAGAAGAAAGAATGATGAAATTGATTCAACATCACCAAAATATTGTTCACATATAAATTTCAAAGTGTGAGCAATTAAATCCATGTATTAATAACAGAAACATTTAAATTTCAAAATGTGTGTAATTGAAGCTTAGGTATTAATAACAAGAAATATGTAATTGCACATTTCGTTTACACTAACCATTCTTGAATATTTAAATTTCAATATATGAGTAATTGAAGCGTAAGTGTTAATAATAAGAAATATGTAACACATTTTGTTGTTATCAATCATTGTTTAATGCACTCATGATAAGATACAGATTTGAAGGTGTAGTTTAATTAACAGATAAAACAATTTTTTACTGGAATTTATTATAAAATTTAAAAAATAATGTAATTTTTCATGGTTTAATATATTGTTAAAAACATAAATAATAAATAAGTTAAACACACTAAAAACCCAAAATAAAAATAATATAAAGTAGAGATATATTTTAACACTACACGTTAATAACAAAAAATAACAAAAAGGTCTGGGGCCTTAGTTGATTGCATTACAAAGAAGCGTTATGCATAAGAGTACATAGCGTAACCTAGAAGAAAGTTTTACACATTCAAAGTGGATTGCGAGAAGGAGAGAAAATGTGTTAAAAAATCTCAATTAAGAGTTAAATATGATAATAATAAAATATAATTAATTATGTGTAGCAATTATTTTTTTTTTCTCAGTAAAACTAATTCTATTTATAAAACATAATAGTACAAAACTGCACCAGTTTCAGCTGTGTGAGCCTGAGAATTGGGCTTGATGTCCAAGCTTAACATAAACCACTGAACTGTCCTGAGTGGGAAACCAGTTCTTTTAAAAGAAAGTCCACCGCCCTTAGAAGGGAAACCGGTAAAAAGTGCATGCATTAAAATTTAACAAGAGATAGTAAACTAATATAGCCTACAGCTTTTACAGCTGATGAGAGATTCAAAAAACCAAAAGCTTCTTCCAAAGAAGTCGAATATCTGTACCAAAGCAGGAGGAGGGAAGTTGAAATCACTGTACAGGAGCTAGGGAGTCTGGTTCTTCCACGATCCTGCACCCAAACTCGTCTTCTCCATCTTCATTGTCCTTCTCTAGCGCGCCATCCTTACTGAAGAAGTCCACCTGCAAGTTTTCCTTTCCAAGGATGGATTGCCCAATGCCAATGGGCGCAACAGTAGCTGGAACATCATTTTTTTCCTGAGAGGGCTGAGGGCCAGGCGGAGTAGGGGCAGGGCGGGGGACAGAAACAGGAGCAGAGCTAGCTGATTCTTCACTAATAGTGACAGTGACAAAAGCAGTGAGAACAGGCTTATCCAGGGAACAATTGAAGCGGAATTCCACCCTCTGAGAAGACTGGCAGAGGGTTGGACTAGCAGGCACATGAAAAGCAGGAGAGATAGGCTGAGAGACTGGAGGAGGATGCCGCAAAGTCATAGCAGAGTGGGTGCCCCCAAGATGGTAGGAGCGGCCCCTCTCACGTCGAGAGTCCGAGTGAAGGCTCCAATCGACACCCTCTGCAGAAGAGTCAGAGGTCGAGCTGGTGGAAGGGCGTGGGCGGGAAGAGAAACCTCTGCTTGTCCCTTGCCTACAACGCATTTGATGCTGAAGCCGAGGCATCGCCGCAGAGCTTTGCCAAGAGTGCTTGGGGCAGAAAGAGCAGGCAGAGTTTAAAGGAGACCACTGAAAATCTACCAACTGAGAATGCAAACAAGAATTTAAATGACAGAAGTTACTCTGAGTGAAATGATAACCAGGAAGAGTTTCCAAATAGCCGAGGATGGTGCAACGTCGCCCCGTCTGAGTGCGAGCACTCGGCTCTGCACAAGCTGGTGGGCAAGTTCCACAGACAGGAGACATAGGGCCGCATAAAACACAAGAACCAGATGAATTCTCCAGAACGAATGCCATAACAAGCTGATCCGACGAGGCGAGGTGGTAGAAAGGCTAAGCGAGTGGAATGAATGCAGTGCAGGTAAGCAAAGTAATTGCATGAGTAATGACGCCGCAGGGGGCCATATGGCCATAACGTGCGAGCGCCCTCGGGATTTGCCAGGGGACTAATGTCCCATCACGCCGAACCAACATCCGCATCCGGAGGGAGTTATGTGTAGAAATTATTTCTTATAATTATAATTATAATTAATTACCTAGAGTAATTTTTTTTAAATATTAATAATGAGTGCAATGAATTTGTATTAATCTTAATATTTTAATTAGGCATTGTTTAAAGAGGTTAGGTTTTGGAGTTTTTTTGTTTTGTTTTTGTGTTTTTTTTTAATTGGCCAAATTGTTTTAGGTCAAATATTATTTTTTATTGTTTAAAATCACTTTTTGACTTGAAAACCCATGAAACGCTTAGATTGTGGAAAATTTTCAGCTCAACTCTTTATTCTAAGAAATTATTACCTAATTTTAATCAAATAAGACAAAAAATATACTAGAAATTATTTAGCTCTTAATAGTTCATAGAATTTTATTTTCACACACACACACACACACACATATATACTAAATTTTCACATAGTTTATGAAGACAAATATGATATAATTATATTTAAATTCTAAAATCTATTCAATGAGGGTTCTTTTCTTTAAATTTAAGGATTTATTAAATTATTTTTGCATGCATTCAATATGTAAAATGTGAAAAATAGAGAACAGAGAAAAATAAAATCTCTCAGAGTTGTAATAACATAAGATATGATCAGGTAAGCCCTTATGAGAGAAAAACCAACTAAAATTTGAGGTTGCTCTACTCTCTCTTTCTATGAATGGAAATGGATGCACGTATATAGTGATGCATGTGGCCCGTGGGTTTTTACAATGCATAAATCATCTCTATTTTCTCATTTTCTATGCACTCTCAACTACTCTACTCATCTATGGAACAAAATGCAGTCGAATAGGCCTGATTATGACACAACCTAATAACCTACTAGTGGTTAAGTTTGACTCCTTCGACTTTATTCTATAGTTACAATATTGAATATTATATAGCCTTCATCATCATGACCACGTTGCTATCCCTTTTTTTATGAATAATGAGGGCTGACATGACATCCTCTCAAATCATGGTAGTCAAAACATGAAATTCAACTTTTTGGTGGCATAATTTTCTGTGTGGACTTTGATTGAGGCAATCCTTTCGTCGTTGGAAAGGTACCTGTGTTTAGAATAATACTAGGGGGTGCTTCACTTAAGTGGAAAAATTTACCTCCAATTAAATGTAGTGAATTCTTCATACCTCCAATTAAATTTACCTCCTTGTGAGTTGATTCCTCCACCTTTTCCACTTTTAAAGTGCAAGAATGAAAGAAAAATAATATAATGATCTAATCTAGATCATAGCTCCCCATTTTTGGAGGCTTTTGGTCCCCAAAATATTCTATGAAATAAGGTGAGAAAAATGTTCCTATAACTTCTCCCTAAAGTACTATTTAGCCCTGCTTGGAAGCTATCCTTTCAACTCAATTTTTCAAAGGTCATGTTGCCCTTGTTTTGTAGTTTTGGACGTCTTCTACAAAATTGTATCCTTGTCAACTCTTCTTGAGCATGTTATCACTTAGTAAAAACCTGGGCTACAGGAAAAAATCCTAAGGTAACCTTAAACCCTCTTTTAGGTTGAAATATGGAACTTCAACCCGGAGAGGTATCTCTCCATCAAACTCAACTACCCTATGGTCACTATAGTAAAAGGCTTTCTACAATTCATTTCAGGTGGCTAGATTTATATCTAGGGATAAAATTGGTTGGGTAATCTTCAAAACATACCATTGGGCGTGGAGTCCAGTTGTTAAAAAAATGAAATTACAGATCCCATGAGAAAGTAAAAATCATGAAGGAAACGAGTCTTTTGACTGTTTGGGAGATTTAGAAGAAAAATGGGACTCTAAGAAGACAAAGTTTATAAATGACTGAAGCAACAAATACTAATGGTTGATAATTCAAGAGAGGAGCATAAATGAAATCCAATCATAGAAACTAATATTCTTAGACATGACAAAAATATTTCATAACAAAGAAATACTCACATGGAAATGCAACACATGAGTTTGCTAGAAACTGCTCATTAAAAACTGTAAATATATTCAAGATTGCTGAAATATATCAGACTAAAAATATGTTTTTCAATTAATTTCCAACCCTTGTTCATTCTTCATGAACTATTATATAAGGCTTACATAACTATTTTTCAGAATAGTAGTCACCATATTAATTACAAAATCTTAGATATTATAAATATATTTCAAGTTCATGTATGTAAAATATAAACTTAAAAATTTTCTGTTTTTTGTTGAATAACTATAGGAAAATATGTTGATGTTTAGGTAAGACAAAATATATAGTCAACTTCCTCCCTTGAAAGTAGAACAATTCCCTAAACTGTAGCTCAAAATAATACAGGTCCCTTCGCAGACTGGGCTCAGAACTCTATCAAAAATGATCCTTTGCTCATATTTCTTTTCTTAGTTCTACTAGAAAAATGTTTATAATGTAGATGTCACTCATTACTGGTCATTTGTTTATAATTTTCGATGACAACTGGGAGGTCAACATTTCCACCTGTCTGAAAAAATGTTGACAATAGAGATGTCAGTGTTCCTTGTTTCAAAATCGCTGATAGGAAGGATGTCAGTATTTCCCCTGCATCGTTTTCTTATCAACCGAGATATGTAGCTTTCATTTAAAAAATAACTGAAAATGGCTCTGTCAACTTTATCAAAAATATTTACGATGGGAATGTCAACTATCTCGATTATTATGCTGCATTTAAAAGTTGTGGGGCCGACTGTCAGCGATTGAGTGGAAATTGCGTTTCACAAGATAGATAGGGAAAAAATCCGAGTTTGATACCAAAACATCCTAGTTGAGGGTACTATAATCCTCGCGAAACACATCTACCTTCTCTAATCTCTCTTTTTTACTCTGCTTTGTCTCCATGCGTTCCTTTTTCATAGTTTCTCTGCTTTGTTTCTTCCTAGAGCCTGTAGCCTTCTTCTTTCTATTAATAATAAGGTATTTCAGGGGCATATTATCAACATCAATCACCTCAAGAGCCAATTATGGGTTAATCTGGAGTTTCATATTTAATATTAACTTGTTGGTTGGCCTGGTATGTCTATTGTCGTGTTTGGATACATTAGGAAATGATGCCTCCTCTTTTTTTTCTACCTCTAGTTCCTTGCCCTTATGGTCCTATATTTCAATTTTGTTTCCAGGGGGAATATCTAAGGGTATAGTTGAAGAATGGGAAGAGTCAATATCAACTGATGAGTTCACAGGGGATATAGGACTTGTTTTATGAAGTCTGGAACTTTTCCTTTGGTAGACCGTAGGGATCTTCGGACTAGATGAGGTAGATGCAGATCCTAAGTTTCCTTTGTTGGGAGGGGGTTCAACATGAGCTTGAATTTTTGTTTTCTTCCCCTTTTTAGTAGTCTGTGGTCTACCTCTTTTTCTTTTTCCATGTCCTTCCTTGTTTGGCTAGTTGGTTTTCTATTAGCAATTTAATTAGAGCTTTATGGTACATAAAATGAGAGGAAGGATTAGTACGATCCATGTATCTAGATGCCATGTGTTTAAGGATATCTAAAAGATAAAAACACTGTTTGATTCTAATATGTCCAGCAAGATGAGATACAAAGAAAAAGTGGTACAAGTTCAGTGGATTATACCGATCTTCACATATAAAATATTGCTGACAAAGGTGTAGGGGATCATACCATTGATTCTACAACCATTCCTTTTTAACTCTAGATCTCTAATTTTTCCCTCTGAATTCTTATTTGAAGAAGTAGGGAACTTTAGTCCCTGCTAGAATGTCACTGTGAAATATATTCTCACCATTTGTGGGTAAGGTAGTGGCCTCAATGATTTTTTTCTATATAAATGTAAAATACATACCTCTCGCCTAGATATGGTTTCCATCGAACCCTTACGCAAAAAAAACTGAGCCACCAGGTCATGATAGTCAAAACAATGGTAGAGAAAAATGCTCCATCCTTCCTGCTAAAACAACCAAATAATATCGGGATAAACATCCAACAATTCCGACATCTTAGGCTCAGTCTAGTCCAAATTACCTCCTTTCCCCATTTAGATATGTGTTGTCCTCAGGATTTGATCATGAAACCCTGAAAACTAAAAAACTTGGCAATGCCAAGTGTGAAGGACCCCAAACTTACATTAATTGGCTTATTACAATGAAAACTAAGGTGGTTGAACATATGGTCGAGGTAAAATAGGTAGTGAGTGAAACATCATGTCATTACCAGTCATGATTACGAATAAAATTTTTATCATATGATAAAATCATGTTAATGACCTTTCACTGATTACAGAGGATGAAAAATGATTACCCTGGTACTTTTAATATTTCGAAAACAATGGAGACACATTTAATTATAAATGTTGATGCTGACATGGTCAGCACAGTCATTATTTTTAAATTTTAAAACTAGTTTTGCGCTGGCAATTGGTCTATCAGCCAAAATGAAAAATGGTGCTACACTTTTTGTTAGCGATTTCCTTCACAATACTATATCAGATTTCAAAAAACTCTACTAGCCCCGCTATTAGAAATTTTCCTTGTTTATTACAAATTAAAATGCTAACAATGAGACTATCAAAATTTTCCAATAAATTTAAAAACTGAGTTTGTTGTGATAAGAGAGCATATGGTGAAAAATCCTTTATGGAAGGGGGGATCTATCCTCTTCATGATCCAACTTGGAAGGCTCGTAGTGTTTCTTTTTTTTCATTCATTGTTAATTAAATAAACGAGTATGGTGATATTGAGTTTATATGTGTTATATCCCACCTTTTTCAATATCTCAAAGGGACCTTATCGTAGAGCCTTGACGTTCCTCCCAAGACCTTGTAGTCTCTCCTTGTTAATTGTAACCACACTTTATCGCCCACCTTAAATGACTTCTTCATTTTGTGTTGATCATGCCTTACCTTGTATTTTTCCTATGACTTCTACAACATTTCCTATATTAGTAAATAAATCTTCTTGATCTTCTCAAAAAAAATTCTACCCTTAATGAATCCCCTACAAGATCCTCCCTCGCTCTTCCTTGTTGGCCATAGGTAATATGTGTTATCACTCAGGTTTTCCTAGAAGTTGTGTAAGAGGAAAGTATACCCGAGGTAACCACAAACCAACCTTTTAGATGCAGAATCTAGCCAATCTGCATCCAGAGAGGGCTCTCTCTTTATGATTTATCTTTGTTCTTGAAAGGTTTTAGGCTAGTTATAGATTCAAAGTTTGTTTTGGGAAAATGGTGGAATCCACAAACTAAGGGCAAGGTTGAGGGCTTTCAGTCCATTGGGCTATGGAGTCTAAGGATGGCTTTACTGGACTTCTATTCTACGCACAAGATGGTATTACAGGGCAAGATAGCTAGACAGAGAACAATCCTTAAAATTTAAAGTGGATGGATGGTCTTGAAGGGATGAAAGGCAACTAAGAATCTTTCACCATATTCAAGAGAAAGAAGAGAAATGACTACAAGCAAAGAGCAATGAAGGATTCTTTGTTATAGTAATCAACAATGATTAAATTAGCAAAGCAGGAGCATTTAAGAATTCATGCTTATAACTAATTCAGAAGAAAACATCAAGAATAATTACATTTGAAAACAGAGTACAATTAAGCAAATTATGTTTCAATCCTTTATGTAAACTATTCAGAAACGGATATGATGATAGTATAAACTAATATAAAATTCAAACACAAGGGTTGGAAAACTTATTGAACTGAAGTCCAACACATGAATCCTGCAACAAGTCCAGTGCTTCAAAACGTCATCCAGTAAGCCACAAGTAAATTTGTCCAAAAGCTTTTTATTCCAAAAACCTCAATGTTACAGCAGAGTAATAGAATCCACCCTCAACACTCTCTTTGAAGGTTTATTTATACACAAAATAATCCTAACAATCTTACGCTATCCTAGCCAATAATCCAGGCTGACTTAAAGCATATTTACAAACAACAAGAGACACATGGTCTCGTAAATAGAATAATGGGTAACGGCTGATGTGCTGTTCCTTTCTTCATGGACGTGCTAAAGATAAGTGCTTAAAATAGGGATCTGTGCTGTCCTTTGCGTATTTCTTTGACTTATCGAATACTCTTTCTTCTTACGGATACTCTTTAACCTTTCATCTGATACTCTTTCATCTGCTTTTCTGTTTTTACCATTTACTTGATAGTAAAGATAAAATCTCATCCTGAAAACAACTTTTACAAAACTTCCAGCATTTCCTTCCACCATTGATCATCTGGTATCATTGTTCTTCTGAGTTTCCTTAAAGTTTCATCTGCTTCAGTAAGTTTATAAAAAGTGGGCTCGTTCGGAAATAGATACTTTATTTCATGCTCCAGATGAAATAGATTCCTCACTTTTTCATAAATACTTTTCCCAGTTGGTAATGCAGGTTCTGATGAGCTAGTAGAACCTATAACTGTATCTTTAGCATGAGCTTTTATTCTTTTCTCATAGGTTTCCAATTCTACTATTTGATCCTCTGTGAGCATGGGACTTGGCAATTCGCTGTCCAGAAAAGCTTGAAACTTCTCTCTGAAAACGTTGATATCAACCAAAATGTCAGTACACTTTCTTTCTAGATTTTGCATGAAAGTCCTCTTGGTGAAAACTCTCTTTGCTTCCAAAACTGCACCTGTTCTGTCATCAATTCCTAACAATGCAAGGTGTTGTTTTGTTCTGGAATTCAAAAATTGAATGAGCTGCTGGGCCTGCTCCGGCTTGCCTCTTAATTCATGTCTAGTTTTATTTATTTCTTCTTGTGCTATCTTGACTAACTCATTTTGCTCAAAAATAGCTTGAATGGAGGGCCAAATACCTCTTATTAATTCAATGATGTTGCACCAAAGAATATCATTTATTTCGTTCGGAGGCTTTTCCAGTGAAAGATCTTTTTGCAAAGCCTCAACCAATTTTTCCAATCTTTTTATTTCCCTGAGGTTGTCAGCAACTGTCTTTTTGGATGTGTCATATTTTCCCTCCAATTTTGTTAATTGTAATTTTGTTTCTTGGAGTTCTGTGACCTTTAGCTGCAAACTCTCCATCTGCTTAATTAAATCCTCAGAATGCAAATTAGAAATGTTCACCTGAGATGGTTGTTCCTGTTGTCCTGTAGTTGTAGTACCTTTTGTTGAAGTCTGCTTGATATTTTCCTGTTCCTGCAATGCTTTTTCCAACTCCTTTTCTGTTTCATTTAGTCGCTCTGTCAAATTCAAGAGCAACTCCATCATTTCTTCCTGTGAATTTCCTTTTATAACTTCCTGTGTCTGAGGGTGCCTCGAGGCTGGTAGTTTCAGCTGTTTTCTGAGTGCAGTTATATCATCCTCTTTCTTTTTTACCAATGCCTCAATACCTTTAATGTCTTTGGGATTGTGACCCAAACCAATGATGATCTCTTCTAGAGACTTTATCCTATTGTCCTTGGCCTGTGAGGAGGCCCTCTCAATCTTCAATTGTGCAGTAGTATTATTCAAGGAATCTTGCAGCATTAAAGCTGCCATGGCTTTGTTGGTGAGAGTAGAATAAACCATTTCCCCTGTTTGCCTATGAAGCTCTATCTGATCCAGGGGATGGATATCTTTTGCTAAAACTTCAAAATTTGTTCTGATGTAATATGTTGCTGAAGTTGGCTTTGGCACTTTTGCTTTAAAGTGGCTCATTAGCATTTTACCTTGTGAAAGATCAAATGCAGACATCAGCCTTTGCTGATTATGAGGAGCCATCTTCATATACTGATCGTATACCTTCCTTTTCAATGGATCATTCTTTGTTTTGATATCAATGAAGGTTCTTTTAATGTCTCCAGTATCTGTCTTTGGCGGTCTGAAAGAAGATACTTCAGTGCTTAATTGCTTTTGTATCCCTTTCTGGCTTATGTTTGTTTCACTTGCTGTACCTGTTTGCTGACTATCTTCCCTACCATCATCGAATACTTCATCTATAATTTCTATATCTGGAGGTGGATCAGACTTGTGTTTTTTAGCTTGATAAACTTGTGGGGCTCCTTTTGAAGGTGTGGTATCTGGAGCTAGCCTCTTTTTCCCTATTTCCACATTCAGTGGAGTTTGCATCTCTGGAACTTGGATTTGTTTTGCTGT
The DNA here is from genome assembly GCA_034641835.2 of Pinus albicaulis. Classification (NCBI taxonomy): domain Eukaryota; kingdom Viridiplantae; phylum Streptophyta; class Pinopsida; order Pinales; family Pinaceae; genus Pinus; species Pinus albicaulis. The sequence continues at coordinate 158,438,665 of CM076577.1, read as the reverse complement.
TGTGGGAGAAGCCTGAAATGGTTCTGGTGCTTTGGAACTCTGTGGTTTTTCTGCCATGACCAAGGTTTCAATGACCTGAACTATAGGTTCTTTTCCTTTACCCTTGAGTTCTGCTGCTACTGATGGACTATTTTCCTGTAATGCTTGCTGTAGAGTGGCTGCTGTAGATGTGCCAACGTAGGGTACCTGCATTTGATCATATGTTTCTAGGTCAAAATTCTTCTCAACATCTTTCATAAGTTTATTCAATTTGCCAGCTCCACTTTCCTCTTCAACAAGTGTTCCTTTAACCCATTCATCTTGATTTGCATGCTGTTCTATGTCAGGAATTCTGTGATGTACATAAGGAGATGACTTATTTTTTAACCTTTTTTCACAAATGAAACCAAAGGGGTCATAAGGGACCCAACGGAAAGATGTCTGGAATTTTCTCTCTAATAAAAGTTCTGCTTCTCTCTCAACTTCCCTAGAATTGCAAATGAAAGGACCTAACTGGCTTTTGATCCTTAACTGTGCTTTCTTCTTTACATTGCAGAAATGGATCACATCTGAGTTATTCATTTGTCTAAAGTATTCCAAAGTAAAAATTCTCATTGGTACATATCTGGGTAACTTGAATGGACGTAATTCACATCCATAAATCCTGATGATTGTATGGTTTTGGTACAAGTACCAATCTCCAATTTTATAACTCTTAGACAATTGCAAGGTCTTTCTAATTTCGGTACTAAGCCTGGGGGGAGAAACTCCTGTTAACAAAGTTGTAGCAGGATGTACAAACTGATCAATGAATTCTGAATATGAGTAGGGAGAATCAGAGGAAAGATGAATGATGGGGGACCAAAAAATGACAGACCTGGGATTACCTTTAGCATCAAGTTTCTGAACAGGGAAAGGGAATCTGTCTGACTGATAAAAAATCATGAGATGATAGATAACTGAGGAGTACTTAAAAACCTTTTTAGTATCTAGCCTTAAAAATTGATCATGGATTTTGTTGGCAATGAAGGAAGCATAATCATACTTAATCTCAGGAGGCTGCCCAGGGGTAAAGATGGATAGCAAAGCCAGAGTTATCTCATCTACATACTCACTGGTATTGAATCCTAAAACAAAAGATATTACATTCACAATAAGCCTTCCCGATGTATTGAAAAAGTAAAAACCATAGGGGGGAGTCCCTTTTGGCTGATGCTCAGGTAACATGAAATACTGACACATTGCTTTTAATTTCTCTGGGGTTAATTGTCTGGTTTTCTCAATCAACCCTTCCATGGATAAAGGTTCTATTTCTTGCTCTGGCTCAAAGTGTAACATAGCATTGATAGACTGAGGTGTGATAGGGAACAGAACACTTTGATCAGGAGCTAATACATCTCTTTGTGCGGGATCATAGTTTGCATGACAGTAATGAATGATTTCAGGGAAAATGTGGACTGTAGGAATAAAATACCTTGGGAGATTGGATTCCCATAACCCTATAAGATCTTGCCCCTTTGAGTGTTCGTCTCTGCAGCGACAGAAGCTCAAACGGGGACTTTCATCAAAATACAGGTCTCGTATTTGGAAATCTTCATCTATCAGAGGTAAATAGTCCAAATCTCGGTGAGGAGCATTCAATGGAGTGATATTTAAAGCTGTCGGGGCCTCCATTTTGGTTCTTGTGGATTCAAAATGGAGGTTTTAGTTTTTTCTTGCAGACCGGATGGGATATCTGACAAAAGAGGAAATTGGAACAATTTGCAGGTTTTGGGGGCAATTTCACAGGTTTAAAATCTTCAGGGAGGACTCAGCGATGATTTTTAACCACTTTTTCAGAGAAAAAACAAAGGAAACTAAGCTTGACTTACAGTCGAGGCGCGAAATGATAAATACCTGTTTTTAGATGGAAACTGGTTCTTTAACAGGTAATGAGCAATGGCGGGGACGTTCTTCAACACGGGCGCAGCGGAATTTCGGAGTAAATTGGTGTATTTGCAGTGAAATTTGAAAATTGCAGCGGGAGCTCTGTCGCTTTCAGAAACTAAAAACAACCGAAAAAACACGGAAAATGGCTTATTTACAAATTAAAAGGGTTTTTGTTTTTTCCGAGGCGATGACGTCATGACGTACGGGGTGACGTAGGGAAGTGGGGCCGACGGTATGCGGTAAGTGGTAAGCGGTGAGCCCGCACCGCTTATGGACGAGGGCGGTAAAAGTTGCGAGGGCAGCGATTCCACAGGACGCTTGCCACGTGGAATGCTGACTTTTCAAAAACCGCCCATCCCCCGCTGGTTAACATGCTGGCAAGGGATGGGCAGCGGGATTAACGATCACCGTCGATCAACGAACGGACGATCCAACGGCTGAAAGGGAGGGGAACTTGTGTGATTTCAAAGGTGGGCCCGTCGGGGTTTAAAAAGGTTTTAATGCGTAATCTAATCACCCAGGGGAAAAGTTAATAGGCGGAAATGGTTGTTAATTAGTCCAAATGATTAATTAACCCCATGAATATTATGAAATGGATTGCGACGGAGTTTGGCCAGGTGGAATGCCACGTGGACGGACCACGGTGGTATAGACTTTTGCAAAGTTTATTAATATGTTTTGGTATTAAACATACTTATAGTATTATATGATGAATGAATTAATATAATTAATTCATCATAGGGGCGGAATTTATGCATAAGGCTATAGTTTAAACCAAAGGGCTTATAAAGCGGGGTGTTTATTTTCAATGTGCGGGAATATATACTTTGGTAAACATTATAATAAATGGGTTTTGGGGATATTTATAAAAAGGGAGTTATATACTTAGGAAAAGGGATTTCACTAGGGATTTAATATAGTAGAATTAAATGTTAATATGGCAAAGGATAAGGAAAAATCAAAACAACCTTGTATATCTAAGAAAGTGATAACTTGTGAAGTAAATTGCAACATTTTGTCTTCAACACTTAAACTTAGAATAACAAGCTATTTTGAGGAATTTTTATGGAATTTTGCATCACTTTCCTAAGTAAAATAGGATTTTACTTAGGAAAGGGTTAAAGATGGAAGATAATAATGATGAATTATCTCAAGTGCTTAGGTCTTTTTGATCATTAGGCCGAGGGTCCGGTCCCTCCAGAAGTCAAGGAAATGCCTTGAGCCCCTTTGATCTCAAATTACCTTAGTACTTTTGGGGAAATTAGTAAAACTCTTGAGGGGGAAAAATGATGAGGGAGGCTAATGAATTTGACTTTGCTTGCTGTGATTTTCCAGTGTATTTCCTGCTTTAGCACTTGTGATGAAAGTAAATGATTGACCAACATGTAGCAGCACCATTCATCAGATAACACTTTGCAGCACCATCTACCTACCCTATCTACTTAACACTACCATGTTGTCTTCTTTATTAGGGTGCATTTAGACTTGCAAACCCTGATCGATCTTTTCTTTTTACATGATGAATCTATCTATTTCTACCCTTATTACATCCAAGGGCTCAGATTAAACTGTTGAGCACCTTTTAATAACTCTACCTAGCTACTTATCTGCCAAGATTAAACTGTTTGGCTAGATATTTATTCTCTAATCTATAACATGAAATTGAAATATGACTAAGCCAAGTTTAAGCAGTTTGACTTATTCATGAATTGTGGCAAAAATTTCACAAGCTGCACACAATTGATTTATTACAACAGAGTAAAAAGTAGTGGCATTTGGATTTGCACACTTTCCTTGGTCTATTTTTTGCTTGGGGTTCATTTCTTTCTTTTTTTTGACCATTTTATTCTTTTTACCCTTTGATCTTTCTTTTAGGGTATACCCTCTTTACATTTTTTAAATTTTTTTGATTTTTTGGTTTTCAAGAATATGGAACACCTTTGCTCAAGTAAGAAGGTTTGAACATATTCCATAATTCAATCAAGACAATCATGAAAGATGAAACCTATTGATATAGGAGGCTAACAATATGAAAAGGTAAAAGTGGAAAATATCCAAGAAAAGGTTTCAAATTGGTACATATGAATAGAAGTGTGGATTTCTCTGTTATAAAATTGTTGTATATATACTAGATTTTCATTCAAATCCTTCATATTATTTTATATTGTAAACCCTTAAAATTTGCACCAAAGTCTTGTTGACTACTTATGTTCTCCCCTCTTTAAAGTCATGTTGACTACTTATGTTCTCCCCTCTTTAAAGTCATGTTGACTACTTATGTTGACCCCTCTTTTTATGGATGGAATGTGATATTCTTCTTCAAATTCATATCTATCTTCTCTCACAATGTAGTCCAAAATGCACTAGGAAATTATGTGTCATCTAAAACAATGCTCCTTTGTATCCCAAAGCAAACCCAAACCTGAAGAAAGAACAAGTCCACTATTTATTTCCCACTAATGGTATTTTTTCAAAGAATTAGAACATAAATTTTGTGGAACCTCGTAACCACCATGAGAAACTAGTCATGTCCCTTCCTATTTGTTGGAAAACCTCCTAGAATTTCCATGAAAATGCTTTCCCAAGGATGAGTGGGTATAGGAAAGTGATAGTAGAGACCTTGTTTCATGTTACTGGGATTTTTGGTACAACAAACCATGCATCTTGTTATGAACATGCTACCTCTTCTTGTATCCTGGGCCAATACACATACCTTTTCAAGTTTTCTACTCTCTTCTCTACACCAAAGTGCCTTGCAACCTTTGAGGTGTGGGCCTCATTAATCAGTTGCAATAACTCATATTTAGGAACACATAAATTATATAACCTATAGAGTAACCCATTATAGATATTGTAGTAAATTATTTTTTCATCATCATGCACATTACTTTGGCTTTGAAACTATTGAAATACCTCCTTGAAGTCCCCCTCCTTTGCATATGTCTCTTTATATGCATCATGGATGAAAGGCTTCATGTGCATCAAAGTTCTCAAAGTTTTGATATTTGATGTGTGTGGTCTTGAAAGCATGTCATCCATCTTGTTTATTCTTCCCTTTTTGTACTTGATCACTAAATAAATTTGTTGTAGAATGATGCAGCCTTAGCTGCGTAAACCCACAAAATAAAAACCAAATGCAAAGTATCATGCATATAAACCGAGATAAAATTAACAGTGCCAATACCTCATGCAGAATCTATTCCTCTTTATCCAATTCACATTTACAAACAATATGAAAATACCCACCGTATGACAATTCATATTTATAAATTGATTTTGGTTAAAAACCAAAGTGCCAACTTGTATATGTTGGGCCCAGATTTAATTCAAACACGCCTTTGCCAGCAATTTGTATGTGTCTGTCCATCCAACGGCAATCACAACCCCACAACAAAATGTGTGTAATCCAATAGATTTGACATATTAATATGCATGAGGATTAAAGTTTTCAATTTGTGTGAAAATGGTAGTTTTTAAGGGTGACGTGTCATCACCTGACCATTATCTCACATCTTCAATATTTACCGCTTACTAGTTCCACTCCATGTGAATACCATTTGCTATTTTGCAAAACCGCTTCTCCGGTTCTATGCACCATTGATTCATGGTTTTTGCCTTCATTCGACGTACAAATTTCTCCTTTTTGGGTGAGCATTGTATCAAATTCGCTTAATGGATTCCATAGAAACCTTGATCATAAAAAAAATCGGTCCATATGAATAACACAGTCCACATTGTTCATAAAATTAAATGCCTTTCATTTTCAGAAACTAAATCCAGAGAAACAGTGAAGAATTTTTAACACCGTCGCTTCTTGTAGAGTTCTCTTGGGCTTCGGTGGCCTGAGAAAATTTTATTGTGGCTTCTTCTCAGTGTGTACACAGCCTCAACATGGTTATTCAATTCACATAGACTTCAAAAACTTCAAATTGGTTATTACAGTTCAACGCTCCAGTTATCAACAAACTAGTGATTAACATTTATACAATGTTCTAATTCATCTTTATAAACTCAATTACTCACATTTATTATGGATTTCTTGAAAGCTATAAATCAGATACAAAATGACGGAATTCATTTGATTCTATCAATTTCACCTGCACACAATATAAACTCAATAATGAAACACAAACTTAGAATTTTAGTTCTATGTATTAATACTAAATATTTACATAGGAATTCTCTTTTGGCCTGATATTCGAATCAGTGGCCTCTTTCTTCCTACTGCACGTAGGCTACAATTAAAGCCTTAAATAACTGATATGATCCTTAATCTCCCTCTATATATTTTCCATGCCTTTGAGGCTTATAACTTATAAAAATGGATTCTACAACCAATTCTGGTTTAGATTCATAACTTTCTCAACGAATTCCTAAGAATCCTCTAAGTCCTCATTTGACTGAGCTAATCCCTAAGGATCCTATCTCATCCACAAAATCATGAAACCAATTCCTAATTTAGGATTTAAAATTAATTCTCAAATCTCTCAATCTTTCAACTATCCTAATTCTCTCATATTCTCTTTCGAGAACATTTACAAAATTCCTCTCAATATTCAATTAATCCATACTCTAAATATCTCTCACTAAAACCACTCAAAATCTTAATAATTACATTAATTTGTTACATAAGAATCCAATTTCTTAGAAAATACAAGACCCCCCATATCTATTAAAATACAAAGAATTCTCTAAGCCTAATGCTCCTGCATCAGACTCCAAAAGTAGAAAATAATCATGATCTCTTGATCATGTGCTTCCAACCTTTGGCCTCCTGGATCCCATACTTCGTTTTGCTATTGTCCATAGGTTACATTGTCTTCATCATTCTTCAGCTACACTTTTCTAGGCTTCCATACTTTATTCTGCATCTTCCCACTAGCTATGATTTCACAGTCTGTTCTTGTCTTTTCCTTGCTGTTGTTTATTTTCTTTCTTGCTGTCGTATTCTTCTAAGACACCTTCATCATCAACCTTCTTATGCTTTCAATCTCTATGTGCAGGTTATCTTCTGACTGGTAACCACTCTGCCATTTATTGCTACTTCCAATTTCTGCTGCAAATATTGTTGTAGATATTGCTCCAAATACTCTTGTAGATATTTCTCTAGATATTGCTACCTCCCAGACTTCTTGAATATCTCTTAAGATATCTCCCTCTGCAACATATTTCTTTTGATCACTACCTACAAGTTTATTTTCAAAAAATAAATTATCTTCTGATTATTTAACTGTAGCAATATACTCCTTCACTGTTCTTTGTATAATAGCAAACATAAAATATTTTGGAAAACTAGTATTTGTTTCTAGCTCTTCCATATCTTCAGACATTTCCACTTAATTATCTACAATTCCTTTATCTTGTTCAAATGTTTCCAACAAGCATTTCAGCGATTCCTTTTGTACTTGTTTCATTTCAAACATATCATTAATATGCCACAATTCAGTTTCAACATATCCTTCTTCTTTCTTGAAAACCTTCAGTGATTTTCCTTCACCTCCTTGATTTATTCTAACAATCAATTCAAATTATTCAAACATTGTATGTTCATCCTTTATCAGAATAGAATTTTGATTCTCCACCACTTTTACAGTTCTAAGGATCTGTCCTATAGTCTTCTCTTGGCCAATCAGATAATCCAACTCCTCCTTGTCATCAACAATAACAAGTTCCTTCATATGAGACATGACTGTCTCTCCTTCCTTGTAGATGCTCTCCTTATTAATTAAGTAATCTATGGGTTCCTTCTTCTGCAACAATTCATATTCATTCAAGACAACTCCAAGAGATGGACTGCCTTCTACAACACCTGTAAACATAGTCAAATTATCAATCTTGAAATCATGATACCCAATGGTCTCATTTGATGATCCAGTCACCAAATCTCCCTCTTGTAGTTCTAAGTCTTTTTCAGGACTCATAAAATATTTATTGTCTTTCCAGATTCCAAGGTTATCTCCATTGTACCAATCACCATGATAGAATGATGATCCTTCACTACGTTTTCAGCTAATATAGTTTCCTTTTGATTAGGTTTTCTAACATTTTCCATTTGTTGTCCTCCTTTACCTACATAATTAACACATGAATTATTAGTATTAAAAATACAAGGTCTAAATGACTCTTCCTCCTTTGGAAATATCTCAGTATGTTTCTTTGAGTTTTCATTTAACTCCTTTGTCAGCACATCAGTATGCTGATTTAAATTCTCCATGAGATTGTTAGCTAGTCTCTCATCCATATCATCTGTTTCAAGGATGTCTCCCTGCTCTGGTCCACAATAATGAACTCCTTCGATTTGTTGGATTCTTATTAACATTCTTGCATTCTTAATCTCTGTTTCATGACTGTCATTCATAACAACTTCTTTGTCTTTCTCTTTCAGCGATTCACCATGAGTATAGATCCTTTGCTTTTCCAACTCTCTTGTTTGAAGATCTAACTTTCTATATAACTCAAAAATTTCAACTGGGGTAGAATTTGGAAATTTTACATAGTTTTTCACACCTTCACTTGTTATTGACCAATCATCATATGGCCCTTCTTCCTCTGTTTCAATATTCTACTGCGTATTTCCATGAGACCCCTCTGTCTCTTTTTCTTTCTAAGATCTTGATATCTCAGCATTAATCTGAATTGATTTTAGATTCAGATCCTTCTCCTTAACAAAATCTAAAGCTTCTTCATCATCCTGTGATTTACCTGCAATCATACATAAATCATTAGGTTTAAAAAAACAAGACCTTTCAGGCTCGTTTTCTTTCTCAAACACCAACCTTTCATAATGTACTTTCTATTTTCCAGCAGATCCTATTTGTTGTAACTCAATTCCTTTGAGTCTTTCCTTTTCCAACAAAGAAATATGTATCTGTTTAAGTTCTCTAAACTTTTTCATCAGCTTAGCATTCCATTGATTTTGCAATAGGTTTCATTTAACCCATTTCTTCATTCTCCATCCATGTCTTTGACATTCATTCTCTTTCTCTTGTAGCCATCCCTGTAGTACCTCCAGTTGTAATTTCATCACTGCAATATCTCTCTCTCGATCCTCATCACTTATCTTCTCTTTGTGGCATTCTTTAGGACCTCTTCTCTGATCCTCCATGGCCATCTTCCTCATGATCTCATCAATGCTCGCAACATAACCTTCTGTTGTAGCAATCTCCTTTTGCTACTCAATACCCTATCAAGATTCCTTTCTGAGCTTGACCTCTTCCTAGGTATTCTTTTGGTTCACTCTCTTGAACCTGTTGTTCCTTTGGCTGTTGCACTCAGTCACTTTCCTTCTTTCAGAAATATTTACCAGTTCCTCCATCACTACTTCTTACGACTTGGATATTTCTTTGTTGAGATATTTTAACTTGTCTACAACCATAATTTTCAAACCAGATTAAAATAAAACACACTATATCACCTTCAAGATTTTTACATGACTTTATTCTCCCATTTGCTAGTACTTTGAATGGATTGTTCTCATTTATTTCTGAAAATGTTTGTTACACATCAACTCTATGCATCTGCTACTTATCAGATTCAAAATCGGATCTTCTCTTACTTTCTCCATTACACATGTATTCTGTACAATTACAATTTAATTAAAAAAAACTTTAATCTTCAAAAGAGCTTTTTCTAGCTCTAATACCACTTGACGCAGCCTTAGTTGCGTAAACCCAAAAAATACAAACCAAATGCAAAGTCTCATGCATATAAATTGAGATAAACTTAACAGTGCCAATACCTCATGCGGAAGCTATTCCTCTTTATCCAATTCACATTTACAAACAATATGAAAATACCCACCATATGAAAATTCATATTTATGAATTGATTTTGGTTAAAACCCAAAGTGCCAACTTGTATATGTTGGGCCCACATTTAATTCAAACGCACCTTTGCTGGCAATTTGTATGTTTCCATCCATCCAACGGCAATCACAGCCCCACAACGAAATGCATGTAATCCAACGGATTTCACATACTAATATGCATGAGGATCAAAGTTTTCAATTTGTGCGAAAAGGGTAGTTTTTAAGGGTGACGTGTCATCACCTGATCATTATTGCACGTCTTCAATATTTACTGCTTACTAGTTCCACTCCATGTGAATACATTTTTCAAAACCATTTCTCCGCTTCTCTGCACCATCGATTCATGGTTTCCGCCTTCATTCAACGCACAACTTTCTCCTTTTTGGGTGAGCATTGTAGATCAAATTATCTTAATGGATTCCGTAGAAACCTTGCTCATAAAATAAATCAGTACATATCTATAATGCAGTCCACATTGTTTAGAAAATGAAATGGCTTTCATTTTCAGAAACTAAAGCCAGAGCAACAGTGAAGAATTTTTAACACCGTCGCTTCTTGTAGAGTTCTCTCGGGCTTCGGTGGCCTGAGAAAATTTTACTGTGGATTCTTCTCGTTATGTACGCAACCTCAACATGGTTATTCAATTCACATAGACTTCGATAACTTCAAACTGGTTATTACAGTTCAACGATCCAGCTATCAACAAACCAGTGATTAAAATTTATACAAAGTTCTTATTCATCTTTCTTAACTCAATTACTCACATTTCTTATGGATTTATTGAAAGCTATAAATCAAATACAAAATGACAGAATTCATTTGATTCCACCAATTTCACTTGCACACAATATAAAATCAATAATGAAAAACGAACTGAGAATTTTAGTTCTCTATATTAATACTCAATATTTACATAGGAATTCTCTTCTAGCCTGATATTCGAATCAATGGCCTCTTTCTTCCTACCACCCGCAGGCTACGATCAAAGCCTTAACTAACTGATCTGATCCTTAATCTCCCTCTATATATCTTTCATGCCTTTGAGGCTTATAATTTATAAAAAATGGATTCTACAACCAATTTTGGTTTAGATTCATAACTTGCTCAAAAAATTCCGAAGAATCCTCTAAGTCCTCATTTGACTCAACTAATCCCTAAGGATCCTCTCTCATCCACAAAATCATGAAACCAATTCCTAATTTAGGATTTAAAATTAGTTCTCAAAGCTCTCAATCTTTCAACTATCCTAATTCTCTCATATTCTCTTTCGAGAAAATTTACAAAATTCCTCTCAATATTTAATTAATCCATACTCTAAATATCTCTCACTAAAACCACTCAAAATCTTAATAATTACATTAATTTGTTACATAAGAATCCAATTTCTTAGAAAATACAAGACCCCCATATCTCTTAAAATACAAATAATTTTTTGAGCCTAATGCTCCTGCATCTTAGAAACCTCGTCCACTTATTATGAATATTTTATTGTAGCTTACTCTGTCCCTATAGGTACTGTAGTGGCTAGTGGTCAGAGAGGATTATTTTTTCCTTTCCTATCATATAATGTTTCTACTTCTTAACATCCTATATGAAGGCATACAACCACTTATCATAGGTATGCTAGTTAAGAATTGACCAATGAAATAATTTGTAACGGTAGCATATAGGCCTTCCTCCCTACATATGGACTACTCCAATAACATAACCACTCACATATGCCTCCACTTTGAAAGGTTGCAGCAATTTTGGTAACAATAGAATCGATGCTTGATTGGTCTTCTTATTTAACTCCTTAAAGGCCCTCTATTGACTCTTTCCCACTGAAAACTCTTACCACTTATTTTCATGGCGTGGAGTCGTGTTTCTACTCTTAAAAACGAGGCTATGACTTTCCTAAGGCACTCTGTTACTCCATTAAAACTCTTGACATTAGAAAATTTAGTAGGTACCAACCACTTCATGATGTCCTCCATCTTGGTAGCATCTATCTTTAGCTCTCCTCCCCTATCACATATCCTGGATACACCAAATATGTTAGAAAATGCAATTTGGCAACTTATTAAGTCAAATTTCCTTAACTTTAATACTTTCTTGTGAACTTTATTATTATTTGAGTTTTTATTTATTAGATATTATTCATCAAACAAATATCAAGAGCATAATAATAAAGACAGAGGACACAAAAATTAGGCTCCAAGCTAGGGAAAAACCCCTCCAAGGGGATAACCCAATTTTTATATAATATTATTCAAATGATAAAACAAAGACCTAAACCCTAGATCAAATCATCCTCCAAGTACCAAGTCAGCCCTTCCAATATCACAACTCAATATTGCAATAACTAGTCTCCAGCTATAACTTTGACCACAACTTTGACCCTGCAACTACAACTTCATCTAGAAAATATGGTCTAAATTTGAACCCTGTAGTTGTCACAGAAACCATAATTAAACTTCTTCAAGAGACCCTTTTTATAGAAAAATAACTCCTTCCAAGGTTAACGAGGTCAAGATAGAGTATTGTCTTATCAAGCAACAAGGTACTACACTTCGTTCTTCGGAAATTCGGGCCTGTAATTTTGGGCTTCATTGTAGCTATAGAAACCCTATATTTTTTGCATGTGTGAGAGATATTATCCCAAACAATATTTTATTCCTTATTCTCTCCTCCAAGGCCTTCACTCTTATTTTATTTTTCTTCCTAGATACATATCAAACTTCTCTTCTTGAGATCAAATTTGTTGAAAAGTGAGTGTGAAAGGAGGTCAAAATTCTCCTTTATATAGGCTTTCTAAGGGGTCGAATTTGCTCCTTTAGGCTGACTTGAAGCTTCTACGGTCGAATTTTTCTTTGGAGGTTTCCAATACTTTCTAGACTAAAAATAAATTCTTTTACAAGATATATTTTTCCCCAAATGGTCTTATAAAAATGAAGTTTACTCTCTTAACTCATGACAATAAATCCTATGACCTAAAAAACCATAGAAGTGTGAAGAACATGCTTTTACCTAGAAGACCATTAATAAAGAGCATGAAACCCATGTTTTACAATAGTAAATTTTTATTTTCTTCCTTTTTTTCTTACATGAGATACATATTAAAATGAGTACAACAAAAATTATGAATACCAAAACTAGTTACATTTCCAACACCCCCTCTTAACTATGGAGGTATTCATAATTGTACAACTAGTAAAACATCAATATCAAACTAAAGAGTTCTCATAAGAAGATTTGGATTGATAAGCTATACTGTAAGAATCATCATTATGCCGAACATTTCCTTTGAGGCCTAACTATAGAAGCTCAACTTTATTTGAGAGAATTACAATGGGAGGCATTACGCGTGATACCACACTACCACTTCAAGGAACATACCCCATCTGAATGTTCACAAGGTATGTCATTTTAGGACTATTCCTATCTTGGATTTCCATTCTTGAATCCCCAAATAATATCAGTCCTCTTTGACCACTCTTATCTTGGATACTTGTCCCATCCTCAAATAGTGTCAATCCCTTTCTTTTCTTGGATGTTATATCCTTAAGGAAATGATGAATGCTTATCCAATCCTACACCATTCTCTCTTCAAGGATTTGACTTAGACTTACAATTGTTAGTTCTTTTCATGTGCTTGACACATGAATAAGAGAATGCACATGTAATTTCTAACATCACTCCCTCTCAACTAGATATTATATCCATATTACCTCTTGACCAGGGAATATATCCTTTACTCCTATTTAAGGGGACTCCTTTGCTCCATGTAAAAAATATAGAAGATACTAGGATTTATTTCTTTTTGGGAAGTCAACACCAAAATAATTGTAGCTTGTATTTATACGAGTATAAAATATTTTTTATTCATAGCTACATGTCTCCCTCTTTGTTCTGCATCTCTTGTATCGAGCTTATTTCCTTTTTAGGTATCATGGAGTCATCTACACTCTTCGTTCTTGTGACATGATTTAGGTCATCTTTCTTGTTCATTACTTTCATCTTAACATAAAGGAATTACATTGATCCTTTCCAAACTTCAATTTAATCATGGCTTATGCATGAAATTGATCTCCCTTGTTGACCTTCAGGTTATCTTATCACGCTGCTACCCTTCAATATCAAGATGAATATATCTTAACTTCATATTTTGCAAGTTTTCTATGTTAAGCTTGCCTCAACATTCTTAATGTATTCCTGCAATATCCTTCTATGTATGAAAACAATATGTTAACGAGATAACCAACAATAATTAAACTTATAATTACATGTTTATCATGACTTTTGTGTCCAAGCATAAACATCCTCATTGTCCATCTCCATTTGAATCTTCCTTCATGCATTATAATTCCCAAGGATCAAACTTGACAACCATGTTAGAGATTTTATTTCAAAGATTATATTATATGTTATTCATTATTCTATATAATATAGAGAAAGTATTAATTATTCTTTATCCTTGAATAAGTCAAATTCTTCCAATTTAGGCATCACCGAATCATGTAAAGCATGTTACATGATTATGCATATATGAATATTTATCTAAAATTTACTTTCAATATGCATTCATATTCTTCTTATTACATCATCTAGCTATATTATTGACCCATTTCATTCCTTCATCCCTTTAACATTATTGTTTCCATACTATATGTAATTTATACTAACCTTGTCATAATTCTTCTTCCAAGAATCTTCCAAAATGATGGTTCTTACAAGATTGTGATGATTCACCTAAGCAACATGATCACCTGTAACATAATCTGAGATAATTCCTAGATATAATATTCAAAATGGTTTATATATCTCTTCTTAAATACTGAACTCGATTTCTACAAATCGATTTCTAAGTGTGCTACTATCGCATGCTTCTTTCTATGATGCCATACAAAATGAAGTAAAAATCAATGCATACTATCTAAAGGAAATACCAAATTTACAAAGAACTTGACAAGAAATATGCCTTCTTTAATAGTAAATATCTTTCACATATTATTTCTTTGGCTTCTTCTTAGGTTATCCCATTTTCTCATCCATGTGAGCCTCATGTATTTCCTTTATTTTTTTGTTTTGATAGTTTGTAAAATCCCTCTTATAGTGTCCATACTCATTGCATTTAAAGCATTGAACCTTGGACATATATTTTTTCTTGGACTTCCCAAACTTTCCCTTCTTCAACTTCTTGACTCGGGCTATAAAATCTTGAGACTATTCATATTTTCTATTTTCATCCTTTGCCTTGATCCGAGTTTCTTCCCAGATGCATTGAACCCGCAACTCATCAAAAGGAGTTGGGTATTTCTTGGAGTAGATTCTTGTTGCAAAGTTTATCCATTCTGTTGGTAATGCATTCAATACAAAAATGGTCATTTTTTAATCATAAATTGTCTCTCCAAGCCCTTGAAAGTGATATATTAATTGAAATATCTTTAATAGAAAGGATGCCATTTACTCGTCCTTTGATTTCTTCATCTTGTATAGTTTATTCTACAAATACATATTTTGTCTTGATGTAATTACAGAGTACAAGTTCACTAGATTTTTATACATAGTCTTGGAAGTTTTCAAATTTGAAACAACTGGAACAAGAGGATCTTCAGTGGATTAAACTATAATCCTTAGTGCCCTTATTTCCCCTTTATTGTAATTTTATATCTCTAGAGTCTTGTTTGTTAGGTCAAATAATCTCCCCAGTTACATATTCTATTACCTAATGTTCTAGAAGTGCCATGCCAATCCTTTTCTTCCATTCTAGGAAATTTGATGCTCCAACGAGCTTATTTCTCTCCTTGCAGAAAGAACCCATATGACATGTATATTCAGGCATATAGTAATAAAATGATACTTTATAACTAAGATTCTACTCTTCCTTGACGATGTTTCCAACCTTTCTTGATGCCCTGAAGACCTTTGAAGAAACTTAAATAATTTCCTTGAAAGATGTATCATAGGATTCCTCCAATAACTACTTTTAAGAGTGATGAAAGATACCGATATTCTTTCGATGCTTCCTTCAAAGATGCCTTTCAACGGTTTTTCAACTTCGTAGTTCGCTTCTTCAAGTTTTATTTTGATGAGACCCTTCGACTAGATCAATAGGTCTTCCTTTTCCCCTTAGAAAACCCTTCTCTTGTCCACAACATGATCCTTCCAGCTACCTTCTTTTTAACCTGGCTTTGAGACCATGTTTGAAAATGCAATGTGGTAGTTGATTAAGTCAATTTTCCTTAACCCTAATACTTTATTTTGAAATTTATTATTATTCTTGTGTTTCTTTATTATATCTTCTTGATTAAACAAATATCAAGAGCATAATAAAAAAGACACTCAACACAGAAATTAGGCTCCACGCTAGGGTAAAATCCTTATAAGAGGAAAACCTAGAAACTCTTCTCTTCTTATAGAATTTGCTTCAAATGAGACAAAATATACCGAAACCATATACCAAGTCCTCCTCCAAGTATTAGGTTGTCCCTTCCAATATCAAAACTCAATCCTACATCAATTGGCTTCTTGTTGTAACTTCGACCATAGCTTCGACCCTACAACTACAACTTTGAACCTGTAGCTACTACAGAAAACCTTATTCATCTTCTTCAATAGATATTTCTTAGAGAAAAACAACTCCTCCAAAATTCAGCGACGTCAAGATAGAGTATTCTCTTCTCTATTAATAAGATCTTTCACTTCGTCCTTCTACAATTCAGGCCTGCAATTTTGACCATTTTTTGTATCTGCAAAAACCATATATTTTTCGCACATGTGAGAGATATTAGCCCAAAAAAAAAAAAAATATTCATTCTTCTCTCCTCCTAGACCTTCTCTCTTATTTTCTTCTGCTTCCTAGCTACAAATCAATCCTCTTTTCTTGAGATCAAACTTGTTGATAAGTGAATGTGAATGAGGTCAAATTTCTCCTTTATATAGTATTTCCAAGGTTTGCATTTTCTCATTTAGGTTGCCTTTTACTTTGGAGGTATCCAATACTTTCTAGACTCAAAATAAATTCTTTTACAGGATACATTTTTCCTAGAAGGGTTTTATAAACATGACGTTGAATCTCTTGACTCATGACAATAAATGATATGGCCTAAAAAAACCTATAAGAATTAATAAAATTATTTTATCTAAAATAACATCAAAAAAGAGCATGCAACCCATGATTTATAATAATAAATTTTTATTCTCTTATTTTTCTTGTTACATAAGCTACATATTCAAATAAGTACAACAATAATTTTGAAGACCAAAAATAGTTACATTTCCAACACTCCCTCTTAACTAAGGAGGTATTCATAATTATACAACTAGTACAACATCATTATCAAACTGAAGAGTTCTCATAAGAAGATTCAGATTGATAAGCCATATTGTAAGCATCATCATTATGACTAGAACTTCCTTTGATTCCTAGCTATACAAGCTCAACTTCATTTGATAACATTATGCTGGGAGGCTTTACGTGTGATACCACACTACCTATAAAAGGCACATACCCCATCTAGATGTTCATAAGGTATGTGATTTTAGGAATATTCTTATCTTGGATTTCTATTCTTGAATCCTCAAAGAATAGCAGCCCCCTTCAACCATGCATTTCACATTGTTTCTTTTACTATTCGAGTCAATACAACTCAAAGGACTCCTTCAAATATATAGACAAAAAATTGACTAAGCAGATATTTCCCAGGGGATTTTGGAGCCACTCTTGAGTTTCCAAATGGTCATTATAGATCTCACTGCATTTCCCATGTCCAACGCTTCTCCTCAGTGAAAGGACTACTGTAATAAAATTCATGTTAATTCAAGTAGGTGCACTTGATATGAAGGTAATAAAATATATTTTTGCGGATTTTGATGACAATAATTCCAAGGATGCCTATGGGGTTCCGAAATTTCTATTCATTCAGTATCTATTTTCACCTTGAGGGGGAATTGCTAGTTTAATTTATTTAACCAAGTCAAAATGTTTACCAGACATTAAAACATCTCCCTCATACATTTTTCCTTTTACATTTAATTTTAAATTTGTTATAAAATAAAATAAAAATAAAATATTTTGATTTTGAAATGATTTATGATGTTTGGGATTGTGGTATTGATAAGCCATGTTATTGGCCCACGGTAATATACCAAATCCTATTTAAAAGTTAATAATATCCATGGTAAAATGGGGTGAATATTCATGGTTAAGAATCTTGTTATATTGTAAAGTTTATTGTAAGTATTAAGTTTTTATGTACTTATTAATTAAATATAAATATAGTTACAGAATAATTATTTTACACCACTACATCTCCCCCGTACTTTTTTTCGTTTATATTTAACTTAAAAAGTTATAAAATTAAATTAAAAAAATATTTAAAAAATGTGACATACAATCTTTCTTATATTCAATCTACCATGTACAAATCTCCCACATAATAAGTTATAGACGCCTACAATAATTTATATCTTGAATATATTTAATGGTTATGAACATATTGAATAGCTTTATAAAAAACTTTAAATTTTTTTTATAAAACTTAAATTTTTTTAAATAAAATTAAATTTTTTAAATAAAGTATATAGTTTGTTGTCGGCTTTTCTCATCTTCTCATCATCTCAGCCCTTCACTATTTATACCTTTTGTCACCTTCTTTCATTCTTCATTTATTTCTCGTTCTAAAGATGGATCCTCGTTGGGATTCAAAACATTGACAATCGTTGTATGATACTGTGGATAATTTGGATTCTGCAATCAACAAAAACCACAGAAGTTTGAAAACCATGGTTAAGGAGTTGTTATTCTCCCTAAAGGTTGACATGACAGGTTCAAATATAAAGGGATGAAATATATATTGTTGTGTAAATTTTACTAATCAAATTGCTCCATAAAAGTAACACCCCTTTCATAAAGGAAAATATCTCAGACACCAATTTAATATTTTGGTGGTGACCTTAAAAATACATTATTATTATTAGTCCCTACCCAAAGGGTGGCTTGGGCTATAGTAATTGATTGGTTTTTTTCTCTTAAGTTGGCATAAAAACTGATGACCTTATGAGTGTTTTATAATAAAGTTTGAAAGAACTTTTGTTTTTAAATAAAGTCATCTCAAGGAATATTATTAAAATAACCAAATTTTATTTTCACCATCTTATTTGGCCTCTTCTCGAGGTGAATAGGCCACATTGTTATTAATTTTTATTTAATTTACATTCTTCCTCTCTAATCCACTGAAGTAATGCTATCATTACTTAGCATTACTTTAATAGCATTTAATATTTAATTCATAATGTCTGTTTTATAAACTTTTTTGCATTTTTTCACATTTCCTTTCAAGCTTGACATGTGGATCTTTGTGATCCATGTAGACTTTGATCTTTGTGACGCCTGTGGGAATTTCCAAATCCATACGGATCGTACTGAGTACCAACATGTATGCTGCTCACCATCTCATTACAATTTCCTCCTTTCACCTACACCTACATTACCAAGGGAAAGGTATGCAACATGGGAACCAATGGCATAACTAGTTTCTGAAGCAATAGATTTAATGAATTTGAGAGCTTCTAGAATCATACTTTGTTTCTGGAAAGCATTCAAACCTTGATGTCCATACAAGTGGAAGGACTGGGTTGAAAGTGGAAAGATGCAAGTGTAAAGAATGAAATTCGAGTGGAAATAATGGGTCTCTTTGTTGCTGGAAAGTAAACAAACCCTATCAGTGGAAAGAATGATCCTCAAATGAAATTGAGAAGAACTACTAGAAAAAAAATTTCAATCCAAATTCAAATCATTGTTTAAATAATGCGTCTTGTTCGGCACATAATAAGAATATGAATATTAAGATAAAACATGTACCTTTTTCACCCTCCTTTGCGAATTGGATTTGCAATTGTGCCTTGTTGAAGCTCGTTGTAACCTTAGTTCTAGTGTTTTAAGGCGATACACCACTTCATTTACATTTAATATAGAAACTACCGGTACTGTATTGAAAAGTATAAGATAACTCTTGGATTTTCCACTCACTATTTAATCTCCGAGCTTACTTATTTTCCCTCTAATCAAAGAAGGAAAAGAAAAAAGTATAATAGGCCTAATTTGTGCTTGGTAGGCATCATTGTTGTCGATGTATCTCCCTTAGATTGGAGTATTTTTGCTACTAATTCCTTTAGAAGTTAACAAACATTGTTAGTTGTTTGTTGGGTTAGATTCCTACCGAGCTAGCTGGCTAGTTTTTGTATGCTAAAGAAGTAAAAAACAATCACTCAGAGAATCTTACAAAACCTTTGTTGAGAGAGGAAGTAATCAAGTACAGATACATTTAGGAAGGTAAAGGCCATGAAGAAATAAATTGTAAGCAGGTGATCGCGACAATCCATATAGGTAGCTTATCAGACATGCTAGGGTTTTTAACTTAGAGCTTTCAAAAACAATACTAAGTTGGGAAAAAAGGTATGAAACCTTTGATCTTAATATAAAAAGAAAAAATGATGCATAAGCCTTATTTTACATAGAACCAAGGAATACTAAGAACCAAAAAATGATCTAGGGGATTAATTTTGTCGTAAACTCAACTCAAATAATGCACAATCATTAATGCCACCATTGACCAAACCAACGAGAATGGAATTTCTCATTGCATTCTTCCCATGTAGTGTTAAGGAATGAAAAAATTGTGGAGCAGAGGTTTCCATTCTCAATATTCCAAAACAGTTAAATAAGATTACATTGGAGACATTAGTGATAAATGACTACAGTGAGACTAAAATAGAACTCAACCGAACTTGACTAAACTCAACTAATTGTGACACTTGGATGGATGGTTATGACACCTAACAAGTGGTTGGAATTATATTCTCCAACACTCCCCCTTAATTGCAACCACATAAAATTTAAAATAAGATTCCTATAATTAAAAAAAAAATGAACTAGGCTTATAATTAAAAAAAATGACATCAACCATATTTCCTTTCCAATTTATTTTCTTCCAAATCATGTATCCTCTAAATTGCTTTAAATTTTTCTTTTTCTTGTATGCTTCAAATGTCAAACTGTTGATTTGCTAGTGTAGCTCTTCCCTTTTTCCAGTTTATCTAAGCATGTCCTTGATTTCTGAAAAAATCATCTTGTATGTAGACTGCTCCCACATGTCATATTTTGTTGTGTGCTTTTCATCATTAATATTTTGCTCCAACATAAGTTTATAGTAAAAAATTATCTCTTCAGGACTCCACTCCCTGAAAATTTCATTAATTGTTTGATCATCCAACCTGTATTCAAGGTTCATTGTTGCATCACCTACACAAACTTCATCAAGGCATTGTGTTACAAGTCATGCTTCAAGGAACTTTAATTCTTATTCATAATAATCTTATTTACCTGCACACTGGAAATCTATTTTAGTATAAAAATTATTTGCAGAACCATATTGGTTCTTTTCTTTCTGCTCTGCACTAAGAGCTTTATCTCATTGTGCTTCCTTCTCTATCTTTGTTTCTTCAACTTCTTCAAAGAGGTTTTATTCCAGTTGGTTTGAAAACTCAAGTGGGATTATATCACCTAATAACATCATGTAAATATCATGTTTTTGTTGCATCATCTGCAACCATTCATCATGATGTAACAAGTCTTCATCAAATTTAACATCACCACATTGAATTGTTGGATTCAATATAACATTGGTTGCTCCAATGGAAACTTCATTGTCATCAGCAAGCTCTGTAGTTGCATTCACCATAATTCCATCCACTTGTGGTTGTGCACAATGGGATTCACGATCATTTGTGTGCTCTTTCGCGGTAGCTAGTAACAAAAGATCATCATCGTCATCCACTTTGAAGTGAGATTCACCAAAAACTTCATCTCGTTGTAGAACTACTACTATAGATCCACCTTCGTCTTAAATTTGAATGCTCCCCCTGACACCAAAATTTCTTCTAAGGGTATCCCAGGCCTCCTTGGTTGTCTTTACATCTCCAATGAGGGGTAGAACATTGTCATCTATAGATCCTTTTATGCATTTCAATGTGAATACATTATTTTTCCTTTTCACTTCCAAATATTTCAAAAAATATTCATACCACTATTGTTTCGACTTTATTAGCCTCTTGGCTTTTCCCATTTGTTAAGTGTTGGTGCATTGCGACTCAACAAGTAAATCGACCTACAAACACAATGACTTCTGTGATGCCAACTTCTGACTCTGACATCCATCAATGGTTATGGTTGTGATGCAGAGTGGTGAAATTCACCTTTATACAATCTTTATCCAGATGAGAAGTGGGACCAAACACTTTACTTTATCCTCTCATGAAAGAAACAAAAGCATTCTAAAGCTTTCTTAGAAAGGAAAAATTTCTACGAACCCTTTTAATCTTTACATTAAAAAAAAAAAACATTTTTTAAACGGATCGTGACACCTCTTAGAAAACCTTTTAATGAAAAACCCTTTGGAAAAACCTTTTGATCTTTAAATAAAAATATTTTTCAAACAAATCATAAGTCCTCTAATGAAACCATTTAATAAACACTTTTGAAAAATTCCAAATGAATTTAAAGAGCCTTTGATAGAATACTAAATCTTTTTAAAATCTATACGATTGTTCATCCAAGAAAATTTTAAAAACTAACTCATATGCTTTTGGCCATGTACCTTTGACATTTCAAGCCATTGGTGCTCAAAATCTGTTGCAGACTCCTTAAAATTTGTGCTCACGCTCTCTTGTTACATGATGGATTTGCAACCTTCGTCACGCCTCTCTTCAAAGTTACGAAATAATTTTCAGACTTGGAAAGGAATTCATGAATTAACTTGTTTGAGTTTTATTTTGTCATGCTTCCTCTTCTTGATGTGTCGTTTGTGCCTGGATCGTGCAAACAAATTTCCTCCAATGAATTTTGTTGTCACAAGACGTTGCAAATTGAACTGAATTTTTGGCACACAGTTGAATCAATTGTCATCACACTTAAGCAGAGACAGTGAGTGCGCTAGTCGCTTAAATTTTTTTTTGTTTTTTAAAAATTGGCTCGCTTGTAACAAACTCTCCACGATTTGGATTTTCAGTCCTTCTACTCTTATCATTCTATGTTGCATTAAAAAAAAAGAAAAAAAAAAAAAAGAAGAAAAGAAAAAAAGAGAGAGTAAATGTTACCTTCTTCAGAGTTTTATGCAACCTCCGTCTGATACAATAACGAAAATGCGTGAGGGAAAAAAAAAAATATTTTATAAATGTTTTTTTTATTTTGGAGTCTTATGCAACCTCTTTCTGATGTTGCTTTTCTCAATATTTCAAAACAGTTAAATAACATTACATTGGAGACATCTGCAATAAATGATTGCAGTAAGATTGAACTACAAATCAAGACAACTAGAATGACACTTGGATGGAATATTATGACAGTTAACAAGTGGTTAGAATTAAATTCTTCAACATGAAAAAAAAAATTATAACCAAATGTTTCTCTAAGAAAATCACATGTCTAAGAAAATGGTCTTTCGAGTTTCTAAGCAAATCGTCTCTCCATAAAAGTGAAGAGCATCATCTTTCTGCTTGCTTCGTTCAATGATTCTAATGTAGTGACTATTTGTTGTTTCTGATTCAATTTTTGTTTCTGTTATATTTTGAATCAGAAAGAGGACTTGAATACTGAAATCTCACCATTTGAAAATTTAGCAAGCACATGCAATCTACTTGATGATTTAAAAAATGTCTACTAATTCTCTCTCGGGATGAAGAAAACCTAACATGTTTCCCATCTAATGCCTGAGACATGTTGTAAATGTAAAATTCACCATATACACACAACAAATTTGGAGGAATGACAAGTAGTCCAAAATAGTTTTATTCATAATTTCTTAATCTCTTAAATTAAAGGTTGAGCAGTCCTCTAATTAGTTTTTAATGAATTGAAAGGGATACACCTAGTCATAAATATAAAAACATCTAATGACCTTCTAATAGTAATTGGAAGAAACACAGGTAGTTACAAATATAAAAACGAATCTCCATGGATTACATATTTTACTTATGAGTGCCACTTGTCTCATTTTTCTTATAAGTGCCACTTGTATCATTTTTTCCCACAATATGCCACTGGTTTGTGGTGTGTTCTACGAGGAAATTCTTAGCATAGACCTAGACAAATTTCTTGTCTTGCTGGCAGATTTCTCTATATTTGTTTCAGCTAGAGGTTCTTTGGTCATTCTTTAATATTTATGTTATTACAAAAGCATTTCTAGGGCCTCTTTTTGGAGTCTATTTTGTAGGTTAAACATTCTGAACCGTGGGAGCCTTGGTATGGGTAATGCCCCTAGATGGTAAGTTGTTATGCTTTCCCCGAGTGCAGTGAGTACAGTGACTACGTTATGAGGAATTTCATGACATGAATATCTTGTATGCATGAAGAACACTGTTTTTATTCAGATTTACATAATTTTTTGACATTTTTACCTTGTGAGGTTTGATCGTGGGACGTCTTGCTAATGAGACCATCCTCAACCGGTAGTGTTAGTAAGATTTGACAAAAATACAATTAAATTAAAAAAAAATAAAAAAAAATAACATTAGAAAATAAGACACTAAAAAATAGAAAGATTAAAAAAATAAAATAATTAAATAAATTTTTTGAACAAAAAAAAAACACATTTTATATATATATATATATATATATATAGATAGATAGATAGATATATAGATAGATGGATAGATAGATAGATAAAGAAATTAATTAAAAATAAATTAAAAATAAAACAAAATAAATTACAAAAAGAAAAAAAAAATTAAGGTCGCATGGGCCATGGGCGGGGGAAGGGTGATTCCAAATTTCTCCCTTGCCCTACCCATGGCCGGTGGAGTCATTGGGCTAGGTGGGGAGAAGGAGTTGCACACAAATTCTCCTTGTCCATCCCAGCAGCCCCACATTCCTTGGGAATCCTTGGGAAGTGAGTGAGGATGATTCCCGAAACCATATCGCCTTCCCTCCCTGTCGAGCCTACTGGTCCCATGGGCAACTCCTCCTCCAATCCCTATCGTAGTGGGGCCACGACCTTGGGCAGGTATTGAAGGCAATAGAATTCAAGGAATCTCCTTCCCTCACCGCGCACGACTCATGCGGTCACTGGGTTGGGCAAGGAGGAGGAGTTGCATGCAACTCCTCCCCGCCACCCAGCCCAGTGGCTGCATGGGCCCTAGGCACAGAGGGAAGGAAATATAATTCTTGAAATCAGATTGCCTTCCCTCCCCACCCAAGGCCCATGGCCTGTCAAAGAAGTAGGCTAGGGCCTGCAGGCCCTCAATTTTTTTTTCAACATTTTCGTCTTTTTAAATGTTTTTTTTCCAATTTATTTCTAATTTTCCTTTTTTTTAAATGTCTTTTTTTATTTATTTTTTATTTTTTAAATTATTTTTATTGATTTTTAATTGTTTTTAACGTGTTTTTTTAATGTTTTTTTTTTCAATTCATATTTTTTTTAATGTTTTTATTTTTTATCTCATCCTTATTGTTATTATTATTATTATTATTTTTTGTGTATTATTATTTTTGGTTAATTTTTTTCATGTTTTTCTTAAATTTTGTTGGAAATATATTTTTATTTTATTGATTTATTTTTTATATTTTTATATTTTTTGTTTTTTAAGTTAATTTAGTTTTTTTACAATTTTTATGTTTCATTTTTTTTTCATTTTTTTATATATATTTTTATGCTTGATGTCTTTTTGGTTATGATTTTCAATTTTTGATGTTTTTATATATATTTTTATTGACTTTTTATCATTTTTTAAAGAATTTTGTGTTTTTTTTTTCAATGTTTTAATTTTTGTTTTCTTTTGTATTTTCATATTCATTTATTTATTATTTATTATTACTATTTTTTACATGGTTTGTGTTGATTATCAACTAGTAATCCGATCACATTATGTGTCAGTTTGGTAGTTGATTTTAAAATTTTCATTATAATGAATCGAGTTCGCCGCCACAGTGTGTTAATTTCATGGTCGGTCTATAAGTTTTCATTACAATGGGGTTGAGTTCACCCACATTGCGTGTCAATTTGATAGTTTATTTTTAATTTTTTGTTGCAATGTGTAAGTTGTTTTAGGCTAAGATTTTAAAATCGCTATACTTTTAGCATTTAAAAAAGAAATTACCCTTGGTATAATGACTCTTTCATTCAGGTGTTAATTTTTAAAGTTTCTCTAGTCATAAATTTTTTCCATAAATAAATGGTTGAAATATGTTGAAAACTTGAGGTTTTTTATAGTCATTATTGCCTTTTACTTTCATTTTTAAAAATCTTAAAAATTTACCTTGAGAAAAAAAATTCTTCCAACATCAACACGTTTCGTTTTCATGGTGTTTTTCATGTTTTTTTTTTGGTTTTTTTTTATAGAGTTTTTATTTTGAGTTTACAATTCTCGTTTTATAGTTTACAATGCTGAAAGTTGGGAAGTTCAGAAAAACAGAAACCTTAGGAAGGACCCTGAAATAACCTAGAAAGTTCCCTTGATTTTCATGTCAAATCCCACAAATTTTATTTTTATTATTATTTTAATTCTAATTTCAAAACTGCAGATTGAATAAAGGTGTTCAGACTTTTAATCCACTTTAAAACAATCCTCTCTGTATAATTTTGACTTGATGAAAATTTATTTTTTGAGCACTACAGGAAAAATTTGAACCAAAGCCATATATTGATAAATTGATTAACAGTCATTAGCTAAAATGTCACAACCTTGAAATTGATCACATTTCAATCAAGCTCTTCCACAAGTAGAGGTTGTAACATGATTCAGTGCAAGATCAATAGAAAACACACCCAACCTATGATTTACTCTTCATTAAAAATATTCTCGATATTTTAATTTATATAGATGGAGATATTAATTTTATTTTTAATATTTAATATAGTTTTAGGTCACTTGGGAACCATTCACACCTAAGCTAGGTAAATCATAAAATTAAAAAAATTCACCTTTACCCAAATTAAATCATTTAAATATTCCATGTCATATTAGGTACTTGTAAATATTTTAATTTTAAAATATTTTGATTGGTTTGCATATTATTACATGGAAATTTAATGTTAAATTTTTAAAATGAAATTTCCTCTAATACATTCTGAGTGAAAACATATTTTAGTGTTCATAACTAAATAAAATATTGCAACGCTCACCTTAAAAAAAAAAATTATATCAATTTAGTGAGAGAAAATATATGAGAGAGAGATTATCTATTATATTCATAACTAGTTTTTAATTCCAGGTATGGAGGAGTGGAAGCCAAATTTATGATTATACAGGCCCTTTCTGGGGAATCTATGCCACATGTCCTTGAAAAAATAAATATTGGTTTTAGATGAGAGCTCAACAACTTGTTGGATGCTTTATACATAATTTGAGTCACTTGTTCATAACCTAGATCCAATTGAATTTTCATTTTTAGTAAAGTAATATCATATCAACTTGGTTAAATTTTTTATGGATTAATTTTTAGATATTTATTTATTCTAAAATATCAATTATGGGATTCACATTTTTTTTATAGAGGCTTAGTCGAGCCATATAGCTCCATCGAGAGGCTGTTAACTATGTAAATGGATCGATTGGGGGTTTACAAAACCCTATATTGAGATATTTGAAATTGAAATTTAAGTTCTCGATCGAGCCTCTGAAATTTTAAAATCCACAATTTCAACACCACTTCTACAAAATTTCCCGCAACACCATTTTGTACTCCATCTAACTTATGGAGAAAATTCTCCTTAGGTGGGAGGAGTTTATCACATTGGATTCATGAAGGAACAATATATCTAATGGCATATGAGTTTGATATTTTCAAATTCATATGATATTTTTCATCTAAATTCTTTTCAACATAATGCTTGAAATTTTTTTGAACAATTTTAAAGAGGTTGAATAAAAAATCAATATCATAAAATATACACAACGAAAACAATTCAAAAAATACCACTCTCTTCATTTTTGAGTCCTCTCCAAAGGGATAGTCTTGATTTTTAAATTTATTTAAATAATTGAAAAACACCTTACGTGAAGTGTGTGAAAAATGTAATTGAAATATTATTTCACCAACTTCAAAAAATAATGAAAAATATAATTTTGCATAAAAAAACTAAAATGAAAAATGAAAAATTGTATAAATAATGCTCATATATATATATATATATATATATTAAAAAATACACATTTTAGAATAATGTATGCTACTTGAACACACACATACCTCTTAAGATGTGTGAAAATTTGCAATGATAAGAATTTCATTTAATGGTAATTTTACATATTATACAACACTAAAACATTTTGCAAAAAATATCATTAGGACAACAACATAATTCTCCACAATTTGATTTTTTTTACTCCAACTCAAAATTCACAATGCTTATATGAGTTTTGAGGGTTTCAATTCAATAAAATAGTAAAAGTGTAACCAATATTCATGCATTCACCCTTTAGTACCTTACTATCGAAATGGTAATTCAATTTTTACTACTTCATGTTTTCAACTAGTCTTTGCAAAAATTTTAATTTTTTTATCTTCAACCCAAGTTATAAATTCCTTGTCCAATTCCTTATCACTAATATTCTTTCCTTTCATAGGTAACCTCAAAATTTTCACCATAGTTTCCTTAGACACTTCCAAGAAAATACGTCCATCTGTAGGATGAAAAATATGTGAAGTTGATAGATCATAATGACTAGCTAAAAGAACAACTATAACACGATCGAAATCAACAAACAACAATGTAGCTATGAGGAAACCAATGTTTAACATATAACTATATAAGAAATATGATTCGCCATTAACCTCTAACTGCATGCATGTAAATTTTCTATATATGGGTGTCACAAATTTATGCTAGCCCACTCATAAAAACAACATTTTCATGTTCAATAACCCTTATAAATACATAAAATTTATGGGATACTATCAACGTAATACAATAAGGCTTTTGAAAGTGCACATGTTTCCTAGAGACTGAAATGGCATGCTTCTACATTCACTTTGAGATCAAACCAAAGATCAAAATCTCATCCCTTTGACTCTAAAAATCCAATAAGGACCACATAATACAAGAGAAAGGAAATTGATAACCTAATAACATTATCGACGGTGAGTACTTGATGCTTAATGTTCACATCACATCATATTTACACACTAACCGTTAAGTTATAAAAACACACTGACACATTAAAGGAAACTCATACTAGTGCTTCCAATACCTATCAGACCGCCCGAGTGGTAGTCGTTGATAAAGCACATTGGGCATTCTAATCGGTATTGGTATTTGTGTTGTGCCTATAGGTCATAGAAATGCACTAGTGTGCATTATCATACAAATGCACCGATGCATAGTAACTAACAGGCACCGATATCCATTTTGTATTTTTTAGAAACATCAACCTGTGACAGTGCAATTATTATGGTTTTTTAAAATTCATTATTCATCAAAAGTCGACATATATCTTATAATAGTATTCATATCAATTAAATTTTTATTAGTGCACTTGAATGTGATGTTTCAATTAATTTGTTATATTATATCATCATATTTCACATATCTTCATTATAATATTTAATCATCCATATATTTAATTAGTGGTTAACATTTCACATCGACAATGGAGAACACAATAGAATAAATTAAAATGTATTTTATTATATATATATATATATATATATATATATATATATATATATATATATATATATATATATATATATATGAATAAGACACCCTTTTTCATACAAAATGGAATATTTATTTGTATCTCTTTTTCTTTCAGTTGGGACACTATGTCCATTACATTAAACAAAATGCTTGATTTCACGGAAAAATATTTCAAAAAATACAACCCCTTGCTTTGATATCCAAACATATTGATCATCATTCTTCGCTGGAACTGTTGTCACTTCTTGAGCTACTTCAATGACTTCGGTTATTTGGAGGAATTTGTTATTCACTGTGTTGATTGTTTTCTTCTTCTTCAAGTTCCATCTACAAACATAAAAGTAAAGTGTAATGAGTGTATATACAATGGTCAAAATAATGAAAATTGTAATATTAAATAATATACATCAATGTAAATCGAAAATAAATGTACCATAGAAAGAATTGACTCATGAACTATACACATTCTTTCAAAACGAAATTTCATGCCATCTTTCAACAATTCATTTGTTGGCGCAGTTCCATACTCTGTTTCCTGGAAGTTTATACCCCTAAAAAATCATGAATTTTATACATATATTTTTTTGTTCTATTAATTATAGACGGAGCTAAGTAAAACAAGATAGATTCTTAGAAAATCCACAATTAATTTATGATATTACAACATATACTGACAACCCATATTTAACCCAATATCAATCAATTCTTCTGATGGTTCTTCTCTGTATGTTAACACCTATCATTCAATGATGATTGTTAGAAAACAACTTAAAATATACAAAAAAGAAATCTAGTTAAGTTGTTATAAGCAAGTAACAATTACTCACAAACATAGATATCAACCATTTTCTTCCTTGTTGTCTTGTTTTATGTGCTGGATGGGTTCCATTTTATTTTATTTTTTGCAAGAAAATACTTGAAAATTAATATTCACTACTAAATTGTTTATTTATTATACCTAATCGAAAAATTCAATGATTACATATTACATTTGAAGCACGTTGTTGTTGTGATGGATACTCATGAGATGCAATTATGCCCATTTCTTTAACCATCTCCTTGTACACCTTTTTGGACATTCCTACTCGCATATTTATGATATAAGCTTGTTCATCCTTTGAGATTTTCATAATCTTCCCTAAAATGTAACATGATAATAAACTATTTAATTTTTAAATTGATATATGAAAAGTAAATATAAGAAAAGTGATATTTATAAATTATTGCTTTCTAGTAATATATACATATAATTCTATAAACAAATTTAAAGGAATATTATTTTTTCATTCATTTTTTTAGTTGTTGTACATTTTTGCTATTAAAAGTCTGACATGTCTCATTGACCAATTCTCTAGAAACTCATCCTGTAGTTTAAATAAAATTTAGTTCTTGGAATCATTGGATTGATTTTTTTTATTGTAAGTGGAAATAACGTCTATACATTTGTTCCACTATATCCCTCAAAGTTTTGTAAATCCCCCCCCCTCCTTTCATTAACCTCCAGCTCCACTCCAAATGAGCTAAGGAGAAATTCATTTACATTTCCATGTTCTATTTCTTTTCTTTTCTTAGAACAAGATTCCATTTCTTTGTTTTTGGTCCCTGTAGAACATTAAACATATGTGAATTAATAGATTGTTTGAAACATGTTATCTAATATTTTTAAGTATATTATTAATGAAAATTCAAAAAAGAAACTCATAATGGATCGATCGTATTTTTTCATTCACTTGATTCACCCTTTTGCAATTTTCCGTCAATATTTTAGGCTCTTATGGTCTTAGATCATAAATAATATTATCGAGCTTTGTCATTTTGTGGCTCTACATGATACAGTAAACAATACATATTAGTTAAACTTACATATAGTTCAAAAATAATAATTTTTGTAAAGAATTTTCAAAGAACTTGCCTTTTTTTTCTTTTCTCGATGTGCTATCATTATTTTTGTTACTTGAACTCTTGTCAGCCATTTCTTTATCAATATGAAACCTATACCATACCATTCATTAATATATTTTATAGATAAATCATATACTTTGCAAGTAAAAAAAAAAAATCAAGAAAACGATGCACCTTTTAAAAAGTACGCACCAAAGGCGGTGCAGTAGGTTCTTATAAACGCATCGCCAATACAATAGAAACATCGTATGGTGCTCTTTGTCAACAAGGATACCCGGTGCATTATATGTTAACAGGTGCACTGATTAGCAAAAGCATAAATTAATAAAAAACTGATTTTATCAAATAATGTTTTTTTGTTAGTACGTGCTTGGTGTGGTATACTACAATAGCGCACCGGTGTGCTATTTTAAATAGGCACACTAATTTAAAAAAAAAATAAAAAAAAATTAAAATCATGCAAGGGCCGACATGAATTGGGATCCGACTCTGCAAGTGGTCCCATGGGTTAGATGTCATACGCCTATATATATAGCAATACAAGGCCTATAAATCTAAAATGAAAAGACCTAATTTTGAAGTCACAGAAACAAGAAGAAGTAAGGGTTTAACGTAAGAATGCATTTTTTTGTTTTGTTTATTTGTTTTTTGTTTTTTTTTGTT
Source organism: Pinus albicaulis (assembly GCA_034641835.2). Classification (NCBI taxonomy): domain Eukaryota; kingdom Viridiplantae; phylum Streptophyta; class Pinopsida; order Pinales; family Pinaceae; genus Pinus; species Pinus albicaulis. The sequence goes on along the minus strand of CM076577.1, from coordinate 158,406,709 downwards.
TTTTTTATTGTTTCTTTCCTTTTTCTTCCTTCTTTTTTTTTCTTTTTTTTTTTCTGAAAATGCACAGTAAAATTTAAAATTTTTACTATTCATGTATTAAATCCAACAGAAACTGTAAAAAAAATAAGTATTACAGTAAAATTTAACAATTTTACTATACTACAGGGATTTTTTGTGAATCACTAAATGTTTCAAATTCTTATTCTCTGAATAGTGTTGTTGTTCAAAAGTATTTTGCTGCTCCACAATGCTCTCTTGCTCTCTTGCTCCAGGTATGTGTCTCATGCAAATCCCTCCCTGAAATTTTTTGCAAAAATAATGGAAAAATGAATATCTTTTACTATTTAAAGAATAATTTATATAATTATATTTCCGAAAATAATTTTTTGCCCATTTTTAAATTTACCACTTTTTTTCACTTAAAAAAAATAAAGTTGCCCTTTTTTATTTTCGAATATTCGGTAAATTTATTAACTAACCGCACTAGTGCGACAGTTAATAAAAATGCACCGGTGCGCAGTAATTAAAACGTACCGGTGCAATTAACTGTAAATTAGCATCGATAACAATAATCCCACTTTTAAAGAACCGAAATTAATTTTAGGTATGTATGCCAAAAAATATTGTTGATTTTTCTCAAATGCAGGGAGAAAATCTCATAATTTTATCAAATGGACAATTCTTCAAAATCCAGCTCGTTCCATAATATTTCTCAAAGTCCATCATGGATTTCTCCCTATCCATCTCCAGGTATAATTAATTTTATATTTTATTTATATTTTCATTATCTAATTGAATTTATTTATTTATCCATGTCAATCAACTTAATAAAATTAATGTATACGAATTTGCAGGTTCATGCAGATTCAAAATCAAGTTCAGATGCACAAAATATTCAAACAACTCCAAAACATCGGAAGCTCTTATTAGGAGGATCATACTGCAAGGCACATTTGGTAGATGAAAATGGAAAACCACTTCACCCTGCCAATTGTAACACTGCATATTGTAGCCATAATCCGAGGAAAATGATGGTAATAATAATTGTTTGGTATATTAATGTAAATATTATTTCAACGTCAAACCAATTAATCATGTGTTTTCGACGTGCTTACTAATCGATATCATCGATTTTGTACTAATCATGTTCAAACATATTTTTGAAATTATTAGTATTCTAGTGATGATGAGTGAGCTACCTACCATCTTCTGTTGCACCCGATGACAATGTCAAATTGAGAGAAGGCAGAATTAAGAGAAAAAATTGGATAGGAACAATACCAAGAATGGTTGAATCAACCACATATTCAATTCCCACTATGTCCAGACTCACCAATTAGGAATGACTATAGAAATAGTAGTTCTTCACAAGCTAGCAATGGAGGCAATCATATACGACTTCCATGGATAAAATGTTGTTAGATGCATTCCAGGACTATGATCAACTAGGGGATGATGTTCATATCGTTGATACCTTTTTGGAAAGCCTTAAATTTTCTTCCACCACCCGTCTCTTTTGACCTGGTGGCCAGTCAAAGTTTACGCCGTTGGAAACAAAAATGTTACTGTACAACTTGAAAGAAAAATTTGGCTTGTCAAATGCTTATTCCGCAGAAATTTTGAGGTAATTGACCATCAATTCCTCCCTTATATTTTGAGAAATATAATCACACAATGAACATTACAAATGGTCAATTTTAATAATGTTAATAATTATATCGGCATTAATGTAAATTTAATATTTTCCATGACCAACTACAGGTTATTCAAAGATAAGGTTCTTTTCAAGTGATAATGTCTTTCCCGGAAGCTGCGAAGAGGCAAAGAAATTGTTGAAAATGTTGGGTATTGAGTACATATTATATCATGCATGTCCAAATGATTTTATTTTATATAGAGGAGAATATGCAGACAAAGAGATATGTCCGAAATGTGGGCATGACAGGTATGATAAATAAAAAAGAAGGGTAAATCACGTGGTCGTCCTTTTAAGATATTGGGGCACATGCCTATAATCCCAAGGATTAAAAGGCTCTTTCCTTGCAAAGAATTATCTATGTTGTAGGGATGGCATGCCTCACACAAAAGTGAGTTGTGAGTTATGTGATTCCAAACAGTTTCAATAGCCATGAAGCATATAGAGGATGCCCGAAAAATTCAAGGATGAAGTACGAAGTCTATGACTCAGCATATCCATGGATGGTGTAAACCCATATTCCCTCCAGAACACCAATTATTATATTTGTACTTTAGTAGTGATCAATAGCAATACCCCCTATGGTTGTCTGTGAAGAATGAACAGCTTATGTTGGATCTCATAGTCCCTGGTAGAAGAAAAGGGAAGAATATGGATGTCTACTTATAACCACTAGTAGATGAATTGAACGAATTATGGGATGGGATAAATGTATACGATGTATCAAGACCCATCGCAACAGAGATGAGTTTTACATTGTATGGCATATGTGTTTACATGACACATGATTATCTAGGCTTAGGAGTTTGCTCTGGTAAATTACATTTTTATTGATTTGTTTATATAAGTAGCAATATTATTTCGCATATTAGTTATTTAATTCATTGTAATTTTTTTTATATTCATGATATTATTTAACGTTCCATGCATATTGTATACAATAATTTCGTAGGTCTTGTAACAAAAAGGTATTATGGATGTAAATGTTGTGTACCTTCTCTGAAATCTATATGGCCCAACGACCTACGAAAGCCAGTGCATGACTGCTCCAGGGTATTCCTCCCAGAAGAATGCCCTTATAGAAGAGAAACATCCGCTTTCAATGGTAAACGAGAGAGAATCCAAAGGCCTCCAATAACCACACCAACTGAATGGCTTAGATCATATGAGAGAGAGAAGCAGGAGGAGTCCATAGAAATGTTTGATTAAAATGGGGAGACTATGTTCGATGACCCTAAATTCTTCGACACCTATGTTGAGAAATTTCGCATTGGGATGAAAAATAAATCTATCTTTTATAACCTCCCATATTTGGAGCATATTAAGATTACCCACTTATTAGATCACATGCATATATTTAAAAACATTTCATCTTCTTTATGGAGGAACATATCATCAAAAAAAAGTGACACATTCACTATTAGGAAATATCTTATTACTTCAAAAACTAAAAAGAAACATTGGCCAAGACGATTAGAAAGTACAGGATTAGAGGCATCTGGTCCCTCTAATTGGTTTTCAAATAAGGTGACGTCCCATGGATTTTTAAAAATGGTGATCTTTCTTTGGCAAAGGAATTTCTAATGGGTGTGAGGGTGCCATCTTCATATGGGTCTTCACTACAATGCTACTTCACCGTGGATGATCATTTTTTGAAGTTGAAATCGCATGACCATTTGAATCTTCTAAGAGTACATATAATGTCGAAAGCGTGAATTTATTATTTTTTATATTAATAAATTTTATCCCATGCAGGGATCATAAAAAATAACTAATTTTTTATATTATTGCATTTGTTTATAACTTTGCAGTGTCATTATCCTTTGTTCGTGCATGGGTGTGCGAAGCATGACTTCCCCCAAGACCTAGGACGTGCCATATCTAAATTGTTTTCATTTGTACGTTGGATCACGTCGAAGGAGATTCATGTGGCTAGTATTCCACGGTGGTGTCAAGAGATCGTTGAGATTGTTTGTATGTTTGAGAAGGAATTGTCGATGAGTTTCATGGACTTGCAGGTTCATCTTCTAATACACCTAGTAGATGAGGTTGAATTATTTGGGGTGGTTTTTTTCGTTGAATGTTCTTCTTAGAGAGGTACATGAATAAATTGAAAGGTTTTGTTTGAAAAAGGGCAAAACCTGAGGGGTCTATGGTGGAGGGGTACATATTGTATGAGTCTTTCTATTATACTAGTGAGTACATCAAGCAAATCACAATATATCAGGTGCGGTGATTTGGGACGATGAAAGGGATGAAGACAAAAGAGAAGGGAAGCTTCTCCAAACGAATGAAAAAATGCACTTCAGAAAGAGTAAGCGACTTATAAATTTTCAAATTTACACAAATTAAATATTCATGTTGAACTTCGATATATTGTATATTTTGATCTCATATGTAATATAGGTAGGTTTGACTTCATCAGCGAATGCAAAAATTAAAGCAATCAATAAATTCACTCTTTACAATTCCGAAGTGACACAACTGTGGGTCACATTATACGAAAAAAAGAGGATCAAATGGGATAGTGACAAGAAATAATTCATACTGTTGAATGGTATAAGTGTGCCTTATCCCGATCATTTAAAATAAAATATGCCAATTATATGCCCCAACAGTTGGGTTTCTCACCAAGTCAGAGAGAAATACGGTGCAACAGGTTGTTACCCACGTGCTGAAGAGGATGCGCTAAACGTAGGGATTGGGTGCATCCACTTGGTAATAATCTATTTCTGTACATTTTAAATTTAATAATGCACCTTTTAAATGTAACATCTATATTTCATGTTTTAACAGTTGGGTTATTATAAGACACGTGACACCATGATTTTTTTAACTTTTTTATAGGTGAATTTGTTCCCATATATTTGGGAATATGGGCACCATTTTTGCACAGAAATGTTCGATGATGGACACATGACACAAGGTTGTGGAGTAGAATTTGGTTTTGATCAATATATTCGAGCTAGCCACCGTGATCAAAACCTAGTACGAGGGGCATTACGTTATGTCAAAAAGATACAAGAGATCATTGAAGTGGATTTATCTTCTTTCCAATGTGTTATTTTTAGGTGCAAGTGGTGGGACACCTTTGACCGGCATAATGTAAAGGAAGATCATGATAGTAGGCTGATATGTATCAACTCTAGAAAGATGAAGCTAAGGAGCCCTATGTTTTCCCAAAACACTGCAACCAGGTGTTTTTTTACCCATATGTGTTGGATATGGATTGGTGGTTCGTATTGAGACATGACCCTAGATCAAAACATATTTTTGAGAACCATAGTGTTATCATGCCAAGCGAGCTGGAAGATAATGAGGGTGATTATGAGAGCCAAGAGTGATATGGTACATGTGTTATTTCATCATTAATACTTTTTAAGATGGGTTTTATACAAAATACGACTTAACCTTATAACTAAGACTTTTTTTTTCGAAACATTATAATATATATTTTGAATTAATTGGTTTGCATTATGTTAATGTTAAAATAATTTCACTTGATAACTTGCAATTATGTTGATCTCGAAAACAATGGCGCATTGTATCAAGTTCTATTTTTTATTTCAATTCCTAAAATAATAAAACTACTTGATTGCTTTAAATGTGTGTGAATGATATCTTCAAAACGTATACTGTTATTTTTGGTGTGTAAGATCATAATAAAATAATGATAATTCTAAACATGAATTTATTTGCATTATTTTCTAAACTTTATTATGTTACAAAAATTCATATTATCCTAGATTTATTATTTTACAATTATTTATATTCATACAAATTTACAAATGTTAGTAAAATTGAATGATGACAATAGATACAATTACAATTACAATTATAGTTTTACAAATATTTTATATAAAATTACAATTACAATTTTACAATTTTACATACAATGACAATTAAAATTAAAATTACAATTAGAATTATAATTATAATTACAATTACAAATACAATTTTACAATTTCACATACAATTACAATTACAATTAAAATTGCGATTACAATCACGATGCATACAATTACAATTACATTTTTAGAATTTTACAATTTTAATAAAATTGAATCATGACAATACATACAATTACAATTACAATTTTATAATTTCACAATACAATTACGTACAATTACAATTACAATTACTATTTTACATACAATTACAATTAAAATTACAATTACAATTTTACAATTTTACATATAATTAAAATTAAAATTTCAATTACAATCACGACAGAATATTTAATAAATATCATGATTTAATATTAAAAATAAACATCACAATCATGATAACGATAATAGAAACATCATATTCTAAAATACACATTCAAATTCGCTAACATCATCTAATCATTGTCATCATGATCATCTAACAAAACACAAACATTGTATAACATCATCATAACACAAACATCAAATATACATCTCATGTCAAATAACTGCTATCACATACACATCTATTTGCAAACACATTAAATGGACATATCTAACATGACCTAGCAATATACCCATCATGATGAACACCAACATGTAAATCAAGTACATCAACATGAACATAATCTCTCTCTCTCTCTCTCTCTCTCTATATATATATATATATATATATATATATATATATATATATATATATATATATATATATATATATATATATATATATATATATATATATATAACTTTATAATGTCAAAAATATACAACTATAATATAACTGCATATAAATATCAAATATATGGTGGTACTACATCAATACTAGTACTAATCGAGACCTCGTCAGTCGATGGTGCAGCCACATGCTCAGATAGATGACGTGCCTACTCTAGATGTGCCTGTTGATCATTCGATGGTGCAGTCTTCTTAGAAATTTCCTGTTGATGACTCCTTGATGGTGAAACATGCTTGGTGGATGGTGCGGCCTGCTCAGATGGACCTTCCTGCTCAGGATCAGGTGCCTGCTTAGGACTAGGTGTTTGCTGATATGGTGCATACTTCTCAGAATATGCTTGCTGATCAGGACTAGATGTTGGCTTCTCATGATATTCGGTGCGAGGTGAAGGAGAAAGAGGTGGAGTACTCGAATGGTGATCACTCCCCTCATGATCATGATCATTATATGAGATGCTCTGTCGTGCATCTCCATAACACCTACCCCTCCTAGCACACGCCAGTGCTCTGGAAGCTCCAATGATATGACACTTGAGGATCATCATATCATGGGGCATGCCTCTCTAGAGCTGTGTGAGCCTATGATCAGCCTGGATCTCTCTGATTGTAGCCAGGTGGACTCCCTCATCAACTAGGAGTCGACACAGTTGGTCGCCCAACTCCATCCTAAATCAGGTTTCCCGCGTACATTGGACCCCATAGGTATTTGTACTAGATCAATATCAGGTCTATCACCATGATCCTCTGCCTCTGCCATCTCCTCATTAAAATATACACCTAGATCATTCAGTGGGGGTGGAATCATGTCCCCAACGAATGTCCCAATATGTACAAAATATATATTTCACAAAATAATTAGAAAATTTAATTGAACAATTTAATAAAACAAGTTAAAGAACATGTTAGAATGAAATTTATTATTCTAATTAATTAATTAAGACAATAAAATGAAACTATATTAATTTAAAGAAAACACTAATATTACCTCTCGCATTTCGTGGCTCATCCTGTGTGAAGAGGATGTTGGTACCACAGGGGCTTCACTGGGGGAGCAATACCATACCACGTGGGTTCACATTGGGGGATATATATTGAGGGAAAAATGACATAATATATTGGGGGATATATAGGGGGTAAAGGGTTTTTATAATGATATGTATAAGAAATGGAGCTCAAAGTTAATGAAAAAATATAAAGGGGTAGAAAAAATGTTAATGAAAAAATGGATACCTACAATATCTAGTGAAGGTAGGGGTTTTTTAAGTTGGGAAGGTGTATTGGGTTCATATTGGTAGGGGGTTAAATAATGTGATTTTCATAGGTATTTTCGAATATGTAGTCAAATTAGGGTTATTGTTTATTATGCCATGAATGCACGTGATATGTCACAGGTTCATTAAGTGAAGCCCCTGTGGCTGGTACACCCTCACCAATCCACACTAGCGTATAGACATGGCACGAGAACGAAAGAGTGATCATCAACACTGGCTAGAAACTCCAGTGCATCAGGAGATATCATGGCAGGAAAGCCAGATTGGCCCCTCTTGGGCATCATCTGGCACATATCTGCATCCATACATGAAGCATCGACCTACGAGGTTGCCGAAAAAAGTAGGCCTCGTCTCTAGAAACTGCTCAATAAATAAAAAAAAATAACTTTGAAGCAAAAGAGAAGGTCAACCTCTCATGTGCCTGAGAACGAAATATATCTAATGTTGTACAAAAATGCTGCAAAAAAATCGTAGACCATCTCACACGTTGTGGCGCTTGGAAGAAAGAATAAAAATAAAATAAATATGGGTAACTAATGCATTTCCCATCACCGGAATAGTGTGCAATGGTCGTCAGCAGTAGTGAGAGGCACCTCACCTCCTCTGCACCAAATGAAGCAATACGTAACTGACCACCGAACACCTGAAAAATTTGTAGGAGAAACTATATCATCCTTAATGTATCTCTGGGAGTACGCCAACTGACTCCCTGCTGCATAACCGATGGGGAAATATCGGAATTTGGGAAAATTCTACCCTCTCTTAGATAGGCGAGGAATAAAATATATGTCCTCCTTAGTGGGCATGAACCACTAACCAAGACCAACCCAGAAATCCTGTCTGTGGGCATCCCACCTGAAGATCATTTCTCCCAATAACCCACTATGGCCCGTTAGGAATGTATCCTCCTTGTAGAACTTGAGGAGGCCTACTTGTCTTAGGAGAAACTAGGTGACTATTGTAATAGGGCGAGGGTACAAAAGTCTCTCCCTCTCTCGTGCCTCCCACAACTGAATCATGTTATACATGTCCCCCATATGTTCTTGTTGTTCCATTTGTTCTCTCTGTTGATGTTGCTGAATGATTCACATATTAAATACATTTTTTTCATTAAATGAGAAATGTATTTAAAATTATGTATATAATTTTTTTGAAAAAAAAAAATTAGTCGATACGCCCAATAAAAAAGTCATGCACTGGTACCTGTGCATACTTTTTTATCACGCATCGGGCTCGGTGCGCATGGAAAATGTTCGTGCACTACCGAAGAAGGGAATATTTTTCTACGGTGCATTGACGAAACTATCTGCCCCAGGGTGGATAGTTTGGTCAACGCACTACCCAATAAGAGTACATGGTCAACATGCAGTCTTGTAAACGACAACACCATTGACCATGTACTGTTGTTGGGTGGGTGATGCGCTAACCTAACTATTCGCCCTGGGGCAGATAGTTTGGTCAACGCACTGCCCAACAATAGTAGATTGTCAACGGTGTGATCATGTAAACGACTGCACTGTTGAATATGTAATGTTGTTAGGCAGGTGATGCACTGACCTAACTATCCGCCCCAGGGTGGTTAGTTTGGTTAACACACCACCCTCCTGAAACTATTACATATTCAACCGCCTTTTTATTTTTTAAATTAGTTACGGTGTGCGTTTTTTCATTACCGCACCGAAACCCCATGCAGTTTCCGTTAACACCATTCACGGTGTGCCCTGTAAATTTACAGGTGGCACCATGAACGGGGTGAGCCGAACGGCTCGAACGAACGACGCAAAATTTTTTTATTTTTATTTTTTAAAATGGTTAATTTTAAGTTATTTTTAAAATTTAATCTGCTAAAACATTTAGTTATTTAGAAACAAGTAGATTACTTGTAAATTTGTGTGTCGAGGAGGAATATTTTCCCAAGAATTCAAGAAACCAAATTTGCCCACCGTTTTCGAAAATTTGAACTCCGCACGGTGGGCAATGGATGAAAACAATGCATGCAATGGGAGAACCAATGGAAGGGCACCTCACAAAATACAAACTCACATCGGTGCTTCAGAGGTCTGGAGCACTGAAGAAGTAAAATTGACATTTTCACTGCCGGTATTTTTTTTATTTAACCCTGTTTCAGTGTGTGGGTTCTTGAGACGCATCGCGTAGTATTATCAATGGCGCACCACACGTTGTTCTAGTGCATTTAATTACTGAGACACATCGGGCCTATTTATACATAGAGAAACAATGCACTAGAGTACTTATACGTACCAGGCGGGTTTGTACGGAGAGTACGGTGTCTTGGTGTGCCAATTTTAGTACGCACTAGTGCGTTTTGCGCAAAACGCACCATTACGGCTTATGATGAGAAACACATCACAAAAAAAAAACATCCGCAAAAACCTCCACGCGACAGTCTCCTCTAGAGGCCTCTGCTACAAACGAATATCTGGGCTATTTTTATAAGGGGTTCTTGAAAAACATATGCTAGAGGGTCTTTTCCTTGTAATGTTACTCACGCCACTGTATATATATTAATTTATTTGATTTCCTAACCCTTAATATATCAAATATGTATTTATATGTGGATCAAAGAATAGAGTTGGGTTACACTCTTTTGCAAAACGAAGGCGCGTTTTGGTGAAAAAAGGATGCTCAATAGAGAAATTTTAAGCGCTCGATCCAGAAATTTTTAAGCATTCGATCGAGTTGTTGAAGCACTTAAAAGTAGCTCGATCGAGCGTTTAAACAAACTCTCGATTGAGCTCTTGTGTAACCCAGGTTAGGAGCTCGATTGAGCCTTAAAGATGGAAATTTTAATTTTTATGTAAATATCAATAACGATATGTAAACTTTAAATTTGTAAGTATTTGATAGTTAAAAAATAAAAAAATTATTTACTAATTACATTTGAATAGGTAATTAACAATGGTGTAGATTAATTTCTCATTACATTTCTAGTGTTTTGGTTTATATATTAAAAAAAATGATTCTATCCCACTTGCAATTGAAATTTCAATACTTAAAAAGTAGTTTTAACTATGATTTAAAATTTCAATGTTATAATTTAAATAATAATTTTATTATAAATATAAGTTAAATAATAAATTGATTAAACATAAGAAAATTTATCAATTTGATTTTAATAAATATTATATATTTTTATATGAATAAGTGTAACTAAAAAATGTGAATTTGACACTACTCAAAATGTACATTTTATAAAATTCACAGAAGAGTTAATAAACACAATTTCCTCAGTCATAATCATATCTATTAAAATAAAACTTATATATATATCCATTTGTTCACGAAAAAACGAGTGCAATAATAATTAACGTAGTTGTAATAGTTGTAAGTTATAATTAATATAGTTGTAATCTCTCTCAACTTTTAAAAAAGTGATTGCACTCAATCTTGTCCTCAGTTTGCACAAGTACAAAGTATATATAGAAATTTTTACTCTTGACCCAGGTTTGCAATATATATTTTTAAAATAATAAAACATAAGGAAATCATAAAATTTAAGTTATCTAGATTTTATTGTGTGTATAATTTTTTTTTTAAATAATAATATTATAAAATTTAGTGTAGTTTAGTTTTTTCTTTATTTATTTATTTATTATTATTTCATTTATTTTTATTGAAAATTTCTAGAGATATACAAAAACAATAAACATTTATAAAATGATTAAATATAAAAATATATTATATTTAAAATCAAAACAGTAAACAAATTATCATTTTTAAGAATTCAAAAATTGAAAAATCAAAGTTAATTTCTTTTTATAGAAATTTATCTATATATTATTATAATTATTTTCTTCGTAAAATAAATAAAATTTGAATTTAGAATTAAGGAAAATTAGAGTTTGGAAAATATTTGAATATATATAAAAAATATTTTTGTGGAATAAACAAATTTTATGATTCGCTTAAAGACAAGTGTTGAGAGACTTTTTTTTTCTTTTTTTAGATAATTTTGATAGCTCAACCAAGCCTCTATTTAAGCACATTAAGTGATCGATCAAGATACGCTTGATGTGACAGCCTCATTAAGAGTTAACTAGTATTAACTAGTTAAACACAATTTGCTTATTTTTATTTTCTGGCAAGAAAGACTTAATTGTTATGTTTATGAATTTTTATTTTTTTTTTTGTTATTGAGTTAATTGGAGGAATTAATGAGTAAAAAGAAAATATTTTAAGCTGATGGTAAAAAGTTTCCAAGAATAAGAGGTGGTTGGGGACAGTTGAAAAACAGTGACCTACTCCTCTGAGGATAAAGTTGAATCCTAGGAGAGGAGTAGGGGTTCTGTGAAAAAAAAAAGGTATAGGGGAGTATTTTCTAGAGCTAGTTGGGGACCAGTTGAAAATAGCTCACAGCAACCCTTATAAACCCTAAATTTCTGAGTGTGACTGGATTGGCCATCCAGAGTTCATAGCAGAAAATAATTATTTTCCACTTTAACCCGTGGCACCGTCTAGATTCTGGAGCTAGGGGGCAAGTGCAGGATGTCATAGCCTCCCTTGAAGGTTGGGAGGACCACAATTTGAAATATTAAGTTCCAGATAAGCATACAGAACTTGAGTATGTTGAGCTACAGTCTTAATACGAAAATTTTAGACTGTTTTAGATGTACAGATTTTATAATGCATCCATAGAGGATTGAATATCGAAGTTATGTTAAGAGGTTGTCATGTATTTTCTGTGTAAAGGAAGTTTTGTTAAATGGTAGTAATGTAATTTCTGTGTAAAGGAAAGAAAGGTACTACTGTTAAAAAATACATTTATATTTTGTGTGGACTGCGGTATGAATTTATATGTTTACCTATCAAGAACATACAGGGATTCATTGCAATTACAGGAAAATAAATGGTATTTTCTTATTACAGCTATAACCTTACTGTACGCACAGATATCGGTATGTATTCAGTAGGGAAGCAAACAATAAAAACAATACAAACAGTTTACGAAAATGTATGATGTAATATATATATATTGATACTCATAGATATAAATCTCTTGACAATTGTTAAAGGTACTAAACCAGTAAATCAAGAAAACTATAAATTGAGGTTTAGGGTTTGGGCTGAAACCCTACCCTTGCCCATTTGTTCTTTGTAAACCAATCTCTATACACTCAGACCTTCACTCGGTGGTCTGGTCACCGTATAACCTATGATAAAAGCAACGAGTAAGAAAATAAAGATTGGCAAAGTATAACTTAACAGTATCGCTATATTACACAGGCAAAGAAAAACAGAACCTAAACGAAAGAAACCACAGAAACCCTCGTCACTGTATCATGCGGTGAGAAAACAAAAATTGGTATATGATAAAGATAAACCGTGGAATATCGTTAGAGAATACAATAAATATAAACATATTTATATCTAAGATGCAATGCATGCTTAGCAATGTATGTATGCATGGAGTAAAGCCCTCCCAAATATTATTATGCAAGAAGAAGTTAAAACTAATGCATTTTGAACAGTTTTATAAATGCATCATAGAGAAAAAAACGAGATCCAAACCAGCATGTAAATATATTAACTCGATTATCATTGCAATTGTATATAAGAGCATAACAAATTCGATAAAAATAAAACCCCTTCTTTCTTTAAACCTTGAAATAAGTTGGAGGGTTAAAACCCTTCATAAATATTTCAATGGAGTTCGACTGTATCAAATTACAAAAGAGCTATAGAAATCAAAGATTCTTTGAACTCTTGACATTTCTTTTATCAGTTAAAAACTAATGAGAAGAAAACATTAACGGCCCAATGAGGGTTTTCAAAATGATACGAGACTGGAACCCTAGGGTTTCGGCTCCCTCTGTAATTATGGTACCTGTATATTAACGCACTGTAAGGAAAGCGTTCAAGGACCAAGGTAAGCACAAATGTGACTTTAATAGCAAGAGCAAGCAACAAACTTGCCACAGACAAAAACAAATCAACCTATGAGATAAGAGGTTGTGCGCAATAACTTAACCAGAAAAGAGGATGGAAACCCTTTGTGAACAAATTAACTGGTAAAGAATTTACCTGAGATCTATTAAAGGATTTCACGATGGCTAGGACTAAAAAGCCTGAAAAGAACAAGATGGGTATTAAACCTTTCAAAACATAAAAAACTAAAAACAATAGCCGAGATTGTAGATGAAATTCTGATTAAACACTATAATCTATTGCGCAGAAGATGAAAGTAATCATTTTATACCTGAGAACCTCCTTTTGCCAGCATTTGCCTTAGGGTTTTAAGCTCTCGAAACCCTGCATCTAGGCACGGTTGAGGTTTTTAATCATTGAAAATATCTTTTAACTGGAGAAATTTAACAATTCGGAAACCAATAAAACGTAGATCCATACCTGTAAACTTCCCAAGAGAACTAGGTAGAAAACTGGTATTATTTATGAATTTCTGGGCAGAGAAAAACCATAGTTCGTCGGGAGTGTTAAGCTTGGGTTATGACTCCTGCTCAGCAAGAAAAATGCTCGATCTAACTGGAATTCTCGACTTGGGGAATTTCGATAGACCTCTGCAGCAAATCCCGAGGAGAATCACGAAGGAAATGGCAGCTACCCCAATGGTGTTAATGCGTAGAGCAGTGGGTCAACTGGAGTTGGCACCAAATCTGTAGGATTTTAGTGTCCACTTCCAGGTGGATCTCCACCAACCCAAAACCAACAAATAACATAGACTTATGCATATAAGATATATCCATTCCAATGATCTGAATGTTTTACAACTGGAGTGAACCAAATTTGTCATTTGCCAATAATCTATTAAGCCATAGTTCATAAAATTATCAAGGCATCGGGATAGAGTAATATATCCATGAACCTATATTCGAATGTGCAAGAAGTAAACCACTCATAAAATTTGTGCATTACATTCTGACAGAATTATTCACATCTAGTACTTCAATAATTATCAAGTCGATGTTAAAAGAACTCAGAACCAATAGCATTGATTGGTTAATCAGTTTGGTTATATATATATTGATTGGTTTGATGCATATGAATAATGCTTATATGATAGTGGTAAGTAAAAAAAAAAAATCTACTGTAGTAATTATGTTAGGATGATGGTGACACTCGATCAAGCGTTTTAAGTGCTCGATCAAGTTTTTGAGGGCCTAAAAAACAAATTTTTAGCTCCTCTTTTATGGATTTCTCTGCAACACCATTTTGTACCCTGGACTCCAAGAAAAATTTGTCTTTAAGTGGTAGAGTTGATCATGTTGGATTCCAGAAGGAACCATCTATCCAATGGCATATGAGTTTGATATTTTCAAATTCATATGATATTTTTTTATCTAGTTTCTTTCAAACATAATGCTTGAAACTTTTTTGGACAGTTTCAAAGGGGTTGAATAAAAAATCAATAACTTAAAATATACGTAATGAAAAAAATTCAAAAAATGCTACCATCTTCGTTTATAATTCCTCTTAAAAATGGTATTCGTGTTTTTCAATTTATTTAAAGAGTTGAAAAACACCTTACGTGAACACAAGTGTCTCCAAAATTCAATTGAAATATTACTTGGACAACTTCCAAAATAATAAAAAATATAATTTTACATTAAAAAAAATATTAATATAAAAAACTTAGTTATCTCTCTATATATTATGCTCATATAAATATATTTTTTAAATTATACATTTACATATGTCTTAAGTTTTACGAAAATTTGCAAGGACACATATTGCATTTAATGGGAAATTGAGAGATTATATGGCACTAACATTTTTTTTGCAAAAAATATAATTTGGACAACAACATAATTCTCCACATATTGTATTTTTACCTTGAATCAAAATTCACAATGAGTATATGAATTTCGAGGGCTACAATTCAATAAAAGAGGAAAAAATTAAAATTTCATCACCACATTTGTCTCAAAATTGTAACCCATCTTCATGCTTTCACCCATGTTTATTTTAAATTTAGACACTTTACCCCACCTTAATGTAAATCACCATTGATATAACAATTTTTATCGCCCGTTAAAGTCCACTGCTCACCACGATTGTGAGTTTCACCCCTATGACATCAACAAATGGGGGGGAACACTCCAAGTTCCATAATGGAATTCTGCCATCTCAAACTAACGGTGGAATTTTCACTTGCAAATATCCATGGTTATTGCACATGGTGGGGGGGGGGACCCTCATGATGTCACCAGGATGAGGAGGGAGCAATCATTCTTCTTCTACCTCCCCAAAACTCTACTCTCTGACGCAAATTACATCATGAACAATCAACAATTTCATTTTTTCAACCACAAATTCCACCACAGACTATTAACAATCTGATTTTCTAAACCAACCCAGATTAGCCAAATGGATCCTCCAGCCCATAATACCCACACTTCCGAATTTTACCCAAATATGCCCATCGTTTTGATTCCGCATAGATGCATTGAGACACTTGGCTTTCCACCCTAATTTTTAATGAGCATACCCAATCAACTGCCTCAATGATGGAAATTTTTTCTTCTTCGAATAGTTTCTTTGACACACACTTCTTTGGTCTTCATTCTATATAACTTGTAGGGAAAATTTTAAGGATGGATATCTATTTGAAAGTTTATAAACCTTGGCGAATATAAGTGATCTAGAATAGAAAATTAGTAAAATGTTTAATGATATTTATGTAAAAATATCTAACATTCCAATTATATATATATATATATATTACCTTGGTGATTTTTAAGGTAAAATATTTTTTTTACTATAAAACTTGGGCGAATTATTTTTAGAAAAAATGGAAATTGAAGAATATGTTTTTTGGAAAAGTATAGAAAATTAGCCCACTTGCAAATATTAGCCCCTAGTTATTTTTCCCTGAGAACTTGTATTTGTTTCAAACTTCAATTTTTGATATTGATATGGACTTGATTAAATATGGGCATAACCTCAATATTTTATTATTTTAGGTTGTCACTTGAATATAGCTACCATCATTGATCTTGATTCTAGGCTCCTATTTTAGTTTTCATTTTTGTTTTTTCCGAGAGTAGTTGTTAGCTGTTACTTGTATTGAATCCCAAATTTTTTTAGTAACATTGATATTTCAATGTTATAGTTACATAGAATAAAATAGTTACACATTATAAAATTCAATAAAAAAATATTGATAAACTAGTTTTTGCTTTGAACAATTAAGGTTTTTCTCACAAAGAGTAGCCCAAACTCTATTTGAGGAAAACTGAAGTGAGAATTTTTTAAAATTAAAGTTAATTAATTGTATCAAAACCTCTGCAACGTGATTTTGGCGCAGCGCCTTTGGAACCCAATATCAAATAGGGTGATCCCACGACATACCGACCCATCGAGTCACTCTTTGCAGTTAATTACCCCACCTTATTCTGTAACCAATATAGATTGTCCATCACTTATTTAGAAAACTAACGATATGGAAAAATTTCATGTAATATGTTTTAACCATGTCTATGAATTCCCAGTCCCCGTCCCGAGACCCGCGCCCCCCCCCCCCCCCCATAAGGGACACAATGCCCCACCAACCATTGATTTATGTCACAAAACATCCTCTGTCAATCCTTTTTGTACGAGCATTAGCATGAACTGTAGTTCCCACTAAAAATCAATCATTAAAACCATGATAGGTTGTGTCGAAGCCTCTACAACAACGAAACACGTAATTGTTTTTTTCATATTTTAAAATTATTTTCCCCTGCTTGAAAAATACCGAAATTAAATCACCTCTAGTAAGGGAATTATGTCACATCAATGCTCACCCAACCAATGGAAAATAAAAAATAATATTTTCAAAAATTAAAAAAATATTTTTTAATTTACAGAAAATTGTAAATAATTAACATTTTCTGAAAACTTTAGTTAAAATTACAAAATCTTCACATATTAACACATGTTTGAAGAGATTTGCTTACAATATGAAAACTGTAATCCCTAGAAGAGACAGGGAATAATAAGAGATTACAAAATAAATTTATACTTCAAATAAAAATACCAAATGTATATCAAAATTAAAATATATATATGTATATAAATATACATATACATATACATATACATATACATATACATATACATATACATATACATATACATATACATATACATATACATATACATATACATATACATATACATATATATATATATAGCTTATTTTAATGTTAGATTTTTACGCCAAAAGGCGTTCTCTTTGTTGGCTTGGGTTGAGAAACACTGTTCACCCCAGCCAATGAGAATCATTTCTTACTGCCCTTCCAACCAATAAAATTTGGACATGTGGCACTTCCTCCAACAAATGAAAATCCTTCATTCGAACTTCGCCCCTCCAGTGACAATTTTCTAGACATAACACCTGGAAAGTTTCTTTACCAATTGTTACGTGACACTTCTGAAAATCCCTTGACAATACTCATTTTTCCATACCAGGCCCTTGAAAAAAGACTTCAACACAGTCCGATGAAGGAGATATTTTTCCATGCCAATAATTGTTGGGAGACTTCAACGGAGTTCGAGGAGGGAGAGTTAAAGATAATGTAGTACTTCCATACAGAATTTATCTGTGGCCATGCCTTTTCATTGCTCCCCTCTCCTAATGTTGTATCCTTCTCTTTCTGCCTCAAAAATCTAACCCCTTCGACCATACTCCCCATTCATTTGCATTCACCTTCTCTGCAGCCCGTCACTTCGTTCCCCTGCTCATATATTCCGACGACCCTCTCCTTCCTTCCGTTTGTTTCAGTACCTACCAATCAGACTTGTAGCCTTGACGACTTTCCTACTTCCACCTTCCAGCCTCAACCACTTGCCGGCTTCCAGCTTGAAGGACATACGATTACTTTGTCGAGAGAAAATAACGGGTAAGCTGTGACTTGTCTTCCTCTGCTAACAATTATTTTACAGTATTGGGACTTATCTTCCTCTGCTTCGCATATCTAACTTAATTCTTCAGCTGTAGTAATGAAGGAAAATGTTTTATTGCCACTCACATAATATTTTATATTATGCTTCTGACAAATCCTTCCAAAAGTATGTTATTGATTTTCAGTTATGTCACTTGTGTACAAGCATTAGCCAGTTTGGTCATTCACCAAAACTTCATTGAATCAAAATAACACCTTCCTTTAACAAGATGCCAACATCACTCTCTATCTGTCTATAATTTTTATTTCCACAATATTGCATTTTCTGTGTTGTAAGGGGGAAACACATCCCTCTATTGTTTATTTTCATTTTCCAACGTCATACACATTTTTTTTTTATTGGAAATAACTCCCAACCACCGCCATGGATTTACTGGCAACAACCCACATTTTGAATTGATTTTTTTGTTGTAGGAAGGATGAGTCCGCAATCGAAATCCAAAGTTTTGTTTTTTTCTTTATGCAATTTCTAGAAATGTTCATAAAAGAGTACCTGAGCCATTCTCTGCGTTAATTTCTTCACCCACCGCATTACTTACCATTTTCCCGCAGTCACAGCCCGCAAGTCTCAACCGTTACCTTTTAACGCATTACCACAATGTTATTTCCCCGTCGAAGTGATTTGGTGAGACCAACAAGCCATACCCAAACTCCATACACACCTTCTATTTCTGCCTTACCTGATACATTTTCCATTTCACACTTACCGTTGTTTACTGCACTACAACCCGCACATCACACATCTAAAATGTTACCCGTTAGGCTCCTCACAAAACCTTGCGATGTTGTGATGCGATATCACATTGCACATTGCAATCACAACATTTTATGGTTTACAGTTCATCGCCCGTAGGCTATGTTATGTAATTTGTGATGCGATAGTGCTAGTGCACATCGCAATCGCAAAACATTATGTTTTCCTTTAAAGTCCCGTAAGTTATGTTATATGCATTGTGATGCGATAGTGTTATCACACATTGCAATCACAACATTTTAAATTTTCCTATAATGCCTCGAGGTTGTTTTGTTTATGGTGTAATGTGTTCGTGCCAGTGCACATCGTAGTTTGCAAAGCTCAATGTATAGCCCGGGTCAATTTTTGATATCGCCAAAATGTCATAAGGGCACAGATGCGATAAGGTTTCAAAGTCGAAGCCCAAAAAATTTTAGGTCAACCAATTTATGTGTTTTGTACATTGATTCGTGTATAAACAACAGAACAAAGAAGATGGGCATACGTGGCTCTGTGCACCGTTAATGAAGAAATGACTTTCATAGCAAAAAGGATGATTAGTTGTTACCTGTCTAGTTCCACATTGAATTGCATTGAATTGGAGGCTTAAGAAATTGTGTATAAGCGATGTAATTTCATATTTTCAGAGTGAGATGAATCCAATATAGAGAAGAGTTGAATAAATTGAAAAATTATTCTCCTCTGCATTTGCTGTCTGTCTGGTTGTGAATTGTTATTTCCGCGTTGATTGCATTCTTTGTGTTGAAAGGGGAACACACTCCTCTGTGTTTTACTTTATTCATAATTTCCAACATGCTTCTTGACATATGTTTCCATATTTTCAACAGATATGCCAACCACCCCAGAGAATAATCTGCAAAGGTAAAAATGATGACGCCACTACATGGTTAACAAATAAATAATTAATGCATGTCACTGCCTCCTCTTCTCCAATCATCAAGCCAACCTTCACTCTCAATCCAACGCAGAACAATCTCCCATTTCTTCCCAAAATAGCCTCCTTCCCCTACATTCCACCCAACCTTTCCCAGTTCCCCTTCCATCTCCACCCACTGACCAAACCTTTCCAAACCCTTCAAATCCTTCACCTCTTGCCTGCCTTGTACATGTGCCTCCCTTTCCACCTTCCCATCAATTTCTTCCCATCCATCTCCAACATGCACATCATCGCTTTCGTGCAAGGATCGATGCACTTTGTCCCATCTAAGTTTTCTCAAGTTGTCATGAAGCTTACCCATCCATGAAAACAAAAACAAATAACGAAATCATTTCTTGTACCCGTTGTTCCAATGAACAAACAACCCACTGTTTCTCCTCCACAGACAACATGGTCCTAGGTATCTAACCACATGTCCTCTCCTACATAACTCAATTTGAAGAGATTCTCATTTCTCGTGTCAACCCCATTCTTCAAGTCACCCATGCACGTGGTGGCCATCTCAAATATTCTGTCCATACTATTAGATTTCCTTACGATATCACTAACATTGTCACCTCTCTTCCCCACATGCTTAAAGAACTAGAAATCCTTCTTGTAAACAAAACCAGTAATGGCGAAACATCCGATGAATTTTTTGTTAATAGATCAGGTGTTCATAAAGATTTGAAATTCAAACTACAAAACAACCCATACTACAAAGATGTCCAGATTAACCAATTTTCACTCTTTGATCTATCTGTTGCACCTACCAACATTTCCAACATGCTACGCCATATCAACACAATTTCCATCCCACTCCAGGAAGCCATTTCAAAAAATATTAATTATGAACTTCCACAGCCATGCCTGTCTAACCTCCACCCATCCTCCTTTGTTTCAACTGTACCAAAATATCATTGAGAATTTTATTAAATACTTGCCTACATAGAATCCTCCAATTACACACCCACCCATTCACTTCAATGGCACATCATTGGCCTCTCTCTAGTCAATGAATACAACATCGAGGGCCTCTTCTCCATGGCCTTCCCCACTCTCTTCCCCACCAGATTTGCCATGATTAACTAACCAAGAATTGCAAAAGGGGGTATGCAGGAATACGTTTTTCATCTAATCCGCTACCATGACAACCATTTTGACCAACATTCTCACTTTCACTATTACCTGTACAACTTTATCATGTGCCATCATATCCAAGAAACTGCTTCTGTCTTCATTAAAGGGGACCTTTCATATACCCTTCCATAAAAAATCATTGACCTTCGCAACCACCTTCAGCAAATTCTAACTTCCACCATTCCAGACTAGATTATATGTTTCGTCTCATCCTTACATGGGAGTCATTCATTCTGGACCAGGGCTAGAGGGGAGCTCACTGACATGATCATTCAACAAGGTACTCCTACCATATTCTTCACAGTAAGTGCAGCTGATACCAAATGGCCTAACTTTCATAACGCCATACCTTCGGACCCTTCATCCAATTCACATGATCAAACTCGATGGAGAATCGAAAACATTGTTGTAAACCCACACCGTGCATCTCAATACATCCATTGCATATTCGCAATATTCCTGGAAGAGGTCCTACTTAAAGGATTCCTTGTAAAGGATTACTGGTGTAGGTATGAATACTATTCCTTCCCCATATTTCCTTTCGTTACTTTCACTTTGACGCATCCATCTTAATTTTTCTCCCCTTTCTTTCTAAGGTATGAATGGCAACATTACGGCTACGTACGTATCCATAGTTTCTTATGGCTTCCAAATGCACCTGCTATGGACACTCTCGACTGGACCAATGCTACAGATGTCCCTGCAGCCAAAGAATTTTTCGATAGGTATATCACTGCTTCGAACCCTCGCCCTCTTCACAACCGGGCTCCTGGCATGAATCATTCATCTCTACGAGACCCATGCCTCCTTAGGACACATGAAATTTTTGCGGCCAATCAGTTGCAGACTATGAACAACTTTTGAATATCATTGAAAGACACACAAATTGCCACTCCTCTACAATTTTGTGCAAGAGAAATAATGCTACAACTTGCCGCTATGGAGCGCCATGGGAGGTTCATGACACCTCCTCTCATCACATTGATGCTACTGGCCAGAAATTGTACTCCCCTTCTAGAAATGATGACAAACTAAATGTGCACAACGATCATTTGCTTGTAATATGGAGGGCCAACATTGAATTTCAACCAATTCTCTCATGCCATGCTATCCTGAACTACATTTCAAAGTATAGAGCGAAAGCAGAGGAAAAGTCCAAAAGCTACTACCAAATGCTCTCCCGTCTCTCGCAATGTTCCCCCCCGATGCTCTTACTGTAACTGTCTTCCGAAAAGTCCTAACCGAAATGGTTGCTGATCGAGACATTGGTGCATAAGAAACATGCCATATGCTACAAAAACTCCCACTAACAAAGTGCAGTCGTTCTTTTCTCTCCCTCAAGGTAAAAAAAGTAAGTATTCAAACGTGTTTCACAATAACTTGATGGTCATCTTCCATCAACACCTTTCATTGCCTCCTACATGCAAAGGCCACCTGCACTTGTGGGATATCCTCTTATTGAAGTCGCATACTCCTGTTCCTTCTCCTCCCATTGGAAAACATCAACGTGGAAACACATCTTCCCTCCCATGGTCGTCTGCATCCTTCCTTGTTACACCTCCATTCCATCAAAATAATCAACATCCTATGTAGACATCTATTGGAGCGAACTCCTTCAATACAGCCCTTTCCACAGTATCCCTGATGACATTGGCACATCCGATGCGGCCATTGTTGCACATTGGGAACAAACTAGACACACATATCGGGCTTGGCATGTTCACCGCGCCCCGTCCACCCTAGACCTTTTCGACTCTGGTTGTTCATCGCCTGATGACCCTCCCCATGCCCCCACCATGGTGATGGATGAATGGAAATTTCTCTCTCAACTCCACCCAGGTAACAACATCCCCCTCGATGAGCTTGAAATGCTTGGCCATCGTGACTTTTATGCAAACCATAATTGGGACCAATCTATCATCCCTTCAAACTTGCAAGAAACAACCATCCGCTTCATCAACTTGAACCACTCCTCCACGCGAATCCAACAATTCCCAACTCCATGCTCACGTTCCCTTTCCTCCTTGTCCCCAAGCCAAGAAATTGCACTCAATATAATTTTCACCCACTTCCGCAACAATGCCGCCATGACAGTTTTAAGAATGATAATCCAAGGCACTGCTGGGACAGGCAAGTCATTCCTAATTGAGTACCTCAAAAATTCCTTTCTTGACTACTCCACCAATGGAGAAAACCCCCTCCTCTTGCTTGCTCCAATCGGTGTTGCAACATTCCACATTAATTCCCTGACGATCCACTCTTCTCTTCGCATCCCTATATCCTCTATGGAACCTTTAGAAGGTCAATCCCTCTTGAACCTTCAATAAAAACTTCGACATGTCAAATACATTATAATTGATGAAATGAGCTTCATTGGTCCTAAATTTATTTCTCAAATCGATGATCGCATGCGCGAGGCATTCCCGTCAAATAGAAACAACCCATTTGGTGGACATTTTATAATCCTTGTGGGGGACCTTGGGAAACTTCCACCTGTCAAAGACACACTAATGTATATAGGCACTTCTCTTGGCACTGCACTATGGAAAAACTTCGATAATACGGTTACTCTTTCAACAATGTTTCGAAAACAAGGAACAAGCCCTGCTCAAATTTCCTTTCGCCAACTCCTCTCCAACCTTCGCAATGCAACACCCATTATTGATGATTGGAATCTTGTCATGACACATTCAAAAACAAACCTTCCTGAAGCCAAACTCTAGTCATTCTCCAATTCAATGCATCTCTATGCAACAAATGAGATTGTTTCCCTACACAATAAGTCCATGTTAAAAACACTAAACTAGCCAATTCCCTGTTGCTATGTTGCCCAAAGGAGACAACTCCCTGCAAAGAACCTATAAGATGATCAACTAGCTATGAAAATATTCCTCTGCATCTGACAACGTGTCATTCTCACCAGAAACATGTGGGTTGAGGCTGCCCTTGTTAATGGTTCGCTCGGCACCGTTCACGCAATCGTATATGCACCAGGCTCTAGACCCCCCAAATTCCCATCATTTGCTTTTGTTGAATTTCTTCACTACGAGGGTCCACCATGGGATCCTTAAAATCCAAATTTTGTGCCAATCCCCCCCATAACAAGGGGTTGGTGAACACAAGTGTTGCTCTACATGGCATAGGGCTTAACAATCCATAAATTGCAAGGCATGACACTAGATAAGTAAATAATCGACATTGGCAACATTGATCGACAAGGCCTAACTTTCACAATCGTATCAAGAGTTTGGTCTTTGAATGATCTTTGAATCTCCCCCGCTTTCTCCTTCACACGCTATTCACAGATGTAGGAGAACCCTTTCGTGATACACAGGAAAAAAGAAGAGATGTACCTTGCCTCCAAATATATTACTCAAACTCCTTGAAGACCTTCTCCTATTGGTACCTTCCCCTCAGTTGCATTCCAATTTTACATCTTCCATCTTCTCTCTCATCTTAACACCTTGCAATTGTCCTTCTTAATTTACATTTTCGATTTCCAATATAAATTGACATCAAAATCGTTGCTACTTTTTCTTTGTTGTTGTGCTTTCCCGTATGAGTATTTATTTTTTACATGTTCACTTACATTATTTTCCTTTCCTTGCAGAAAAATATGGATCAGAAATATATTTCACAGGTCCACAAATTTTTCCAGGAAATCAAATCTTGCCTCTGTACTAATTATGCCCGACGCTATAACTAATTCAAAGGATTGAAACTTTCATGCATATCGTAATCCATGTACATGAAATGGATGCACACAAACAACTCCCAACATACTATCTTGACTGCGTCCCAACTCTGGACGTAAATTGTTGTTGTCACTGTCGCACAACACCTTCTGTTGACAACTAGGAGTACCCCCTTCTGGGAAACAATCGAGATGCACTCTGCTAGAAAAAATGCAAGATTTTTTTTGGGCAATAGACCACATCTTCTTCTTCAAAAGGAAATAATACATCTTATTTTGTCAACTTTAACTTGCTATTAAGTAATGTATATAGAAAAAATTTCCATGCTTCCATGCACACTCAGACTACTATGATGTCACTTGTTCCTTCACTTCTTTCCAAATGGGTTTTCTGCTATATTCAACAATATATTCTTTTGTGCTTCCTAATCTTAAAAAAAAAACAAAAAATTATATTGTACAAGTCCTTCTTCATACCCTTCCTCCTTGTTTATTTTCCAGATGCCTTTTCACTCTTTAACCTTTTCTTGAAATGTGTTCTTTGCAAACAATAATATGAATCTGTGTTGCATTCAAACATGTCATGGTTACATGCTACACTATTATGAATACTCTCCCGAGGTCCATACCATTTTTTTTAATTTGTTCCAAAACTTGTAAATGCAAACACACTATATTTCATTTCCACTAGATTTTATTATGATCTTCTATAGGTTTCATTATTTTTTAAATGCAACAAAGTTCCAACAAATTGTAATAGAACAACCATGTGACATGAAGACATTTTCGGTGGAATAACGGTATAATGGATCATTGGGGAGTCACAGACAAGTGACGTGGAGGGAGAGGATTCATTGGTCGACAACGGATATTGCACAAGACCAAACGGTCGTCAACGGCTGAAAACTGGAGGTGGATTTTTTTAGGGGTGGGGGGGTACCTCCTAGTTTCTCGTTAAAGGTGGAGGAGGTGTGAAGTGATACTGTGTTGTCACGTAGCAGAAACGGGTGGCCATTAATACCATAGTTCAGATGCCCCCCCCCCCCCCCCTCTGGTTAACAAGAAAGTGTTACGGGGGGGGTGGGTGGGGGTGCGAAGTTGATCTTTATCGTGGATCTTAGGAGAGCTCGAGATCTGCCATCAAAACATACTAGCACTTTATCTCCAATGATTTAATTGCTTTGTCATTTAGCGACCTTATAATAAATTCATATGTGCATATATATCAATTTAATAAATGAAAATCAAACCCTTTTTCAAAGGTTTTAATGTACACAAATTAAAACTTTACATTTTGAAAATCTACCACATTTAAATAGGTGGCCATTTTTCATTTTAAACACTAAAGAATTAGAATTTTTTTTATTTCATGCTTCCCTAACATTTTTTTCTCCTTTATTTACAACAAACTACTCTATCATTTTTTCTAACATGGATGTAATAAAATATATTTTTCTTAATTTTTTTTATATTTTTTCTTTTTCATCCATGTTCTAACTTATGATTTAATTTTTTTATTTTTTAAACTACAATGATAACTTATCAAAATCAAATAATGTTACAACAGGAGGAAATTGGACGGCAAGAATTGAATCACAAAATTGAAATTTTTAGATTAAATGACAGAGATCACATCGCAAGGTAAATGATATAAATTGCAATGCAATGGAGGCCAAGCAGTGTGGACCATTAGATCTAGTCGCAGATCATCGGTGGATGGAAAATCGGAAGTTCGCACATCACACTTTTTACCAGATATCGTTAAGACTTGGCTGCGTAAGTTATAATTCTTGCAATGTGATGAGGAGAAGGGCCACTGTCGACATACTGCATTAGCTCTTATCACACATTTCATGATTTATGGTTTAACCATTTTCGTTATAAGAGTTAAACTTGTGGGCAAGCGAAATGTGATAAGTTATAAAAGTTCCTATGTTGCGATGCGACATCGTCATCGCAACTTCCCATCGAAAGGATTATATGTTTTTTGTTAACTTTATTTGTTAATTTTGTTGATATGCGATGGGCCGTGATTGGCCACTGTATTGTGAGACCGTAGAAACACAGTTTCGCCTGTAGGCATGTTGTTTGGGAGTATTCGCGCTGTAGAAATTTGTTTAATAATGATTAATCATCCACCTAGACTATCCTGATCACATATCAATTCGAATTCATATGCAACACATAATCTCTTCCACTCAGATCATCACACATGCGAAAATAAAACAAGCGATAGCACATCAATTCATCATACACATTAACACAGTATATATGGGGAAAGCTTATAGCTGAAAACCCCGCAGCTATTGTGTATATTATAATGGAGAAAACATGTAACAAACTCAGTACAATACTCCTCACAAGTACTCAGTACTATCTCATGAAGTTACACACAAACTAGCTTGGTTTTGAACAAGTCACGGGTTCAAAACACATCCACTAATTGCCTACCTCTATTGCGCAATCATGGCCTGTCTAAATAGAGATCCAAGGTTCGAATCTCCTTGGCTTGACAGCGCAATCATCATGGGAAATTCCTTCAAGTGTGGTGCAAATCTCATGCACAACTGATGTCGCCACTGATAGCTAACTCCACCCTTTCATCTACCTCTTTCACTGGTCTCCACTGAACTGATCATGCACTGTAGTGAACTGATGTGTTCTTGAGTTGAATAATGAGTTACTAATTAATGAATTAAATAATATTTAATTCACCCACTCATTACTAGTTGATTAGCTAGTTAAACTAATCTCAACCAGTTCAACTAAAATAAACAGAACACAACTCCACTAGCTGTCTCATTAACTCCACCAAACTTCTGCCACTGAAGTCCTAACTGAAGTCAACCCCTATTGTGCCTACCAAACCCTAGATTATAATTTTCTATTAAATGCAAGAGCCACTTTATAGCTTGAACTGGAAGGCTCGTCATGTATGGCACTGGAAAGGTAGAGTCCAAATATTATTAAGAGCTAATAATATTCGACATATCTATTTTTAGATAAAAGTGCCTAAAAATAGACTTCGACCTATAGGTCAAAAAATAGAGGTCCATCTATTTTTACCAACATGACCAATACTCCAAGAATAACATACTGCAACCCCTCGACCATGCTCCATATGTCTAAAAATAGACATAGTCTAAAAATAGACTTTGCGCCAGAATTTGCCTGCGGGCCCACTTAGTGAAGGCGACTTCATTTCACTAAGCTCCAACATCTTGCTGCATTTTCAACACTCCCTCTCAGCAAGATATGGATTATCTGCAACCCCTATCCTGCCTCTGTGGAATTCGAACTTGCTCCTGGTGAGCGCCTTCGTTAGGATGTCGGCATCCTGATCCTCCGTGGGAACATATGAAAGCATCATGATTCTCCGCTGAACACAATCTCTGATATGATGATACCAATCTGTGAAGCCATGCTACCTCAACTGATCCTCCTGTCTGTACCATGAACCATATCCCGATGTGCCTCTAATATAACGCAATACATGCTTGCTTGCCTTCCAAAAGAGCTTGGTAGGCTTAACCATAGCTTGCGAAAGCTGGTTAACTGCATAGCATATATCGGGTCGTGTATTGACCAGATACATAAGCGACCCCACCAACTGTCGATAGACAGTGGCATCCACTACCTCCGCTGAAGTAGCATCCTCCTTCCTCCAACCACCGGGAAGAGGAGTGTCAACAGGCTTGCAGCCTTGCATGTTGAACCTCTCCAGAATCTCCCGAGCATACTTGCCCTGAGAAACAAACAGTCCTCCGTTGCGCTGCCAAATCTCCAATCCCAGGAAATAATGAAGGATGCCCAAGTCCTTCATCTCAAACTCTCGTGCAAGATCCTCCTTGCATGAAAGTATCAACTGCTCATCGCTCGTCAAAATCAGATCATCTACATACAGTACGATGATCAACAGCTTCCCCTCCACCTCGACAACTGGCATGTTTGATCTCCGCTCACCTCGAGAATCCAAGCCCCAGAAGTAGGCCGTTTCGCAGTACCCGCACGAGGTTCTGCTTCAGCCCGTACAGTGCTCTCTTGAGTCGGCACACATGCGACTCACTGCTGAAGATCTTGAAACCTTCAGGCTGCTCTATGTACACCTCCTCCTCAATAACTCCATTGAGGAACGCAGTCTTCACATCCATCTGATGAATGTTCCACCCCATCTACGCTGAGAGAGCAAGGATCGTCTGTATGGAAGAGTACCTTGCGACAGGTGTAAAAGTCTCCTCATAATCGATCCCCTCGATCTATGAGAAGCCACGGGCGACAAATCTCGCCTTGTACTTCTCCACACTCCCGTCAGCCACCTACTTCACTTTGTAGATCCATCGCGAACCCACCACTGATTTCCCCTCCGGTCTTGGGACAATCTCCCATGCACTGTTCCTGAAGATCGAATCATATTCTTCGATCATGGCATCTACCCATGCGGGTTCCTCCACAGCTTCCTCAAAATAGGATGGCTCCATCACAACACATTGACTCACAAGAGCCATGTATCCAGTGTACCGATCCGGTGACTGCCTCTGTCTGCGCTGTGCTGTAGGTGGTCCTACAACCTTCTCTGCATCCCGAGCCAGTCGCTCAGCTTCTGTAGTGCGCATGCGCCCTCTGATGGTTGGCGCTGCCTGGGTGGTTTCTTCCACCTCCTGAACCTCCTCTTGTGGCTGATCCACATCCGGAAGCTCCTCCTTAGGAACTAACAGCTCCTCATCTGCATGCAAGTGTAGCTCCCTCTCAAGCGAACACTGCATGGCTTTCTCCTCCCGAAATTTTATATCCCGTCGCACAACAGTCTTGCGACTGTCTGGCACATACACCCGATAGTTGTGAGGTGTATCAGTGTACCCCACAAATATTCCAACTTCAGCAGTTGGATCCAGCTTCCTTCTTGCATCCTTCGTCACATGCATGTAGACAGGAGATCCGAAAATCCGCAAATGGGAAACATCAGGCCTCTTGCCAGAATAAGCCTCCTCTGGTGTACTCATGCCAAGAACCTTGTGAGGACAACGGTTCTGCACATACACTGCTGTATTGCATGCCTCAGCCCACAAGTGAAGGGGTAGGCCCTGATCATGCAACATCGCCCGTGAAACACCCACGATCGTTCTGTTCTTCCGCTCAGCCACCCCGTTCTGCTGTGGGTTATGGGGTGCGATGAGCTCTCTCCGAATCCCTTCTGTGCTGCAGAACTCCTTGAATTCAGCCGAGATGAATTCACCACCGTTATCACTCCTTAGAGCAATCACCTTCTTCCTCGACTCCTTCTCGACCAGTGCTTTAAACTCACAGAACTTCACGAATGTATCGCTCTTCTTCTGCATGAAGAAGATCCAGCACTTTCGAGAGAAATCATCAACAAAGATCACATAATAATTGTGCTTTGTTGTCGAAGCAACTGAGAAAGGACCACACACATCTGTGTGAACTCTCTCAAGGATCGTCGTGGCGCGACTATCCTTCTCGTGAAAGGTGGCTTTCACATACTTTCCCAAGGTACACCCCTTGCACTGATCTGACTGCGCAAGAGTGCCCTTAGGAAGCCCAGTAGAAATCTGCTGCAGAATCTTCAAAGCTCCATGGTGAAGGTGGCCCAATCTCCTGTGCCACTGTTCGCCCTCATCATCCCGGCTCACCACTTCTCCCGCCTTGCATGCCATAGCTGCGCAGCCATCTACCTGCAACTGATAAAGGTTCTTGGTTCGAACCCCTATCTTCCGGGTCTCTCCAGTAGCCTTACTGCGCAGGAAGGATTTTCCTTCGCTGAAGACCACATCATACCCTTTATCCTCCAACATCGCCACAGAGATCAAGTTCTTCTTCAATCCAGGTACATGCATGACATCCTTCAATACAAAGGGTTTACCAGACTCCCTCTGAAAGGATATGGTACCGATACCAGTCGCACTGTATCTACGATCATCGCCCATCTCGATGTGCACACCCAAATCTTTGTCCTCCAGATCTGAGAACAAATCCCGATCTCCCGTCATATGAAATGACGCACCGCTGTCCAAGAACCATACCGATCCCATCACACTTGAAACCAAGCATGCGATCAGTGAAAGTCAAGCTCGAACTGTGAAGCCAAAGCTTCTCCATCTGCAGATCTTCCCGCTTGCTTGTTCTTCTTCTTCTTTGGACAATTGGTAGCATAATGTTCGTGATCATGGCAGTGAAAACACTTCACTTTCGCCATATCCTGCTTCTTGCCCTTTGCACCAGAATGAGAGGTTTTCTTACCCTTCCCCTTCTTTGCTTTGGCAACCAAAGAGCAGTTTTCTTCATCAGCTCCCTTTGATGAAGATCCATCTCGAGTAGTCCTCCTTATCTCCTCCTGCATGAGATCCGCCCAAAGGCGCTCCCATCCCGGCAGCTTCTCCCGACCATTGACACTATCTTGATATGAGTGCCAAGCCTTCGGAAGACCAAGGAGAGCCATGTCGACCATGTCCTCATCTTCGACAGTCACCCCCACACTTCCCAGCTCATCTCTGCATTGAGTGAACTTCGTGAGGTATTTGGCGATACTATCGCCTTTCTCCATCTTGATGTTCCTGAGCTTATCTTTGAGCGCCAGCTTCCTTTGGTCGCTCTTACTTTGCAATAGATCTGTCAAAGCTTTCCACATTAAATATGGAGAAGCCTTTCCATGCACGCTGGATACAATATGATCCTTGACGCCCTCCAACAAGATCCTTCAACATTTCGCCATCTTCTTTTGCCAAGCTTCGACTTCAGCAGGATCAGTGGGCTTTTGGACATCCGTATCTATGAACTCCTTCAGTCCATTATCTTCTAATACTGCCTCCATGCGATCCTTCCTTGCAACATAATTTTAACTGCCTTCAAGAGCATATTCAAGTCGTAAACCGTTGAAAGACATTTTCAACTCCGGCACCAAGAAAACAAAACTGCTGCAAAATTTGAATTCCACCTCAAAGCTCAACCACTCTAGATCTGTGAGAACAAATTATTTCTAGCACAGAGATCGACTGCAGGGGCATTTACTGGATATATAACCTTTCAAAGGAAAGGATGGATCCAGAGGCTACCTGGCCCGCATGCAGACTCTGTCTAACGAAATAAGTTTGTAATCACTGTGATGATCAATCTCTACTTCAATAGCTCTGATACCATGTAGAAATTTGTTGAATAATGATTAATTATCCACTGAGACTATCCTGATCACATATCAATTCGAATTCATATACAACACATAATCTCTTCCACTCAGATCATCACACATGCGGAAATAAAACAAGCGATAGCACATCAATTCATCATACACATTAACACAGTATGTATGGAGAAAGCTTATAGCTGAAAACCCCGCAGCTATTGTGTATATTATAATGGAGAAATCATGTAACAAAATCAGTACAATACTCCTCACAAGTACTCAGTACTTTCTCATAAAGTTACACACAAACTAGCTTGGTTTTGAACAGGTTACTGGTTCAAAACTCACCACTAATTTCCTTGCCTCTATTGCGCAATCATGGCCTTTCTAAATAGAGATCCAAGGTTCGAATCTCCTTGGCTTGACAGCGCAATCATCATGGGAAATTCCTCCAAGTGTGGTGCAAATCTCATGCACAACTGATGTCGCCACTGATAGCTAACTCCACCCTTTCATCTACCTCTTTCACTGGTCTCCACTGAACTGATCATGCACTGTAGTGAACTGATGTGTTCTTGAGTTGAATAATGAGTTACCAATTAATGAATTAAATAATATTTAATTCACTCCACTCATTACTAGTTGATTAGCTAGTTAAACTAATCTCAACTAGTTCAACTAAGTTAAACCGAACACAACTCCACCAACTGTCTCATCAACTCCACCAAACTTCTGCCACTGAAGTCCTAACCGAAGTCAACCATGCATGAGCTCACCAAACCCCTAGGAATAGCGTAATTCCTCTTTCAGATGCATGAGCCACTTCTGTAGCTCGAACTGAAGTGCTCCAAGAGAGTAAACTGAAGTTTAGAGTCCAAATATTATTAAGGGTAAATAATATTTGACTTCCCGATTTTTAGGATAGGCAGTCTAAAAATAGACTTCGACCTATAGGTCCAAAAATAGAGGTCCATCTATTTTTACCAACATGACAAATACTCCAAGAATAACATACTGCAACCCCTGGACCATGCTCCATATGTCTAAAAATAGACATAGTCTAAAAATAGACTTTGCGCCAAAAATAGCCTGCGGGCCCACTTAGTGAAGGCGACTTCATTTCACTAAGCTCCATCATCTTGTTGCATTTTCAACACTCCCTCTCAAGAAGATATGGATTATCTGCAACCCCTATCCTGCCTCTGTGGAATTCGAACTTGCTCCTGGTGAGCGCCTTCGTCAAGATGTCAGCATCCTGATCCTCCGTGGGAACATATGAAAGCATCATGATTCTTCGCTGAACACAATCTCTGATATGATGAGGTCAATCAGTGGAAGCTTGCGTCGCCTCAACCGATCCCCTCCTGTCTGTACCATAGACCATATCCCGATGTGCCTCTAATATAACGCAATACATGCTTGCTTTCCTTCCAAAAGAGCTTGGTAGGCTTAACCATAGCTTGCGAAAGCTGGTTAATAGCATAGCATATATCGGGTCGTGTATTGACCATATACATAAGCGACCCCACCAACTGTCGATAGACAGTGGCATTCACTACCTCTGCTGAAGTAGCATCCTCCTTCCTCCAACCACCAGGAAGAGGAGTGTCAATAGGCTTCCAGCCTTGCATGTTGAACCTCTCCAGAATCTCCCGGGCATACTTTCCAGGAACAACAATTCTTCACTCTCACGCTAAATCTCCAACTTAGGCCAAGGTTTCCATGATGCCCAAGTCCTTCATCTCACAAGATCCTCTGCATGAAAGTATCAATCCGTCGGTCGCCTGTCAGGAACCGATCATCTACATACAAGACGATGATCACCACTTTCCTCCACCACACCGTGCGCGGATCTGCCTCACTCTTGGAGAATCCAAGCCCGGTGAAGTAGTCGTCTATCCGAGTGTACCAGGCACGAGGTGCTTGCTTCAGCCCGTACAGTGCTCTCTTGAGTCGGCACACATGCGACTCACTGCTGAAGATCTCGAAACCTTCAAGCTGCTCTATGTACACCTCCTCCTCAATAACTCCATTGAGGACCACAGTCATACATCCATCCCATGAATGTGCCACCCCATCCGCGCCGAGAGATAAGAGATCGTCGTATGGAAGAGTACCTTTTACAGGCGCAAAATTCTCACATAGTCGATCTCTTCGATCTATGAGAAGGCCGTGCCATAAATCTCGCCTTGTACCCCTCCACACCCCGCGCCTCTCGCTTCACTTTGCAGATCCATCGCGAACCCACCAGATTTCCCCTCCGTCTTGGGACAATCTCCCCATGCACCGTTCCCCGACGATCGAA
Source organism: Pinus albicaulis (assembly GCA_034641835.2). Lineage (NCBI taxonomy): Eukaryota > Viridiplantae > Streptophyta > Pinopsida > Pinales > Pinaceae > Pinus > Pinus albicaulis. Next base: position 158,372,215 of record CM076577.1, on the reverse strand, counting down.
TCATATTCTTCGATCATGGCATCTACCCATGCGGTTCTCCACAACTTCCTCAAAAGAGGATGGCTCCGTCACAACACACTGACTCACAAGAGCCATGTAAAAATAGCACGATCCTGCAGATCCTCTCACACCGCACCTGTGCTGTAGGTGGTCCTACAACCTTCTTTGCATCTCGAGCCAGTCGCTCAGCTTTTGTAGTGCGCATGCGCCCTCCGATGGTTGGCGCTGCATGGGTGGTTTCTTCCACCTCCTGAACTTCCTCTTATGGCTGATCCACATCCGGAAGCTCCTCCTTAGGAACTAACAGCTCCTCATCTGCATGCAAGTGTAGCTCCCTCTCAAGTGAACACTGCATGCCTTTCTTCTCCTGAAATTTTATATCTCGTCGCACAACAGTCTTGCGACTTTCTGACAAATACACCCGATAGTTGTGAGGTGTATTAGTGTACCCCACAAATATTCCAACCTCAGCGGTTGGATCCAGCTTCCTTCTTGCATTCTTTGTCACATGCATGTAGACAGGAGAACCAAAGATCCGTAAATGGGAAATATCAGGCCTCTTTCCAGAATAAGCCTCCTCTGGTCTACTCATGCCAAGAACCTTGTGAGGACAACGGTTCTGCACATACACTGCTGTATTGCATGCCTCAGCCCACAAGTGAAGGGGTAGGCCCTGATCATGCAACATCGCCCGTGCAGCACCCACGATCGTTCTGTTCTTCCACTCACTCACCCCATTCCGTTGTGAGTTATGGGGTTCCACGATTTCCTCCGAATCCCTTCCTCGCATCGTAGAACCCTTGACCAGCCGAGCCACCACCACCATCGTCGCTCATTAGAGCAATCACCTCTTCCCCGACTCTCCTCGACCAAAGGTTTCACCCGCTGCGAACTTCAGGAATGTATCGCTCTTCTTCTCGCATGAAGAAGATCTCAAAGATTTCAAGAGAAATCATCAACAAAGACGTAGTACTTGTGCTTTGGTCGTCGAAGTAACCGAGAAAGGACCACGGTGTCCGTATGAACTCTCTCAAGGACTGTCGTGGTGCGACTATCCTTCTCGTGAAAGGTGGGCTACTTTCACATACTTCCCTAAAGTACACCCCTTGCACTGATCTGACTGCGCAAGGGTGCCCTTAGGAAGCCCAACAGAAATCTGCTGCAGAATCTTCAAAGCTCCATGGTGAAGGTGGCCCAATCTCCTGTGTCATAGTTCACCCTCATCATCCCAGCTCACCACTTCTCCCGCCTTGCATTCCATAGCTGCGCAACCATCTACCTGCAACTGATAAAGGTTCTTGGTCTGAACCCCTATCTTCCGGGTCTCTCCAGTAGTCTTATTGCGCAGGAAGGCTTTTCCTTCGCCGAAGACCACATCATACCCCTTATCCTCCAACATCACCGTGATCAAGTTCTTCTTCAATCCTGTGCATGCATGACTTGCCCTCTTCAACACGAAGGGTTTACTGTGACCGTCCGAAAGGATATGGTACCGATACACAACAAGATCGTATCTACCATCATGCCCATCTCGATGTGCACACTCCGCATCTTTGTCCTCCGCATCCGAGAACACCCGATCTCCCGTCATATGAAATGACGCACCGCTATCCAAGAACCACACCGATCCCATCACACTTGAAACCAAGCATGCGATCAGTGAAAATTCAAGCTCGAACTGCGAAGCCAAAGCCTCTCCATCTACAGATCTTCCCGCTTGCTTGTTTTTCTTCTTCTTCGGACAATTGGTAGCATAATGTTCGTGATCATGGCAGTGAAAACACTTCACTTTCGCCATATCCTGCTTCTTGCCCTTTGCAACGGAATGAGAAGTTTTCTTACCCTTCCCCTTCTTTGCTTTGGCAACCAAAGCGCAATTTTCTTCATCAGCTCCCTTTGATGAAGATCCATCCCGAGTAGTCCTCCTTATCTCCTCCTGCATGAGATCCGCCCAAAGGCGCTCCCATCCCGGCAGCTTCTCCCGACCATTGACACTATCTTGATATGAGTGCCAAGGCTTCGGAAGACCAAGGAGAGCCAGGTCGACCATGTCCTCGTCTTCGACAGTCACCCCCACACTTCCCAGCTCATCTCTGCATTGAGTGAACTTCGTGAGGTATTTGGCGACACTGTCGCCCTTCTCCATCTTGATGTTCCTGAGCTTATCTTTGAGCGCCAGCTTCCTTTGGTCGCTCTTACTCTGGAATAGATCCGTCAAAGCTTTTCACATTAAATATGGAGTAGCCTTTCCATGCAGGCTGGATACAATATGATCCTTGACGCCCTCCAACAGGATCCTTCGACATTTTGCCATCTTCTTTTGCCATGCTTCGACTTCAGCAGGATCAGTGGGCCTTTGGACATCCGCATCCACGAACTCCTTCAGACCATTATCTTCTAATACTGCCTCCATGCGATCCTTCCATGCAACATAATTCGAACTGCCTTCAAGAGCATATTCGAGTCGTAAACCGTTGAAAGACATTTTCAACACTGGCACCAAGAAAACAAAACTGCTGCATAATTTCGAATTCCACCTCAAAACTCAACCGCTCTAGATCGTGAGAAAAAATTATTTCTAGCACAGAGATCGACTGCAAGGGGCATTTACCAGACCTTTCACTTTCCGAAGAAAGATGAATCCGGAGGCTACCTGGCCCGCATGCAGACTCTGTCTACCGAAATAAGTTTGTAATCACTGTGATGATCAATCTCTGCTTCAATAGCTCCGATACCATGTAGAAATTTGATGAATAATGATATTTATCCACCGAGATTATCCTGATCACATATCAATTTGAATTCATATGCAACACATAATCTCTTCCACTCAGATCATCACACATGCGGAAATAAAACAAGCGGTATGCGATCAAAAGATCATCAAAACATCACACACATTACACAGTATGTATGGGGAAAGCTTATAGCTGAAAAAACCGCAGCTATTGTGTATATTATAATGGAGAAAACATGTAACAAACTCAGTACAATACTCCTCACAAGTACTCAGTACTATCTCATGAAGTTACACACAAAACTAGCTTGGTTTTGAACAAGTCACAGGTTCAAAACACATCCACTAATTGCCTGCCTCTATTGCGCAATCATGGCCTGTCTAAATAGAGATCCAAGGTTCGAATCTCCTTGGCTTGACAGCGCAATCATCATGGGCAATTGCCTCCAAGTGTGGTGCAAATCTCATGCACAACTGATAGCTGTACTCACCCTTTCATCTACCTCTTTCACTGGTCTCCACTGAACTGTCCATGCACTGTAGTGAACCGATGTGTTCTTGAGTTGAATAATGAGTTACTAATTAATGAATTAAATAATATTTAATTCACTCCACTCATTACTAGTTGATTAGCTAGTTAAACTAATCTCAACTAGTTCAACTAAGTTAAACCGAACACAACTCCACCAACTGTCTTATCAACTCCACCAAACTTCTGCCACTGAAGTCCTAACTGAAGTCAACCATGCATGAGCTCACCAAACCCTTAGGAATAGCGTAATTCCTCTGTCAGATGCATGAGCCACTTCTGTAGCTCGAACTGAAGTGCTCCAAGAGAGTAAACTGAAGTTTAGAGTCCAAATATTATTAAGGGTAAATAATATTTTACTTCCCTATTTTTAGGATAGGCAGTCTAAAAATAGACTTCGACCTATAGGTCCAAAAATAGAGGTCCATCTATTTTTACCAACATGACCAATACTCCAAGAATAACATACTGCAACCCCTGGACCATGCTCCATATGTCTAAAAATAGACATAGTCTAAAAATAGACTTTGCGCTAGAATTTGCCTGCGGGCCCACTTAGTGAAGGCGACTTCATTTCACTAAGCTCCATCATCTTGCTGCATTTTCAACACGCGCTTTGTTTAAATTCCCGATAAAGTGATCGTTATTGATTGCACGCGTATGTATGTTTAATAAAACTCCAAAAAATTAATCCGCCGCGAGTAAAGGGACTTTATGTGGCCCTTACATGTATTGCAACGAGATTCACGAATCCTCCTTTCGGCATTCCCTTGCACCTCCTAGTGCAATTTCTAGTTCAGTCATCGAAAAATTAACACAATACATGTTGTTAAACATGATTTTATCTTAAAATAAAAATTATATAAACCAATATTCAAAAGATGGAAGTCATTTAGACAACTATCAAATGATGAAAATACTTACTCTACACGAAAACAACAAATTACAAATTCAAAGAAAGATATCACTCTATACCTTGGGCAGCTCTTGGAAATAAATTCCCATTAATGTGAATAAAGAGAAATTGTGGGTATAATAACTTTGATTTCATAATTGATATTTTGTAAGAATTTTGATGTTTAAATAAAAAGCATATTTTGTAAGAATTTTGATGTTTAAAATCAAAACCATCATCATGAAAGGAATTAATAATAATTATTAATTAAAATGCATAAATGAAATAAGGCTCCACTGCAATAATAGACAATATCTTCTTACTATCTCAATTTATTTATTATGTTAAAATCCAGATAATATTTATTACATGATTATATAAATTTTATTTTTGTTATTACATATTTTTACACTATAAGGATCATTATAGAAGTCTCAGACAATTTTGGGCTCGATACTCACCTTAAGTTGTTGAATATGCTACACCATATAAATTTGGAAAGTATTTTGGATTCAAGAACATGTGTTCTATTGCAATGATTCATATTCATTTTCACTAATATATATATCTATTTTAACTATGGATCTATGTGTCAATAGGGATCAAGTTTTTAAAGGTCCAAATATTTCTTCAAATTTTGATTCCTCTTATGATAACTTCATAGTTAAAATTGATCTAGACTAGTTCTTAATTTGTAACATGTCAACTCCATGTTAAATAAAGAAAGATTGAAACATCACCCTCATAATAGGAAACATGTCATTGAAATGTTTTAACCACCATAAGTTAGGAAGGATCAAATTCTTAGAGGTGCAATTTTTTCCTCAAATTTGTATTTATGAAGAAAGGATATTAGGAAATATATTAGTGTTGAATATGTTACATGTCAACTCTATATTAAACATGGAAGGAATTAAACACCTCCCTCATGCTAAAGTACACACCATTGAAATATTTTAACCATAAGACAATTTTATTTTTTTACTTTTTATCATATATATGAAATATTTTACTTAACATATACATTGAAATATTTTATTTATAGATCATATTAAAAACAAAATTAATACTTTTTTTTTTTATTAAATCTCATCAACTTCATATTATAAATTAAATAAATTACACATCTTCCTATTTTGTAAAATAAAATATACTTATTAACGAATTAAAAATATTGTCTCTATCGCTTTAAATTTTTATATAATCCCATAAATCTTATATCTAACAACTATTTCTTATCTAATTTAATTTTAAACATTTTCTTATACACATTTAAAACTATATATTTATTTTATTTATTATTTAATAATTTATTTTGTCACTTTTCATCATAATTTCTGTATCATATATCTATATAGAATTTAACCGTATTTCAAAACATATCTTTATAGTAAATATTTTTATTAATTGAAATTTATAATATTATTAATTTTTATATCCTTGAACTAAATTCCTGTACCTATTACACCCCTACATATTTTAGTGCATATCTTTAAATGTTAAATATTTTTTCTATACCATTGAACTTTGGACATTAGCACATTTTTTTTAAATGTTAAATAGTTTTTAATAATTGGATATTTAGTCGTCGCCATAAGGAATCAATGAATCAATGACTATAGTAATCAGTGTGGTATTCCTTATTAGTCTTTGCACGTGAATTTAAACTCTAAACCTAATGTTTTTGTACAAACCTTATAATATATATTTTTGGCCACCTTTTGCACAAACATTATAATATACGTTTTTTTTGGCACCTTATTAAATCTTGACAACGTTTTCTGTTGGCCAATGAACCATTTGAATATTTTATTTGGCATTCTTCTAAAGGCGGAGAGGCACAACATAGGATTAAAATTCATGTTGGTTGGAATTTTTTTTCATAGCCATATAATGCTAACATTAGTTTAGTATTAATTGGTTAACATTAATTTTTAATCTCTATTATGGTATCTGGTACTTAATTGAGTGTAATCATGATCTTTCATTTATTGTCGCCAAGATTTTGAGCCCTCTAGTATAGGTGACTGCAAAATTTCTACTTGGGTTCTAGTCGGCTCTATTAATTACTTTGTTACTGAGTTCCACTACTGCATTTTTCAACTAGTTGTTCTTGTGGTCGAAGAATGCGTTGGAGGCTAAGCTGCATCACAAGATCAAGTGGTGCTTGCGCCTGGAACGATTGGAAAAATTACAAAAATGAGATCAAATCCATTTATTCATGAAATAATCAATTCCGAGAACCCGCCACCGAAGAATAGGACACACGAAAACTAGCATTATAGCTTATAGCTTCAACAATGCTTATGAAATCACTTCTGGGTATGTGTGGATAATTTATCAAATCAATATCAATTCCAGCTGTTTGTGGATAAGTTGAAATCAATTCCAAAATTTTCACGATAATTTACAAATAATTTATGTGGTTAATTTGTAACTACTATGCTATTTAAGGTATGTACGACTACAATGTTATTGTTATGTTATTCAATTGAAAAATGAGATGAGATAAAATGGACATGTGGACATAAATCTTTGTATCTACTATCTATCCTTATAATTCCAGCTCCTACAACCACAATGTTATATCCCTATACCAGAATGTCCAAAATAAAAACGAAATCAAAATCATACATACTGTTGAAATGCAAATATACCTTAGAACTAGATTCTTATCCAGTGCGATATGGATTTTCCATGCAGTTCAACCATCAGTCCCAAAGCCCATGGCTAAAAGAAAAGATAGGTATTGTTTTAGATCCAAATATGAGCTTGTTTGAGATCCAAATCCATTGGCCTAGGTGTCTCTTCCAAATTGAAATGCAAAGCCATTTGTCTCTTCCAAATTGAGCTACAAAGTCATTTTTCCTTGGCCCTACATCTATTGAATCGACACCATTAGGTTATTTGGGATTGGCGCTGGTTCAGAAAGCCCAGCTAGCTCTAGAATGGGTTGTAACATCTCTCGAGTGTTGAGCATATTTGTCTATTTTGTGCACCATCTCCTCATCCTCGCCCATCTATGCAATTTTTTGATAATTGAGCTTCTTTGCTACTTTTGTTTCTTGTACATCATCGCACATATGTTGTAGATGGTTATGTTTATCTTGTACATCTATTGTTGATGCATTCTCTGTATTCTTTTTATTCATCTCATTCTTTTTTCCCCTCTAGTGGGTTGCTCAACTTCTCTTTCCCTCTTCGTACTTGATTTAACTTCATTATTTGACCATGCGTCCAACACTACACCAGGATAGTTTTTTGTTGATGCATTTCCTTCCTCCTTGCATAATTCCTCAAGAACAAAGCTAGCAGATGCATGCTCCTAAATACATGTATAAGTTTGTAAAGAAAAGGTAAGAGCATGAGCCAATTTTCATAGTTCCAGGTTGTTTAACTACTAGAACTTGGAACTTGAGAGAGGAAGATCAAAACCATGAACAACCACTGTGACTAGAGGTAGAGAGAGGAAGATCAAAACCATGAACAACCACTGTGACTAGAGGTAGAGAGAGGAGCTAAACAGAGAGGAAAAAGAAAACAAACAACACTCTCTAAAGTCTTTGTGTAATCCATGCAAGTGTCTTTCCATATTTCCCATTTCCCATTAAGAGTAACAATTTCAATTACAATTTAAAATTAAATAATCTTAAAAGACCATTGAATTAAATTATAAAATACCATTAAAAATTTTAAAAAAAATTCTTACCATGTGTCATTTATGGGAATTCATGTTTGTTTATGGTGAATTTTACATTAAATCTATAAAACAAAAATATCTTCTAACTTCTAAGATATTTAGCCTTAATCCATTAACATCAATCCCACTTTTCTTTTATATATATACATCCTTCTTGTTATTTGCAAAAATAAAGGAAGTTTATTTTACAGCGTAGCAGGTGCAAAGAAAAAGCCTACTGGGATTTGAGTTAGGATTTCTTTTAGTGTTTGAGTTACGGTGTTTTTAGTGATGAGGTTTGATTCGGTTTGCTTACGACTTCTTTTTCCCCTTTCCTTAGGATAGCTTCACTGTTCTTTATACGTCCCAAATAATTCTGATTCATCTAATTTAATTATAGCTTAATTATTTGTGTCATTGTATCCTACAGGCTTTAAGCTTTTTTCAGAAGAATCCTACAGGCTTTAAGCTACAATAGATGCTCATGCAGTGCCTCAATCTGCAAGTTATTTAATATTGCCATCGATTTGGTAATAGGTTGTATTTTGATATTCAAGCTGTTTCATTATTGTATAATTGTAGTATAATTGTATTTGTCTAAATAGATCATATGTTTATAGTTTGTATGTAATGAGAAAAAATATTAATTGAAACTTCTAAAATTGTTATTATCTTTTATCTTAATTTCTTTTTTTCTGTCACCTTAATTTTGCTATCGATTTGGTAATAGATTGTATTTTGATATTCAAGCCGTTTCATTATTGTATAATTGTATCTGTTTAAGTAAGTCATATGTCTATATTTTGTATGTAATGAGAAAAAATATTAATTAAAATTTGTAAGATTGTTATTATCCTTCACTTTAATTTCTTATTATCTTTCATCTTAATTTTGCTATTGATTTGGTAATGGGTTGTATTTTGATATTCAAGCTGTTTCATTACTGTATAATGGTATATGTCTAAGTAAATCATATGTTTATATTTGGTATGTAATGAGAGAAAATATTAATTGAAATTTTTAAAATTGTTATTATCTTTTATATTAAATTTTTTATTATTTTTCATCTTAATTTTACTACAATTTGATAATAGGTTATATTTTGATATTCAAGCAATTTCATTATTGTATAATTGTATCTGTCTAAATAATATGTTTATATTCTGTATGTAATGAGAAAAAATATTAATGGAAATTTCTAAGATTGTTATTATCTTTCACCTTAATTTCTTATTATCTTTCACCTCAATTTTTGTATCTTAATGAACTTTGGACATATTTTAAGGCTTTTTAAAATATTAAATAATTTTGAGTAACTGGATCTTCTCAAATGGTTATTGATTTGGTAATGGGTTGTATTAAAATATTGCCATATAATTGTATTTGTCTACTAAAATGCATGTCCACTTACCTTCTTTTGAATTAACCATTGCAATGTATTTGGTAATGGGTTGTATTTTTAAATATTGCTCTATAATTGTATTTGTCTACGTAAATGCATGTCCACTTGCTTTCTTTTGAATTAACCATTACAATGTATCCATGAACTCCTTATATTTTCTCCTACATGTATTTTGTCTATACTTCTTCTACTGTTACATACAACTATGCAATGTATCCATGAACTCCTTATATTTTCTCCTACATGTATTTTGTCTATACTTCCTCTACTGTTACATACAGCTATGAAATACAGGTGTGAAATAAAACTTTGGCGTTGTTTACTGTTGCGAATATTTTGAGAAATCTAGTGGTTTTTTTAAAGAAATCTCAATATGGCAATGTTTAAAATGGTTTTTTTACAAAAATAAATTTAGTATTATCAAAAATCTTTGAAACACCTATAATAAATATCATCAAAAATCTAGAAAGTATCCAAAATTTTAAAATTCCATAACTATAACTTAAATTTTGAAAATTTTCTACTAATTTTCAAAAAATATGCTAATTTTTTTATTATTTTCCTAATAAAATTATAAAAACTAAAACTTTTATTATTCACAAGTATAACTTTTATTATTAATTTTCCAAGTACGTACAAGGAAACAAGCTGCCTTGAAAATTATATATGGAAGTTCATGCTTAGGGTGGTCAATGGTTGTTGGTCTTTTTGGGCTTATATCCTCAGTCCTTCACTGCTGTCAAGAGTCCAGAGTAAATCATGAACATGTAGTAAGTTAAATCATGAAGTCAATGTCTTTTCAGTTTATTTTTTAAATAAAAATAAAATAATATTTACACCGAAGATGTTTCTTTGTGAAACACTTTGCCATTGATATTCTTCAACATTTTTATTTTCCACCGTTTGGTTCCAGGGATAGTTGTAAGATTTGGAATCGCATATGTAAGTTTTGGCCTTAGGATGAGTCGGTTGGCTAATGAAACTAGATGTTCGTCCTTGTCTCACATCTAGCACACACAGCTAATATTCTCTCTGCGCTTAACATCCCCTGTGTGATGGCTCTCTGTCTACAGGTGACACACCTCCATGCTTTTATAGGTGCACGATCAACCACTATTTGTTTCCATAACGAAGGTTCTCCAGTTAAACTACATTAATAGTCTTATTTACCTGGGCTGTGTATTTCCAGGTTAAATATTTTTGGTAGCTTAGCGTAATAACACAAGAATTTGCTGCTCAGCAGGCAGTACTATGCACAACAAGGTCTGCTGAACTGAAAACAGAGCGCTGAGCTTGAGTAAACCCTCAAGCATTGCTGAGGCCACCGTTTATCTAAACAGGGCCTCATTGGGCTTCAGAAAATTGCCATTGGCACAAGAATTCATAGGTCGTGTCTTGCAAGCTACCTGTTTGCTCGGCCACAAAATTCTGTCGCAGGATAAAAGCTTTGGAGTAGCTGCTTCTCTAAGAGGAGCTCTTAGCCTATTCTTAGCAAGAGCAATCATCTCTCTCTTTGTTGAACGGGTAGGATTTACTCTCTTCCGACCTTGTCAAAATACAGAGGATTCAGTAAGCTTTTCTTGGGTATTCTTCTATGAAAACTTTCTTCTAAATTCTTGTATTGGATTCAGTAAGCTTTTCTTGAGTATTCTTCTATGAAAAAATTCTTCTAAATTCTTGTATTCCCGCTGTGTATTATCTTTCTTAAGAGTTTTTGTTCCAGCTTAAATCATGTTTGACTTGCACTGCTAGCGGCAATGGTCACTGAGCAAATTTCAGTCAATTTAATTCAATTTCGCCTCTCACCTAGTGTTCTCCGAAGGACTGCTCAATCGATTTCTTTTTCTTTGTTGCAAATCCTCAACAGCTCTTATTGATTTCTTTTTCTTTGCAGAGATCCTCAACAGATCTTATTGATTTCTTTTTCTTTGCTGAGATCCTCAAGAGATCTTTGGATGATAGATTGATTGCTCTATTTTTTTTTTAAGTTTGAGTTTCTAAATTAGTTAGTTTTCCTTTTCTTCTTTGTCCATGGTTCTGGTTGTTTAATGTCCTTTTTTTGGAATTTTATTTTATCAAAAATGTCAAGATTGTTGCTTTTTACAAGCAAAATTTAGTTATTTAGTTGTTTAGTTGAGCTTTTCTGGTGCTCAAGGTTGATGCTAATAAGATATACAACCACCAAAGTGCGAAGGTTTCTCACATATCTTAAAGCAATAAAAACTTAAACCTATTCAACATTCCCATCTTCCTCTAAACATCAGAATATTTCAAGTTAAAGAACCCAACAAAACTTATGTACTTAACATAACACATTTGAAAAAGTGCAAGAAATTAGCATATCTCCCTTCTGAAGTGTAGGATCATCCACTACATATTTATTTACCCGCCAATAGATTGCACATATGAGAAGACCCAGTGCCACCATTATGTTATTATGCTTATCATAGCCCTTTTTCTCAAAAATATGCGGTTCAAGCCTGCCTTAGCCTATGTTAACAATTTTTTTTTTGAATTTCTGTGATTTTCAAAGTTTCCATGAACAACCAAATACAAATTTTCTCAGAATAAAGAACAAATACTATCAGTTTCATGTATTTAGTGGAATGAAAATTTCGTTCCGAGCTTTACAAAGTTTCGTTTGCAAAAACAAAGAAAAAAAACAATCAATTTCAGTTGGACATAAATTCCAAATTTCAAGCTAATTTCTTCCATTTCAGACTTTACAAAGCTCGATCAAATACATTTAATTTTAGTTTTTTAGGTGAGCCAGTGCAGTTTTTTTGGTAAGCCAGTGCAATTTTTAGAAAAAATTACAAATATCAAGCTTTTACTTCGACATTAAAAAAGAAAATGAGCGGAACGAAGTGTGGCCTTTTTGTTTTCCGTGAGCTACAATTTCACATCCAGTCTCTCAAAATCCTACTTGGATTTAGAGACATTACCCTCAAATGAAAACAAATCACAACAAAAGCAATTTAACATAACCTTTTTCATAATTCCGCTCGAACTTCCAGCCATTTTCTTGAACAAAACCCGGAAATTAACTCTTACAACACAAGAAGTGTAACCGCAATACTTCGCTTGAACTTCACTTGCATTCTTAGCGTGCCTTACTTACAACTTACCTTAGAACGAGGAGACCGCCTACCTAGTGCTTGAAAAACACGATAGACGATATTGAGTGCGTGGCTTCTCTTCGATGTCCTGCTACGCTTATGTTTCTGGTGCTTAGCATACCATATCTCATAATTCCACTCGAATTTCCAGCCATTTTCTTGAACGAAACCCAGAAATTAATTCAACCAACTGAAGACATTAATATATTCGCAGTTTCGAATTTGAGCATCATGTGAAAGAAGAAGCTACCCCATCAATGTGCCAAAATCTTTAGAAGTTATTTCACATGTGCCCAGAATGAGCTCCCTTCCCTCCAGCGTATTTCCAATGGATCTACTCAATCTTATCCGACATCTATTTAATCAATTGTAGAGCCTACATAAGCATTTTCAATATTGAAGTCATGCTCTTTTGATGTTAAAAAAGTGTTTTCAGAAAATAATAATAATAATAATAATAATCCCGGATGCAGGTGTACGTGATCGTGCATAGTTTGCTGATGGGGAGGTGGATGGGCACGTGGTATACCACCACCGCCATCCCTCTGCACTCCGAGCATAAGTTATTACAGCCGGCTACCATAGTTATTGCTGCATTAATGCAGACTTCATCGCCTCGTTTTCTCGACCCCCCCATTGCTATGGCGCCCATTCCGTTGATCCATTGTGTCTCTCCTCTGTGTTCTTGCTATTCTCAGGTTGACAATGAGCCCTGTTTGCGCACTAGCACAGGGAAACGGTGTCGCCTGAGTTGCTCCCTCAAGCTTTCGACCGGCATTCACGTTTCCTCAGGTCCGTATTGCAACTACAGTAGCTCTTCTGTTGATTACAGGCAGCCTCTGCATTCGTTCACCATCCCTCTCTCGTTTTTTTGCCCTGCCCTCCCTGCCAAGCTCATCATGCCTCGATTGAGACCTAGAATGACCTGCATGCGCGACTCCTCACGTGGGCAAGTCATCAGGCCGCCTGTGTTTCCCTCTTCTGCCTCTTCGTCGGATTCCTCTGACTCCGGTGAAGGCCGTGTTGCTGCTTCCAGAAGAGGCCGGGGACGTGGTCGAAGATGCAGTCCTTCCACCTCTACGACGCATGTCCGCCTCTCCTCCAACGCTCACTTTCATTTAGCCCGTTTCAATTACCCCTGCTCTCTCAACCATCAAGAGTTCATCGCCTCTGTTTCCATTAAGCTCAGAACCAACCCCACTGCTCAGGCTCAGCCCACGGCCCCCTCTAGAATTACTCCGGCATCCGAGGACGAAATTCTGTTTTGCCCCCCAGGGGTTAGTCTGCAGAGTGTTCAGGGTGCAATGGCCTCACAGCACGAGCTTCAGCAAGCTGGGCCCAGCGCTCCTTCAGGCAGTGACTTCTCGGGCAAAGCACCTCCTCCTCCAGCTGAAGATGATTTTAACCCGTATGCATGCCCAGTGGTGGGGGAAGCACCCTCGCCCACCAATGATGCTTAATGGCATTTGCTCGCCAGTTTTTGAACACAGGTATCAAGAAGGTGTTCACTCTCCTTCTTTTTTATAGTTTTTTGCAGGAATTATGCTGTCATTCTCCTTCGCCATATCAACGGTTTCCAAGTTATTGTTTTCCAAGTAATGTTATCCAAGTTACTGTCCCCAGGACAGCGCTCCAGCGCTTCAATACGACTATTTGTAATTTTTGCTATGGGAAGTGTTTGTTTTGGTCTTGTATGTCGAGTAGAGTCCTACACTCCAGACATCATTTCAGACACAAGTATCAGCTGTTTAGAAAGACGGACAAGGTCCTGGTCACTAATGTTTTTTCAGCCAGTAAACAGTTGTTTTTTTATGTCAATGATCAGCAATGTAATGTAAGAATGCCACATCTCTGGGCTAGCTATTCTGAGGCCTCAGCCTCTCTGTAATCTTTTTGTATCAATATAAAAGTAGACCGATTCAGAAAAAAATAATAATAATAATAAATAATGTATTATTTGGTGTTTGATTGCTCTGCGAAATCGTTGGAGTTTTATTAGTAGATTTTCATGGGAAAATAATTAAACACATTTAATATTCTTTTATTATTTGTTTAGAAAATTAAACACATTTTGAAATTTCCTATAGAGAGTTTCAATTTCTTTAAAATATTATAGTTTTATTTTCTTTAAAATTAATTTTATTATTTATTTAGAAATTAAACACATTTATATTAAATGTTTGAAATTCTCTATACAAAGTTTCAATTTTTTTTAATATTTGAAATTCTCTACACAAAGTTTCAATTTCTTTAAATATTAATTAGTAAGTTCCCATGAGATTATTTTCACACATATTTATTATTTATTTGGAAAATAAAACACATTTATATTAAATGTTTGAAATTTCCTAAACAAATTTTCAATTTCTTAAATATTACAATTTCATTTTCTTTAAATATTAATTAGTAGGTTCCCATGGGATTATTTTCACACATATTTATTTGGAAAATTAAACACATTTATATTAAATGTTTGAAATTCAGGCTTTCAATTTCTTTAAATATTACAGTTTCATTTTCTTTAAATATTAATTGGTAGGTTCCATGGGATTATTTTCACACATTTTTAAATACAGAGTTTCAATTTTTTTAAATATTACAGTTTCATTTTCTTTAATTTCTTTTACAGTTTCATTTTCTTTAAATATTAATCATATAGCAGAAATCTTCATTTTATTGAATTATTTTACTATTTACATTATTTTAATTTTTTTTATCTTACACTAATTTTCATAATACATCTAGAAAATTAATTAATTAGTAGGTTCCCATGGGATTATTTTCACACATTTCTTAAATAAAAAAATATTTATTATTTGGAAAATTAAACACATTTATATTAAATTTTTGAAATTCCCTATACAGAATTTCAATTTCATTTTCTTTAAATATTAATCATATAGTAGAAATCTTCATTTTATTGAATTATTTTACTATTTACATAATTTTTAATTTTTTTATCTATACATTAATTTTCATAATACATCTAGAAAATTAATTAATAGGTTCCCATGGAATTATTTTCACACATTTTTAAATAAAAAATGTTTATTATTTATTTGGAAAATTAAACAAGTTTATATTAAAGGTTTGAAATTTCCTATAGAATTTCAATTTCTTTAAATATTATAGTTTCATTTTCTTTAAATATTAATCATATAGTATAAATTGATTTTATTGAATTATTTTATTATTTACATTATTTTTAAAAAAAAATTGATCTACACACTAATTTTCATAATATATCTATTTTTTAAATTATAAATTTTATATTGAATAATAATTATAAATATTAATTTATTTATTATCCATTATTATAATTTGAATAAATAAAAATGATTATAATTTAAGATATTTTGAATAATTATTATATAAAATATTGTAAGTTTATTTTATATAATAAATATCACAGTTTTAAAGGTATATACTCTTTAATAGATCTGTAAGATGATATAATGTTATAGCAAAATTAATTTCCAATGATTAAGTTTCAGATTTATTTTAAATTTCTAGATTTTGAATGTAAAAATTGTGAAAATCTTGAATATTATTTTATATATCTATATTTTGAATGTAAGATTTAGAGTTTTTTTTATTACAAATTTTGTGTGCTAAAATGAATATTTTTTGTTAATCATTATTGTTACTTTGAATGTAATTAAATTTATTGATTTCTAAAATTTCTAAATAAAAAATTGTGAGTAGTTGTGTTATTAAAAGCTTTTTGAAATTATGTAACTGATTTCCAATTTCAAAATTTAGTTATAAGTATGCATTCAATAGGAGTCTTTATTTTTTACAAGATGGTCTTCTCAAATTTTTTATTCCTTTAATATATCTTTACACCTTTAAAAACAACTGCTAATTATAAAAATAATAAAAATCTTAATTTATTAAATTTTGCCATGTACTATATGATAACTGGTTGAGTTTTGCCATGTGCCGGCAGAGTTTTCAAACACGCATGCCCCTTCACTCCGCAAATTACGGCTAAATGACAGGCTCAACGACGGTATGGGCCTACGTGTTTGAAATGAACGGTATGCACCTACATGTTTGTGGTTTGGGTCGTTTGTTATATGACACGTTTTGCTACTCAACGCCTCTCTTTTTCTACTCTCACACTCAAAATCGATGATGATATCTAATTCATGGAAGGCAGGTATTGAGGTACTTGTTGAAGTCGGACGTCGGCCGTCAATAACCCAAAAGAAAGAAACATGTGATTCTTCATTTCATTTACACTCCGCAAATCTTGAAAACACTTCTTTACAATGAGACAAAAATATGTGCATGATGCATTAATTTTGAAAGGACGATATCATAAAATTTAAACCACCAATTGCACATATGTTGCAAAGGAAACGTGGTAAGCTAGCATAAGAAAAACTAGCAGATAAAAAATCAAATTCTAGGGTTATTTTAATTTGAAAGCCAGCATAAGAAAGACTAAAAGATAAAAAATTAAAGACTAAGTTATTCTAATTTGAACTTAGGACAACATAGGAAAGATTAGAAAAATAAAATTAATGATTTTTTACTTCTTTTAATTCAAATTTTGATCTTGAGTAGGAAATGATTTTTTTGTTATTCTAATTTGAATTTATGACAACATAGGAAAGAGTAAAAATCAAAATTAATGATTTTTTACTTCTTTTAATTTGAATTTTGATGTTGAGTAGGAAAATATTGAAATTAGAATTTTGATCTTGAGATGTGACTATGAGATTTGTTCCTTAGAGTGGACCAAGGTCATTTCCAAACGAAAATAATAAAATTCAAAATTTAATTTCCAAACTCTTTTGGTATACCTTCCAAAATATTTTATGCTAATACACCTGTCATTCATCTAGTGAATAACATGTCCATTAGTGTCCCAAGAATCCTAAGTGTTGTCTATGGATTATAAAGTGTTCATATGAGAATGTTATGCCTCTTAGAAGTTAACCTATGCTTTGACCACCATTGTACAAAGAGGTTGCAAATAATTCCCATTAGTTATACATGTGTTCCCATTACTTACACATTTGTTGCTAGTCACTTGTACTAGTCTAGTCTTTCAAGAGCAATCTAAAGAGTCTAAAACATTTACTATAATTAAAATTCATGTCACTAAAATACACATACCCTTAGAATATTAAACAACTATTAACACATGTTGTACTAGTGCCATAGAAAACAAGGGTTTTCATTTCTATTGTATTGATGTACTATTGTATAGATAAATAAACTTGAAAAGACCCTAATATTAAACAAATATCAATATATATGAAGTATTAAGCCTCAACAATTAAATCCCTTCAATGTTTTATTTATGTACTATTGCATAAATAAATAAAAGAAAAATAAAAATAACATAATCAAATGAATGAAATAAAAGATCATCTAACAATCACTCAAATTACAATTACTTATAAAAGACAATAATAAAAACTAAAATATAACCTTAAATATAAAAGTCATATCTAAAAATACATAATCATAATATAATATTAATTTCATTTAAACTTACACTTGAATACTATCAAATACCTCTATAACTTTAAAGCAAGTGTCTTTAATAATATCAGCTCCATCTATCTAAAAATGCAAGTGATGATATGGAAACCATGTAGAGACTATTTTGTGATATAATTAAGAAAATAATAAATCCTTTTTATAAAGATGCATTTTATTTTAAAAATAAAAAAATAACAAAAATAACAAAAATAAGAATAGTGTTATTTATA
This sequence comes from Pinus albicaulis, assembly GCA_034641835.2. NCBI lineage: Eukaryota > Viridiplantae > Streptophyta > Pinopsida > Pinales > Pinaceae > Pinus > Pinus albicaulis. The sequence goes on along the minus strand of CM076577.1, from coordinate 158,354,125 downwards.
ATTTATTATTACATAATTAAATATATTTAAATTAAATAAAAGATTATATAACAATCACTTAAAGATTTATAAAAAAACAGTAATAAAAATTAAAATATAACCTTAAATATAAAAAGTCATATCTAAAAATACACAATGAAAATATAATATTAATTTCATTTAAACTTACACTTGAATACTATCAAATATTTCTATAACTTTAAAGCAAGTGTCATTAATAATATCACAACTATCTATTTAAAAATGCACAAATAATAATATGAAAATCATGTAGCAACCATTCAATAATATAATAAATCTTAGGAATTTGGCTTATGTTCGAAACGCGTCGACACAAATTTCTCCTATGTGATTTTCACCGAAATTTTTTTTACACATATAATAAATCTTTTTATAAAATTACATTTTATTTTAAAAATAAAAAAAAATTAATTTTCCTTATTAATAATTATTTTTTCTTATTAATAATTATTTTCCTTATTAATAATTAATTTTATTTTTAATTATTAATAATAAATTATTATTATATAATCAATAAGGAAAATATACATATATACACCACAATTTGTTGAATTAATTACCATTATATTAATTAATTGGTTAATTAGTTGTATAAATATACTAAAGAATTTATAAATAAATAAAATAATTAATTAATTAATTAATTAAATTAATTAAATTAAATAACTAATGGAATATTTTATTTTATTTTATTTTATTTATTTATTTATTTATTTATATATTTTTTAATTAATTAATTAATTAATTTATTTTTATTTTTTATTTATTTTTTATTTTATTTTTTATTTTTATTTTATTTTTATTTTTTATTTTATTTTTTATTTTTTATTTATTATTATTATTATTATTAACTCAAACTAGCAGTTATCCTAACGGCTAGTTGAGCCATTTCTACATCTATTTATACTTATTGTGGTTGGTTCGACCATGTTCTTGTGCATGTGATTATTACTGAAAGAATTTCTACTAATAAATAATAAAAATAAGAATAATGTTAATTATAATTTATTATTACATAATTAAAAATATTTAAATTAATTACATATTGAATTCAAATTAAAATGATATCTTGAATAGAACTTCTTTCAAATTATTTAATGTTATTTAGGTTTTTAATTATAATGTTATTCCGAATTTATTTCAATTTATTTCTCACTATTTAATTTTCCAATCATATTCTTATGCATTACGTACCAAAAAAATCATTTTTTTCACACTATAATCAAAGCTTAAATTCATTTTCAATGTAAGACACTAAAACACCAGGAAAGTTTCACCTTTAAAATTTCAACTATATACATTCTTTCTGTTTTGAAGATGCTACTTGTAGCTTCGTTATGCTAATATTTTATAAAATCTTTAACCAATTACCTTTATACAATTACCTCTCTAAATATTAATGTAAGATACTGAAACACAAGAAAAGTATACATTCGTTCTGTTTGTAAATATTCATGTAAAACACTGAAACACAAGAAAAGTATACATTCATTCTGTTTTGAAGATGCGACTTGTAGCTTCGTTATACTAATGTTTTATAAACTCTTTAACCAATTACCTTTATCCAATTACATCGGTAAATATTAATGTAAGACACCGAAACACCAGAAAAGTTTCACCTTTAAAAACTCAACTATATACATTCGTTTTTTTTAAAAATGCGACTTCAGAATTTAGTTACATGTATTCACTTTAAAAGTTACCGAGTTAAAACCCACATTCTGCTAGCTTGTAGGAGTAGCTTTACCCGTGATATGCATACGGCATCACTTCAACCAAAGAGCCTCTTGGCCAGAGTTCTGCATCTTTTACTTCTGAATCATAGATGATTTTTTATGTGGCATCACTTCAGCCAAAAAGCTACTCGGCCAAAGTCTCTGCATCTTTTATTTCTGAACCATCGATGATTTTTTATCATAAACAGAGCCGAATATCTATGCATGTGGCATCACTTAAGACAAGGAGCTACTCGGACAGAGTCTCTGGATCTTTTACTTCTAAAGCGTCGATGATTTATGATTTTTTATCATAAACAGAGCCGACTTTCCAATTTGCAGGCAGCAAATTCACTGGGTTTAAGTCCAGCTTGCCAACACCAAAAATCACAGAAAAATGCATTAAAATTCACAAATCAACTTAACTTTAATAGCCCCTCCCAGAAAATCATCAGTCACAGGTCCGGTGAAGTGATCTCCTCCAAAAAAATCAGCAATCGCGGGCCTGGTGAAGCAATCTCACCGCTCCAAATTTTAGCACCCCCAGCAGCCTATTCTAACAACAACAACACTGAATGAAAAATTAATGAATTAAATTGGGAGGTCTAAGGGGCTACTAAACAAGGGGAAGGGCTCACAATACCTCAAAATAAACTGTGAGCAGTAAAGAACCTAAATCATTACAAATTAAAAACATCAGCAATCACGGGCCTGGTGAAGCAATCTCACAGCCCCAAATTTTAGCACCCCCAGGCAGCCTCTTCTAACAACAACAACACTGAATGAAGAATTAATGAATTAAATCGGGAGGTATAAGGGGCTACTAAACGAGGGGAGGGAAGGAGCTCACAATGCGTCAAAATCATTACAAACTAAAAACAATCATTTCCGGAGGCTACACTAATTTAGAAATTTGAGTGCACAGTGCATACCAAATTCATCCGCCTGCCTGTAGGACACAAGTCCGCGCCCGTTGTAGGACACTAGTCCAGAACCAAAATCATTACAGACTAAAAACAATCGTTTCTAGAGGCTACACTAATTTAGAAATTTGAGTGCACAGTGCACACCAGATTCATCATCTCACAGTGAAATATGTGAGCAGTCTTTCACCGTTAGTGTAACGAATTTTCTATAATGAATTTCCAACACAAGGTTTTTCACTCCATGAAGATCTAATGGTAGGAATTGCTTTAATCGTCTAACATATTATATCAATGGCCCAGTGTACTACACATGGTACATAGGAAAGTTGTTTTCAAATAAATATGCCTTACCGTGTAATTAGTACAAGGTAGAGAAGAAATGTCCATAGTCCACCCATAACTCCTAAAAGTTTGGGTACTAAGTTTGATGGTATCATAAAGAAGCATTATGCATGAATGAATTCAGTTAGGAAATGATTTAAAATTTTTTAAATGTGAGTATAGAATTAACATGATCTAATGATCAATTTTTCTTTTTTATGTATATTTTTTTAAGAACGTAAGTTTAAATTTTTTAAATGTGAGTATAGAATTAACATAAGCTAATGATTAATTTTTTTTTATGTATATTTTTTTAGAATGTAAAATTTAAAAATATAATATGTAATTTTGTATTGTTTAATTGCATTTTTGAATGTTATATAAAATATATGATTATATACTTTAAACGTGTATGTTTAAAAAAATCATTTTTTATATAGAAAAAATAAAATTTTAATTTTTTATTTTTTATTTAATATATTTTTATGTATATGTGAATATTAATTGGTATTAAAATATTTTTTTTTAAATTTCTTTTCTATATATAGATATATATGAAGTTGATATAGACATAAATTTATTAACATAGATTTTCAAATATTTTTGAAAAATATAAGATTTAAACATCTTACACATTTTTTTAATTTCTAATTACTTTACATGAAATAATATTGAAGTCATATGAAAACTAACTAAAATAGCATAACATATTCTTTCTGTGAATTTTTCTTTTTTATTTAAAAAATGTTTTATTTTTATTTTTATTTTTAAAAAATGTGTCACCACTAAATTAAGTTAAAACAGAATTACACATCTAATTTATACTCTAATATAGAATAAACTTCTCGACTTAATAATTAATATAAATATATTTATAAAATATAAAAATAAATAAATTATAATTATGTTTTCTTAAATGTAAAAAAAAAAAAATATTAAATTTTATTTTTTATTTCTTAAAAAAATAAAAATTAAATTAAATTTACAATGAATCTATCTCATTCATTTTAAAATACAATAAAAATATTTTATCTTTTATTGTAAAGTATTTTTATATAAAAGATGACTTTAATGAGATGATTGGTTAGTAATCAAAGACATGTGATTATTCATTTCATTTACACTCGCAAGTCTGTGAGAACACGTCTTTACAATAAGACAAACAAAATTCTCTGGGATGCATCTATGACACACTATTTATCAAAGTAACCATAAAATTTGAAATAATATAAAGTAAAGAGGAAATGTCTATACTCCACGCATAAATCCCAAAGGTTTGGGGACTAGGTTGATTGCATCACACACACGCATTATGCTTCACGGGATTTTGTAACTTAGTCGGTGAAAATATGATTTTAAAATTTTTAATTGAATTCCAAATATATCTGGTGTAAATATATTTGTAAAATGTTTAAAGAAATTATTTTTTTAGGTTAATTTTTTTTTAAGATTGATATTTTTTTTTATAAATTTTGAAGTTAATTTGAATAAAAGTTAAAATCAATTTATATTAGTCTTATATATAATGTTAGTCTTATATATAATGTGACAATTTTATATTAAATTTAAATGAAATTGTGCATTTTATTTATTCTAAAAAAAATAAAAAAAAAATAAGGTTTATATATAAATATTTTATTTAATATAGACATTAAATATTTATTTGATTTTCTTTTTATAAATATATTTTTAAATACAAATTTCTCTCATACTATGAATTATAACCAACCTATCAATGAAATAAGAAATAATTTTTTTAATGAGATTAAAAAAATATTTGTTATTTATATTTCTTAAATGATATATATCAACTTCATATTAAAAATTTAATAAATTACATATGTATCTTAGAATAGGAAGCAAGAAATAATTGAAATGTTTTATTTTTAATTATTCTTTCTTTATATTAAGTTAAGTTTTTAGGTTTATAAGATTTTGAGTTAAGATGGGTTTATGTTGGTATGATTGATATATTATATTGTGGATTGACTAAAAAATAATAGGATTAATGTTTTATGGATTTTTTTAATTCCTCTAGTTTACATAATTTCATATATATAATTAATAACCCAATATTAAGGTAATATCATTTTAGTGGGTGACTTTAATGCTCGAACTTCAAGAAACCAAGATATTCTTCTAAGCAATCATTCCAACCGCAATCCTCTTTGGTTAGATGAAGAGCTTACTCTGGCTAGCCGGTACAAAAGGAGCTCTGAAGACCTCGGGGATAATTTGTTTGGGTCGGAGCTAGTCAAGCTCTGTAGTGCTCAGGATCTCATAATTTGCAACGGTCTAAAGAAGTGGCCCAATTCTAGCCAGATGACCTGCATCCATGGGCTTGGCAGCAGCGTGGTAGACTATGTTATTTTTTATCTCCCTTTATACAACGAAATAATAAATTTTGACATCTCAGACGACCATGACCCTGACTTTGATCATAGGCCTTTACTCATAACTCTCAATTTTGTCATGCATAGAGATCCCATAGAAGATAATCCTTATAGTCAAAATAACTTAATCTTTGATAAAAATAAAAATGATCTCTTTCTAAATGAATTAAAAACTAATTTTCTTCCTTTATCTAGTATAGACAACATAGATGACCTATATCATAATTTTACTACAACCCTCTCATATTCTATTAACAAGTTCTCAATTGAATGGAAACATTTTACTACAACCCTCTCATATTCTATTAACAAGTTCTCAATTGACCTATATATATCAACTTCATATTAAAAATTTAATAAATTACATATGTATCTTAGAATAGGAAGCAAGAAATAATTGAAATGTTTTATTTTTAATTATTCTTTCTTTATATTAAGTTAAGTTTTTAGGTTTATAAGATTTTGAGTTAAGATGGGTTTATGTTGGTATGATTGAGATATTATATTGTGGATTGACTAAAAAACAATAGGATTAATGTTTTATAGATTTTTTTAAATTCCTCTAGTTTACATAATTTCATATATATAATTAATAACCCAATATGAAGGTAATGTCATTTTAGTGGGTGACTTTAATGCTCAAACTTCAAGCATCTGAGATATTCTTCTAAGCAATCATTCCAACCCCAATCCTCTTTGGTTAGATGAAGAGCTTACTCTGGCTAGCCAGTACAAAAGGAGCTCTGAAGACCTCGGGGACAATTTGTTTGGATCGGAGCTAGTCAAGCTCTGTAGTGCTTAGGATCTCATAATTTGCAACGGTCCAAAGAAGTGGCCCAATTCTAGCCAGATGACCTACATCCATGGGCTTGGCAGCAGCATGGTAGACTATGTTATTTCTGATCTCCTTTTATACAACGAAATAATAAATTTTGACATCTCAGACGACCACAAGCCTGACTCTGATCATAGGACTTTACTCATAACTCTCAATTTTTTCATGCATAGAGATCCCATAGAAGATAATCCTTATAGTCAAAATAACTTAATCTTTGATAAAAATAAAAATGATCTCTTTCTAAATGAATTAAAAACTAATTTGCTTCCTTTATCTAGTATAGACAACATAGATGACCTATATCATAATTTTACTACAACCCTCTCATATTCTATTAACAAGTTCTCAATTGAAGTCTCAAGTAATAAAAGAAATAGCAAAACCAACGCATGGTATGACAAAGATTGTAAAAGTGCAATGAGAGAAATTAAGGAAGTTGTTGTTGAATCTCTCAAAATTGACAAGATAAAAATCTACAAAGCCCTAACTAAAAGGAAAAAAAGGCAATATATTCGTAAAAGACAAGAGAATCTCTTACACCTCTCTAAGGTGGCTCCTAAGAAATTCTGGAGGTAGATTTTAACTAGGAAAACTAAAGATAATAACAAAATTTATTTACATGACTGGAATTCCTATCTTAAAAAGCTTTATGACTCTCAAGCTTTTCAACATCCACAAGCTTTTCAACCAAGCGGTCAAGCAAGGGTTCCCTAAAACTTGGACTCAGAGCCTCATTATCCCTATTTTTAAAAGTGGGGATACAAATAACCCCTCTAATTATCAGACAGTTATGATCAACCATTTCTTGGCCAAGTTATATGGTATTATTTTGGAAAATAATTTGAGCATTGGCTTGAAAGTGAAGGTAAGCAGGCTAAAGGCAAAGCAAGTTTTAGAAGGTAGCACTCAACAACGGACCACCTCGTTACTCTTAGTATCATTGTGGAGGAATGCCGCAATGCTAAATCCAATCTCTTCTCTTGCTTTGTGGACTTTAGAAAGGCTTTCGATATGGTTCCTAGAAACAACCTATGGAATAGATTAGAAGAGATAAATTCTCCTTTCGAGCTAAGAGCGGCTGCTATAAGATTATACGAGAATGTAATTTCCAAGTTAAAGAGCAATGAGGGGTGGTCGAAAGATATCAAGTGTAATATCGGAGTTAAACAAGGTTGCCCCCTCTCCCCTACCCTATTTTGCATTTACATCGACAAGCTAGAAGGTTGTTTAGAGGAAGCAGGATGTGTTGGCACAATCTTAGTTGGGATAGTCATCATCCTTATTCTCTATGCTAACGATATTGTTCTTCTCACAAGGTGCCCATCTAATCTTGATAAGCAACTTAGACTTCTTAAGGATTTTTGCTCTACAATGGGTATGTTTGTTAACACTAACAAAACAAAAGTTATGATTATCAAATCCAAGAAGGACACTTACGCTAATTTTATGTATGACAATAGTAACTTGGAGGAAGTGTCTTCTTACAAATACCTAGGAATTGATATTCATCACAAGTCAATATGAAATATAACATTCAGAAAAGGATAAATGGGGTGGAAAGTTTATTTTGTCTTGAAAATAATTGTAAAATGGTAAACCTCATAATGTGGAATAGAAAGAAGTTCCTCTTTGAAACTTTAGTCACTCCTGTTATCTTATATGGATGTGAGGTCTGGGGTTGCAGCATCTCTAGAGAATCCTGGAGAAAGATTGAGCAAATCCAGAAGCGTTTTATAATGTATAACCTTAAAATTAAAAGCAATACACCCTATCATATTCTCCTTATAGAAGTGGGTCTTTTCCCTATCGAGAGCCTAGCTATGACTAGGCTTTTGTTGTACATGCACAAGCTCAATAACATAGGAGACCATAGACTTCCTAAGCTAGCTTTAAATTCCAGCCAAAACCACCTAAGGCTTAAACGAGGTTGGTATAAAGACACCAAGGCCTGGTTAAACCATTGGGAGATCAACGAGAATGTTGCTTTGCAAAACATTTATAACATTAAAAAAAATTGTTACTTCTAAGTTCAAAGAAAAAATGTGGTGTGAGAAAGATCTAGCAGCTAAAAGAAAATTAAGATATTATAAGGAGGTCATCAACCCCACCCTAGAAGATCAAAAGTATCTCTTTGTTTTCACTAGCTCAAAGAAGAAAATTAATATAGCCAAGATTAGAACGAACTCTCATGAGATCCATAGTGAAACGGGTTGTTGGACAGTTCCTAAAACACCATGGATGGAAAGGATCTACCATCTCTATGAGAATATGAACATCGAGGATGAAAATCACTTCCACTTAAAGTGCCCCGCGTACAGCCACATTAGAGCTCAATTTCATAATCTTTGTTGCAATACTGACTTTCCTAGCCTTTTAAGATGTCAAAATTATAGTGAGCTCGGGAGGCTTCTCTCCAAGCTTTTTGAACATAGGAATAAAATCTTAAATCAAACTAAATAACTCTTTTCTTTAGGTCTAATAGACCAAAGATTGGTGTGAGTGGACTTTAACCATCATCATCATCATCATCATGAATCAAAAGGCGTTTGAGTTCTTGAATAATAAAAGAACATGTCACTATACAAAATAAAATAAAATATGTTTACCATTAAAAAAAACTATCACATCTAAATTTATTGTAACATACACCATTAACTTCACAGGGAAATGTAAGGAGTTAAAATTTTTCATACAAGTTACTCATCATTACATAGAATGTTTAACCGTTCATAGTGTAATTTTATAAATAAGAATAGTAGACTCCTTAACCCTTAACAACCTCCATTACAGTATATCAACTTAATACTATATGATGTAAATATCACAACAAGAAAGGAATCCACATCATCATCTCGACACACAATCAATCACACCATCAACACCACACATACTTCCCCCGGAAACCTCGTAGGGTGAAAACCAACAAATTTTTAATTTTATTATGAAACGCTTGTGATGGTGTTCAGCCCATCACTCAATGGCTTATAAGGGAGACCATCCCTTAACCATCGTTCATATAATCTTACAAGGAAATATGAAAATATTTAGCTTAAAGCCATTACAATAAATATGATACCATTTACCCTCTGGTCTTCATATCTTCAGATCTTCACATCTTGATGGCATAGATGTACCTACAATGGACCATTGTACATTGGACCTTCCTGCAACTCGCACTCATCTTCATGAACATAAATCATTTACCTGCCACCAGGACAAGCATAATTTCCCTTTGTACATGACAAGCATAATATTCCTTTGTACATGTCACCATCATTCCCGGCTAGGATGTCTTCAACATAAAATGATGTCAAGATTCATAAATCAATCATTTCACATATCTGTACTATATTAGTTTCTCCATCTACTCAGGTATATTCCTGAAAAGCAAGTAAAGTACCTTGTCGTTTTCTCTTTAACGACCCATACCTCATATGTGTTCGTTATAAGTCATCGTAATAACTAATGCTTCGGTCACATAAGCACACATTCCTGCAAGACAATGGCTACATCTAACATAACAATTTTTTCTTCCATGCATGCGAATGCATACCAAATTCCAAAAGACTCTCCCTAAGGAGTGCTTACACAACGAGGCACATAACCTCCTTCACGAGTCTTTCCAAAGAAAGTCTCAATGTTAGTGAGCATGCAAACATAAGTAAAAATATGCAATTAAGACTATAAATACATCTCTTCTTTTCCAAAGATTGTACTAAACAATCATATTCAATGTAGTTCAATACTACAAGCTATCTTTCTACATAAAAATATGTATATTATTCTTCAATAAAAGTTAATACATAGGTTGCATGCCTATGCATGACCTTGTTCCAAAATAACTAACATAACTAACATATTATTTTTGATATCATAAATGTACTCACATATTTTCCTAAATAGTAAGATAGCTCAACATTTCATTATACATGCAAAGAAAATGCTTCTATAACATAATGGCTATTCTTTGTGCATGCAAGAGAGATAACTCTCCCTCTTTGTGCATGCAAGAGAGATAGCTCTTCCTTCACTGTAGGAAACACATATTCCCTTCTTAGATTTCTATCATCATGAAATTACTATTTTCATGTAAAATAAAGATTATCATAATAGCAATCTTTAAAACAACATGGATTCTTTTTACAAAAAATTCTTAGTATACTACCACTCTTAACTATTATGTAAAAGATTGGCATAATAGCAAGGAATAACATAATAGAAATCTTCTCAAGAAAGATAACATGGATTCTTTTCCAAAAACCCGCCAATAAGTTTCCCTTTCACCATTCTATCTCTCTAATAACATTATATGTCTAAGATATTAAAGTAAGATTCCTTTCAAGAAAAGACAACAAGGATTCTGGTTAGGAAATAACCACAAGATCACGTGGTTAATCATCTTTTAATTAAAAATTCCTATCTATATGCATTAAATACATTGTATAGGAAACATGCATATTTATCCAAACATGCATGAAACAAATACACACAATAGACACATGCCTATTTTAGATATGCATGCATTTCAAATGTCTCAATATAAGTTTACCAAGGCCTTAATCTCAATATGTCCACGAAAACATATTTTCACTTTAAGAAGGAAAATCTCAACTTATTTCCCTTGAAATATTTTCTCCTATATTTACTCATCTTGATATGGGAATATAACTTGTTTATAATGAGATTGAAAGATAACTGTGGTATATAATCAAATTATTACTTATTATTTAACGTTTTCCCATAATCTTGAAACATATTCCAAATAACTAATGAAATACCCTCTTCTTTCTGTGTAACTCATCCCAAGAAAGATGAACAACATTATTACTTAGTATTTAACGTTTTCCCATAATCTTTTCCCAAGAAAAGTTATATATATAAATATAAATATATTCACCAATACAAATATTTTTATGCAGTGTTATTTTCCAAATAAGAGCATTAATTCTTATCATTTTCCACAAGTAAAAATGCATAAGGAATAATTCTCAAGACTGCTTATTTAATCTTGGGAATAATTATTTCAAAACTTTTCAGTAAAACAAATTAGTAAAATACTTATCTTGTCATATGCAATGGTAACCAAGTTGTACACGCTCCCTACAACAACTCCAGCTGTGAATCTTCATTTATTGCCAAGCTTCATGTTGTTTCTTCACTCGATCAGATCCATGTTCTTCACAAAAAACTTTGAGTCTGTGCACAAGCTGATGGACAGCATCGTAACTCTTGCCATACCTCAGAGCCAAACTCCATAAACTGTAGGGACTTGGGATTGGTTCCCAAGATTTTAAAGAGACTGGACTCATGACTTGGCAGCATATACAGATATGGCCAGCGCTAACAAAGTGCTCAGAAAAATGGTGAGGACGCAATCCATGGCAGGCAAAACTCTCTTTGAATCTCTTAACAGAAAAAAGGGCGAAGAAAGAATGATGTGGGTTGCATCCTAAACATTCTAACGTATGTTCCCTTTCAATTTCTATCCAACAAGCCATCTCTGGTCTTACAAAGAACGGTCTTGGTGGGGAAATTTAGCACTACTCTCATGTTTTAAGCAGAGAGTTCAGATAACCAAAAGTACCCACGACAACGACCTTCGCCAAACTGTAAGAATCCGCAACACAGTTTACTGACATCGGATCTGGTTCTTTATCCACCATATTCCAACAAAATCCATACCAAAAATCGATAGCGAATATCATGACAAGATAGAGAGAGGAATCCACGAAGAAACTGTTAACCTTCATAAATGCATAACGATTTGGATAGTTATCAAGAATTGGTTTGACATTAACTGAATCTTGATTTTCTTGGGTTTGAACGGTTACGTAATAATTTTTTTTACCAGGAGTACGTGTGTTACATACTCCCCCCCTTGAATAGAACACCGTCCTCGGTGTGCTTCTCCCACTGAAATTGAAACTTATAATCATGATATAATAATATAAACAACCCAAAGGGAGTCCTTTCCCTTCACAATGAAACAATTTCATTTCCTTAAAAGCCATTAATTGAGATAATAATGTTTTTATCTATATTCATAAGCATGTATAGCGTAAAGAAAATTTCATTTCCGTTTCTAACTGCTTATCCCTTATTCAATTCACAAAAGTATGGAAAAATATCTATACGAACTTACCAACCAATTACTATTGGAAAAAATTATGGCTTTTGCGCAAGCTTTCTGAGAATGGTTGAACACCCATCAACACCTGTAATGTATGACTAACAATTCCATCACATTAGTCACATAGTTTTCAAAATGAAAATATTTGCAACTATCAAACAGTATTGCAATATAAAGAGATGTTTTAATCAAAGTACTTCCATAAGTACTCAGAGAGAACCAACCCTCTCATAAATGCATCATGTGCACACTGTCTTAGCTCCTGCCAAAGACATCCATAGAGTACTTAAAAAAATTACTCAGAGAGCACCTAGCATCCTTCATCATACCAATGTTCAATCAATGCACCATGGTCATATCCTAGCATCTGCTAAGACATTCAAAAAAAATAGTAATAAAATAAATGAACTTATACATTCAATAATTCATTTTAATATAACACAACTTTTACTTAACTTGTTCTACTATGAGAACCACAATGGTAAAAAAAAAAAAAATGCTCCTCCTAATCCATAGGATCAAGTCATTTTTCACATCCAGACAATCAATCTTTCCACACTAAAATGTCTTTATATTTATCTGGAAATTTAGTCTTTCAAACTGTGGTCCTCCCAACCATCAAGTGAGGCAATTACGTCCTCCACTTGCCCCCTAGCTCCAGAATCTGGACAGTGTCACGGGTCAACAGTGGATTCTTCTGCTGTGACATCGGGATGGCCAATCCAGTCACACTCAGAAAAGCCTGGAAGAGAAATTCGGGACAGTCCGGTCCAATTCTCCAATTCCAGTCATACTCAGATGTTTTTGGCTTTACAAGGGTTGATGGAAGCTATTTTCTACTGGTCCCAACCAGCTCGAGAAAATACTCCCCCTTTACCAATTTCACAGAACGCCTACTCCTCCCCGGAGATCCAGCTTATCCTCAGAGGAGTAGGTAACTGTCTTTCCAACTGTCCCCAACCACTTCCTATTCTTGGAAACATTTTTACCATCAGCTTAGAAAGATTTTCTTTCATTAATTAATTTCAACAAGTTTGTCTTTAGCTAGTTAATACTAGTTAGCTTTACTGAAGCTGTCACAACTTCTCCCTGGGAAGTAACATACATGTGTTGTTCATTATTAAAACATGATACTTTAACGTTTACTTTTGCAATTCACATTGCAATGCTTGCGATGCTTTATTTTCATAGATTTTATGTTTCCATTAAGCAACCCATGCTTACTATAAGAACAATGCTAATCGTAAATATGCATTTCTCAAGCACATATTATCTTATGCAATCATTTTAAGTTCCTACATAAAATCTTGTCACGCATACCAGTATATATAAATATCCATTAATGCGTATGTGTCAATAACGATTAGGGTATGAGTACAACATTTCCAATTCCCCTAATGTTCTGGTCCAACCAGCCTGACACACGAATTAATTATCATAAACACTTGTTCACAACTTTTAAATAGCTTTAGTCAAAATCGATTCATGCATATAACCTTCATTAGTTATTCATTCATAACTAGTCAATAGTTTTAATGCATCCATGACGACTTATGCAAACACTAGTCAGTCAACTAGTCATTTAGTTAAGTTTCACAACTTGACCTATTAAGAGGTTTTATTCGATTTAATTTTAACACTCTATCATATTATAGTAGGACTTTCCTCATATTTTGCATTCATGCATTAGTTTCACACACCATCACTATACACATTCATCTCTTTTAAAGTAGTGCATGGTAACTTAGAAATTTTATTGCATGCAAAAACAATTGCTTCTTTTCAAGCTCAAATGAAAAGTAACTATTTTGCTTTCATGCTTTTATACTTTCTTTCCCAGAGAAATAAAGCATAATACACTTATTAATCTCATATGCATATTCTTATGCAGTTATAATAGCATGTACTTTTTAACAACTCTCTTAAATGGAAGCTCATGCAATGCCATGTATGTAACAATTCATTTTTAAAGGAATCAACATGCATATGCATAGACTTCTTAAAATAAGATAACATAAAATACTTATCTTTATTTCATTTGAAGGACTTCTCTCCCTACTGCAATACTCATCCTCATCAGGAATTCACATTGCTCCTCCACAGCAATGTTTTCTTTTAGCAGCATCGATAAGATTTTATAGCATGATTAGATTAAACCTTAATCAATAAATAATCAATCTCTGAATGATCCTTTAACACCTATTCAACTGCATATATGAGATGTGAATACCATGTCACAACATGCTTTCTTCTAACATCTCTACATTAGTGTGACTAAGTAATTATCAATTCATGTCATATAACTCCCACATTATTATGAAATTTTCCACACACGCACATATTTATACAAGACAAATCACTATATCTGTTCAGAAATTCCTTTAATGGAAAATAACACACTGTGCATTCGCTTTACTTAAACTTTTACAAAAGACCCACCACTTCAGCTTTTGCCTTTGGAGCATGCTATTATATTAAAGCTAACACATTGGCTATTGTTCCTATGCATACAATGCATAAAGATTCTAATCTTAATTTCCTAATAGAGTACTTAACATAATCGAGTAGGCAACTCATGATTCCTCTTCGAGGACACACAACATATTAGGCATGCAAAACATGGTTTTCTTTTCCATAAAACTAATGTAATAAAACATAAGAATGCATAACTTATTCTCAAAATATTATACCCACATTAGCCATGTATATATTGCAAGGACACCAAAACATTAATTTAGTTTTGTACATGTAATTCGTCTTCTTTTCCAAAGAATCTTTCTAAAGTATGATAAGAAAACATGTTTATCATTTCCACATATAGACTTACATTCTTTCTGATGAAATCTAATACAACTATTGCATGCAAAGAACCTTGTTCCTCTATGATTCTACATGCAAATTGATCATGCTTTGTTTCCAATAATTTATCATAGATTGCCTCTTTTATGCATAAAAAACTATGCAACACTAACAAGGTTAACTTAACCTTTAACATACCTAAATCAAGAAGTTTACATAATCCATCTAGCAATGTAGTATATTCAAGAGATTATTCTCTTTAGCCTATATTTATTTTCAAGAAAAGAACTTGGATTCCTTTTCACTTAACACACAAGTACGAAATCCCTTTTGAAAGAAATCAATCTTCCTATCTTTTCTTAAATAAGATATATATATAAGCAAGCAAGTTTACTTATTTATGTTTTAATACCGCTCACACTTTTCAAGATAGATACTAGTAATCTTTGCAAGAACTCACATGGGTTCTTATCAGCAAAACAAGCATAGTAGTTTGGTCTTTTACCATGGTATATCTTTCTAAAAGATTACCATATTAGCAATGCTTTATTAATTTCCAAAAGAATACTAGCACAACCTTGTATATTAAGTAAAACCACATTTTACTCTATATTTGTCTCTTTTAATTGCAAGCTTCACATGCAGGATTTATTTCCAAAATACACATACTTCTCTCAAGAAGAATCAAATGTATATTAGTTAAATTTCCAAGCACACACATGTTTCTTCTTCAGGAAACCAAATTCCCAACTCATTTCAAGGAAACTTCAACAGAACAATGGAATTTTTACGTACATGGAAAACACATATCCTTTTTTTTTAAAGAAACTCTAACTCAACAGTTATTTACTTTGTAAGCATTGTATTTTCCATAAATGCAATAACTATTACTTTCATGACAAGAAAGATATTAATACTTATCTCTTGAAACTCATTGTTCAACTTGGATTAGAGACGTGATGCCTTCCTTCACATACGCACATTTCATCTCGAATCTCTCAATTTCTTTTCGCTAACTCCCAAAGGCGTCAGTGTTGCAACCTTTAGCTCTGATACCACTTGTAACATATACCATTAACTTCACAGGGAAATGTAAGGAGTTAAAAATTTTCATACAAGTTACTCATCATTACATATAATGTGTAACCGTTCATAGTGTAATTTTATAAATAAGAATAGTAGACTCCTTAACCCTTAACAACCTCCATTACAGTATATTAACTTAATACTATATGATGTAAATATCACAACAAGAAAGGGAATCCACATCATCATCTTGACACAATAATCAATCACACCATTGAACACCAATATACCCTGGAAACCCCGTAGGGTGAAAACTAGCAAACGTTTAAATTTATTATTAAACGCTCGTGAGGGTGTTCAGCCCATCACTCAATGGCTTATAAGGGATACCATCCCTTAACCATCGTTTATATAATTTACAAGGAAATATGTAAATAACTAGCTTACAGCCACTACAATATATATAATACCATTTACCCTCTGGTCTTCATATCTTCAGATCTTCACATCTTGGTGGCATGGATGTACCTACAATGGACCATCGTGCATTGGACCTTCTTGCAACTCGCACTCATCTGCATGAGCATTAATCATTTTTCCTGCCACCAGGACAAGCATAATTTTCCTTTATAGCTACCACCATCATTCCCTGCTATGATGCTTCCAACATAAAATGATGTCAGGATTCACAAAGTATTAATCAATCATTTCACATATTTGTACTCATGTATACTCATGACAAAACAAGTAAATCACCCTGACATTTTCCCTTTAACAACACATACCTCATATGTGCTCGTTATAAATCATCACAATAACTCATGCTTCCGTTGCATAAGCACACATTCCTGTAAGACAACGGCTACATCTAACATAAAAAATTGTTCCTTCCATGCATGCAAATGCATATCAAATTCCAAAAGACTCTCGCTAAGGAGTACTTACACAACGAAGCACATAACCTCCTTCACAAGTCTTTCCAAAGAAAGTCTCTACACTAGTGAGCATGTAAACATATGTAAAAATACGCAATGAAGAATATAAATACATGTCTCATTTTCAAGATTTTACTAACAATCATATTCAATGTAGTTTCAATACTACAAGCTTTCTTTTTACATACAGATATGTATATTATTCTTCAATAAAAGTTAATACATAGGTTGCATGCCTATGCATGACCTTGTTCCAAAAGAACTAACATAACTAACATATTAGTTTTGATATCATAAATGTACTCACATATTTTCCTAAATAGTAAGATAGCTCAATATTTCTTTATACATGCAAAGAGCATGCCTTTATAACATAATGGCTATTCTTTGTGCATGCAAGAGAGATAACTCTCCCTCTTTGTGCATGCAAGAGAGATAGCTCTTCCTTTACTGTAGGAGACACTTATTCCCTTATTAGATTTCTATCATCATGAAATTACTATTTTCATGTAAAATAAAGATTATCATAATAGCAATCTTTAAAACAACATGGATTCTTTTCACAAAAACTTCTTAGTATACTACCACTCTTAACTATTATGTAAAAGATTGGAATAATAGCAAGGAATAACATAATAGAAATATTCTCAAGAAAGATAACATGGATTCTTTTCAAAAAACCTGCCAATAAGTTTCCCTTTCACCATTCTATCTCTCTAATAACATTATCTGTCTAAGATATTAAAGTAGGAGTCTTTTCAAGAAAATACAACAAGGAATTTTGTTAGGAAATAACCACAAGATCACGTGCTTAATCATATTTTAATTAAAAATTCCTATCTACATGCATTAAATACATTGTATAGGAAACATGCATACTTATCAAAACATGCATGAAAAAAATACACACAATAGACACATGCCAATTTTAGATATGCATGCATTTCAAATGTCTCAATATAAGGTTACCAAATCCTTAATCTCAATATGTCCACCAAAACATATTTTCACTTTAAGAAGGAAAATCTCAACTTATTTCCCTTGAAATATTTTGTCCTTTATTTACTCATCTTGATATGGGAATAAAACTTGTTTATAATGATATTGAAAGATAACTGTGGTAAATAATCAAATTATTACTTATTATTTAACATTATCCCATAATCTTGAAACATATTCCAAATAACTAATGAAATACCCTCTTTCTGTGTAACTCATCCCAAGAAAGATGAACAACATTATTACTTATTATTTAACGTTTTCCCATAATCTTTTCCCAAGAAAAGTTATATATATATAAATATAAATATATTCACCAATACAAATATTTTTATGCAGTGTTATTTTCCAAATAAGAGCATTAATTCTTATCCTTTTCCACAAGTAAAAATGCATATGGAATAATTCTCAAGACTGCTTATTTAATATTGGGAGTAATTATTTCAAAAAAATTTAGTAAAAAAAATTAGTAAAATAATTATCTTGTCATATGCGATGGTAACCAAGTTGTACACGCTCCCTACAACAACTCCAGCTGCGAATATTTATTTATTGCCAAGCTTCATGCTATTTCTTCACTCGATCAGATCCACGTCCTTCACAAAAACTTTGAATCTGTGCACAAGCTAATGGACAGCATCGTAACTCTTTCCATACCTCAGAGCCAAACTCCATAAACTGTAGGGACTTGCGATTGGTTCCCAATATTTTAAAGAAACTGGACTCACGACTTGGCAGCTAATACAGATATGGCCAGCGCTAACAAAGTGCTTAGAAAAATGGTGAGGACGCAATCCATGGCAGGCGAAACTCTTCAAATCTCTTAACAGAACAAAGGGCGAAGAAAGAATGATATGGGTTGCGTCCTAAACATTCTAACGTATGTTCCCTTTCAATTTCTATCCAACGAGCCATCTCTCGTCCTACAAAGAACGGTCTTGGTGGGGAAATTTAGCACTACTCTCATGTTTTAAGCAGAGAGTTCAGATAACCAAAAATACCCACGACAATAACCTTCGCCAAACTGTAAGAATCCGCAACACATTTTACTGACATTGGATCTGGTTCTTCATCCACCATATTCCAACCAAATCCATACCCAAAAATCGACAGCGAATATCATGACAATATCAAGAGCCAAATCCATGAAGAAACTGTTAACCCTCATAAATGCATAACGATTTGGATAGTTATCAAGAATTGGTTTGACATTAACTGAATCTTGATTTTCTTGGGTTTGAACGGTTACGTAATAATTTTTTTTACTAGGAGTACGTGTGTTACATTTATGGAGAAAATGTGGTGTTTCAAAAAATAGTTGCAAAATTAAAAAATAAGACACTATAAAGAGATAATAACCCCAATTTAAAATATTTGCAATAATATCAACTTTAATAAGATCTATTAATTTATTAAAACTATGGATTTTGGGAAAGTTTTTTAAGAAAGTTATTTCTAATATTTTTATGAATAAAAAAAAATTAAAACAATATTACATCTAATTTAAAAAAAAAAAATATATATATATATATATATATATATATATTTTTAAAAAATAAAAATAAAAAACTAAATATTAAAAATAGATATTTTTAAAGTTTTGTAATTTATTAAAATTGTGAAAAATTATAATATTAATTTCAATTTTTTAGAAATAAAATTAAAATCTTAAAATAAATTTATTGAATTTTAACTATTTTAAAAAACCAATAAATAAAACTTAATCTTAATAAATATAACAATATTCATCATGAACAAACAATCTCATACACCTCTCTTAAAAAAATATATTTAAAAAATTTAACAAATGAAAAAAATTACCTTTAAATATCAAGAAAAAAAAACTCAATAATATATATGTTTGTTATTTTCCATCTCTTTCACAAGGATGGTTTATGTCCCATACATAAACATGGTATTTTAGGTGCCTTCCATTGAATTTTGGAAACCATTGAATTTTGGAAATATAAATACATAAAATATTTACGGAATCTTTTTAGTTTTTCATTATTTTTTATAAAAAAATACAACATATTTATTAAATAATTTAAAATTATTATCATTTAAATTATTTATGTCAAAGTTAGTTTTTTTTTAAGAGATGGTGATTTAAAAAAATAAAAATTACAAAATCAATCCATATTTCTCTCAGGTTTTAAGAAAAAAATTAGCCATTCTTTCCCTATAGATATATCTAATCCATTTTGGAGAAATCGAACGCATAGATTCTTGCTATCTTCTGTATGTCCTCGTGTTATAACCTTCTACAATATTTTCATATGCATAAATCTCATTGTTATCGAGTAGATTTACATGCACACGGTAAATCCAAAAATTTTGTCACAACTATAAACTTAAACAATAAAATAACTCAAAAAATAAAATAAAAAAATACCTAAGTCAAATTTGGCACAACTTGTAATATCATCTATGTTCTTAACCATAAGTTATTATTACATTTACATTTTCTAATCACATAATCTTAACCCATCTTATAATAACATGATTTATAACTACAATTTTTATGTATTAATTTCATATTATTATATTAATCTTAGTCTTCTATATGAATAATGTATAGATTTACCCTTGATTCCCTTTTCATTAAGAGTCATATCATTCATACCTCCTTCACATTATACAATTAACAAAATCAACATCAAAGTATATATGTATTTCACTCCTAAACTTTGGAAACTATATGCTTATAATATCTGGAAGTACCACGACTCAAATTGTTCTCGGTAGATACGATCTCTACCCTTAATTTCTCAGGACGAAGGTTTTCATGTGATATTTAATATGATTAGTTGGAGATTTCCATTCAGTTTGCAGACAATTATTACCATGCGATTGGAATGTGATTCAGTTGTAATTCTTCAAAGGACATCTAGCACTAGTAATATTGTGGTTGTATAGCTATTGAAAATATTGGGTGGCAGGATCTCGTCCATTGATGTTTGTAAAACTAGATCCGTTAGATTTGAGGGCCTCCAGAGTAGTTAGGGTAACTACTCAACTGAGCCCGAACACTTCACCTTATTCCTTCGCTGCGCTGGCTGTCAAACTACTCTGTAATTTCTTGATTTGCTCATCTCTGGTTTCCTGTGGGTATGAGGGTACCAGTTTATGTAAGTTGTGGCCATGCCACCTCTGCCATTCCCTATGCAGGTAAACCACCTTCTCGTTTCTTGCCGCAGTTTAATTACTACAGAGAGGTTTGTCTCTTTTGAAATCTACTCATTTGAGCTAGACTTTGTGGTCTATGGTTGGTCTCAGTTATTTTCAGCCTGTCGCAATAGGTTTTTAGGTTGTTCTAAGTCCAACCTAGGTCTGGTGCTTTCATCGCTGACAGTGAGCATATTTCTCTTGCCTTTTTGTGGAGGGTTTTACTCTGCTTGGTCTTGCTGGGTCTATATTCGGCTTTACAAATTTATGTGAACAGAGCAGAGCTCTGTATCACGATAAACCCTCAGGTAATCATGCTTCGATACTAGCAATCTTTTTTCCAGTTTGTTCATCAAGTTGCTTATGCTTCATTATGTCATTAAATTGACTCACGATGTAATTTTCTCCTATTTCAGGTATGGATTTACAAATTCTTCTTTAGAGAAAGAGCTCGGCTCTTGTTTTAATTCATTCGTTGAGCTTACAGGTAAGTCCCAAATATTTTCCGAGCTCTGCATTTATGTCCTCAAATCTATATTTTTCTATGGTCAAGTGAGGGCAAATCCCTTGTGTGTTCAGGGTGCCCCAAGAATTTGACAGTGTCGGCATAATACTCATTTGAGGTTCTGTCGTGAATATTTTTAGAGTCACGATGTTAATTCTTATGTTTGTATGTGCTCTGAGTATCGGTCTGTCTATAATAGTTATTCTGTTACATTTATAAGGGTTATGTATACACAGGCTTACAGGCCCTTATACCGAGTTCTTTCGATGAAACTTGAGATTTCTTGTTTGGGATTGTATATAATTTCTAAATCTTGAATATTTTCTAGTTAATGTGAGAACCTTACTGTGGGTACTTTTCTCTTCAGTTTTGTTATTTCGATATACAAGTTTATCAACGGATTCTTGAAATATTTGTTTATATACTGTTAGATCTTCGCTATGGTAGTTTTCAATATCATTAAATAAATTTTACTGTATTTATATTCAGATATCTCCTATGTTGACATGCATACTTTATGTGGTAGATTCTATTACTCTGCTAAGTAATTTTGAAGACATTTCCGTTACAGGAATTATCATAGTGATTCTTCTAAAACATTTTTCTTCTGTAGTAAGTTGAAGAATAGTGATGAATGCAACCATGTCTCGGCCTGGGGACCGTGACCCTTGCCTTGTCTTCACAGGGCTCGAGGCTAAACCCCATTGCCCTTTCAGTTACAGGAATTTTCCTTTCTATATTTATGTGCTACTGCATGCATTTTTTTATGAATTTCTTTAAATAGGTTTGGAAAATTTAACTATTTATCCTGTTCTGGAAAGTGTTATGGAATTTACAATGTAATTCTTTTATTAGAATATTTCCTTTTATCATTTAACTAATGATTTTTACTATACTGGGTCTTTAAGTTTTTTCCCCATCATAGCTCACTCATGATTTATAAATCATAGTTCTATGATACAACTTTGTAAGTAAATATTATTCCAGCATACACTGTCACGATGCTCATATTCATTTTCAATAATATAGTGAGTAATCTAAAACTGTATTTTCAATTCTCAAATCAATCTCAGTCTGTCAAGAAATAGAGAAACAGAGATCAGATATTCATTTTATACTTATCTCAATGTCTGTCCTGTTAATTGATGGTCCACCCAACCATGAGAGAGGAAATCATGTCCTCTGCTCCCCCCCCATGCTCCTTCCCATAGCCTTATGTAGCAGAAAGCGTTATATGAGAAGATAGGCCTCGATATTTCCAAATCCAGTCTATACTTCTCAGGTTATAGAACTCCACTGGCCAACCTGCCAGCTCTAGACAACTCCCAATCAACTTGCATTTGTTTAACCCTTAGCTTTATTCTGAACAGAACCTTTTTCCCTCTTCAGGATTTTCATTATATCCTTTTCTCGAAAGGTAACTGTTAGTACTATCTCTATTTTTACTTTGGGATCTTGGAAACAATTACCATTCAGTTAATTTCTTTTACTCCATAAAATCATCCATCTTTTATTTTATTATAATTAAATTCAAATCCTATTAACAAATATCATATTCATTATTCAGTTCAACTAAAAGAAATACTAGTGTGTAATAAATTCTGTTATACTACTTAATTCATAAAACGGGGTGTTACATCTCCCCCCTCTAACGAAAACACCATCCCTGATGTTACTTAAATTTTTGGAAACAGTTCCAGATACGTTTCCCGCATGAAACTTCCATCCTCCTAGGTAGCCTCCTATGGGCTAAAGTGCATCCACTGTGCCATAACTTGGGGGATGACTCGCCTACGGAGCGTTATTTCTATCTGATCGAGAATACGCTGAGGCTCTACCAGAAACTTGCCATCTATTTCCTCCTGCATTAGCACATTTGAACTTTAATTAGTTCCAACAAGAACCTTTCATAGTAACAAACCATAATGCAATCAAGACTTACATGTATATTTTTCCAATGTATCACATGCTTAGGGTCATGTATGTATTGTTTCAGTAGTGACACATGGAACACATTATGTAACAAAATATGACTAGGTAGTACCATTCAGTACGCTACCGGCTCGATCCGTTCCAAAATTTGGAATGGTCCGCAATACCGGGGAGCCAGTTTAGCACAAGAACTCCACCTCAAGGTGATCCTCTTTGGTTTAATTCTTACATACACATGGTCACCCACCACAAACTCCCCAAATGTTCTATTTTATTTCCATTATGTCTGTAAGATAAGCTACAATCACCTGAGCTAGTTTATTTCCATTATGTCTATAAGCATATTTTAGTTGTTTTCCATTAATGAAATGAAGTGTTATTTCCACTGCATCTTTGGATTTATGGTTATATTCGTATTCTGTTAAGTTCCTGCATAAATTCAAATCAATGGTATTAGAGCAGGTCTGCTCTTTCTCGATATTTCTTTCCATGTCCCCAATGAGGTCGGGGTATAAGGAGTTAGGGCTCAATCTGGTTGAACCTTTGCAAGATCATCCTGGAAAACCCTGATGACCTCCCGTGGGAAAAGAAAATAAAGACAAGGGAGCAAGAGATCCCATCAAAATATTTCTCGAGGAGGCCCTCGAGAAATAAAGGAATGCGATGATGGATAGCTTTGCCCAGATCCTTCAACGACTACCCACGAGCATCCCATCTACATCCAGCAACCACTCTGGAGGCACCACTCCTTTCAAGGTACAAGTCAACTTTTAAATTCATGTATTGGAAGGCCACATAGATGCAAGGGTCGTAGATATATGCTTGAATTTAATGAAAGGGTATTTCTTAGACCATGATTTCTCTAACCCATAAAATATTACTTTTTCACTCCTCAAAGTTTCCCCCCATGTCAAATACTGGTGGGAAACCTATTGTGAGAAAAACGAAGAGAGGGCACCCCTTATGATTTCTCTAACCCATAAAATATTAATTTTTCACTCCTCAAAGCTGCCCCCCATGTCAAATACTGGTGGGAAACCTATTGTGAGCAAAACGAAGAGAGGGCACTCCCTATGTTCTTAGACGAACTCGCTTGGAACTCATTCTAAAATGGGATCAAGAAACAATATTACTCCATGGGGAGTAATGAGGACAAGTACATCCAATGGAACACATTACAGAAGAAAATGGATCAAGATGTGCACGAGCTGGCGAATTTGTTCCATACCCTGTACACAAAGTCAGGTATTAAAGATTCAAAGAAACATTTGGTGCTCAAGTACCGCAGTTGTTTGCATAGATACATTTAGGAGGAAATGGAGTTCCTTAGAATTACCTCACTTGGCACGACCTATCGATATGCCACCAAGATCGAGTAGAAATTTAAGTAGAAAAATCAAGACTTTGGAGCCACCAATCCGAAGCTAGGGAAAGGTGCCCCCAAACCACGGAGCAAGGGGAAAATCCAAAGCGGGGTGACTTAGAAAAACAACAGAAAAACAAAGAAGGACATGGGTAAGTAGTGTGAATTTTATAATAGCTCCAATCATAACACAAGCGAGTGTTGGGCCAAATAGTCATTTGTGGCTGAACTGAAGGCATCCGAATTGGATGCATGTTTTATTTCTAAGTCAGAACTGGATAATCTAAATGAAAAATAGAAGTAGATCATTGATGCAGAACCCAGTGCCACCATTTCCACCACCAAGCTCAAGAGGGAGGAGCCTGACGATCCAGAGGAGGGGGAGCGCCTCTTCCATTCCCAAATGTGGGTGAAGGCTTTTCCACTACAATTCCTTGTTGATAACATAACCCAAAAGAAACTCATTTCAGCAGAGGTCATGAAGCGGTTTGGCCTACTGACCAAAACACACCAATAGCCGTATACCATCGGGTGGCTTCATCAAGGAAGATATTTTCACGTTGGCCAGCAGTACCTCCTTCCATATAGCATCAAGCCCTTCACATATGATGTATTATGTTATGTTTCTCCTCTTGACGTGTTTGATGTATTATTAGGCCAACCATACTTGTGGAAGCGACATGTTCTATACAAGTCTAGGCCTCATTCTATTATTATTACTTTGGGAAATAATTTGTACAAGATACCGGAGGTAGTATTTCCTTTTTCCATCTCTTTGAGTACTACAAAGAAATGCAGTAAGATTATTTCCCAAACCATGAAATTTTTTTTCATTACAATTCACCCACGTGGAAAGAAGAATATTGTGGTCGCAACCTCCAAACAGGGCCCCCCTGTGCAACGACAACAGATGGAAAAAGTCGTGGAGGAATACAAGGACATTTTCTCCTTGCCCTCAAAGGTTCCTCTACACTATCAGGTCAAGCACTCCAATTATCTGACCCCAGGCGTGTCACTGCCTAATGGGCCTATATATCGATGTTATGTTATGAATAATGGTGAAATCAGTAGGAAGATCCAAGAGCTATTGGAAAAAGGGCACATCAGGCCAAGCTCCTCACATGTACACTCTTAGACTAATAAAGCAACCATATTTATTGAATGCATCCAACACATGCGCTAGCAGGTGCACGACATCATGGAGAATTCCAATGACATGTACAAGCATCGACATGATCAACAATGTGTGCCACACAAGTTTCAGGTGGGCGACAACGCTTGGTTGCATTTGCATAAAGAACGCCTAACTGGAGCTCATCGGGAGCTCATACCACTCCGCTATGCGCCTTACACCATTATCAATGTTGTGGGAGACAATTCATTTGAGCTCATAATTCCCCCATTCCTTGGTCTTCAAGCATTGTTCAATGTGGATCACCTTCAGCCATACTTTCTACCATTACTGGACACATCCCACATTACAGATCTCATGGAGGAACTCAATGAAATGGGAACCATTGCTTCCTAAGGGGGGATGAATGATCCAAGTGGATATTGGTGGCCACCCACCTATTCAACTTGGACCCCCACCATTTTTTCATTCAGTTTTTCAGTTTCCTTAATTATAGCATAATTTACTATTTTTGGCAAGTTCTCGGGTCCTGGAATTCTTGAGCCGTTTTGAGGCCTTAAATGACATTTTTTGGGAAAATCGAGACCAACGTTGGTGATTAACCGATGTTGGTCACTCAAAATTTGTAGTCCTCAATAAATATTTCTAACGAGGTAGTGTGTGAGTCTAACGGAGATCGTATGACAGTTACGTCCCCATGGAGTTGATGTACTAATTTACCCAAACGGGGCCCATATTTTTGGCACTTCATCGCCTAGGGTTAGGTTTTTGGATGTTGAGGGATTTCCATTGTTTATCAATAATAAATATGACTTCGAGCCTCATTGTAAGATATTTCAGAGGCATGTGGCTGCCAAATCTCTTCTCAAAGATAAGCTACCATTGCCCAAGATAGTTTATTTCCATTATGTCTATAAGCATATTTCAATTATTTGATATTAATGAAATGAATTTTTGTTTCTGCTACATATTTGTATTTATGGTTATATTCATATTCTATTACCTTCCTGCATAAATTCATATTAGTGGTATCAGAGCAGGTCTTCTCTTTCCTGATCTTTCTTTGCATGTCCCCAATGAGGTTGGGGTATAAGGAGTTAGGGCTCGATCTCGTTGAACCTTTGCAAGATCAGCGTCACAAAACACAACGACCTCCCATGGGGGAAGATCATTGATGTGGAACCCAGTGCCACTATTTCCACCACCAAGCTTCAGAGGGAGGAGCCTAAGGATCCAGAGGAGGTCAAACGCCTCTTGCATTCCTAGATGTAGGTGAAGGGTTCTCCATTGAAACTCCATGTCAATAGAAGAAGAAAAAAGAACCTCATTTTTGCAAAGGCCTTGAAGCTTCTTGGCGTACCGATAACAGCACACTCGAAGCTGTATATCAACGGGTGCATTCACCAAGTAAAATGTCTCTGCATCAACCAGTAGTGTCACCTTTCTTACAACATCAAGCCTTTTATTGATGAGGTATTGTGTGATGTTTCTCCTCTTGACATGTCTGATGTATTATTCTACCAACCATACTTGTGGAAGGGACATGTTATGTATGAATCTAGGCATCTTTTTGTTATTATTAATTTGGGAAATAATTTGTACAGGATACCTGAGGTAGTACCTCCTTCCACCATCTCTTTGAGTACTGCAAAGAAATGTAGTAAGATTATTTCCCACACCAAGAAATTTTTTTTCATTAGGATTCGCCCACAGGACAAGAAGAATATTGTGGTCGCAACCTCCAAAAAAGGCTCCCCTGCACGGCAGCAATAGATGGACAAAGTCTTCGTGGAATAAAAGGACATTTTCTCCTCACCCACATGGGTTCCTATACACTATCAGGTCAAGCACCCCATTTATATGACCCTAGACACATCATTTCCTAATACGTAAATCTATCGACATTGTCTTATGGTTAATGATGAAATCAAGAGGTAGATCCAAGAGCTGTTGCAGAAAGGGCACATCAAGCCAATCTCCTCACATGTACTATCTGAGGCTGATAAAGAAACCTTATTTATTGAACGCATCCAACATGTTTTCTAGAAGGTGTATGACATCATGGAGAAGTCCAATGACAAGTACAAGCAGTGACATGATCAACAACGGGTGCCACACAAGTTTCAGGTGGGTAACAACGTTTGGTTGCATTTTTTGAAAGAATTCCTAACTAGAGCTCATTGGAAACTCATAGCACTTTGATATGGGCCTTACACCATTATCAAGGTTACAGGAGACAATGCATTTGATCTCGTCATTCCCCCATTCCTTGGTCCGAAACCGTTGTTCAATGTGGATCGCCTTCGGCCTTACTTTCCACCATTACTGGACACATCCGACATTGCAGATCTCATGGAGGAAATCAACGCAATGGGGAACATTTCTTCCTAAGGGGGGAGGAATGATATAAGTGGATATTGGTGGCCACCCACCTATTACACTCTTACCCCCACTATTGTTTCTTTTAGTTTTTCAGTTTCCTGAATTGTAGTATAGTATACTATTTTTGGCATTTTCTCGGGTCCTAAACTTCTGGATCCATTTTGAGGTCGTAAATGACGTTTTTTGGGAAAACCGAGATCAACATTAAACATTGAATGATTTTTATGACTCAAAAGTTTTATTCCTCGAATATATATTTCTAATGAGGTATTGTGTACGTCAAATGAAGATCGTATGCCAAAGTTACGTCCCTGGGAAGTTAATGTACCAATTTACCCAAACAGGACCCATAGTTTTGGCGCTTCATCTCCTAGGGTTAGGGTTTTGTATGTTGAGGTTTTTCCATTGTTTATCAATAGTAAATAGGCCTTCAAGCCTCATTGTAAGATATTTCAGAGGCTTGTAGCCATCATATCGCTTTTCAGAGATAAGTTACTGTTGCCCGAGCTACTTTATTTCCATTCTGTTTGTAAGCATATTTCAGTTCTTTGATATTAATGAAATGAAGTGTTATTTTCGCTACATCTTTGTATTTATGGTTATATTCATATTCTATTGCATTCTTGCATAGATTCAGATCAATTTTGTATTAGTTAAGCAAAATGATGTTAAAGTGGTATAGATCCAAGTTGGAACATTGACACCTCTTGGGTTTCATAATAATTAGGAGTAGATGTATGCCACAATTTGGTGATTCTCGATTATCATTATAATGAATCATTTGAATAATTATAGTGCTAATGACTACTCTGAAGAATAATAATGTTGATGACATTGAGTCCTTATGTTGATAATAGACAGTTAGAAATTATGTTACATTGGATAGTCACTATATTAGGATTGACTACTAGCCTTTGTATCCATACTGATAGGAAAATTTTTAACAATGGATTAAAATAAAATTCTTGGAATTTCAATGCATTTTCTTACGTTTTTTAGAAAATATTGAATGCATGCATTTTTTTTCAATAATGGAAACAATCTGATAGTGAAAGAGTGTAGGAAGGCATGGGTTTTCCTTGAAGTTATTGATAGCATGCTAGAATGTTTAAAAATCATTAAACAACCCGCCTGGACGTTGATAATAAGAAAGGAGTTAAAGTGGTAGGTCTTGTTGAATAAAAGGATGCTTAGTGTGACTGTAATGACTAACCGTTGATTGTATCTTGTTGTGGAATTACTTTTAATTCTCCTTGAATTTACAATAATTTGGTGGCATTTTATATTTAGTAAATTGCACTATCCTCCTATGAATCGGTAAAGCATTATTCCATAGGTTTTGTTAAAAATGTTAGCATCATCATTTTTGGTAATTGCAATACTAATTGATTGTATGTGATATATCGACAAAATATTAGTTTTTTCTCTTGAGGTATATTGCAATAAGTTTATTGGAATATGTATCATTCGGTTCTTGTTGATTATTATTGCTAAAGTTGTAAATAATTTGATGGTGACAATTTATTATCATATTATTGGTTTAATGGGGACAATACATTGTATGAATTTAAGCCTGTTATTGGCTTCTAAATCACTACCAATATTTGTTATTAACACTGATTTGTTAATGGTAAATTAGTATCCTTATATGTTTGAAATTTTTTATGGGTATTAACATAGTATGACTGATTGTGATGGAAATGGATATTAGTGTAACCATGGATAATAATAATTGTAGATTCTTGAATTTTATAAATAAATTAGGTTATTAAACCAATTATGTCTTATAAAGTGACTGATTTAATAGAATTTCATTATTTTCTAAGTAATAAGAACAAAAATGAAATGGGTTGTGGCATTTTATATGAATTCAAAAAAATACAAAAAATGGTATCTAAGTTGATAAGGGAAGCAAGAATTATTTGGTAGCTAAATAATGGATTGTCCAATAATATGTATGTGATAGAATACATTATGTATGTTCTACAAACTAGATGATGAAACTAGTAGTAAGCAGGTTTGATGATTACATTGATTTCTCAAACTTCAAATGTGACAATGAAATTCTACAAGTATGTTTCAATGGTGGTGTTAGTGTGAGGAGCCTTTATACATCATGAATATCACAAAATATTTCATTTTCAACCTTTTGAAATTCATCTATTATGTGTGAATATTTTTGGTGACACTACATATTAAACCTAATCAATTTGGACCATTCTGTTGTAGAAATATGATGAGCTAAATAGAATTTGGATGGCATAATTTAATCAGTTGACATTTCTGATTTCTTTGACCTAAAAGTATGAATTATTGTCTTCAAGTTAGTAATGTTGCATAGTGAATTATAGTTAGACACATATGCATGAAAATGAAATATCATTGTGCATAGATCAAAAATGTAATGGATCATAATTTTTGGATCATAATGGTTATATCTATTATAAATTCAAATTTCCCTTAAGTGTGGTTATGGAAAAATTTGTTTTAATTCCCTTATATGTATTGTCTAGAGGATATATCCTTATTTTCTATCCTTACTCTTGATGCATGAAACTTGTTTATGTAAGTGAAAAAAAATTGAAAGGACCAATACCTTCTTACTTTGTTGAATTATTGAGAAACATTATTGCATGTGAAAATTGAAATGTGTCTTGAGTATATTTAAAGCATGTTTTGTAAATAACATGATTTTCTAAAGGGTATGGTTTGTGAAGTATGGTTGTGACTAATGTTTCTAGTATGATTAAGAAGAAGTCACTTTATGGAAACCTAATGACGTCACTAAAATTTTGGCAGAAAAAAATATAAGAACGAATGAAAGGTAAAAAGGTTACAATGTGACTTGCAATTGAAAATGTGAACATTTACCATTATGAAAATGTCATGTGAAATATTTGTGCATAGAATATATAATGGTGATTTTCTAAAATGCATGCTCGATTATTATGTGGAAGAACTTGAATGAAAAAAAACCATGAGGCATGAAATTTCAGTCATGATTCTTGAGAATTGTTGGATTTCAGGGGATGCTCTAATTGAAGGCCAAAACTCGGAGGATGATTAGGTAGTAAGGTTTGAAACATTTCAAGGAATCATGAGTCTGTAATTGAAAAATTCTTTAAGAAAACATTCGATGATAGTGGAAATTGAAATGGTTTTTTTGTTTTATTACATAAAATATAAACTAAAAAGAAACGTTAAGGAAACATGGTAAATCAAATTTTAAATGACTTTTACGATTTTCTAAGATGACATGTGGTTAAAAAGAGGAAAAGTGGAAAATAAACATTTTTATGAGAATGAAATGTAAATAATTTTTTTATAAAATAAAAGTACTTTATTTACTATTTTTATTGAAATAAAAAAGGAGCCACCACATGATAGGTTAGACTCCTAAATTCCATAAATATGTTATTATATTGTTTATGTTCCTAGAGGGGACAGGAAAACACAGAAAAAGGAAAGAAATCATGCGTTTTACCAAAAGAGATGACCCTATTTGGATGATCTGACCGCCAAAAGCTAACATGACTCGAAATAAATTTCATGGGTATAAGATGTATGAAAATTATTGTAGGAGATAAAGGGAGTCGAAATTAGAAGGTGCTAGTGGGAGGTAAAGATTGGACCTATACCTTAAACTAGTAATAAATTGCTTGGGTTGAGGAGGTATAAACCTTTAAAAGATTTCTGATTAGTTTCCTGGAAGTAAATGAACCTAACACTAGAGGGAGAACTATTGAAATAGTAGTTCAATGCTTCAAGGGAACATGGAAACCTCTCTTGTATTTCTAGGAATTCATGATGCCATACTTGTGGCTGTCTTTATCAAGGGCTAAGACAGTATCACTTTGTGCAATTATGGCTACTTTGATCATTTCTATGATTACAAAACTATATTCTCTCTAAGTACTTTAAAAGGCACTATGCTAAATGGTGGCATATGGAATTACATAAATGATTGATAATTAAAAGCATTGTTATTAAAAATAGAGTGATTGAGAAGTACTTATTGGATTCCTTGGTTAATACGCCACCACATATCATCTTGGGACTAATAGACTACTAAAGGTCTTGTTTCTGGGCTAATAAACCACTGTTAGATTCATTTCCACAACTAATAAACTACTTTTAATTAAGATATTGCATAGAGTGGAAATGGTTTCCGAGACTATTGGTAGGTAATAACCAATTTTTATGAAGACATTTTTTTTATATGAAATTAAAGAAGGGATAAAAGGATGGAAGTAAAAGTGGAATATTTTCATAGTTGTAGATATTTATGGTTGTTAATAAAACATCATTTATTTTACTTACTGGAATTTCCTAAAGAAGAAATAAAAACCTCCATTTTAAAGGAAAATGATTCCCTTTTTGTTCTTCTTCATTGTAGAAAATGATGAAATTAGTGACTAGGTGACTAAAAACGTTAGTCACCGCAATTATTTCAAGTGAATTACTACAAAATTAGAGCAATTTTAAGTGAATGAACTAAAAATGACTAACTTAAACAACTAGTTTAGTTTAGGGATAAAATATATGGCAAGATAATAAGTGACTAAACTAAAAGTGACTAACTAAATTGACTAATTTAGTCCAGGACTAAAATATATGACTAGATAATAAGTGAAAAATTTAATAATGATTAACGCAAATGACTACTATAGTCCAAGAATAAAAATATGAACTAATAATAACTACAATGTTAGGTCCCTATATTACTAGTTTAGTCTCTTATTGTTATTAGTGTAGCCCCCTTATTGTTATTGTTGAACCCCTGTAACCCCAATATTGTTATTATTGTGCCCTTACATTATTATTGTTAAGTCAGCTAGGATTATATTGTGGCCCCATGGACTCCTATATATAGAAGGAGGTTTTGGTCATTTATAGCATCCAAGAATTGTTCATTTATGTAATGTATTGGAGGTTTCCCCCTCGAAGTGGTTGATTTCTAAGGCATTCATCTCTCTTTTATTCTATTTTTGGAACTGGTTTCACAACATTTGGTATCAGAGCTTTGGATTCTAGGGTTTCGCTACTCCAAACAGGTCATCATGGAAGTGTCGCTATAACTTTGTTTCTACGAAGGTTCAGAAGCTGACATTTTTAGATCGCGAAGCCAAAATCCTAAGGAACATCGTCGCAAAATTTCAGATCTTGGTTCGCAATATTTTCATGGATATGATATGTGGAAGTTAGGGCTTTTTGCAGGCTCCCAAATTTAACCTAAACGGCTCATCGCGGCATTTTCACTATATATTTTTTTATATGAGGGTTCAGAAGCTGAAAGTTTCATAGAGCAAAGCCATAATCCCGAGGAACATCGTGGAAATATTTCAGAGATTGATTCACATTATTTTGGGAGGTAGGATCTGTGAAAGTAAGGGCTTTTTTAGGCTCCCGAATTTCATTTCAAGGAGGTGATCGTGGGAAAATATTCATAACTCACTCTCTGAGCATCAGATTAGAATTTTGTAAAGGGTCACCGTAATTACGCAGACTTTAGGTTCCTCTCTATCAATTTCAGAGCTGAGGGAGGAAATAGTGACACGTGGCAAGTCGTACAAGTTTTCTCTACTTAACCAATCCATAATTAGGTCATTGCAGGAGATTGGACATAACTTTTCCTTGAAGAATCCAACTCAGGTCAGACCTATGGCATTCGAAAGAAGATTCATAGGGCTACCTTCGGGCCAAATTTTAGATATTGAAGATCCGAAATCACAGAGATAATTTAGTTTCAATATCGAGCTCCTCAAAAGCAAGAAAAAGGTGTGTATTGTTTTTTTCTGAATTTCATGTCTTGTGTAAAAAAATCAGTTTTAAGTGATTCCAAGGGCCTATTGAGCATGTATTTGAATATTGGGTTCTAAAATTCCTCCTAAAAAGAATTTAACACGCATTAAGCCCTCAGAATACTCTATTATGGCTCATGAAGATGAATAATTGCAACATGATCTATCAAAATTAGACCAAATTTTGCTCTCGCAAAGAGAAAAAAAAAATGAAATAGAAGTTTTGAAGAAAGGCATCGAAGTGAAGATGGATGGTTTGAAAAATAATTTGGATGGTTTGAAGAAAGGCGTGAAATCTAATATGGAGGAAATGGAAGAAAAAATGAAAGACAACATGGAAAATATGAAGAATGATCTAAAAGCAGACATGGAAGGTTTGACAAAGTTGATACAAGAAATGATTTCTAATGGCGAAAATATAGTAGTAGAAACTCATGATGAGAACAAAATAGATGTTAATCGTGATTTCATAAACTCTAATGTTGGATGGAAGAACCACCATATTCCAAAGATGGATATGAGGAAGTTTGATGGCAAGGATCCCGTAACATGGATACTACAAATGGAGCAATGTTTTGATCTCAATAATGTGCAAAACAAACAAAAGGTACGCATTGCAACTTTACATTTAGAATAGAATACATTTGTATGTTATCGATGGCTTTCCTCCTATAAAAAAATGGTCACTTGGTCAATTTTTATGCAGGAAATGATAGCACATTATGAGGATACAAAGAGCAACACCTTCTTTAGCCAATTGATAAATCTCAAACAAAAGGGTTAAGTGGTGGAGCACATTGAGGACTTCCAAAAATTTAATATAAGGGTAACTAATGTTCCAGAGGAGAATAGGATTGATATCTTCATAGGGACTTTAAAGGATAACATCCAACATGAAGTTCATGTTTTGGAACCTGATTCATTGGAGAAGGCATTTAGGTTGGAAAGAAAAATTGAATGTAAAATTATGGCGACAAGGAAGCCTACCACTCACATCTATAAATATGGAAGTGTTCCTACTCCTAGACTTCCACAACCTACAAGGTTGACACCACAACAATTGGAAGAAAAAAGACCAAAAGGGCTTTGCTACAATTGTGATAGCAAATACACTAAAGCTCATAAGTGTGCTGAGAAGAAATTATTTTACATAGATTGTGAAGAGGAAGAAGAAAATGAACAATAATCTTCAAAAGAAGAGAATAAGCACCAGGAACCAACCCTAGAAGAGGAAGAAATGAGTCCAACCATATCGTGTAATGCATTGGCAAGAATTACCACTCCTCAAACTCTCAAGATAGAAGAACATATCAAGAAGAAAGAGGTAATAGTGTTGATTGATTTAGGTAGTACCCATAATTTTATTCATTGTAAGGTAGCCAAGGAATTGAATTGTTTCCTATACCCAGCACCAGAATGTCAAGTGATGGTTGCAAATGGAGGAACTATAAATTTCTCTGCAAAATGCCATAATATCAAGCTAACCATGGGGGAATATGTATTGAATAGTCCAATGCTTTCCATTCCAATGGGAGGCGCTGATGTTGTACTAGGAGTACAATTGTTACAATCTTTGGGGACGGTAGCTTTTTATTTTCAAGAAATTTTCTTGAAATTTTTTTCAGAAGGAAAGGAAGTCGAATTACGGGGTATCGCAAGGAAGCCAGGAAAGATAATAAGCTCTAATGTCATGACAAAGCTTCTAAAGAAAGAACAATGAGGCATAATTGCATAATTATGCTCACTAGAAGTGCCAACATCAAAATCATCTATTTCTGCAGAGCTCCAAAAAGTCTTGGACAAACATTCCAAGGTGTTTGAAACTCCCAAAGGACTCCCACCTGTTCGTGATCATGATCATGATATTCATTTGATTCTAGGAAGTGTTCCTCCAAAAATCAGGCCTTATAGATATCCTTACGTCCAAAAGAGTGAAATTGAACATATGATTGCAGAAATGTTAGAGGCTGGTATAATTCAACCTAGTCAAAGTTCTTTCTCTACTCTAGTAGTATTAGTGCATAAGAAGGATGGATCATGGTGCATGTGTCTGGATTATAGGGAGCTCAATAAGTTCACTATTAAACATAAATTTCCCATTCCTATGATTGATGAATTATTATTTTAATTTTTTTCTGAATTTAACTATTCTATTTATAATAAAAAATGTTTTACAAAGAGGCACCGGCCTCAGCGGAGCTTGCCCATAGTAGCGGCATTCCTACACTGTAAAAATGGAAAAAAATTTACCAGACATCCCAGACATACAAAAACTATCCTACTAACCCAATCTAATAAATTGAAACATGTCGCCCATGCAGGGGAAACTGGCCTTGGAACATTAACATATTATCAAAAATCTGAAACGATGAACAAGTAATCATGTAGAGCTTAGAAGTGTACGCAGCCAAAATACTGTGACAAAAAAAAATGCGAGTTCTGACCAGATTAGGTGTCATGAGAGATTGAGGGGGGTTCCTCAACAACACGACAGCCATAGGCATACAAGTCATCTTCCTCCGCCTGCTTGTTTTCTTTGACGCTGGAGTAGCCTCGCTTGATGTCACCCAGGTTGTCTTCTTGGCCTATGTCCTGAGTATCACTACAGCTAGGAGCTTTTCTCTTCAAGCCGACACTTTGTGGAGTGAAATTCTTGTCACCAGCGCTTTTCTCCAACCTAGCACCAGTTTGCTCAACTTACAAACCAGGGGGCTCCTTCTTGAGCTCGATGGTAATGGTGGCTATGATTGTAGGCCGGTTCAGAGTGCAGGGGAAACGAAGTTGGGCAGTGTGGAGATGCGTAAGGTTGATAATTGGAGAGGCGGGGATATGGGGTGAGCCCATTTCAAATTGAGATAGCCCACGCCCATGCCTGTGACCACGACCACTTTTGGTGTCTGGATAATGACTGGTGAGATTATCAAAAGAGGGAGATGAAGAGTCAGAAGTGGAAGTGGAGGGCTGGCGAGTGAGATGACCATGACTGCTGCCTCTCCAGCAATGCATACGTTGTCGAAGGCACGGCATGATTCTCTAAGAAAAGTGACAGGTTCGGCCAGCAGAATGACTGGGGATGGAGAAGGCGTTAACGATGGAGAGAACAGAGATCAGGGGAGGGCTTTCTCGCAGAGCATGGGAATTCACATTGGGTGAACTGAGCCATAGATTGCAGAGGGAGCTCTATGAAATGTGAAGGCCAGGTGCTAAATCAATGCAACAAACGATGGAGCAGCATCTCCCTGTGTTGGTTCGAGAGCTAGACTCTGTAGCAATAGGGGAGCAGCTAGAATGAAAGGGAGGCAAAGCAGGAGTGAAGCTTCTGGAGAAATCCATGCTCATTATGGACACAAGCTGGTCTGGGCTTTTGTGCTACATTAATGCAGTGATGCAAATGACGGTGGGCATATTTATGTGGAACATAGCGTGAGTTTGGGTGGTGATGTGGTGAATCCACGTGCCAAACCAAAACCTCAACGACGTACTGTTGTAATTAATCACCAGCATCCAAGGGGTGTTGATCCTGGTGCACCATGAGAGTGCAGTATTGAATGAGTTGAACATCATCAGAACCATTCAAAGGACCCGCGAAGAAGCGAAGATGCTGATCTACTCCTTTGTTAGCTAGTCGATCTGTTATCTTATTAGCAGTGCGCCTAATATGCTTGAAGGTGATGGCTCTGGGGACTTTAAGCCAAATTTCAATTTGTTCCAGTCTTCTCATAAGTATCCAAATCGATGCCACTTTAGCTTCTGTAGTGCTTTTTTGAAGTCAAATTTCTGCCTCTATAAGAATCTAAGAGTCCCCTTCTACCTCCATAGGGAAGAATTTTTCTTTTTCTGCAATGCAAAGCCCTGCCATAGGCCTTCAAGCTTTGCCGCATTTTTTGAATCTCGTCCTAGAGAGCCAAAGTAGATGTAAGGAGTAGTGCCTTCAGAATTTTTGAAAATGCCTCCATAACCAGCTAAGCCAGGATTTCCCTTAGCCGCACCATCAAAGTTCATTTTGAAGGAGTAAGCAGTATGGGGAGACCAAGAGAGAGGAGAATCAGGATTGATAGAGGAATTCGGCTTGGCCAGTGCTTTATGCTTAAGATTAAGGTTCCAAATTTCTAGAATGAGTCGTTCAGGAGGGGTGGAAGGAAAATCTGAGTCCTACCAGTGACGGAGAGCTAAGGTTTCTTGCAAATTGCATTTAAGATTGGACCACAGAATCTCAACAGGCATGCACTCATTTTTGAAGATCCTTTTGTTGCATTCCTTCCAAACAGTCCAATAGATGAAGCCTAGAATAAGGTCCCAGATAGAGTTGAGTAGATGGATTTGGAAAGGCTGTGAGGGCCAACTCCTGATAGTATTGATGGTGTCTCCAACGCGTCTTCCTATTCTTCTTGTGCATATGGCAGATTGCTCCCAAAGTTGATCTGCCAAAGGGTAGGTATCCAAGAGGTGCGAGATGGTCTTAGAGTGAGAATTATAGTTGGGGCATCTTGAAGGGCCAATGAAGACTCATTTCTGAATATTTTCCCAGGTGAGGAGTCTTTTTTTGCTAAGAAGCCAAAGGAAGGTGGAAATCTTTGGCCAAATTTTGCGTTTCCAGACTTGATCCCAAAGGCGATCCTTCTGATTCTACATACGGCAAAAGAGCAGCTGATAGGCTTCTTTTGTGGTGAAATTTCCTCTGGGTGTGTATCCCCATCTCAACTTGTCTTCTAGGTTAGATACTTTGATTCTCCTTAGGCTAAGCTCCTGGTCGATCTCAACATATGTCTCCTCCTGCTAGTTATCTTGCCAAGTTCCTGCTGGCCTCCATTGTTGGAAGCCATGTATGGGTTGTTGTTACCAGAACTGATTAACCTGATTTAGGGCAGTGTGCTGAAGTACTATTTGCCAGTTTGGCTTGTGGAACAGAGTGGAAAGTTTGGGTAATTGTTGCCAAGAGTCCTCCCATAGTCTAAATTTGGCTCCTAAATGAATCTCACAAAAACTATGAGCTTGGATGAAAGCACTGTGTTGTTTTGCAGCATTCCATATCAGCAATCCTGGGGTGTCCGTGTTGATATGAATAAGATCCTCCTGTGGTCTGCCTGGAACATATTTGGCCTGCCATAGACGTGCCCAAGGTGTGTGTGGCTTAGAGATCCAATTCCACCAGATGCAAGCACCCACGGTGATGTTACTGTGTTGTGGATCTCTCAATCCTAGCCCTCCTACTGATTTAGGGAAGTAGACCTCGGTCCATTTAACAAGTGCCCATTTTTTGTTGAGGCTCGTAGATCCCCAGAGAAATTTTCTTTGTAAATTACAGATTTGTTTTAAGACCCACTTGGGTGCAACCAAGATTGAAAAGAGGTATAATGGCATGGCTTGAAGAACAGATTTGATCAAGATGAGTCTACTGGCAATGTTGAGCGATCGGTACATCCACGAAGAGAGTCTAGCTTCCAGCTTATCGAGGAGAGTTCTCCAAGAGGTTTGTTTGATTTCCGAATCTATGAGGGGTGCCCCAAGATACTTGGAGGGAATAACTGCTATCTAGAAGCCCAAGATCCTTGCAATGTTGCGTTGAGTGATGATGGGAGTGTTGAAGAAGAATATTTGGGATTTTTTGGCATTGATGGTGGTACTGAAGGCATCTGAGAAGGTGTCAAGCAGGGTTTTGAAGGCATGGGCTTCTTGGACTGACGAATGGCCAACTAACATGTTGTCATCAACGAAATATTGGTGAGTTGTGGGGGAGTTGTTATGCAAAGAAATTCCTTTAATGGAATTGGTAGAGACGGCATGATGAATGAGTCGGTTGAGGCCTTTTGCCATGAGGATAAATAAAAAAGGGGACAGGGGATCACCCTGACAGATACCTCGCGAGGAACAAAACGGTTGAGAGGGTGAACCATTAAGGAGGATGGAAAAGCTGGGGGTGGAAATGAGGTTCATAATCCATCTTGTCCAAGTGGCACTGAATCCAAAGGCTAAGAGCATTTTATTGATGTAGTTCCAACTTAGTTTATCAAATGCTTTAGATAGATCTAGCTTGAGGAGCATACCTACTTTATTGAGGTGCTTTAGAGAGTGGATCACTTCATGCGAAAGGATGATTCCATCCAGGATCTGGCGTCCTTCCACATAACCAGTTTGCTCCGACGAAATAAGAAGTGGTAGAAGAGGTTTGAGCCTATTCGCAATGACTTTGGATATCAGTTTGTAGATGACGTTGCAGAAAGCGATGGGCCTGTATTTTTCCGGTGTGCTGGAATTCTCCTCCTTAGGAATAAGAGCCAAGAAGGTCGTGTTGAGAGATGGGAGAATCCAGTGCATGGAACATGATTCTTCCACTAGAGCCCATACCTCCAATTTAATCTGCTCAGAGAATGAGTGAAAGAAATTGGCCGTGAAACCATTAGGACCAAGTGCTTTGCCGTCTTTGAGCTGGGCCATAGCCTGCTCCACTTCATGGAGAGTGACGGGCTAGAGAAGCATGAACATAGTTACCGATGAAATAGGTAACCTGACCTCAAAACGGGAACTCTAGCCCAAAAACTCTCAAAAAACATGAAAAAACACCAAAAAAAAAAAAGTGTGTCTTCCAGAACGCACTTGTTTTTTTTTGAAGGTCAAATTTCAACATTTTCTAAAATTATGCTAAAAACAAAATTGTTTGTTGAAAAAATGATTGAAAAAACACCCCAAAAAAAAAAGTGTGTCTTCCAGAACGCACTTCATTTTTTTTTAAGGTCAAATTTCAACATTTTATAAAATTATGGTAAAAACAAAATTGTTTCTTGAAAAAAGGATTGAAAAAATACCCTCAAAACAAAACCAGTTGATGCTGGAATAACAAAAAAAAAAATTGTGTCATACTTTTGGCATTTTTAAAAATAGAAATAACATTTTTTAATTTTTAAAATTCAAACATTAAAAAAAAACCTAAAATTTAAGAAAAATAAATAAATTTAAAAAATAAAAACATTTAAAAGCTTAAAATTTAAAAATATATGAAGATAAAAAAAATAAAAATAAAAACAAAGTAAAAATTTTAATTCAATCATTAAAAAAAACCTAAAATTTAAGGGAAAAAAAAATTAAAAAATAAACCAAAAAAAAATTAAGATTAAAATTTAAAAAAATATAGAAATTAAAAAATAAAAATAAAAACAAAATAAAAATATTAAATTTAAAAAAAAAACAAGTAAAAAAAAGGAAGGAAATTAAAAAAATAAAATATAGATATTAAATTTAAAAAAGAAAAAGAAAATGCTTATTAAATTTAAAAAAAGAAAAAAAAAATTAAAACAAATAATTAAATTTAAGGAAATATATTAAATTTTAATAAATTTAAAAATTCAAAATTTAAAAAAAAAAACACTATTCAAATTAAAAGGAAAAAAAAAATTAATTAAAAATAAAAAATAAAAATAAAATACAATAAAAATATCAAATTTAAAACAATATATATTAAAAAAACAAATAAACTATAAAAAAATAAATTAAATTTAAATTATAAAAAATAAAATATATATATGAACTTAAATTAAAATAGGTATATACATCAAATTTTATTAAATTAAAAAAAAAAGAGGTTAATATTAAAATAACAAATTAAATTTAAAAACAAAAATATTAAATTTTAATAAATAAATGAATAAACAAATAAATTTTAAAAGAAAAAATAAATTTTAAATATAAAAGAAAAAAATATATATAT
The DNA here is from genome assembly GCA_034641835.2 of Pinus albicaulis. Lineage (NCBI taxonomy): Eukaryota > Viridiplantae > Streptophyta > Pinopsida > Pinales > Pinaceae > Pinus > Pinus albicaulis. The sequence continues at coordinate 158,312,037 of CM076577.1, read as the reverse complement.
TGTTAAACGAAAACTTTAAAAACTTTAAAAATCAATTAAAAGTGGAAAATTGAAAAAAAAAAAGAAAAAAAATTAAATAAAAAAAATTAAAAAAAAAAATAATTTAAAAAAATTAAGTTTCATTTTTAAAAAAATCTAATTTTAAATACACAATTTTAATTGAAATAAAAAATATAAAAAATTTACATAATTAACAAAAAAAAAAAAAGAGTAAAACATTTAAAAAACATATTAAATCGAAATAAATTAAAAAAAAATATAAAAAATTTATTGAATTTTATAAAATTATATTAAAAAACTAAAAGTAAAAGTTAATAACAATGAAAAATTATGAAATTAAAAAAAAAAAAAAATAAATTAAATAAAAAAAATGGGCGAAATTTAATAAAAATTATTAAAAATAATAATAATAATAATAAATTTAAAAAAAAAAATAAAAAAATTTAAAAAAAAAATCAATTAAATTTTTTTTTTTTTTAAAAAAACAATTAAAAAAAAAAATTAAAAAAAAATCAATTAAAAAAAAAACATTTAAAAAAAAACATTTAAAAATTTTTTTTTTTAAAAAAATCAATAAAAATAAGTGTTTTATGGGGGCGGCCTGCCCGCTGGGGCTCGGGAATCGGCCCTCCGCCCGCGGGGGCCCGGGAGGCCGGCTGGGCCGCCCCCGGGGCGCCACCCGCCCGGCCACCGCCGCCCGCCCGGCCGGCCACCGCCGCCCAGCGGGCGGGCCGCCCCCATAAAAAACTTTTTTTTATTGATTTTTTTTTTAAAAAAAATTTTTAAATGTTTTTTTTTTTAAATTTTTTTTTTAATTGATTTTTTTTTTAATTTTTTTTTAATTGTTTTTTTTTTTTTTAATTTTTTTTTTATTTGATTTTTAAAAAAAAAAATTTAATTGTTTTTTTTTTAATTTTTTTCTTAATTGTTTCTTTTTTAATTTTTTTTTTTTTAATTTGAAAAAATAAATTTTTTTTTTCAAAAAATAAATTCTTTTTTTAATTTAATATTTTTATTTGAAGTAAAATTCGTTTTTTTTTTTTTTTAATTTTTAATATATATACACATCTATTTTTTATTTGATTTTTTTTTTTTTATTTTTTTATTTTTTATTTTTTATTTTTTTTTTTTTTAATTTGATTTTAAAAAAAAATTTATGAATTTCAAAAAATTTAAAATTATTTTTTTAATTCAATTTTTTTATTTTAAATTCAATTTGTTTAATTTTTTTTATATTTAATATTATAGAATAATTTTTTTTTTAAATTTAAAACTTAATTTAATTTAATTGTTTTTCTTATTTTTTTCGTTTATTTAGTTTTTCATTTTTAAAATCTATAAATGGTTTCACTAAAAAAAAAAAAAAAACACTAAATTTATGTATATTTGTTTTTTAATTATTTGCACGTGGTTTTTTTCATTTTTTTTGTTTTTTAATGATAGGTTTTTTTTTTTTTTCAATTTTAATTGTTTTTTTTTAATTTGTTTTTTTTGTAAATTTTAAAAGTTGTATTTTTTTCCTTATTATTATTATTATTTTTTAATTTATATTTTTAAATTTAAATTTTTTTTTTTTAATTTTTTTTTCCTAAATTTTAATTTTGTAATTTTAATTATTTTAAATTTTTTTTAAATATATATATATTTTTAAATATATTGTTTTTTTTAATAAGTTCGAAAAAAAATGTTTTTGATTTTTTTTTTTTAATTTTTTGGTGAATTTTTGTTTTTTTTCTTTAAATTATGTGTTTTTTTCTTCAAATTTTGTCATTTCCTTTGATATAATTTTCAAATATTTTTGTTTTTTTTATTTATTTTTGTTTAAATTTGTTCTTTTTATGAGCTATTTTTGTTTTTTTTTACATTTTTATTGGTTTTTTTTACTGTTTTTATATATATTTTTTTAATCTAAGTTTGTGTTTTATTACCTACATGAAAATCACCACTCTAAAAAAAAAAGGTTGATGCGGCATCAATACGTTTCAAAATTAGCATGAAAATCACTGCTCTAAAAAAAAAAGGTTGATGCAGCATCAATACGTTTCAAAATTAGCATGAAAATCATGGTTCTAAAAAAAAAAGGTTGATGCAGCATCAATACGTTTCAAAATTAGCATGAAAATCACCACTCTAAAAAAAAAAAAAAAAAAAAAATTGATGCTGCATCAATACATTTCAAAATTAGCATGAAAATCACTAACATTTTAAAACAAATATTCATACTTCATAAATAAAAATTTTAGAGTGTCAAAAATGTGCACCAAAAAAAAAATTGGTGATTCTGCACCACCACTTTTCAAAATCGGGTGCTTTTTATGCTACCAAAAAAAAGTAGGTAACATTGCGGTTACCTATTTCATCGGTAACATTGTTCATGATATTGTGGTCATCAGTAATGATTTTTGGAATATGTTGTGTGATGGATTGAATGGCTTGATTTCTGTTACCCTCAAGTTCTCAAAGAATGTTTTGAAAATACTCTCTGAGTTCGTTTTCAATGTCTTCATGGACCTCTAGACGATCTCCTTGATTGTTGTTGAGGAAAGCTATATTGTTGTGCATTTGTCTTTGTATAGTGGATCTATGGAAAAATTTTGTGTTTTTCTCCCCATCTTGTAGCCATATGACTCTGGATTTCTGACGCCATAGAGTCTCCTCTTGTTGCCTACGCTCTTCTATTTTGGAGAGGAGATCATTTTCTTGATGGTCATACTCGTCCATTCTGCCTTCAGAGATGATGTGCTATTGCAGTGTACTCATTTGGCGCTCTAACTCTTTCTAATGGGCAAAGATATTGCCAAACTGAGTGCGATTCCATGATTTGAGAGTATTCTTAAGATGTCGTAGCTTCTGTTGCAACTGATACATCTTGGAGCCTACAGGAGGTGTGTATGAGTTCCAAGCATTGATGACGACTTCTTTGAAATCCTAGTGATTGAACCAAAACGATTCAAATCAGAACGATCTGTTGCATCGAGAGCTAGGTCGAGACCATTGCAATAATATGGGCCAGTGATCCAACCCTATGAGAAGCATGATGGAAGTATGAAAGTCCCCACCAAGATGAATTTCATTATCGGACATAAGGAAGTGATCAAGACGAGAGGCGATGTGTTGTGTTCCTCTTCGCTTGTTGGTCCAAGTGTGCATTCCATTAGAGGTCTGAAGATCCATGAGCAGGTTACTTTGTATGAATTCATTGAATCCGGTACTATCCATCTCCAACCAAGTTCTGCCCCCAGTTTTTTCCTCCAAGGTAGTAATCATGTTGAAGTCTCCCCCACAGATCCAAAGGGGGAAGCGCCTGGAGGAGTTTAGTTCTATTAGAGTGTCTAGAAGATCCATTTTTTTTGGATTTCTTGCGGGAAATAAACATTGGTGAGGTGACCATGTGTATTGGATCCCACTAAATGGAATGTTGTTTGTATGAAGTAATGTGAAGCGTGAAAGTCATAAAGAGAGAGAACCTGAGGATTCCAGATAATTGCAAGCCCCCCTGAAGTTCCCGAGGCGTCCATCGATACAGAGCAGCATCCCGCCCAGGATTTGGCCAAAATGCATTCTAGAGCCTTGCTGTTGCATTTCGTTTCCTGAAGATAAACAATCGATGGTTTAACTTGCTGAACCATATTTTTGATAATTTTGTGTTTTGAGGGGCTATTGAGCCCTCTCACATTCCATGAGATGAGCTTCATGAGTGTAAATTTTTGTAGATGTTCTATGCTTGATGCAACTTTACTTTTATTACAGCAATCACACAAATGGTTAAGTAAAATGCTGATAGAACATATCAGTGGATCTTATAGAAGACAAACCAGAAACAGAAGAATGTGATGGTGCGTTACGGCGGTCAACAGGATGCTTCAACCAGCAAAGTCTCCTTGATCAGCCAACCCAGAATGTGTCACAACAATCCTCAAATCAGTCACCAAGTCAACACAAGTCAACTCTAGAAAAGTCAATTCTGTCCAGAAAAGTCAATGCAGGGCAGCAACATAAAATTCAACGCAGCTCCAACTTCGGTCAACCTTTTGACCTCAGTTCTTGTGCCAATGTGTACGGCCTCCTAAAATCGAAGTCTCCAATAAATTTCAGCCTCTTTGGACCATGCGTTGACCAAAGTCAACGCTGGTCAAACTTCGTTGGAAACCCTAGCTGCAGAAATTTCGTCCTTCCTCTTGGCCGTACAGATTCGTCCTTCTTATTCACACGTGTGGGCTGAACTTATCCTCCAAGGAGCTCGTACTAAATCAGATGAGAGAAGAAGATTTGTGTTGAGTTGTTGTGAAATGCTCTCCAACTTTGCCTGTATTTATATCCATCATTTGGGGTGTGTGACACATCTGCTGGGGGTGTAAAACCTTAAGGTCGACCTACACATATAATTTATTATAAATAATAAATTCAAAATAAATGTTCTGCTCATCGGATTAAGATATATTTTATATGGATTTTACACCTCTCCGAAAGAGGAATCCAACAAAAATATTAGCCTCTTAATCCGAGCATCACAACATGGAGTTTGGACCTAGTTGTCCAAATTTAACACTCCCTCTCAACTAGGGAGAACTCCATCCATCAGTGCAATCAAACATCGTGCGTCATCCCGCCGTAACTTGCTTTGCTGGCCTCTTTATTTCATAACAGAAGTGGGTCAGTCACAAAGACATCATCCCCCGACTGACATAATCAGCCCAGAGGTTCGAAACCTCTATCAGACTCACAAAGAGTCTCCAACCAACCCGAAGTTGGTTCATCTAACCCGAAGTCAGGCAGAGGTCCCAGACCTCACTAAACTTGATCCCAGATCAAGTGGTTGGACCGTTCCATCCTAGATAGAGAGTACAACAATCTCTGATGCGTCCATCAGTATTTGCTACTAGTCTCTAGCTTTTCCCACCTCATTGGCCAAATGAGAGGTACTTCCCATGAGCCCTAAACTCAATGGGTAGGATGCATACGGGGCACAGATAAATGAGAGGCGAACCAGCTCAATAATCACAACGGTGGGGCAGAAGCATTATGAGTGCTTATAGCTCCGAGAAGCTATCTCCAAAGCCCCCCAGAGCTCCCAGAGCTCATCGTCCAACAGGACCCACATCATAGGGTCATTCCACGATACCAAGATTCTCATGAAAGGTTAGGAACTTGACCTTCCCCAGGGGCTTTGTGAGAATATCCGCGACTTGCTCATCAATTCCTATATGATCGAGCCTTACGGCGCCTCGCTGTACCATATCCCAGATAAAGTGGTACCTGATATCAATATGCTTGGATCGGTCATGGAACACAGGATTCTCAGTCATGCGAATCCCACTCTGGTTATCACAGAGTATCACGGTGGTATCTAGCACATGTCCAAACATCTCACTAAAGAGCTTTTGCAACCAAACTGCTTCACAACAGGCCATACTTGCTGCAATGTATTCGGCCTCAGTGGTGTTCAAAGCCACCGACTTCTGCTTCCTGCTCATCCATGAAATCGAAGCAGAACCAAGATTGAAGCAGCATCCCGATGTGCTCTTACAATCCACCACACTGCCAGCCCAATCGGCATCAGTATATCCACGGAGTGTCACACTCCCGGCAGTGTATCTCAGCCCATGGTTTATCGTGCCCCAAAGATATCTCAGAAGATTCTTGGCACCAACCCAGTGAAAGTGATGAGGCTCAACCATCTGTTGACTCAAAGTGTTCACTGCAAAACATATATCTGGACGAGTGTTCACTAAGAACATCAAAGCTCCTACGAGTTGACGATACTCAGTAGGATTGGCCAATACAGGCCCAGCAGCGCTGCCACTCAACTTCTTGAAGTTGAGTTCCATTGGTGTTGACACGGTCTTGCAGTCCACCATACCAAATATTTCCAGAAGTTTCACAATGTATTTTCCTTGAGAAAGGAAAATCTCTCCAGGTCTCTGCCAGACCTCCAGGCCTAGGAAGTAGTGCATCAGTCCTAGGTCCTTCATCTTGAACTCAGCAGCGAGCTCCCTCTTACATTGATGAATGAGAGGGTCAGCACCTGTCAAGAAGAGGTCATCCACATATAGCACTAGAATGAGAGGCTTCCCCTGTACAACCTTGAAGTAAAGGTTCGGATCAGCATTACTTCAAGTGAAGCCCAACTTCATCAAGTAACTATCCATCCTCTCGTACCAAGCTCTGGGTGCTTGCTTTAACCCATAGAGGGCTTTATTCAATCTGCAGACATGAGTGTCTCGATCCTGAACTTCAAATCCCAGAGGTTGTTCTACATACACCTCTTCTTTTATTGTACCATGCAGAAAGGCGGTCTTGACATCCATCTGATGAAGACTCCATCCTTGCGTAGCAACAAGGGCTATGATTGATCAAATGGTGGTATATCGTGCCACAGGTGCAAATATGTCATCATAATCTACTCCTTCCTTTTGAGAGAAGCCACGGGCAACAAATCTTGCCTTGAACTTTTCAGCACTTCCATCAGATCCATGCTTGATCTTGTAGAGCCATTTCGCGGTGACAACTAATTTGTCCTTCGGTCTTGGAACCACATCCCAGACATCATTCTTCATTATGGACTCATATTCTTCGTGCATAGCATCCTTCCAGACTTGATGCTTTACGACTTCCTCAAAAGATCCATGTTCAGATTGTACAATAGTACTCATGGTAGCGAGATACCCTTGGTATCTACATGGCTTCTTGCTTTCCCGGAATGTCCCCCTCGGGGCAGCATGTCCCTTAGCATCTTCGAGAGTGTCCCTGAGCCATGATGGTCTCTTTCTCAATGAAGGAGATGGATCGATTGGGTCCATTGGTCCTTCAACATCAGGCATTGTCTCATCCTGCGGTTCTTCTTGATTTCCAAGCCTTGCTTCATGATTTTCCTCAGATCTCGGAAGATCTACTACTTTCTTCAGGGAAGCATCTTCGTCAAAAGTGACATCATGGCATATATCTACTTCCCTTTGACCAGGTACATAGACTCTATAGGCCTTAGAGGTTTCGCTGTAGCCCACAAACATTCCTTTCTTCCCAGAAGCATCTAGCTTACTTCTCTTTTCTTTTGGCACATGAAAATAAACAGGACATCCAAAAATTCTAAAATGTGAGACGTCAGGTTTCTTACCAGTGAAAACCTCTTCGGGAGTTTTGGAGTCCAGGGTGGAATGAGGGAATCGGTTTTGAATGTATACAACAGTATTCGAAGCTTCTCCCCACAGAAACTTTGGTAGACCCTGGTCACATAGCATGGCATGGGTAGCTTCCACAATGGTTCTGTTCTTTCGTTTAGCAACGCCATTCTGCTCAGGAGTATAGGCAGTAGTAGTCTCCCTCTTAATGCCAGCTTCTCTGCAAAAGTCCTTGAACTCATTTGACTCATATTCAGTGCCATTGTCGGTCCTCAAAATCTTGATCTTCTTTCCGGTCATATTTTCCACCAAGGCTTTGAAGGTATGGAACCACATGAAAGCCTCATCCTTCTTCTTCAAGAAGTATATCCAGGTTTTGCGAGAGAAGTCATCAGTAAATGTCATATAGTAAGAACATCCCCCCAGGGATGTTACAGGCAACATACCAGAAAGATCAGAATGAACCAGTTGCAATATCTCAGATGTCTTTGTGACACTGAGGGGAAAGGTCCCCTTGTATGTTTTCCTTCAGCACAGCCCTTACATACACCTTCATGATTATTTCCAAAAGCAGGCATCCCTGTCACCACCTTCCTTGCTTGGGGAAGGGCTTTGTAATGAAGGTGTCCAAATCTTCGGTGCCATAGTTCGGTTTGTCGGATAGTATCACAAGTCATAGCTCCCAACGGACTCCCTCCAACCTGGTAGAGTGTGCCAACTCTAAAACCAATTGAGATAGCTTCCTTGAAGCTCTTTTTCCACATGAGCACCTTTCCATCAGAGAATGTTACATTGAACCCTTTGTCTTCCATGGCTGATACAGACACAAGGTTCTTCTTCAATTTTGGTATATAGAGTACATCTTGCAAATGTAGGACTTGTCCTTGAGACAAGTGGAGGGTCACAGTCCCTGTCCGTTTCACGGGGTATGTGGCATTATCTCCAAGGATAATTTCTAGATTAGTATCCCTTTCAACCATGTCAGAGAGTGCTTCCTTGAATCCAGTGATGTGTCTTGAGGCACCACTATTGATTAGCCAGACATCCATAGTGTCGGGCGGAGATGTAGCAGAGAGAGCAGATACAAGAATATACTCATTTCTTTTATCAACAGCATTAGACTCCTCATACCTGGTGTTCCTAGACCTTTTAGAAGGTTGATTGTTTCCACCAAAGTGAGCCTTCCTCTTTCCTTTGGATTTGTCGTTTCTTCGATTCCCATTCCTTCGGTTGTTGTTGTTATCATCACTATCGGGAGAATCCTTCTTGAAGGGACATTCTCTAGCATAGTGACCAGGTCTATGGAAAGTGAAACACTTACCCTTCTTTTCTTACCCTTCTTTTCTTGAGTCCTTGTTCTTCCTTTGTCCTTAGGACCACCAGAGTTATTTCGAGAATGAGCACCATAGGCAGCATTTCTGTCATTTTCGAATTCCTTCATTCTTGTTTCTTCTTGCATACATCTAGACAGAAGCTCGTCAAAGTTAGGAATGGTATTATTATTGAGAATGGTAGTAGTGAATACTTGCCATTCATATGGGAGTCCTCCAAGTGCGGTGAGAACCATCTCACGATCGGCTATTGTCTCCCCAATCGCCAGCAGATTGTTCCTTGTTTCGGTCAATTTCAGAAAGTAAGCTTGAACAGACTCATCCCGACCCTTCTTCATATTCTTCAATTTATTCTTGAGGAATAGCACTTGGTTCACATTGTTTACCTTGAACATAAGGATCAATTTATCATACATCTCCTTGGATGTGCCTAGCTCAGATATGTAGGCAACCGGACTTTTATGTATGGATTCCTTGATCATCAGCTTTGCTTTGATCTCCCCCTTCTTATACTTGTTTTTAGCAGCAGCGGTAGCATTGGATGGAGGTTCTTGAATCTTACCCAGTACATGATCCAAGAGATCATGGTCTTCCAATTTGAGATCTAATATCATCTTCCAGGCACGGAAGTCATCCCTTCCAGTCAGCTTGTCATTCTCCTTGAATTCAAAACTTCTGGAACCCATTTCCTCTGATGGTGATTGCTAAAGTTAGGGCTTGTCTTCACCTTAGCTCCGATACCATGTAAAATTTTGTAGATGTTCTATGCTTGATGCAACTTTAATTTTATTACAGCAATCACACAAATGGTTAATTAAAATGCTGATAGAGCATATCAGTGGATCTTATAGAAGACAAACCAGAAACAGAAGAATGTGATGGTGCATTACGGCGGTCAACAGGATGCTTCAACCAGCAAAGTCTCCTTGATCAGCCAACCCAAAATGTGTCACAACAATCCTCAAATCAGTCACCAAGTCAACACAAGTCAACTCCAGAAAAGTCAATGATGTCCAGAAAAGTCAATGCAGGGCAGCAACATAAAAGTCAACGCAGCTCCAACTTCGGTCAACCTTTTGACCTCGGTTCTTGTGCCAATGTGTACGGCCTCCTAAAATCGAAGTCTCCAATAAATTTCAGCCTCTTTGGACCATGCGTTGACCAAAGTCAACGCTGGTCAAACTTCGTTGGAAACCCTAGTTGCAGAAATTTTGTCCTTCCTCTTGGTCGTACAGATTCGTCCTTCTTCTTCACACGTGTGGGCTGAACTTATCCTCCAAGGAGCTTGTACTAAATCAGATGAGAGAAGAGGATGTGTGTTGAGTTGTTGTGAAATGCTCTCCAACTTTGCCTATATTTATATCCATCATTTGGGGTGTGTGACACATCTGCTGGGGGTGTAAAACCTTAAGGCCGACCTGCACATATAATTTATTATAAATAATAAATTCAAAATAAATTTTCTTCTCATCGGATTAAGATATATTTTATATGGATTTTACACCTCTCCGAAAGAGGAATCCAACAAAAATATTAGCCTCTTAATCTGAGCATCACAACATGGAGTTTGGACCTAGTTGTCCAATTTTAACAATGAGGAACTATGGGGTAGCGCCTTGTAGAACTTGGTTAGCTTGGGAAACCTGCCTGATTCCACAAGAATTTCTCCAACAATGATAGTCCTTTGCAAGTATGTTTTACGCCCTCATTTCTTTGTTTCTTTCATTATTTTATTTCCATCCCATAGACTTCCCGCCTAAATTCCTATAGAGTTTCTTTGTTGTGCTCTGAAAAGAACCACTTCCATACTATCAATTTGTCGTGGGGGTATTTTGTTGTATTCTCTTTGGTGACAAGCTACTTCCAAGGCCATAATATCCAGATCCCCCAAATCTATACTCTCTGGTTCTTCATCCATCTGAGTCGGCACGTTCTGTTCTACTTTATCTGTATTTTGATGGGAGATGAGAGTCAGGGTACTTTCAATCTCCATTTTCGGATCCTTGAGGACAAAGTTTTTGTTTATGTTGGCAGTAGAGGAAGAAGAAAGAGAGCCTGTTTTGGCAGATTTAGAAGGCGAGGGACTGAGAGGAAAGGTGGAGGTTTTGGGGGGCGGATCTGAAGCAGAGGGTTGAGCTTGATGACTTGCCGGGGTGTCTTGGGTGGCTAATACCTCAAAGCTATTGCTCGTTTCAGGTTTTTTGGGAACAGTGGAGATGACAGAGGTTTTCTTGGATTGTTTCTTTTGGTTGGTTACTTTGGTAAAACCTTCAACATCTTTTCCTTTCTCAGGGGAGGGAGATTTGGACTATTGGTTCAAAGGGCAGTCACGGTATAAATGACCGTGCTCATGACATTTTCTGCAACAAAAGGGAACATGATCATAGTATATGGTTTGAATCCATTCAAAATCATCATGAAAAAGACTTATCGAGTCTGTGAGAGCCTTGGCTAGGTGAATGTAAACACAGATCCTAGCATAGGAGGTGTATCGTCTGAGTTTCGTTTCCTCTGCAACCTTTATAAACTCTCCCAATTTATTGCCTATATCTCTTAAGGTCTCTTCATCCCAGTATTTCATAGGTAATGAGTACATATGGATCCAAACCTGTGCCCAATTGAAGCCCTCCTTGTCTGGATTGAATATTTCTCTCCAGTCTCATAGGTATAGGCCTGCAGAGTTGAAAAAGTATGGGCCTCCTTCAAAGATGTGATTCTTGTCCTCTAGGAAGTTGAAGATAGTTGTGAAGAATCCCTTGGCGCCAAGCTACAGAGTTACTCTTCCCTTGGGATTCCATTTGGAGATTATCCAGCCTTGCAACGCTTTTTCTGTTGGCCATAGTCCAATGAACTTACCGATGAGGGCGTGATCCTTCATGTATTGTATATGGACATTTATGCGATGGATGGGGAGGTCGATTTTGACTTTCTCTGCTACTTTTGGGATGCATGTGGCTAAGGAAGCTTTTGGCAGAGTCAGATAGGCTTCCTTATTTGTGCTAATGTCCCTTGGGGCCTCATTTCCTATGACTGCGTCACCGGTATTGTCTGCAGTGGGGACATGGTCAGAGCTGGCCGATAGATTTTGTCCTGAGCTAACCAATAAATCTGCAGTGGTAGTATTGGCAGTATTGGGAGGAGGGGGGGAGGGGGGTTTCCCACCCCTCCAGAGGAGGGTTTAATTAGAGAAGTGTCAGTAGAAGTGCCAGGTGTGTCTGCGAGCTCTGTAGCAGAATCATAGTCGCGTTGTGGGAAGATAGATTAGCAATGACGCAGGGTTTCCGTAAACCCTAGAACCAGCATCCTCGCTCCTCCCTCCAATTTTATTACATATGTGATTGATGAATTATTAGATGAATTACATGGAGAAATTTATTTTACCAAGTTGGATCTTCATTCGGTATATCACCAAATTAGAATGAAGATTGAAGATATTCCGAAAACAACATTTTGAACTCACGAGGATCATTATGAATTTTTGGTCATGCCTTTTGGCCTTACCAATGCACCTTCCACATTTCAAGGGTTGATGAATTCCATTTTTAAAACCTTCCTTGGAAAATTTGTGCTAGTATTTTTTGATGATATACTAATCTACAGCAGGTCTTGGAAGGATCATGTTCAACATCTTGACAGGGTGCTCAAACTATTGCAGGAGAAACAATTATATGCGAAAGCATCCAAATGTTTCTTTGGAGTACAAGAGGTGGAATATATAGGTCATATTGTATCTCACGAGGGTGTTAAGGTAGACCCTAAAAAAATTAAAGCCATTAAGGAATGGAAAGTCCCCACAACCATAAAGCAGTTGCAAGTATTTCTCGGGTTAACAGGGTATTAGCGCAAGTTTGTTAAGAATTATGGGAGAATAAAAACACCTATAACAACACTATTGAATAAAGATGCATTTTCATGGACTCCTGAAGCAACTAAGGCCTTTGAACATCTTAAAGAGGCAATGTGCCTAGCACCGGTCTTAGCTACGCCAGACTTTACAAAAACCTTTATTGTGGAATGTGATGCCTCGGGAAATGGAATTGGTGTCGTTTTAATGCAAGAAGAAAGACCCATTGATTTTGAAAGTCGTGCAATCAAAGGAAAGTATTTAGAGAAAGATATTTATGAAAAGCAAATGTTAGCAGTACTACATGCACTAAAGAAATTGGAACCTTACCTAATGGAAAGACACTTCAAGGTAAAAACTGATCATGATAGTCTTAAACACCTTTTGGAACAAAGACTATCTTCAGAAGAGTAGCAAAAATGGGTCACAAATATGTTGGGTTATGACTTTGAAATAATCTACAAAAAAGGGAAGTTAAATGTTGTTGTAGATGCACTCTCAAGAAAGAATGAAGAGGTGGAAGCATTTCTTTGTGCCATTTCTATTATCCAACCAGATTGGATAACCAAAGCAAGGGATGAATGTAAGAAGGACGAAGAAGTGTGGACACTCATTCAAACGTTACAGCAAGATCCTAGCACATCTGATACATTCAGTTGGAAAAATGATTCCTGATGGTACGAATATCGCTTATATCTTTGTAAGAGTTCCCAACTAAAACAAAAAATTCTTTTGGAATTTCACACTTCTCCTTTAGGAGGTCACTCAGGATTTTTAAAAACTTTCCACATGGTGAAGAATGAATTTTTTTGGGATGCCTTTAAATCTAATATTAAAAATTTTGTAGCAGAATGTTTGGTTTGCCAACAAAATACAGTTGAGACAATTAAGACCCCATGTATTCTACAACCTTTATCCATTCCAAGTCAACGTTGGGAGGATATTTCAATGGATTTTATCACAGGTTTACCCAAGTCCGAAGGAAAGAGTGTCAACATGGTGGTAGTTGATAGACTTGCCAAGTATGCACACTTTTGTGCATTATATCATCCATTTAAAGAAAGTACAGTTGCTACTACATTTATGGACACAATTCAAAAGCTACATGGAAACCCAAAGATTATTGTGAGTGACAGAGATCCCATTTTTACTGGAAATTTTTGGACGGAGTTATTTTTTGTTTGGGTACTCAACTAGCTCATAGTTCTTCTTATTATACTAAATCTAATGGTCAAACTGTTATAGTGAATAAATTTTTGGAAGGATATCTTCGTTGTTTTGTATCTGATAAACAAACAAAATGGGTCAAGTGGTTACCTCTCATTGAATGGTGGTATAACACTTCATTCCATACTGTAGCAAAAATGACACCATTTATGGCACTTTATGGATATCATCCACCATCCATCACATCATATTTAAGATAAAATTATAAGGTTCAAGCAATGGAATATCTCCAACAAGAATTTCTCCAACTCTTAAAGGATAACCTAAATTTGACACAAAATCGAATGAAACAACAGGCGGATCAACATCGCAGCGAAAGAAGTTTTGATGTAGGAGACTGGGTATTTTTACGGCTACAGCCATACAAACAAATTTCCCTCAAGCAAGCTAAAAAGGATAATAAATTATCTCCAAAGTACTATGGTCCTTACAAGGTGTTGCAAAATATTGGTACTATGGCATACAAATTGGAGCTTCCTTCTTCTTCGCAAGTGCATCCAGTTTTCCATGTTTCATGCTTGAAGAAAGTTATAGGTGAAAATATTCTAGTTCAAACAATATTGCTAGAACTTGATGAGGAAGGAAAAATCATATCAGAACCTAAAGTGGTCATGGAAACAAAAACTCGACAACTACGAAATCGATCGATTTCAGAGCATCTCATCAAGTGGAAGAACTTACCCACTGAAGATTCTACATGGGAGGATGAAAATTTTATACAGAAGCACCCAGAGCTACTCAAGAGTTGAGGACAACACTTTTTTGAAGGAGAGGGGCATGTTAGGTCCCTGTATTACTAGTTTAGTCCCTTATTTTTATTAGTGCAGCCCGCTTATTGTTATTTTTGTACCCCTATAACCCCAATATTTTTATTATTGTGCCCTTCCATTATTATTGTTAGGTCGGCTAGGATTATATTGTGGCCCCATGGACTCCTATATATAAAAGGAGGTTTTGGTCATTTGTATCATCCAAGAATTTTTCATTTATGTAATGTATTGGAGGTTTCCCCCTCGAAGTGGCTGATTTCTAAGGCGTTGATCTCTCTTTTCTTCTATTTTTGGAGCTGGTTTCACAACATACAACAAGTATATGAATTAGTCATTTATGTTAGTAATTTTAAATTGTGTCACTCTTGAAATGAAAATTTGCAATTTTGATTCTGAAGTGTGAGTCGGTCAAATTTTACTGGTTGCGGTGTATTTTGGTGTCTCAATGGGAAGCTACCACATGGCCCAATAGGAGGCCGCCACGTGCTGCCTCCACATTGGCTAAAAAAAATTTAAGGGCCGGAAGGCCGTGGTGGGAATTGAACCGACAACCTGCCACAACAAACTCCAACGCCTTACCATCTCACCTATGGGTGGTTCTCAACCATAATTCCTGCCACTTATATTTGAATGCCATGCATGGGCATGTTCCAAGGAGGGGTCGAGCAGCGAGCCCAAACCACTGGTTGTATCGCACCCACAGGACCTATCGTAGAGGAAGAAAAAGCAAAGGTGTGTTGAATAAATTATTCACTTATGACTAGCAATATAAATCTTAAAAATAACTTAAAAGATGAATTAATTTATGTTTTCATCTTCTTATTTAAAAAAATAATATTTTTTTTTATTCTCCTCAAATTCACAACTTCATACATGTTTAAAAAGCTAAACAATCTTCAATATATTAACACAAATCAAAGTGGTGGAGGGAAAGAAAAAAAAACTAAAAAAGAGAGAGGGAGAAGCGGTGTCTTTCCATTCCTTTTCCTCTCACCGCCACACAATTCAATTATTGGAAACCAACACTGAGTGTCCAAAAGAAACCAAAAAAAGAGAGAGGGGGCCATTTTACATGTCAATGTAAATATATGCCATCAAAATCCCACACGCTCGGGGGCCATTTTCTCTCTGTCTTTGGTTTTTAACTAAAATTTGATGTAATTTGTTGAAGTTTTAGGGGTTTTCTATGGTTTTTGAGTTTAGTAGAGGAGTCTGGTAGCAGCAATTTCATGGAGATTCTGCATCAGAACGATGGATTGGTAGATATTTCTACGACTTCATGAAGCTATGGTGCAGGAAGGTTTGAAGAGCTTGGCTCAGCTTCTGGCAGAGGCCATCAAAGACGATTATTTGATGAAATGTGAAAGCTTCGGTGCAGGAGGGTTTTAAGGGCTTGGACCTGCTTCTGGGAGAGGGTGTCAAAGAGGATTGTTTGATGAAATGTGAAAGTAAGATGTGGTTCTCTATTAGTTTACGTTGTTGACTTTGATCCAGGCTTGCACCCATTTAGGAGCTCTGCAACAAGGCATGTGAATCCATTTTCACTTCCATTTTCAATTCCCAAAGCACAAGAACTTTGACCTACAGTAGAAACAATTCCAACGCCATATTGACATCCATAATATGAACTCCTTATTAGTGCCTCATCACCTTAATCTACTTATGTGGCATCCACCTCAAATCTATTTTGAATAATGAACTCTATGAATCTGGACCTATTTCGTTCAATATTTTCACTCTTTCGAGTCATTTCTATTATGAATTCAGACACTTGATATTATCTATATTTTTGTTCTCTAATGAAATTCACTGTCAAAATTATTTGAGAGTCAGCATATCCTAGAGGTACAGTTATTTGCATTCTTCCATCTTGATTATTTTTACTATCAGCTAAACCTTGTCCAGGATGATCATTAGCTTTAGTTAAGTTACACAACTGATGAATAAATTTCTCCTCTAATGATTGATCCATGAATTGATCTAAATTTATGCAGGAATGCAATAGAATACACATATAACCATAAATACAAATATGAAATGGAAATAACACTTCATTTCATCAATATCAAAGAACTAAAATTTGTTTACAGACAGAATGGAAATAAACTAGCTAGGGCGTTGGTAGCTTATCTCTGAGAAGATATGTGGTGGCTACAAGCCTTTGAATTTTGTTACAATGAGGCTCAAGGGCCTTTTTATTATTGAGAAACAATGGAAAACCCTAAACATTTAAAAAGCTAACACTAGGAGATGAAGCACCAAAACTATGGGCCCCGCTTGGGTAAATTGGTACATCAACTTACCGGGGATGTAACTTTGGCATGCGATATTTGTTTGACATGCACAATACCTCGTTATAAATATATATTTGAGGAATAAAACTTTTTATGTGAGAAACATCAAAGGAAATTCCATGTTGCTCCTGATTTTCACAAAAATCATCATTTAGGGCCTCAAAACGACTCTGTAAGTTCAAGACCTGAAAACTACTAAAAATAGTAAACTGTGCTACAAATAAGGAAATTGAAAAACTGAAAGAAAAAATGGTGGGTCCCCAAGTGGAATAGGTGTGAGGCCACCAATATCCACCTGGAACAGTCCCCCCCCCCCCAGGAAGAAATGGTCCCCATTGTGTTGATTTCCTCCATGATATGAGGAAACTTCTACTGAACTTGGTCCCTGATGAACCACTTGCCTTGGTGCAGGAGTTGGTCAGCTTTCACAACCTGATGCTGTTTGATCTTTTGCTGGAAATTTTTCTTGATTTTAATGTCCATGATATGATCTGTGGTGGCTTGTTCCATGCAGTCTTGGTTTAACTATGTTTGTGTGAGTTTTTCTGTAGTGTCGGAGGTGTCCAGTAGAGGTGGGAAGTAGGGTTGAATGCGGTCCACATTGAACACTAGGTGCAGACCAAGGAATGGTGGAATAATGAGCTTGCAGGCATTAGCCCTAATAGCCTTGGTGATGGTGTATGACCCATATCATAGTGGGTGAATCTTGTAGTGGGGTCCAACGAGGCACTCTTTCTACAAATGTAGACACACTTTATCACCCACCTGGAAGTTGTGTGGCACCCGATTTTGATCATGTCGTTGCTTATACTTTGCATTTGCTTTCTCCAATATGTCATGAACATGTTGGCAGATGTGCTGAATGCAATCAATGAAGTTTTTTGCTCTGTCAACTTCAAACTGTACATGAGTCAAATTGGCCTGAGTAGCCACAAATGACATGACTACATCAATGGTACCTAGAGGTTGGAATCCCAAGTCCATCTGAAAGGGGTTGTGGTCAGTTGAGTTGTGGAGAGCATGGTTATAACTGTGTTGTACATAGGGAAGGCTCTAATCTCATATGCATGGATGCTTTGAATTGTACATGCACAAAATGTGTAAGATCATCCTGTTGACGACATTTTTTTGCCCATCAGTTTGGGGATGGAAAGTTGTGGACTTGGTGAGCTTGGTGTCCAGCATTAACTAGAGGCTAGACCAAAATGTTTTGAGGATCTTGTTGTCCCGATCTAAGATGATAGACTGTGGGATCCCAAAGTTCACCCACTCTCATTCAAAGAATATTTTAGCATTGGCTTCTACTGTGATATTCTTCTTAGATGCCTCCATAATGGCCATCGTCGAGAATATGTCGACGACCACGAAAACACAATCGTTTCCATGCTTAGTATAGTGAAGGCCCGACATGTAATCCATAGAGGTGGATTCCCAAGTTCGAATAGGGGTATGTATCAGAGTATATAGGCCTTTCTTTTTGATGGGTGGTTTGGCAATGGCGCAAGTAGTGCAGGATTTGATGTACTTCCCGTCAACCTATCGAAGGTTTATCCAATAGAAATATTTTTGGAGTACTGCCACTATTTTCTCGACCCCGAAATTCCCAATGACCCGACTATAGTGCACTTCCCAAATTATCTTTGCACGCTCGCTTGAAGGAACACCAAGTTGTCCCAGGTGAGATAGCAGTGCATCCTAAAGGTGAAAATTTGGAACTTGCATATCCTCCAAGAGTGTCTTGTATGTGTGGCCAAATTCCGGATTTCTCTTGTAAAGAAGCGGCCAATCAGAAGTCTCGTGCCGACAAGAGTTGAGAATGGTGGTTAGCACCATGATAGGTGGTCGGTTGAGGCAGTCTACAACATTATTGGTGCTACACTTTTTGTACTTTTTGTTCAAGTGAAAATGTTGAATATATGTGGACCACTTCTGATGGTGATCGTTCTGCAACTTCCCTTTTATCTGTATGAAATATAGGGGTCGTTGGTCTATGTGGACGGCCATTTCCTTCCCCAAAATGTGATGCTTCCATTGTGGGAAATACTGCACAATGGAATACATTTCTTTCTCATAATTAGGATACTTGCGGACTACGTCAGACAGTGTCTCACTATGATATCCCCTTGGATTCCCCTCTTGAGTAATAACTGCAAAAATATCATAGTCAAAGGCATTTTTCTCGATCTCAAATGGTTGTTACAAGTTTGGGGTAGAGTAGAGGTGATGTTTCAATTCTACGAATGCCTTTTGTTGAGATTATGACCAAAAGAACTTTTCTTTCACTCCTCCCTTGGCGACTTTACTCAAGGGCCAAGTGATATGAGTGAATCCCAACACAAACATGTGGGAGAAATTAGCAAGACCCATAAAGTTGTGAAGCTATGTTAGAGTGGTTGGAGCTGGCCAATCCTAAATCACTTGGATCTTGCTTGGATCCACATGCACCCCTGCTCATCAATAATTTATCCCAAATACTAAATTTGGGTCATGCCAAAACTGCACTTCTCCAAATTGTCACACAACTTATGTTGCCGTAGTGTTTGGATGACTTGTCGGATGTGGTGGAGGTGCTCTTCCAAATTTTGGCTAAAGATCAGGATTTCATCCAAGTACACTACTACAAATGAGTTTGTGAATGGCCGTAAGATGTCATCCATCAGCCTCATTAAGGTTGTGGGAGCATTTTTCATCCTGAAATGCATGACCAACCATTCGAAAAGGCCCTCCTTGGCTTTGAAGGCATTCTTCCACAGATTGGAGGGTTTGATTGGTACCTGGTGATACTCAGACTTCAAGTCGACCTTTCTCAAATATTTTTCCCTTTTGAGTTGATCCAGAAGGTCATCAATCTATGGGATCGGGTACCTTTTTCAGATAGTGATCTTTTTCAGCGCCCGATAGTCAATACAGAGTCTCCAAGTCCCATCCTTATTTTGCACGAACATAATCGAGATCCCACAGGGTGATGAAATCGGTCGGATGTGACCTTTCTAAAGTAGCTCCTGAATCTTCCTCTTGATTTCATCTCTCTCCATAATAGAGCACTGATATATCGATCCATTAGGCAATGATGCACCTCAGGTCAGATTGATGGGGTGCTTGACTTGACAGTGCAGAGGCACCCCTGCAGGTGAGGTGAATATGTCCCTGTACTCCTCCACGACCTTGTCCATTTGTTATTTTTGTTTGCAAGAGCCCTTTCTGAAGTTCATTGCCATAATGTTCTTCTTGCCCTGAGGGTGGATCATCAGGAAACCAAGTTTATTGGTTTTGGAAATGAGCTTATTGCATTGTTTTGGAGTAACCAAAGAGATAGTGGCTGGCTGTGGTGCCTCTGGTATACTATACAACTTATTTCCCAAAGTAATAATATCAGCGCGAGGTCGAGACTCATACATAGCATGTCACTTCCACAAGTATGGTTGGACTAATAATACATCACAAACATCAACAGGATAAATGTCACATAATACCTCATCTGTGAGGGGCTTTATGTTGTAGGGAATTTGGCGTTGTTGGCTGACGCAGAGATCCCATCCTTGGTGAAGCCACCCAATGATATATGAATCTGGGTGTGTTGTGATCGACAAGAACAACCGCTGCATGACATCTGCTGAAATGAGGTTCTTTTGGCTCCCACTATCAATAATGAAATGTAGTGGGGAACCCTTTACCCACATTTGGGAGTGGAAGAGACGCTCCTCCTTCTCTATATCTTTTGATTCCTCCTTCTGGATATTCATGGTGGCAATGGTGGCATTGGGATCGGCATCGATAATATGCTTCCCTTTTTCATTCCCCTTGTCAGGTTCTGATTCAGAGTCAGAGCATGCATCTGATTCAGAAGCCTTCATCTCAGCCACCAGTGACTGCTTGGCCTGACACTCACTCGTGTTGTGAGTGGAGCTCTTATGGAACTCACACCACTTTCTCATGTCATTCTTTGGATTTGTGGTGTTGTTATTTTCTTGTGACTTTGACATGTTGTCTTGTGTCTCCACGATTTGTTTTCTGTTCTGTAGTTTGGGGGAAACTTTCCCTTACTTTTGATTCGGAGATCCAAATTCTTGATTCTTCTGATTAAATTTCTGCACAATATTGGTAAAATACCGGTATTTCATACCAAGCAAAGAGATGTTGAGGAACTCCATTTCCTCCTGAATTTATCTGTGCAGACAACTATGGTACTTCAGCAACAAATTTTTCTTGGAATATTTGATACCTAACTTTTTGCGCAGGGTATGGAACAGATTTGTCAGCTCATGCACATCTTGATCCCTTTGTTACCGCAGTGTAGTCCATTGTATGTAATTTTCCTCATAGCTCCCCATAGGATAATATCATTCCTTGATGGTGTCTCAGAAATAATTCCAAGTGGGTATGGCCGAGAACAGAGAGGGTTCCCCGTCATCATTTTTCTCACAGTAGGTTTCCCACTAGTCCTTGACATGGGGGGCAGCTTTGAAGAGTGTAAAAATAATCTTCTCCTAGTCGAAAAAATCATGAACGGAGAAATATAATTCTAATAGATTCAACCACCTATATACGGCGTCTAAATCTATTTGGCCCTCAAATATTGGAATTTCAAAGTTTACTTGTACCTTAAAAGGAGTTGCGCCTCCAAAGTGGTTGTTGGATGCATATGCATTGCCGGTGGGCAGTCGTTTAAGGATCTGGGAAAACTTATCCATCATCGCGTTCCTCTGTTTTTTGAGGGCCTCCTCGAGAAATATTTTGATAGGAACTCCTTCTCCCTCATATTTATTTTTTTCCCCCATGGGCGGCCTTCAGGGTTTGTGAGGTTGACCTTGCAAAGGTTCAACCAGATCGAGCCCTAACTCCTTATACCTCGACCTTGTTGGGACATGCAAAGAAGGATCAAGAAAGAGCAGACTGTTATGATACCACTTATCCAAATTTAGCAGGAACACAATAGAATACACATGTAACCGTAAATACAAATATGTAATGGAAATAACACTTCATTTCATTAATATCAAAGAAATGAAATTTGTTTACAGATAGAATGGAAATAAACTAGCTAGGGCATTCGTAGCTGCTCTCTGAGAAGAGATGTGGTGGCTACAGGCCTCTAAAATATTTTACAATGAGGCGTGAGGGCCTATTTATTATTGAGAAGTAATGGAAAACCCTAAAAATCCAAAAACCTAACCCTAGGAGATGAAGTGCCAAAACTATGGGCCCTGTTTGGGTAAATTGGTACATCAACTTTCTGGGGATGTAAATTTGGCATACGATCTCTGTTTGACGTGAAAAATACCTCATTAGAAATATCTATACAAGGAATACAAATAATTATGTTATAAACATTGGAGGAGCTTCCATGTTGCGCCCAGTTTTCCCAAAAAGTGTCGTTTAGGGCCTCAAAATGACTCTAGAAGTTCAGGACTTGAAAAAATGCTCGAAATAGTAAATTCTTCTACAACTAAGGAAACTTAAAAACTGAAAGAAACAATGGTCGGGCCCCAAGTGGAATAGGTGGGTGATCACCAATTTCCTCTTGGATCATGACTACAACTTGATCCCCTACCTGAGCTTGACCATTGTTATTCCACCTGAGCTCGACCATTTTCAGTCCACCTTCCATCACCTAGAGCTCTTATTCTTGTTAAATGAAAAGGATTTACATGAATCTCATGTGAATATATTGGACCTACAACCATGTGGTCATCGAAAGGAAATCCCTATCATTTTTAAGGGGTTAACTAGGAGCACCAAACATGTAAAAGGGAGCAATATTAAAATTCCCAATAGATACAACACTTGCATATCTAGATAGCTTCCAATAGTAGCCCCGGTTAGTTGTATTGGATTTTTAGATAGGATAGGCTTGGAAAGTATAATATGTTGAAAATAACCCCCAAGATCCAGTCCAGATTACTTAATCACAGGCCGCTAGTGATGGTGATCAACAACAGTTGACCAATTAAGGAAAAAATAATTATCAACATGGACTCCCTGAAAATTTTCTACATAAATATATATGAAATTAAAATTTCCAAGATGCCACAATAACTACATATAATCTAACCTATATAACCATGCTCTCCACCTTACCTCAAGAAAATGGTTCTCGTGACATTTTCATCCATTTATTTAACTATAGCATCCACATATTCATCCCTTGGAACATTATCTTCATGTTCCTCCATAGTTATATCATATAAATGACATAGGAGAAACACCTTCTTCTCCTTCATCCTCCTCATCACTATAATCATCTATATTAGCCTCTTTAACATTATCTTCACTATTATGATCCTATCACCTTCTTCATCTTCTGCAATAGTACCATCATATTCTCTCTGCCCGATTCAGAAAGTCATTTCAATAGCATACGAACCATGTAGAATGGTAGCTTCTCCAACTGCATGCATGAATCCAATCCATGTTCCACTGCAGGGTGAGCCTCTACATTTCTATACATTTTTATATCCACATCATGTTCCATCCTCCCATTCTAATTTTCGCCTTAGCGTGTTGTTGTCTCAGATGTAACCTATGTACTATGCCATTCATTTTATGCAAACAAAGTCACCTGTTTCTCTCCTATATATGTATTTTAACCACACCTTGGTTTGTATTATTCACCATTATAAGGAAATATCATTTGTTCTCGTGTCCTTTAAACTATAACTAAATAATTTTTTTTATTTATACCTTCAGTATTACAAACTTGTTGTCGAGATTTGGCATATCATGTTAAAACCTCCAAATACTTCAATATAATATTTACAAGTTTAGGGACTTCTGGATGATCCATTTAAATCATCCAAAGTGTAATTTTTAGAGCTTGAACCATCCCAGCATCAATAATTGGTTTTGCCATATCAAGAAATTATCCTCGTGTTGTCATGTTTCTAGGGAAATGTTTTGAAAGAAGTGAAGTCACTACATTGACAAAAGAAAGTAGATTACTATTAGTAAGCCTCACATGATTTAAACTTATTTTTTCAAAAATTTCATCTACTGACAGTGCCCTCACAATCTCATCAACTACTCATTTTCTTCCTTCCCTGGATCTACTGACACAGAACAACCAAAAACCAAGAAGATTTTTTCGACTACTTGTATCTCTATTGATAATAATTTTCTTTCAATGTAAGTTTTCATTGGAGAATCCTACGCAACACATGATACAAAAACCCATGATATCCTATGAGGTATGTTTCCTGGAAACAAGGCCCACATCGTAGGTGACTCTCTGAATCATATTACAGTACAACAACTTCAAATAAAATGTCATTTTATCCAACTCTGTAGAACTTTTAGAAAAAACATCACCCATTGGTTTCATTGTCTCATCAATGTTTGACTTCTCTTTATCCTTAGAAGCACCTTCATAAACCTCTGTACATACTATAGGATATATACATTCATGCTTTCTTGCAATTGTATGGTGAAGGATGATCTCAAGTAGATCGTATATTAATTTTGTAAATATTCAAGGAACCTTCTAATGCCCCTTTGTATATTTAACCAAACCGTCATGCAACCTCCATAATTCCTCATGGACCTACACATAATCAATAGGTGATATACTAGACTCAACATGTTCAACTGCTTTAGCTTTATTTCTATCCTTTTCCTTTTCCTTCTCTCTCCCCTTGTCCTTGTCCCTTTCTTTCTCCTTTAAAATTATATTGACACTCCCCCCAATAGATGATGATGTTAATGATAAATTTGACAACTTGTAACCATGACACTCTTAATGGAAGGTACTTAAAAAAATCCTAGATGTGATACATCAACTAGGAGGAAAGGGATAATGGCATTCACCTTTAAGCTAACATGAAATTTGGTTGGTAAAGATACATTTGTCAGGTTTCTCCTTGGTGCATAAGGTAAGGGACCTTAGGTATGCTTTCATAGGGGTAGGTTGTCTCATCTTGTCTTAGTAACAATTTTCATAGATTAATTTTCAACAATTTATAAATAAGGCTAAGTGATCTTATTCTTCAAAAAATAGCTAAAATTAATATTTCTAACATTCATTAATAACTATGTCATCCCTAAGAATCTAGTCTAGCGGTGAGCTTGAGCTCTCAGCCCTTACATCTGAGTGATTGGCTTTAGGTATCTTGACGAGGCTAAATTTTTTTGCATATAGTTGCATCAGAGAGAAAGGATGATGACAAAGAATTGAGGGCCTTCCTCATTCATTGGTGTTCCCCAGTTGCTTGAAAATAATATACCAAGAGGGAGTGTCCATCTTGCTTTTGCATATATATACCCTTGGGTTTATAGCCTAGGGTCTACCATGCCTTTTTCCAAGTTACATATATTAATATATGTATATGTAGGTTGGTCTAATGTAGGCCTTTTATTTGACTGAGAGCAAGCTCATATCTAGACTTTACCTCTCACTAATAGAGAGTTCAAAACCTTCAATTTTCATGTCTAAATTTCTTGATTCTATTAAACCATTTGAAAAATGCCCTGTACAAGCCTTAGATATGGTGAAGTTATGTTTTAAAGCCTTCCAATGAAGCCCCATGTGCCCTGGAAAATAGAGTCTTCAGGTTATGTCACCTAACTAATTAGTTTAAATTCCTCCTCTTGATTCCTTTGTAAATGGAATTATAATATGCTTGCATCGTTGCACCCATTGGGAGAAAGCAGCATGTGCTATGAGGAGGGTGAAAAACCTCCACATTTAGATAATTTTTTTTGTTATGAAAAATTTTGTTTCTGGGGAATTTATTCCTTCCCTAGCAACATGTCATTTATATTACATGATCTGTCATACAATAAACCCTCACAATCATCAAATGTCAATGGAATGAGTAGGTGGCGTTTTTTCTATACGAATAAGAATTACATCAGATAGTGAGATGATGAGGAATAATTGAGTTTCTCATTCATTCTTGTTGATTTCTTGAAAACAATACACCAAGGGGGAGTTTCCTTCTTTGTTTTGCATATATAAACACTTGGGTTTCTTGGGAGTAACACATAACCCATAAATCCATCACTAATTCCATATTAGGTTTTGAACCTGTCTTCTTGGCCATAAAATAACCTACTGTCGGGTATCGAGACATCACTTTCACTCTTCGGCATGGTTTAAGAGCAGGAAAAATGAACCCTAGTGAAGTTGGTGATGACACTACATATCCTTTGAAAGAAGTTGGCCCCATTTAATTCTAAAGACAAATTGTTGAGTTCAATGATCTTTTATTTAATCTTGCTTCGAAGAAAAATATCTTTTCGGTTTCTTCTATGAAATATTTTCAATATATAGTTGCATTTGAAGGATAGTAATGAACTATTAGTGATTTTAGTCTAGTAATTCCATGGACTTTGGCTAGAGGTGTGTAGTATGGTGACATTTACAAGGTGCTTGTTGATTCTATGCCACTTCTATGTATAAACAAGAACAAGTTTGGCCCTCAAGAGGACTATGCAAAGCATGTATGAATAAATTCCATGAAGATAGGTTCAAAACCTATTGTGATATCAGTCTGTGAAATCCCACAAATGCATAAGCCATATCCAATGATTTGATGTAAGTTAATAATTTCAAGAGACCCTTGCCAGGTCTCTCCTTGGTGGATAAGGACAGGGGCCTTAGGAAAGCTTGCATTGGGGTAGGTTGTCTTGTATTTTTCTTAGTAACAAGTTTCATATATTAATTTTTAACAATCTATAAATAAGGCTAAGTGATCTTATTCTTCAAAAAATAGCTAAAAGTAAGATTTGTAATAGTCATTGATAGATATATCATCCCTAAGAATCTAGTATAGTAGAGAGCTTGAGCTCTCATCCCTTACATATGAGTGATAGGCTTCAAGGAATCTTGATGAGGCTAAAATTTGTTCCATATAGTTGTATCAGATATAAAGGATGAGGACGAAGACTTGAGGTCCTTCCTCATTCATTGGTGTTCCCCAGTTGCTTGAAAATAATATACCAAGAGGAAGTGTCCATCTTGCTTTTTCAAATTTAGACCCTCAGGTTTCTTGGGAGTAATACTTAACCCGTCAAACTCACTAACAAATTCAATTATTATTCTTCCATCCCACTCTACATCCAAGCATGGACTTGGATTGATTAGCATTAGTATTGAATTATGGTTTCCTTGAAAGG
Organism: Pinus albicaulis; assembly: GCA_034641835.2. Lineage (NCBI taxonomy): Eukaryota > Viridiplantae > Streptophyta > Pinopsida > Pinales > Pinaceae > Pinus > Pinus albicaulis. The sequence continues at coordinate 158,285,343 of CM076577.1, read as the reverse complement.
TGATATTTTTTTCCTTTGCAATAATGAGTATTAAGTATCATCAAAAATTAAATCTCGTTGGTTTTTTCCTTTTTCTCGAAGTTGAGAATAGGTTTCAATAATAGCCTCTAAAATATCCTACTTGTTAATGTATTAACGTTTCTTCTTCCTTGAAAGAAGCATTCCTAGCCATATTTTGAGCTTGAGTAAAGTTGATTATTGCATCCTTGATAATGGCATCTCCAAACCCTCCATTTTGAGTCAACATGGAATGCATTCCCAACTTGCTTCTTCAAGATTTTAGAGTGGCACTTTTAGTTCTCAACCCTATGCTTGAGTATATATTCATTCAACCTTGTATTCTGGGTGGATAAGCCATGAACAAGAGTGGTTGAATAACCATTGTTAGTATGGGTGCACTCTCACACAAGATATGCACATATAATTGTACAAATTTATGTATAAAGAGCATCCTTTTGCTACAATAATGGGTGATGGCACCAAGAATCCCCTTCGTGGGAAGCATGAATATATATATATACCTTACAATTGGATTTTTTTAGTAGAGTGAGATTTGAGGAGAGATGGATTAACAAGGTAAAAATAAGGGCATTTGGCTTCAGAATGAATCAAATTTTTGAACAACCTTTAAGTGGATTGATGAGTTACCTAGCATTTATTTAAGGTTGTGGAAGTTGTAATGGAAAATTCATTAATTCTAGTATGGTCTAAGGGAAACCAATGTACATCAGTCTTATTCATGATCAAACTACATGAAGGATATTCCCTATCAATTTTTATATAAGTTTTCTTCCTGTAGGTTGGGTTTCCCTGTTATGGTTTGGTTGGATATAATGTCAAGATTTGGTTCTCTACATTCTACCAAACCTTGGCCTTAAAAGCCTTACAATATGAAATTTCTAGAATTGAGAATTAGGCCATAATTTTTGGTATTTAAAATGTCCTTTGGGATATAATTTTATAGCCTAGGGTTACCTTTCCTAGGTTTGTAAGACAAACCATTAACATTAAAACCTTTAAAATAAATATGATGAATGCCTTTATGGCCTTATATGTATTATTATTCCATCCATTTTTTCTAGTTACATATATTATTATAGGTATATGTAGGTGGGCCTAATGCAAAAAAATTATTTGAGTAAGCGCCAACACATATCCACACTTTATCTCTCACTGATAGAGAGTTCAAAAAGTCAACCTTTCATGTGTAAATTTCTTGATTTTGTTAAACCATTTGAAAAAGGCCATGTACAAGCCTAATATATGGTGAAGTTAGGTTTTAAATCCTTCAATGAAGCCTCACCTTCCCTATAAAACATCGTCTTCAGGCTCTGTCACCTAACTAATTAGTTTAATGCCATCCTCCTGATGCCTTTGTAAAGGGAATTATAATATGCTTGAATCCTTGCACCCATTGGAAGAATGCAGCATGTGCTATGAGGAGGGTGAAAAACTTCTACATTTAGATAATTTTTTTTTTTTAAGGAAAATTGTGTCATTGACGAAGATATTCCTTCCCTAGAAACATGTTATTTATAGTACATGATCTCCCATGCAATAAACCCTCAGAATCATCATATGCTAGTGAAATGAGTAGTTGTTTTGTATTATTGGGAGAAGAACTGCATATGATAGTGAGATGATGAGAAAGACTTGAGTTTCTCATTAATTTTTGTTGATTTTTTGAAAACAATAAACTAAGGGGGAGTGTTCTTCTTTTTTCTGCATATATTAACACTTGGGTTTCTTGAGAGTAACACATAACCCATCAATCAATTAATGATTTCACAATAGGTTTTGAACCTATCTTCATGGCCATAGAAGAACCTATTTTCGGGTATTGAGACATGACTTGCACTCTTCAACATGGTTTAGGAGTAGGGGAAATGAACCCCAGTGAAGCTGGGTGATGATACTACATATCCTATGAAAGAAGTGGATCCCATTTCATTCTAAGGACCAACTGTTGAGCTAAACAATCTTTTATTTAATCTTGGTTCAAAGAAAAAAATATTTTCAATTTCGTCTATGATATGTTTCCAGTCTATAGTTGCCTTTGAAGGACAACAATGCATTGTTAGTGATTGTAGTCTAGAAACTCCATGGACTTTGGCTAGAGGTGTGTAGGATGGTGAGCTTTACAAGGTGCTTATTGATCCTATGCGACTTCTATGTACAAAAAAGAACTAGGTTGGCCCTCAGGAGGATTATGCAAAGCATGTATGAAGAAATTTCATGAAGATAGGTTCAAAACCTATCGTGAAATCATTCTATCAAAGCCCAAAATTGCATAAGCGATATGTCAGGATTTTGTGTAAGTTAGTTCTTTCAAGATACCCTTGCCAAGTCTCTCCATGGTGGATAAGGATAGGGGCCTTAGGAAAGCTTGCATAGGGGTATGTTGTCTCATCTTGTCTTAGTAACATGTTTCATCCATTAATTTTCAACCATTTATATATAATGCTAAGTGATATTATTATTTAAAAAATAGCTAACGGGAAGGTTCATACTTCCCTTGTAGGAGATAATTCACACTCACAACTGTAGAAAAGTTATGCATAGTTGGAGATATTGTTTGGATAGATAAAGGAAGCAGGGTATGTACCCATGACAAACTATGCACTATTTTATGTGGAGGAGGAAAAAAAGGAAAATATTATTAGAATACACATTGATAAGTTGGAAATTGTTTTTGGGCTTATCAACACACCTCCCGGGAAATCTATTCAGTGTTGGGTGTGGAGCCTGATTTTCTTCTTGATTCAGAGATCCTTGTTTTAGCTGGATGTATACCCCAGGAAAATTGTACACCCTTGCATGCGGGGGGGTGTGGGGGGGGGGGACTTGTCCCCTCCGCGGGGTTCGAGGGGGGTCGACCCCCCCCGCTGGGGAGTCCGGGGGCCAGCGGTCCCCCGGCGGGGATTTTGGGGGAAGCGCCCCTGAAGCCAAAAATAGATGTAAAATTTCCTTGTAAAAGTATAGTAATTTCTAGTCAATCTGGGCCATTAATTAGGCAGATGATATGACGGTAGAAGTTATGTTTAGTTTAGGGTTTTTTGCCCTAGAAGGAAACCCCTCGTTTTTATGAGGGTATTGTATTGCGGTTGTGTAATGTATATGTGTATTCTCTGAGTGGGAAACAGATAGGGAGGCTGTGAGAGACAATTGAGGATATTACAGTGGATCTGTTGTAGGTTTTTTATCTTCATTTTGCTGGGCAATAGAAAGGAAGGACTGGCTGTTCGGGGTCGAAATAGCCCAAATTGGGTGAACCACGTATATCTGTGTCTCACTGGTTTTATGTGTTTTGTGTGCTTGTATTTTCCACATATTTTATGTGTTTCATTTCTCTATAATATTTAATTTTCTTGACAGTATCGTTGTTTATTTGATAACCTCACTTCGAGGAAAAGAAGGAACTACGTTTGGTGGAACAACAAACGGAAGATACTAAGATTTAAGTACAAAAATTTATGACAAAAATTTAACGTGGAAGATGCGGATGGAATATTATACGTATCGGAAAGATACGTACTACCATTAGTGAAAAGAAAGACCGCGTGACACGCAAGCAGAAGACGTGGAATGGAACCTTCTAACTAAAGACATGGAACGATACGTTTATATTTTTAAAAATATGATGTATTAAATATTTGAAGAAGCAACAATGAGGTTGATGCGTTAGGTGGGATTAATGTAAACCCTCGGCACATCAGCTTAGTGTGCTGTGAAACAACTATTTAATATGAAGATGTCGGAAGGTGGATCTGTTGCAGACCATTTAAATGAATTTAATACAGTTACCAGTCAGCTAAGTTCTGTAGGGGTAAACTTTGATGATGAAGTTAGAGCTCTGTTATTCTTGTGCTCATTGCCAGAGAGTTGGAATAGTTTAGTAATGGCCATTAGTAACTCTGTCTCTGGATCTAGTACTTTAAATTTTGATGATGTTGTCGGTGCTATCCTTAGCGAGGAAATGCGATGGAAAAGCTTTGGTGAGACATCAGGTAATGCTTTGAGTGCAGAGTCTAGGGGAAGAAGAATGGAAAGAGGAGAGCTGGGATGTGTATGATACAAAATTAGAGGAGGTGATTAAAGTCAGATGGATAGTGTGCTAGAAAATGCCGAAAAGGCCACATAAAAGAAAACATTAGGAAAAAGAGGTGGTAAAAAATAATCATGAAAATGTGGTGATAATATTACAAAGATACACACAAAATTCCTTACACGAAGATATTACTAATTCTTAGTTTGTAGTCTAAACTATTCATGCCACTTTGATAAGAAATATTTCATGACTATGTTCAAGGTTCATTTGAATAGAGATCAGTTTGTTGGTAAATAAACACATAAATTATTGGAATAGGTAAGTTACGCCATGTAGATGACACTGTCACCCTAAACAAGGAGGTAAACATGTTGGTCTGGTATTTTTTAACCCTAAGAACAAATACATAGTGGTGGCCACTGCAGATAACTGCCACGACTTGCGAGAGCCACAGTAATAGCGAAAGGTGAAAAGGTTGGTACATTGTATTTATGCAATGGTATTTCTAATTCTGTTAATGCTTTAACTTCCAAAGGAGCAGATGCAGCATTATGGCATCATAGGCTCGGACATATGAGTGAGAAGAGGATGAAGATTCTTCACTCAAGAAATTTGCTGCCAGGTTTGAAGAATGTTGATTTGGATTTCTGTGAGAATTGCATTTATGGAAAACAAAAGAGAGTCAGATTTCTCAGAGTTGGGAAAGAAAAGAAGAGTGAAAAATTGGAACTTTTGCATACAGATGTATGGGGACCTGCTCAGGTATCATCTCTCAGTGGCTCTCACTATTATGTTACGTTTATTGATGATGCAACTAGAAAAACTTGGATTTATTGTATTCAAAATAAATATGATGTATTTGATACTTTCAAGAAATGGAAATCTTTGGTTGAGATTGAGATAGGAAAGAAGTTAAAGTGTCTCAGATCAGACAATGGAGGTGAATATTGCAGCAAAGAGTTTGATAGGTACTGTTCAGAGCATGGAATTCGTAGAGAGAAGACAGTACCAAGAACACCACAAGAAAATGGTGTGTCAGAAAGGATGAACAGAACAATCATGGAGCATGCAAGGTGCATGAGATTGCATGCAAGATTGCCTTTACAATTTTGGGCAGATGTTGTAGATACTGATGTTTATCTAATAAACAGAGGGCCTTCAAGTTCCTTGGATGGTGGTACTCCAGAGGAAGCATGGACAGGTAAAAAGGTAAACTACTCTTTTTAAAGCCATTTGGTTGTGAGGCCTTTGTCCATATTAATAAAGAAAATAGAACAAATCTTGAGGAAAAATCAAAGAAATGTACCTTTATTGGATATGGTGCTAATGATTTTGGTTATCGCTTATATGATTATGAAAATCACAAAATCATTAGGAGCAGAGATGTAATATTCAATGAAAAGGTCTTGTATAAGAATCAGTTGCAGGAAAAGAAACAAGAAAAAGAAAGCAAGGAATACGCGGTTCTTGATGAGATAACTGAAAAAGTAAAGGTGCCTGAAAATGATAATAATCAACAACCACAGTAGCAACAACCACCACAACAGCAACAGGCACCTCAAACACCTGAAAGTGGTGTTAGAATATCTACCAGGATAAGTAGACCCCCTGAACGATACTCTCCTTCATTATATTATTTATTATTGACTGATTCTGGTGAACCCAAATGTTATGAAGAAGCAATGTAGGTTCAAAGCAAGAAGAAGTGAGAGCTATCAATGGATGAAGAGATCGACTCTTTAATGCATAACCAGACTTGGGACTTAGTCAGGTTTCCTGCAGGTAAAACTACATTGCAGAATAAATGGGTTTACAGGCTGAAGGAAGAAGATGGAGGAAAACATAGGTACAAAGCTAGACTTATGGTGAAGGGGTTTGCACAGAAGAAAGGTATTGATTTTGATGAAATATTTTCTCTTGTTGCTAAGATGACTTCAATCAGAACTATCTTAAGTCTTGTAGCAGCGGAATATTTACATATTGAATAGTTAGATGTAAAGACAACATTTCTCCATGGAGATTTGGAGGAAGATATATACATGTAGAAACCAAAAGGATATGAGGTCAAAGGGAAAGAAAAATTGGTGTGCAGGTTAAAGAAGAGCTTGTATGGCTTAAAACAGGCTCCAAGGCAGTGGTATCTAAAATTTGACAAGTTTATGTCTTAAAAAGGTTATACTAGATGTCATTATGATCATTGTGTTTATCTAAAAAGGAAAAATGATGGAAGCTATATTATATTGTTATTGTATGTAGATGACATGCTTGTTGCAGGATCTAACATGCAGGAAATAAATGTTATCAAAAGAGAATTGGCAAATTATTTGCAATGAAGGATTTGGGAGCTGCAAAACAAATCCTCGGTATGAGGATAACTAGAGACAGGAAAAATCGCAAATTAACACTGTCTCAAAATGAGTACATAGAAAAGGTGTTGAAAAGATTTAATATGCACAATGCAAAACCTGTTAGTACACCTTTTGCTAGCCATTTCAAACTTAGTAAGGAGATGTGCCCAAAGACCCAAGAAGACATGGATTATATTTCTAAAGTTCCATATGCATTAGAAGTTGGAAGCTTAATGTATGCAATGGTCTGCACAAGACCTGATATTGCACATGCAGTGGGAGTTGTAAGCAGGTACATGAATAATCCAAGAAAAGAACATTGGATGGTAGTAAAATGGATTCTCAGATATTTGAGAGGTACCACAAATCAAGCATTATGCTTTGGTGGTTCAAACGTTGCTCTACAGGGATATGTTGATGCAGATATGGCAGGTGACAGAGATAACAGGAGGAGCACTACAGGATATGTATTTACTGTAGGTGGAACAACTGTCAGTTGGGTTTGAAAAATCCAAAGTGTTGCACTTTCAACAACAGAAGCAGAGTATGTTGCTGCTACAGAGGCTAGTAAAGAAATGATTTGGTTACATAGGCTTATGGGTGAATTGGGTAAGAAGCATGATATGGGCACGTTATACAGTGATAGCCAAAGTGTCATTCATCTTGCAAAGAACTCAGCATTTCATTCCAGGACTAAACACATGCATCTCAAGTACCATTTCATACGGTCAGTATGGGAAGATGGAGAGTTGAAGTTGGAAAAGATACACACTAGCCAGAATCCTGCAGATATGCTAACAAAAGTTGTAACCAGGGAGAAACTGAAAATTTGCTCAGTTTCAATTGGTCTTCAAGGATGATGATGAAGATGAGGAACAGCCAGGTCCAAAGAGGATTCATTGTCTAGCAAATGAAGTAGCGATGGAGTTGCTACAATCAGTCTCCAAGTGGGAGATTGTTGGGTGTGGAGCCTAATTTTCTTCCTGATTCAGAGATCCTTGTTTTAGCTGGATGTATACCCCAGGAAAATTGTAAACCCTTTCACACGGGGGGGGTGTGTGGGGGTGTGGGGGGAGGACTTGTGCCCCCCGCGGGGTCCGGGGGGGGGGGGGGCTGAACCCCCTGGCTAGGGGGTTTGGGGGCCAGCGGTCCCTCGACGGGGGTTTCGGGGGCAGCGCCCCCGAAGCCAAAAATAGATGTTTAATTTCCTTGTAAAAGTATAATAATTTCTAGTCAATCTGGGCCGTTCATTAGGTAGATGATATGATGGTAGAATTTCTGTTTAGTTTAGGGTTTTTTTCCCTAAAAGGAAACCCCTCGTTTTTATGAGGGTATTGTATTGTGACTATGTAATGTATATGTGTATTCTCTGAGCGGGAAACAGATAGGGAGGTTGTGAGAGACAACAGATGATATTACAGTGGATCTGTTGTAGGTTTTGTATCTTCTTTTTGCTGGATAATAGAAAGGAAGGAGTGGCTGTTCGAGGTGGACGTAGCCCAAACTGGGTGAACCACATATATCTGTGTCTCTCTGGTTTTGTGTGTTTTGTGTGCTTGTATTTTTCGCATATTTTATGTGTTGCATTGCTCTGTAATATTTAATTTTCTAACATTCATATTTTCAAGAGCCTTAGGGTGCATGGTGACTTCCAATCTTCCATTAATTTCATTTCAGATATTTTTATGAAAAAAAAAATGTGAGAGATAACAAGTGATTGCATTATTTAAATGATGGGAATTTTTCTTGTGGAGCTTATTGGTGATACTAATTTAAACATGATATTAGAAGATTTGAGTAATAAGTTCAAGCATGCTCTAAACCTTCCATTGTTAGCCTACAACTATATGTTAATGTTCAAACTGTAGTTTATGGAGATCCTTTATATCTCCTTTGGACCAAGATACTCTAACTAGTTATACAAGAAGAAGTTTATTGGCAGGAAAAAGTATATGTCTTGAAAATTACTCATTGAATGAATTATAGGAGCTTAAACTATCATCTCTTCCATGTGACTCTCTGGACAATATTTTATGGATTTGAAATTCTAGAATTTTGCAAGTCATGATGCTAATATTTCCATTAAATGATTCAATATTTTATTTAGTTTGAAAAATACTTCTTATATTAAACAAAGATTATACAAGGAAGAGTATACAGAAGGAGCAACAAAATTAAAAGACACGTGTATACTTCTACTAGAACCAAAATCAAATCAGAATAAGTAAAAGCTTCTACATCCTTTTCATCTCTAAGAAAGAGATAATCCTTAGCCAAAATATAAGTACATATATCTTCCTGACAAATCTTATGGAATCACAAATATGATAAAGCTCATAGTCAAAAATACACTTAACACTCAACTTTCCAGATAGAGAAAAAAGTAGTGACCTTCACACATTTCCAAAGGCACATAAACGTTGAGAGAATTAATTGTTGGGAGTCACCCAATATGTAACTCTCCAGTGAATATCCCTTTGAAAAATAGAGGCGACTTGTCTTTGAACCTGATGCCAACAGGTTTTTCCGTTTGACATTCCCACAAAATTTTCTTAAGAGACTCCATTTTACCACAAATTGGTCATTTGTAATTTGTGAAGCCACTTTTTCCCATGCGAACTTTTGTTCACTCTCCCTAGTAGATGACTAACAAAAAAAATTCATAATTTATAAGATAAAGTTTAAACAAAATTCCATATAATGTTAAATATGTGAATCCCCCTCTCCTCTGGCTGAGAAGAAGAAGTCCATCTAGCATTCAAAACAGACGCTAAAATATTATTTGATGCAACAAGGTAAAAGTTTATTTTTGTCACAATTCAGCATTGCCTTATCAAAGGATCAACATCATTCCCTCCAAATTGGGCCTTGCATCTGACTATTCTCTTAAACAAATATTTAGAAGGAAACTAGTTTGAAATTCATTCACCTAGGGAACTTGGCAAAAATTTGTCTCTCAGAATATTTATAATTGATGCTAACAGGCTCTATGGATCAATAACATCAAATCTTTGTCATTCCAAGAGCCAAGCCTCTATCTCTTTGTCACTGAATCAATTTACAACTAGCATAGTGGAAACGAATATGGGTTTAATGAGAGAGAGTGAAATGGTTGCTTCCATTTATGAATGGTGATCCGGGCCTGCTTAGAATCCATTTAGGATGGGAATAATTTTTCTGGTGGAATTTTTATTTTTGTGACTTTGATATATATGAAACACTTGTCTTGATCTTGCATGGAGATGTGATCCTCTTTCCACAGTTTACCATACAACTCAGGATGTGGTGTTTGGATTTCTTGTCTTTAAGAGTAATAAAACAGTAACATTATTTGAATTTCTCAAATTTTGTACATTTTTGTTATAATTTTTAGTTTGATGTGTTCCAATTTCTAGTAAAAATCATATTACAATTTTGATTGTAATTTAAGGATTTTTTATGATTCTAAGTAGGTAGGCTTGTTTATATTGTTAGGACCGTTACTATGAATTGATATTTTCAACATTAAATGCTAGTATTACAAGTAAATGGCTAGGATATTATTAGTGAATGTTAGGAATAAATATTAAGTTTGTGACATGTTAATCTTGACTATAATAAGTTAGTAATAGGTTAGGTGTGTCAACCAGCTTCAGTGGTTGTGTTTGCAAAAAATAATTGTCTTATGTATATGCATTATGTTAAATTACCTATTTCTGAGAGTTATTTGTCTTCTTCATCCTGGGAAAGTAACAACAAAGGTCGTATTTTAGAAATGGTGTGTTGCAGGAGCAGACAATACAATGTTGAGAGAGGGTGATCTTATGGGAGATATCTTCACGAAGGTTAGATTTTTTAATAAACCATCTCTTTTATTTTTGGTTTTTAGGATTTATTGTGCATCAATTAGGTAGGTTTCTCTTTCTAAGGGGTTTTTCATATGTTGGTGGTTACACCTAAACATGGGCACATTAATGGCAGAAGACATCTTCTGGGTAGAGTACACTTCTTGTATGCATATAATTCGAAGGTTACACTCATGAGTGGAATACAGTCTTATTTGATGAGATTAACTCCATGAGGGTGCATTCCTCAAAGCCTTTATGAGTCATTTGTGATCTCCCTTCACTCTCTCAGTGTATAAAGAGATAAGGGGCACATTATCTTAGCACTAATAGTTAGTGTGTGGTATCTTTCAACTGTTTGTATAGAATGAGTGTGATGTCAAACGATAGTAATACTTTATTTTTTGAGTAATATAGAGTTAATGTGATTGTTGTTGGAGCCCTTGTTGTCTGGAATTATTTAGTTCACAATGTGATGTAGATCAATCTGTAATACCCTATCTAGTTTCTATGGATTGTTGTCCTAATTTATTGATTGTTGTTACCCTAAAAACAAAACTCTAGCTATTGTGCAATCCTATTGTTATTATAAGTAACAAAATGCCCCATTATTGAAAATATATCTAAAGAAAAATTTTATTCCTTATACCCTATGTAGTTGTTGTGGCTTGTTTTCCTAATTTCTTGATTGTAGAAAATGTAGAACTAACATAAATAATATATGTCTTGTGATTAATTACAATAGATCACATGTATTTATGATACAGTGGGATGGGCCTGGCATTAAATATATGTGGTTGGCGTGTTCACCTACCAATCAGTGATAAGTCAAATATGCACGAGATTAGACACGGTGATCAAAATAAACTTAACTACATGATGTATGCACACCAAATCCCAATTGTAAGTGCAACTTAGGGACATAGGGAAAGATATTAAATCCCAAAATGGGTCCTGGCTAAAAGGTCATAATAGGTACCCTGTACAAAGTGTTCAGAACAAAAAAAATTAGAGAGGGAGAGTGAGATTACCCCCGCCTTAGAGAAAATTTCCTTCACCCCAAGCAAGGTATGAAGTTGAACATAATTAGACTTTGTCAAGGGTTAGTGAAGATGTCAACAATCTTCATTTCAGTTTGTGACAATACTACAAATAAATAATCCTATAATTATTTAACTATTGGATGTAATGCATATGGACTTCTATATGTTTGGGAAGTTGATCCTCTACTGGCCTTCTGATAACATGGATATAACTTTGATTATTTCCCCAAATTAGAGTAGGCTTCTCTTGCTCAAAACTAGACTTGGTCAAAATCTGTTCAATCCAAATAGACTTAGTGGTCACACTAGCAACACCTCGGTATTTTCCATCCATAGGAGGAAGGGAATTGACATGTTTCTGTCTGCTAGACCAAAAACCAAGACCAAATCCAAGATGAATGACATAAACAAAGTTGGACCTGCAGTAATCAATATTTCCAACCTAATCAGAGTTAGTATAACCCACTAAATTTGCATACCATCATAAGAATATTGAATGCAACTTTCTAATGAAGCTCATGTGGTTCCTTCATGACTCAGAGGCCAACCAACTATGTAGGATATATCTGGATGATTGTGAGTCAAGTAAAAAAGGCTTCAAATGAGCTTTTGATACAACAAAGAATCAACCAAAGGAGTGGAAAATCTCGGTTGACAACTTAACCCCTGACAAAAAGGGTGTGGGTGTAAATTTGCAATCCAATTTGTGAAATTTGATAAATATATCAAATGCAAAATTAAACTATGATATGCCTACCCTAGATGAAAACTAGAAGAGTTATTGAGACCACATAACATCAAACAAAGTAGGGAAAACACTCGGTTGAAAACTTGACCCTTAAGGAAAAGGGGGTGGGTGTAGATTTGCAATCTAATATGTGAAATATAATCAAAAAATCCAAGGCATACTTGAGTTTGTGACATGGTTATCCTAGATGCAGACCAAGTGATTTGTATCTCAAGAAAGTAGTGAAGGAGGCTCAAGTCTTTCATTTTGAACTATTGATGGAGAGTGGAGTTCATATGATTAATGAAGGTAGGAAAAGGCCCTACAACATACTATTCCATATTATCCACGTCAAAGGAATAATCATAGCTTGAAGGAGATGGAAAATTACATGATCCATTCCAGAGGTCCTTGTTGGAAGTTCTGGGCTGAAGCCATCAATTGTGCCAAATATTTTCAAAATTGTATGCCTCACAAAATTTTCCAGGTGGTGTCCCTATAAGAAGCTTTGAGTGTATGTAAACCCTCTATTGGCTATCCCAGACTCTTTGGGTGCAATGTTGGGCCCAAACCCCCAAATAAAAATGCAAGGCAATGGAAATGTAATGTATGGTTTGCATATTTGTTGGCTACCTAGAATATGTTAAAGGTTGTAGATTTCTTGTTCCATATACACATAATTTATTCATTAGGATTGTTCAATTTGAAGAGAATTCCCCTTGGCATCTTGATCTTCATATGATTTTTCTTCTTTTGACTTGACTTCTCCAGCTAATGATTGTGCTCTTGAAGAAAATTGTGATGAAATGTTTCTACCACTTTCTAAGTGGGGTGAAAGACTACATACATGGTTTAAGTTCACTTAGGTAATACATTAAATCCTTAGTTCGTATATTTGTCAACCAACCTATTAAATGTCGGACTCTTCCCAGTTTTTTATGAATGGAGGTCCTTAATTTAGATTTCAGACACAAAATTTTTTATAGACAGTGATGTTCTTGTTCCTTAAATTTATTCTAATTATCTATTTTTTTCCTTGAGTTCTGTGGCCTCCACATTTTAAAAAAAGAGTGTTGGCCAGACTCATGTGTTAGCTTGAACTCCAAACAGACAAGGTAGAACAACAATAAAAGAAGCATAATTGAAAAAAAGACTTTTGTTGTTCTTCTTCCTTGTCTGTATGGAGTTATATAAGTTTAATTACAAGGAGATCATCTATATCTATGACATAGACTGTGAGGAGCCCAATGTTAAATATAGGTGGTTGGGTAGCTCACCTGCCAATTTTTAATAAGTCAATTATGCACAGTGATTAGACACTAAACATCAAAGTTAAAATGGATAGATCTGGGGGTATGGATGCACAGTTAATATTGATCGATACAAAGTTAATTTACTTTTCATAATAATATTTTTTTGTCATTTAAAGTGTTAATGAAATAGATATAACACTAGCTAGTTATATTGACATTAAATTTTCCCTATGGATTTATCAATATGAAGGATTAAATAGTTCAAGTTTAAACTTTTTTATTTTTAAAGTTTTTAGAGCCATAAACGGTTAAACTCTTAAATATTTAATCACTTTATATGCTTAATAAATCTTGAATTAAAACTGGGATATAGGTTGGTTTCATAGATGCAAAAGATTGAGTTGGATCTATACTCAATTGGTTCTTTGCTTATAGTATTTAAAGGATAAAACATAGATAGGGCGCTTTTCTATCACAACCTATAGTGAACATTTTAAGAGATCTAATAGTAATACGACACTATCAAATGACACTAATATATACTTCCATAAATCAGGGAGGGGGAGCTTGTTGATTAAGGTTCAATAACAAGAACGGGGAAAGAAAAGAAGAACAACATTGGGTGTGGCCTCCCTATCCAATTGGGTTGCCTGAAAAGTAAGGAATTTTTGGAACATGTAATAGTTATAGTGACAACTCAAACGACGCAGAGTGGAGGTCAATGTTGTTGGCAATATGGCATTTTTTTTGTGGAGGCAGCCCCTATGAAACAATTCTTCAACTGTAAGAGATCATATTTTAATAATTTCCTTGTTTTGTTTGTTGTAAGAGATCTAATAGTAATGCAACGAGTGTAGAGACTTCATGATGAACCAATTGTGGCTAGTTGCTACCCATTGAGCTAGAAGCCTAAAAATGGGGTTTCAATTTTTATCCTTTTATTAGTGTAGGTAGTATTTCTATAATTATCATTATTATTTTTAATTATTTAAATATTTAAGGAGAAATATATGCTCATATATTGAGTTTTTTTATCACAGGAGAAGACACCAGTAAGGCCATAATAATATGGTATGACAAGGAAAAGTTTGTTAAATATTTCATGGTCTACATAACATATAAAGCCAGTGTATTCTAGAGGTCCATATCAAAAAATGTATCAGAGTGCAGTATTACATCAAACATTTGCGAAACTATGTATTTCAATCATGTTTATGTGTTTGGATTTCTATCCAATTATATTGTATTCTCAAGGCATATTTGTATTCCAATCATGTTCCATTTATATAGTGTTATCAAATTTACTCTAGAACAATTCTCTTTCAAGTTGCAAATTTTTAACATTTAAGGATGTCATTTTGATCTAGAAATGATTGTTTTGGGAAGTATACCTAATGTATTTAGATCGGTCGCAAACCTTCCAACATGTTGAGTTGAATAGTGTTCCTCTTACAAGAGTTGCCAAACTCTGGGAAATCCATGTTGGTCACTCTCTCTTTGGAAAAAATTTCCCTATTTTGAATCCTAACAAGCCTAAAGGAGATCAGACTCCAGCTAGGAATTTGAAACAATCTTGAAATTCCAAGTGGAAGATATGGACGGTGGTCTAAAAATTGATATCAAAATAAATTAATATGTAAAGGTGGCATATTAATTCACATAAGAAAAATTCCAAGACTTGTTGGATTTTAGGATCTGATTTCTTGTATTGTTTCAAAAAATCATAGATATTAAATTTCATGCTTTAAAAAGGTATTAGTGTTGTTTATGTGTTCATTCCATATCTCATAAATTGCATAACAACTCTTTAATGTTACTTAAGGGAATTAAATCCCAAGAAACCCCATGGAAATTGAGTAAAAGTTTGGACTTGGTGTGCTACAAAGGTTTGGAGGAAAAAAGCTTGTATTAACCCATATCAGATTATGTAAAGGGTTTTTAGTATGAAAGCTTTACTTCTCATTGATAACGAATAAATCTAACAAGGTGACTGGGTTTGTAGTCTCAATGCTCATCCTATTTCTATCTATCTGTTGGATCAATTCGCATCGTTGGCGTAAGGTCTTCATGTTCTAAAAATACGCCTGTTAGCTATTTTTTTTCTTCATTGCTACTCCTTTAATATAATTCGAGAAAAGAGATTTTCCTAATTACAACTCCAGTTGCCAGCCCTTCCCACATTGATAACATTATATACTCCAAATTATTGTAATTTTTGTTTCATATGATGTGAATATATATCTTGATGGGAACATACATCTTCTAATGTAGCCTTAACTCTTATTTTTTCTCCTTTTCTTACACGGAAACCTGGGGGATCATGTCCATTTTAGAATGTATCCAATATTCAACAACCAAATACCAGTCTTCACTTTTCTCTACAAAATTTTTAGATTGGTCTCATATCTTTCACTTGAAAGCTCTAACAACTTCAACGTGATTGATCATTTTTGAAATATAAATAATGGAAAATATTTACAAGTAGCAATTTTTTTTTGATCATTGATGCACTGAAAAACTCTATACTAATTTTCCAAATCCATCTCCACACCTTAAGCACAGGAGACTTTCTTCACAATTTATGGAATTCCCTCGGGAAAACATTTTTCATATAAATTTTTCATCATATATCATAGGGAATCCCCTCAGGATAACAATTTATCTTTGATCCTTAAACAAACAAGAAAAAATTGACCAATATACACAAAGAATAATCGCTCGTGAACCTTAACTCAACATACATCTTCATTTTCTTCTTACGATAGTTACCTTGGAGTGTTGGGAAAAATACTGAGAGGGGGGGGGGGGGTGAATCAGTATTTAGAGCGTATAAAATAAATTCAAATTTTTCTCTGAGAAAATTTCCATACGCGGTTTTTATGAATAGAACTAGCGTATGCACGCGGAAAACCAGAAGGAAAATCGCGTATACATATTTAACTTTACAGATTTAGAAAAATTATTCAGAAGCAGTCTTATAAACAGATTTATCAGATATGTATCAGGTCAGTAATCAACAGAATAAAGCATCACACACATGAACACCAATATTTAAGGTGGAAACTCAATTCGGGAGAAAACCACCGTTGTTGTCATCTCTGTCTTCAATATTTATTATATAGAAAACTTTTTACAACATAGTACTGATGCAGACTCATATCAGTACGCAGGCTTCTACCTGCAGAAGGCTGCAACATTCTCTCATTTTCCAGCTGCAACTGGAAGGGAGCTCCAACCCCTTGAACTCGTTTACCAGCCTCTCATGGAGGGGAGCTTCGACCCCTTGAATTCAACACCAGCTTCTACTGGCAGAAAACTTCCTCTTTCATGATGAAGACTTCTACCCTCAGATCCACTACAGACCACATTTCATCAATTTTCATACTGGATCAAACAGCTTCAACACAACCTTTCACTTATCATCAACAAACATATTTTTCCCAAAACTTCAAGCAGAACAGTGAGACCACTGTAACCAGAATATCAGAAATAATCCATACTTCAGAATAGATATGCCGATACAAACTCAACCCTGAACCTTCATTAATTCAAATAGCATACGCTACTTTTATTTACTAAATCCGCGTACATACGCGCTTTCCTGCACACAAACCCGCGTATGCCTCTGTGTATTTTATTCTTCAGAAAACCATATACGCGCTTTTCATTGATCCAACCCGCGTATAAACATGCTTTTTCCGAGAGGAACTAGCATATATATCTGTAAATTGAAAACTTTGCACAACAGAGCAGATCTATAAACTTACCCAGATTTCTTCATTACCTTCAGCAGACTTTGCGCCAGATCTCACCATTTCTTCTTTCGCTGATCATCTTAGAGATTCATCATCATCAGATCTAGAGATCTTGAACTATATTTTTATCCATGGGTGCATCATAGATTCAGATCTATCAATTAAGAACAGAGTTCATCCATGCAGATATTCCTTAGACATATTTATTCATCAACAACCCTTACATATGCACACTTTGCACTATGATCTTCTTCTCCTTAAATAGTTTTAGCTTTTACCAATTCCATGAGCCAAAACCACACCACTTCCGATGGTAGTCTTGGACGGAATCAAATAAACCATACAACACTCAATACTGTGTGCTAAAACCATGGTAATGCCCCTTGGTATTGTAATTTTGGAGCGCAAAAGTGCATACGTGACTTGGGACGTACTAATCCGCGTATATACGTGACTTTGCTGTTAAAAACCCGCGTATGCTTTGTGATATATCCTGTTTATTATTTCTCTAGCACTTACTGGAATTTCTTTCTTCTACTACTTCTGAACTGATCTGTAGATACATCATTAGAAAATAGGTTACAACTCATCAAGTCGATTTCCATCAAGAACAACTTCATCAAGTAGGTTGCCATCAAGGACAACACATTGCATCATATTGCCAACAATCTCCCCCTTTGGACTTGATGGAACCATTACAGCAGATAGATACATTGATTATAATTGTTATTCAAACACCATGATACTCTCCCCCTTTGAAATCAAGGGCAAAGGGTGGATCAAAACCAAAACAAGGTTTTCCTTCTCTTGTAGAAAGAAGAGCTCTGAAGATCTGATGTGTACTGAAGTTACCATGCTCCCCCTGAGTTCATGCTGAATCTTCGAACATATTTTTCAATGAATTACATGACTCTATGACCTTTCCTATCACCAAGGACTCATACTTACATCAATGTTCCAACCAAGTGGATTTACATATGTGACTCAAGTACCCAACCAAGTGGGTTTACTGTTGAGAATGCAGCAAGATGATGGAGCTTAGTGAAATGAAGTCGCCTTCACTAAGTGGGCCCGCAGGCAAATTCTGGCACAAAGTCTATTTTTAGACTATGTCTATTTTTAGACATACGGAGCATGATTCAGAGATTTCAGTTGGAGATTCTTGAATTATGCGACATGTTGGTAAAAATAGATGAGACCCTTATTTTTAGGACCCAGGCTATTTTTAGACTGTGTCTCCTAAAAATATGGAAGTCAAATATTATTTACCCTTAATAATATTTTGACTATAAACAGCAGTTTACTCTCTTGGAGCACTTCAGTTTGAGTCATGGAGGTGGCTCATGCAACTGAAAGAAGGAATCACGTGGTTCCTAGGGTTTGATGGCATCTTGCATGGTTGACTTCAGTTAGACTTCAGTGGCAGAAGTTTTGGAGGAGTTAACGGGACAGATAGTGGAGTTGTGTTCTGCTTATTTTAGTTGAACTAGTTGAGATTAGTTTAACTAGCTAATCAATTAGTTATGAGTGGAGTGAATTAAATATTATTTAATTCATTAATTAGTAACTCATTATTCAACTCAAGAACACTTTACCATTCCTCTTTAGGTACCACGAAAGGGAGACTTCTCAAAGGCCAGAGGTAGATGTGAAAGGGTGAGTATGCTCTGAACGAGGGCGAGGATCAAGCCAGCTTTTGTGATTTCAGATACACTTGGAGGAATGTCTTATGATAATTGCGCAGCCACTAAGGGATTCAACCTTGGATCTCTACATACGTGCCATGATTACGCAATAAGGAGGCAAGGCATCAAGGTGGAGTTTGAAACCAAGACTGTTCAAAACTGAGCTAGATTGTGTGTGACTTTATGAGAAAGTACTCAGTACTTGTGAGGAGTATTGTACTTGTTTTGTTACATGATTTCTCCATTATAATATACACAATAGCTGCGGGGTTTTCAGCTATAGGCTTTCCCCATACATACTGAGTTAATGTGTGATTGATTTGATGTGAGATTGCTTCTATTATTTCCGCATGTGACAATTAATTGTAGAAGAAGGTTATGTGTTATTCATGCAATTCGAAATTGATGTATGATCGGGTTAATCTTCATTGAATAAGTTATTTATTCAGCTAATTTCTACATGGTATCGGAGCAAGATTAATTGTCGAGATTTATTACGGTGATTACAAACTTATTTCGGTAGACAAAGTCTACATGCGGGCCAGGTAGCCTCCGGATTCATCTTTCTTCGAAAAGTGAAAGGTCTGGTAAATGCCCCTTGCAGTCAATCTCTGTGCTAGAAATAATTTGTTCTCACAGATCTAGAGTGGCTGAGCTTTGAGGTGGAATTCGAAATTTTGCAGCAGTTTTGTTTTCTTGGTGCGAGTGTTGAAAATGTCTTTCAACGGTTTGCGACTCGAATATGCTCTTGAAGGCAGTTCGAATTATGTTGCATGGAAGGATCGCATGGAAGCAGTGTTAGAAGATAATGGTCTGAAGGAGTTCGTAGATACGGATGTCCAAAAGCCCACTGATGCAGCTGCGGTCGAAGCATGGCAAAAGAAGATAGCGAAATGTCGAAGGATCCTGTTGGAGGGTGTCAAGGATCATATTGTATCCAGCCTGCATGGAAAGGCTACTCCATATTTAATGTGGAAAGCTTTGACGGATCTATTCCAGAGTAAGAGTGACCAAAGGAAGCTGGCACTCAAAGACAAGCTCGGGAACATCAAGATGGAGAAGGGCGACAGTATCGCTAAATACCTCACGAAGTTCACTCAATGCAGAGATGAACTGGGAAGTGTGGGAGTTACTGTCGATGAAGAGGATATGGTCGACCTGGCTCTCCTTGGTCTTCCGAAGGCTTGGCACTCTTATCAAGATAGTGTCAATGGTCGGGAGAAGCTGTCGGGATGGGAGCGCCTTTGGGCGGATCTCATGCAGGAGGAGATAAGGAGGACTACTCGAGATGGATCTTCATCAAAGGGAGCTGATGAAGAAAACTGCGCTTTGGTTGCCAAAGCAAAGAAGGGGAAGGGTAAGAAAACCTCTCATTCTGGTGCAAAGGGCAAGAAGCAGGATATGGCGAAAGTGAAGTGTTTTCACTGCCATGATCACGGACATTATGCTACCAATTGTCCAAAAAAGAAGAAGAACAAGCAAGCGGGAAGATCTGCAGATGGAGAAGCTTTGGCTTCACAGTTCGAGCTTGACTTTTCACTGATTGCATGCTTGGTTTCAAGTGTGATGGGATCGGTGTGGTTCTTGGACAGCGGTGCGTCATTTCATATGATGGGAGATCGGGAGTTGTTCTCAGATCTGGAGAACAAAGATTCGGGTGTGCACATCGAGATGGGCGATGATGGTAGATACAGTGCGACTGGTATCGGTACCGTATCCTTTCAGAGGGAGTTTGGTAAACCCTTTGTCTTAAAGGATGTCATGCATGTACCTGGATTGAAGAAGAACCTGATTTCAGTAGCGATGTTGGAGGATAAGGGGTATGATGTGGTCTCCAGCGAAGGAAAAGCCTTCCTGCGCAGTAAGACTACTGGAGAGACCCGGAAGATAGGGGTTCGAACTCAGAACCTTTATCAGTTGCAGGTAGATGACTGCGCAACTATGGCATGCAAGGCGGGAGAAGTGGTGAGTCGGGATGATGAGGGCGAACTGTGGCACAGGAGATTGGGCCACCTTCACCATGGAGCTTTGAAGATTCTGCAGCAGATTTCTACTGGGCTTCCTAAGGGCACTCTTGCGCAGTCAGATCAGTGCAAGGGGTGTACTTTAGGAAGTATGTGAAAGCCACCTTTCACGAGAAGGATAGTCGCGCCACGACGATCCTTGAGAGAGTTCACACAGACGTGTGTGGTCCTTTCTCAGTTGCTTCGACAGAAAAGCACATGTATTATGTGATATTTGTTGATGATTTCTCTCGAAAGTGCCGGATCTTCTTCATGCAGAAGAAGAGCGATACATTCGCGAAGTTCTGTGAGTTTAAAGCACTGGTCGAGAAGGAGTTGGGGAAGAAGGTGATTGCTCTAAGGAGTGATAATGGTGGTGAATTCATCTCGGCTGAATTCAAGGAGTTCTGCAGCGCAGAAGGGATTCGGAGAGAGCTCATCGCACCCCATAACCCACAGCAGAACGGGGTGGCTGAGCGGAAGAACAGAACGATCGTGGGTGCTGCACGGGCGATGTTGCATGATCAGGGCCTACCCCTTCACTTGTGGGCTGAGGCATGCAATACAGCAGTGCATGTGCAGAACCGTTGTCCTCACAAGGTTCTTGGCATGAGTACACCGGAGGAGGCTTATTCTGGCAAGAGGCCTGATATTTCCCATTTGCGGATTTTTGGTTCTCCTGTCTACATGCATGTGACGAAGGATGCAAGAAGGAAGCTGGATCCAACCGCCGAGGTTGGAATATTTGTGGGGTACACTGATACACCTCACAACTATCGGGTGTATTTGTCAGACAGTCGCAAGACTGTTGTGCGACGGGATATAAAATTTCAGGAGGAGAAAGCCATGCAGTGTTCGCTTGAGAGGGAGCTACACTTGCATTCAGATGAGGAACTGTTAGTTCCTAAGGAGCACATAATAACAA